>OW028662.1:7507500-8757500 GCA_932294365.1 Diachrysia chrysitis | reverse complement strand
TTTTGAAAACAGTAACAATTATTATCTTAGTGCCTATAACACTATCTTTATCGATTTATCTATGGATGTACCTACTGTATAATAGTGTGTTGGTTTTGGACTCGAGATGAGTTAAACAGTAACTTTTTGGAATACATATTGATAAATTTTAGTCAAGTACTAGTTATCTGCCCCGGCTTCACACGGTTGGTGTATATTTTTAATTTTCTTTATAAAACTTGTCTTTACAATAAGGAAGAATACAAAAAAAAAATTCTATTTGGTGCAGTTGTACGAAAGTTATGGCGTGAACAAGGGCAATCAGGATTCATTTTTATAAATTTAGATTAATTTTGTTTTAGAATCAGTAAATAACAGATGTGTACAGTCGATGATAAGGTGCATTTACGCTCTAACACCGATGTCTCACCTCTTTCCTGATCGGCCACAGACTCTAAAAAAGCATGAAAAAAGTTAGACTATAAGAGACAAGTTTACACAGAGATATTGAAGGAACATGTGGTCAGAAAATCTACTTAGTTCTTCAACATTACTTTATTTTGGAGAATGGGTTCTAATTTGTAAGCGATAAAACTTACTTTTCTTTGGCTTCTTTGAGTAAGGCTTTTATGCAGGCTTGCTGGAAACCTTTCCAGTCTTGGTTGAAGTCAGCACCCAATTCTTCCAACGCCACCTGGAATTTCAGAATGTACATTTTAATTCAATAAACCAATATTATGTGACTATGAATTTCGTCAGAAGCCAGTTTCCTTATTTAGTAATACTGTTATTCATTATTTGTCATGTAACAGGATATCCCTTGAGAATATTAAGTAGGAGTTTCATTTCCTTTTCTATCAACGTCAAAGTGACGTACGGGTCACCGTCAAGTGAAGGTCAAGTGGGTTTGTTGCGATGTCTTTACAGAATCAGTTTTGAAATACAAAGCGTTAAAAATATTAATTAATTAATAATTAATGTATTGTAATGTAATGGGCTTATGTCACGTTTTCAATGTAAGCTATATGAATCTCATAATTTCATACTTTAATGGCTTTATGGTATATTTTAGTGTCTAAATAACAGGTCTAAAAACAGTAAAGACAAAATCTTACCGGCACGCTTTCTTCAAAGTAGTTGAATTTGCACCTGGCGAGCATATCTGCCGGCGCCAGGAACAATTGCTGGTGCTTTTGAATGAGGAGTAGAAGACACGCGTGTGCGGCCCGACTCTCACTAATCTGTCGCTGGTCTGCTACACTCTCTATAACCATTCTGGAAATGGACAAAATGGAATATCAGAATTTTCTTGTACCTAATTTATATTGTCATGTTTTAAAGATTAGAACAAGCTCTTTAAATGGAACCAAAGCGAGGGTGCCGAAATGCAATGTTGGGTACAGACCGTGTAATTGATTTTTCAGTTAATGTCCGGTTTTTGGAACAACTGTATATTTTTTGTTATGGTTCCTGAGGATTACGCGAATGTAACACTATACATGGTGTATTTTCTCCCTTCTTTTTTTACTTCTAATTCCCCGCTTATGTATTTTTGTTCTTTTTTTTTCTGTTTTGGGTATAGCTCAAACCAGTAATAAGAATATTGAATAGTAAAGGGATAAATAAGGGTTTCTTACCTATTAGAATTTCCTTCTTTCGTGCTTCCAGTCTGGGGAGGAGCGTGGTGTAACCGAAGCAGTGTAGGTGCTAGGCAGACAGCCAAGTTAGAGGCCGTCATTTGGTTCACAGCCGAATGTTCTGCTACCTACAATACAAGTTTTAATCAGAAAAAGCAAAAAAAATGACAATTTAAGGGTACCTATATCTATTGTCATTGTCAACAGCTTTCGACAACGATAAATAAACCGTTGACGTTAACTGAATTGATTAGAGTCGATAACAACAATTTGTTTCAGAATTGTTCTTAATAAGATTTTTTTTTTATAACTACAGGAAATTTCGATAAAACCTTAAATTTAGGATAATGCCTAGGTATACAAGCACATAACAGCGGTTATAAACCTACATATAATTTTAAAGAAGAAGAGCTGAAGATCGAGCTCAGTGGCGTGCCATAGGAGAGGCCTATGTCCAGCAGTGGACGAAGATAGGCTGATGATGATGATGATGATGATGATAATTTTAAAGCAGTTAAAAAAAGATGATAAATATAATTAAGTGTCTATTTAGCATTTTAAATAAATTTTAAATATCTTGATATAGTGTCAAACTTACCTCTCCCAAAAATATGAGAAGAGAATGCAGTGCTTCTAAATGTTCTTCAGGCAACAGTAGCAATGCACACTGCACTGCATCCGGCCTCAGTGGTTCAGGGACATCTATAGATCATTATTGTATTGAAATCAATTTCTTTTGTTTTATCAGGAATTAATACCATAGGAATTAATAGTTAATTCCATGGGTATTGTAATGGGGATATACACCATTCTTTAAGACCTTAAACTATTTCTTGATTTTTCAAATATTTTTATTCATTCAGGTATCAGTCGTGTTTAAGAGCAATATGAATAATAAAAAAAAATAATTTGCGTTAATCATTAACTCTGCAATAAGTAACAAAATGTAATTATTCTAATATATCCAACATTAATTAATTGCGAACTATACAACTTAGTCTTAGCATTTGACAAAAGAAGTTCCACCAATGAGCAAGATGGCCTGTACCTATATGCCACAAAGACAGAAATTAAATCTACTAGAAAAAAAAAGCAATGTAGTCTGAGCGAGTACTTGAAAAAATATTAACAAACTTACGTTGAAATATCGCAATGAACGTCTCACTAAGCTTATTAGTGAGTAACGCATCAGGAAGCTCCCTGAAGTACTGCTTCACCATGTCAGCTACGTCATGTGCTTGCGCACCATCAAAGTTCAGGCTCGACTGGTTCGGCTCAATAGTGTTCAGGTTCTCGATAGCGAACGACGCGTTGGATGCGCCTGCAGCTTCCACTGTTGTCCGGAGTTTAGCTATCCTGGATTTCACACCAGCTTTCCTGAAGATTCCCATCTGGAAATGATATTTGATTGGAATATAGTACGTTATTCAGGTTACTAAAGTTCAAATTCTAACGTTTTAAGTTATAGATATAAGGAACTTTACCTAGAAGTGACACATAATAAGGCGGTAACATACGTGTCGTTGCGTGTCGTGATGCGCCAGAAGCATATAGAGAGGATAGGAAGAAGTGTCCAATCACAGTAAAAATACACATACATAAAAATAATGCTTAAAATATACACATCATAATGTCGATTTATAATACTGTGCGTAATTTGATATGGCGCCTCCCTTTACTGTAGTAGTGGTTTTGGTAATTACCTGATCGAGCGCGTTAGTTTTGAGCCAGTTCAGAGCGCACTGTATCGGCTTCGGGAGCGCATGTCCCGTCCTTTGTAGAGACACTGTGAGAGGGACACCGAATACTGTTTTATCTGAAAAAATAATAGAAGTCGTATTAAAACCGTTCAAGTGCAAGCCAACTAAGTTTAATTAATTTTTAACATTTGTTGTTAATAGCGGCAAAAGAAATACACACTCTCTAAAAATTCAGCTACCGATTTCGGTTCATGAGATACAGTCAGCTGACAGGCAGACAGACGGACGGACAGCGGAGGCTTAGTAAACCCTAAACTGAAACCCAAAAATCGGCGCAGATCTTATTTTTTTCTAGGTGTCAGAAAAATCTGAAAGAAGGCTACCGATTGATTTTCTGCTTTGGGAATTCTAATAAGTGCTCATTTAGTCACAGGTATCCAAAAATGTTGACTGTATGTGTCAAAAATATAATAAGTATCTATAGACGGAGAAATTAAAATTCATAAAAGTCAACAGAGCAAGCAATTATAATAATGTGAAAGGCCAAATATTTACAATAGTTAATAGAAATAAGGCGGACCAATGACATCCCTACGCAAAAAGAATATTCTATATTTCATGTTAATTATTTTTTATAAAGATTTCGTAAATAATTATCTTAATTTTATTGGCTGAAAATAGATGGTCGAAATACGAATAAGGTAATTAAAATGTTATTGAATTAACGAACGATGGTCACGTCTGTGATGTCAATTGAATCAAAGGAAAATCCTAAAGCATATTACTTTTTCAGTATTAAGAAGCAACCTTATAACTTTCGCAATAGAAGCTATTTTTCTTCCTCTTTTGGAACATTCCGGATATATTGAAAATACGTTACAGTTACAGCCCCAAGCAAGGATAATAAAGGTTTCCTATAGTTACGGGTTTTAAATGTGTGTATTACCGGAAAAACCTTTTTCCCGTAAAATATTAACATTTTCATGGTGATAGCTTTTTTGCTTTCTCATTTTTAGGGTAAAGCAAATAGCCATATTTTCTTAGTATGATTTCGGCCTTTAACGTTACGTTTCGTTTGACCCTTAACTGAAATAACAACGATCTTCAAAATCGAAATCAAATGTTGATTTTATTACTTTTGTATTTGTCCCAATTAAGTAACTGTCCTCATGCATACCTACATTGTTTTCCTTGTGGATATCATTGACGCATTTTATGACCAATTTATCAGGGGTTGTCAACAGTCAAGTTAGTTTGTGTAAAGAAATAAGACTTCTGCACTAAGGAATTTAATGCTTGTGTCGCATGGGTTTTACAAACATTCAAATCACAAGCACAAAGAACACCTAGACTAGGAACAAGCATTTGTGGATCACACAAATTCTTGTCACATGCGGGGATCGAACCCGCAGCACGTCGCGCACAGAGGTAATTGACGTGGTGACCTTTACTACTCTGTGCAGTTAAATAGTTTTCTAAATAGTTAATAAATCAGAGATTTCTGTCTTGTAAAAAAGTTAAACTAACCTTTGTAATCAGGAGTCTTGATCTTCCTGATAAGTTTAGGCAGTTCCCAGTTCCAACCAGACTTGTGCGAGGGGCAGTACCGTTCCATGCAAGCTGTCAGCCGGAGCAGAGCTAACTTCCTTAGGATGTGGAGCTGACCACACGAAAGCGATGACATTGGACGAGACACTGGAAGAGAACAGAATGTTTAAAAGTGAAATTTAGTTTTGGTAGAATTGGTTAAGTCCATAGATTAAAATACAAGAAATTTACATCTTTACTTGGTATGTGATAAGTATACAGATTTTAATAAATGGATTAATATGTTAATTAAGTTTCTAATAGGGAAATTTTAATAAATAAAATAAATAAAAGAGATGTAAAAACATCACATACATTGCTCTGAACCCGAGGTAAGTAGCTAAAGTACTTGTGGTATGGAAATCAGAGTACCGCAAACGCCCAGACTCGAGACAAACAAGAAATGGTTTTCTACATTAATTATCCGTCCGGGGATCAAACCCAGGACCTCATATCTGGCGACACCTTGAAAACTGGCGTGTACGCCACTCGACCACGGAGATAGTCAAAACTGTCTCCAATATTTGAGAAAATGTTATAAACTTACAATAGGAATCAGGGTCCTTCTGGTTTGGTGTTGGTGTCAGAGTGTTGTTAGCCTTTGGCCCTCCATTCAGTGTGCTCGTTCTAAAGGAATACCATCGTTGAATGTTGTTTCTGAAAAGATAAACATCCAGGTTAAACAAATACTTCCTTCATCTGTGCTATATGTATATATTTTTTTTCGCTTTAAGAGTGAATTTCTGACATGGAACCTTATTTTCAATGAAGTAGCTAATCTCATCAAACTATTAGTGAAATTGAGACGTCAGTTACTCACTTCTTACTCTTCATATCGAGGCTATCATCATCGTCATCTTGATCGCCATCATGAGACCTGGACCCAGCAGAGTTTGGGCTACTATCCAGCTCAGAACTTCTAGATGCAGACTTATCTCTCTTCAGACTTCGATCACGAAACCTGGAGAAAAAGGTTTTATAAGAAACTATTTGGAAACATATCTTTGGAGATTCTTTTGGATCATCTCCTTTTGCTCGTGTCAATGGTTACCTAACCCTCACTTTTTAATTATGATCAAAGCCAAAATGGACACAAGTCGATGACTCTTTGGTTGCGATCTCTCGGAGCTAGAGAAATGGGTATACTTTTATCAAATATGAAATGTAACCTTTATTAGAAACTTAGCCTTCACTCCTGTGATTCGAGAAAGATTTAAACGAAAGGGACAATTATTCATTTATTTGTTTATTAGTTCGGGAAAACAAACAATTACACACTAAAATACACGCGACATTAGGCAAACATATACATATTATAAGTGTGTAACTCACTACGTTATCCACAGTTTATATTATTTTCTCTGTCTGCTAGCAAATTTCAAAATACTTTAAACAATAAAATCAAAGACTTGTATTAAAATCAAAAATACTAAAAATAAAATCAAAGACTTGTATCTCTAGTTATTAAGATACTTGAATTGTGTCTCATTCGTGGACGTACCAAAACATTGTATTTTACATATTATATTATCTACATCATAAAAAATGTACATTATAATTATTAGCCAAGCGACGAAGAGGCGCGCGGACCCCAGCATTTGTGCGACAAGAAGTCACTGCAAACAGGGGACGCGCGCTCACTTCTCGTCTTAATACAGATCTAGGTACAATATAGCACAAACTGTTAGTAAATTAGACGACAGTTAAAGGGTGATCTTATAAGAATTAGAGAGATTTCTAGCATTAAAACTAACAAAAAGAACAATAACGAAGAACAAACAAAGAATATGACGACAGAAATGAGACGCACATACAGTGTATCTACCTAAATTAAGACTTCTATCGTCATAAATAATTTATAATTATCAGAATCAAATACGATTCTGATAAATTTACTCTTTGTCATCGGATTTCCGATGCTGACTAACAATATTTAAATAGAGTTAATGAGAATTTGAAACACAAAAGTACTCATGAATAAGATGTATTGTTTGCAGATTTAATTGAATTTGGCAATGTATATTGTGTTTTAAATACGGTGCGTCAGCGAATTTCTGTTATCAGTTGTCAAAAATGTAGAAAAAAAACAGTAGCACTCCAGAAGTGTAGACAGAAGTGAAAACTTAGACAATTACAATATAAGTAGAAACACAGAGGTGTCGGTAGCGGTAACAGAGTCGCGAGTTCAATTGTTTTTTTTTCCATCTCAAAAAATGCCCAACGAGCACACTTCAAAAATTAGAAAAAGAGCTTTTTTTAGACTACGATGATGCCCAGAAAAACTAAATTTCATTGTACAATAATTCACATATAAATAGGGCAGTGCGTAGGTATTGTATATAGTCACACATAATTTGTTCAGGTAGATTTATTTATTAAATTTCGCTTGCAACAACCCTGACAAAATAACATACAAAACCACCTTCAGGTCATCTCCCGTATTTTAGTTGTCTTAATTTTGAAGTATTTTGGGTGAGGTGCACATGGAAAAAAAATGTCTGATAATTTCCCTACCTTTCATCTTGAACATTTAAGCATCCAAGGTGCTAAATACTCCAGTAAGGAACTAGTTTGCACTGACAGCATATTAAAATAGTCACGTTTTCCACAAAACACACCAACCACCCGCACAAAAATTTGTATTCTATCTCATGCTTCACATTGTCCATTACAACAACATTCATTTAAACTAATGGCCTCCGGTTTGTAATTAGTTTGAACGCGATAATGAGCGAGTTTCATCGTTGCTTCGACAGCTCCTGGCTTCTTTGTAAAATGTTTTTGTTCCAAATTTATTAGGTACGTAGGTAATTTGTTTAAGATTGATTTGCCTAATTTGGTATTTGTTCAAAAGTTGTTTTAAGTTCTTAACAGTGTGACCCCCGAATACTGAAAAGCAACTTAACTTTAAGACGTTCTTAAATGTCAACCTGTCGCTACTTTACACCTTAAAGTGACAGAGACAGCATGAGACTTAACGGTGACTTAAAACTGATTGACGGTTCAGTAATCGGCCATTACTCTTCTATTCTTTTATATACGTAAGTAGGCATAGTTTGACATTTGGTGCAGTGGCATACACACCGGTTTTCAAGTTGTCGTTAGCTCTGAGATCTCGAGTTCGACCCCCGGCTAGAGGATCATTGTAGAAAACCACTTTTATACTTTGTCTCGTTTTTGTGTGTTTGTGGTAGGTACCTTTGTTGTCTCTGATTTCATAACAAAACTGTGATTAGCAATTAACTTGATGTTGTCCACATTTATTAAAAAAAAAAGTAGTTACGTAGGTAAGGATCCCTATTAAAAAAAGTTACTTTAAATATTTAGTTATACGCGGATCCTAAGACTAGGTTGGACTAATGCCATCACAAGAATTAAGGCATATAATAAATTTTGTATCACACATTTTGCTTCAATATCACTGAAACCTTAGATTTATTGAGAACCAGGTTTGAACAGGGCGCAAGCAAAATACATTATCCTTTGTTTTGCAACGGTCCTATTCAAACTCTGGATCAAAGGAAATTGGAATTTCACAGCGAACAAATCTTGTGTACCTTAAACACAGGAGGGAACAGATTATCTCAGGTGTTTGTGATGTCATAATTCGTTTTTTATGATGTGTATTAAATGCTTAAAGTTTAAAGAGAACTGACTGACTACTGGTATATAATATCATTGTTAATTCTTAATCTAACAAGAAGCTCTATGAAAAAAAACAAGGCTATTTTGCCGCTATTTGTCGCGATTATTAAATGGACAAAGTATTCAAGCGCCTGCATAGTATTTCTGAGCAAGCTTTTAATGTTTTGTTTTGTCGACTAAATTATAACCTCATTTTAAATTTCACTATATATTGTGACTGGCTATTCTATTTCCTCTTCGAATTTTATGCGGAAAATAATATGTTATCGTTTCTTTATTATTATGACAGATTTCATTGAACAAGTTAATGTTTTAGGTTTATCTCAAATCGAAGACTATTATGGATGATTGCGATAAATTGCTATGCCATATTCTTACATGATACGGGCCTTGTTACTATATTCAGACATCGATAACATGACTTGATTTCTATTATACCGTAGCACATAAAAGCTTAACTTTAAAAAGATGTAGGGAAACATGATTTACCTTCTACACTGATAAAGAAATGTCGAATAAAGATGGATGGATTGGGTAAAGAAATATAAAGTCTCGGGGTCGAGTCCGGCCTGAGGTCAAAATTTTTCCTTTATATTTATACCTATTTAATTTTATTAAAATAATGATTAAAATTACGAAATAGATGTAGTAAACTAATAGGCTACATTGGTCGAGTCGTAGAATTATAATACCTATGTTCTAAAAAAAAAATACCTTAATTCCCAGCAGATTTGATTACAATTAATCTCAATGACACATTTTTATTCTGTGTAACTTGAGTTACATGAATAATACAGTTGTGTTAATTTTTATCCTGTGAAACGATTATACAGCTCCCTGATACTAATGGTGAAAACAAAAAATAAATCGCTTTATCACAGAAACAAAAGAGAAACTCGCATTATCGACTTACTTTTGTCCTTCCTTTCCTAAATTGAGCGAACTGGTCCTGATGGCCTGACGTCGGTGATGAGTATGTCCTGGTGACTTCTGGACCTCACGGAGTACTTCAGGATCAGGCTTTAGTTCCACTGGAGAAGGTGGCTCCACATAAACCTGGAAGATATCAAAAAATCAATATAAAGAATGTCTTTATTAAGGAACCTTAAAAGTTCAATGGGTATCGTTCAAATGACCTTTGGGTACCTATATTGTTATTTTTTTTTTACCTATATAATTTATGGAAAGTAGTTAAAACTTATTTTTTATCTATAGCTGTGACATAACTAGTAGTTTGTTTCGATATTTGCTTAATCTATACTAAAGATGTTAATGAGGACAGAAAATAAATATGCAATCTATACTACAAAATCAATGAATAGTAAGCAAATAAAATTAATGATGATCGTACTAGTCGTGTGATTCGAAATCTTTAGTACAAGCATCGGTGGTTCAGTGGTAGAATGCTCGCCTGCCACGCGGGCGGCCCGGGTTCGATTCCCGGCCGATGCATATGAATTTTTGCTTCGACTTTTATTTCGTATGTATTTTTCCTACGACTTTTATTTCGCGATATTTTCGATTTTTATATTTCTCATTAAAAGAACACAAAATGTAGGTATTCTATGTTAGAAATATTTTTTTGAGAAATTACGAAATGAACAAATTTTAATATAAACGAAAAAGCAAGGCAAAAGTTTAAGTCAATACCGTCAACATAGTATTGGAGATTCAGCAAAAAATTGAGCAAATAGAAAATGTGCTCATATCAGGAACGGCACTAGAGCCCTGACCGTGTTTTTGTAAATATCGCAAACACAACATTTTCAAACACGTAGACACTTTAGCCAAGACAAATATTATAAAGATATTAATGCAACGTCGACGTATCGTATAAAATACGGTTCAGAATTTCAGGAATAAAAATAGTGCAGTTTTCTTAACCTGTCCAATACTTCAGTATTTCAGTTTGTGAACTCGTAATAATCGTAATAAATGTCAAAGTTAAAGGTTAACATTTTTTTTTCAGAACATATCATTCACTTTACCTTTTTATACTTTTGTGACATAAGAATCAAGCTAGTAATGTATCAAATACAAATAGAGTCGAATTAAATATAAAATACTAACCTCCGTATTTTGATGAGTATTATGTTCTTTATAATAATTGTGCCTCCAACTAGCTGGTTGACATTCAGAATCACTTAAAGCACTCGAATCATCATTCTTTATCCCTCTATGAAAAATCCTCTTAGCCCTCCCTAACTTTGATTTAGAACTTTTATTACTGGATCCCATGCTTCCATCGGAGGCATAACTCGAACTGTCATCACCAAAGGGAGCGTTTAGGACGAAGGATTGCTCAAGAGGGGCAATAGGGGAAGGTGGCATTACCGTCATGGGTGACGGTGGCTGGGTCCTAATAGCTGGTGCATGGATGGGGGAACTATGGAAGTCAGGGAAAGGGAATGCAGTTGGAGTTGTAGGCGTCATGTCAATGTAGCTTAAGTCAGCGTATTTGTCCTGTTGAGCGTCGAGGAAATGAGGGGAGGATACGATGACTTCGGTGCGGTTTTGGCGCTTTCTTCTCCTTGTTTTAAGGGATTCTACTCTTCGGAGTAGGGCTTTGGCGCCATCTCGTAGACGTTCGGAGCCTGTGCGACGGAAACGAGTGCCCGTTTCCTCTTCATCTTCTTTGTCGCTTGGTAACTGTATTAGTGGCTGACCTGGTACTGTCAATCTGGAAATAATAAAAATGTTTAAGTTAGTATCACATATCTAGTAGGATAACGGTAATAAACTAAGATTTCGAACGTAATTAGATAAAACTAATCTATAAATAATTGATTTTAAATAAATGTAAAAAGAACCTATTCCAATTAAATTTATATGGGACAATTTCTGAGATATACCCTATTATGACAACAATTTTTAAAATCGATCCTCAATTACCGAAGAAATCGCGTACAAACATAAAAAAACCGTTGTATTTAAACATTCTCCTTTGAAAGTCTGCGTAACATCGGTTTGTTTACAAATCTCACAAACATGTAGAATATTAAACATACATACTCAAAAGAGAATTTTACAAAGCGGTAAGAAATTATGAGCACCATTGTAAAGCGTAGAAACTCATCTCCATAAACCTTCGGGAGGCCTATTATGGCCTCAAAGTTATTCCAAACTTTGGTAGCTGGAAGCTCAAAGTGCCAAGTTTAGCTGGAACTCATCAAACTAATAAACAACAATTTATTATCATTATAACATATAATTTTGGAGTGTATAATTAAATGTAAGGTGATTTTAATAATGTCGTTATGAAGTTTATGAAAAGGTGATTGTCTGAAATTCCTTCAAGCTTATACATAGGTCAAGTTAAGATCTTTGAAGTCTTGAAGCTAGGATCGCAGGACTCTACAAAAATAAAACTCACTCAAAAGTAGAGCAAAGCGAGACAGTTTTTACGACATTTCAAAAAGTTGTATTAAATAAATAAAGGTACTGATAATATTAAGTCTGAGTAGAGATTATTGGAGGTATATATGTGTGAAACAACATTGAACTTGTAAACATTATTTTTTTGCGCAAAAAAAATGTTCTTAGATGTATTAATTATATAAAGCAAAGTCGTGTTAGTTACACCATTTATAACTCTAGAATGGGTTAGACCGTTTCTCATAATCTTTGATTTGTCGGATCCGTTTCCACCCCGAATAACAGAATAACTATAAAAAAAAACGAAAAAATCACGAAAAAAAGAAGCCTTATACTGGAACTAGTTTCGCGTGAAACCGCGGGTCAATGCTAGTAAAATAATAAACAAAGAGAAACCTAACCTTAACTCTTTACTTAAAAGTATCCAACAGAATTTTTCAACATTCATTATTTATCTAACAAGGAACTGTAATTGCAGACTTAACATTTCTGCAAAAAAGGTACAAATAAGGCAGCAGCTGCGCTGTATCTCGCAAGCTGTGTCTATCAGGTGCTCTTTATAATGAAAAAGGCATCTGTCTACTGCACAGAACAGAAAAAAATATAGAGTAAACTTTATAATTAAATACTTGAAGTAAGTACGATTAATTGTAGTGGTAATTTTGTATTGGCGCTTGAGAAATTAGATGTTTATTTCCAAATTTGCTACGGTGGGCTAGTAAATTAAAATAATATATTGTGTACTAGCTGACCCAGCAAACGTTGTTTTGCCATACTTATAGATAAAAAACTGGAGAGTGCCACCCTTATCACTTAGGCGTATAAAAAATAGATGTTGTCCGATTCGTAGATTTAACCGATATGCACACATAATTTCATGAGAATCGGTCGAGCCATTTCGGAGGAGTTTAATTACAAACATCGTGACACGAGAATTTTATATGTTAGATAAACCAACATAAATATATTAATTGTGTTGTTCGTAGTTATTTAAAATTTCGATATATATATTATTACTTTTATTTAGTTTGCACACTATTGACTGCAGTTATTATTAGGAGTAATAATAGTTACTGCAGTCAACATCGCGAGCTTGCTGACAGAAAGTTCGTTTGAAATAGGCAGTGCTTTTGTAATTTTTTTTTATCTTATGGTATATCTATAAATATAAAGTTCTCGTGTCACAGTGTTTGTTACCAAACTTCTCCGAAACGGCTAAACCAATTTTTATGAAATTTTTCGTGTATATTCTGTAGGTTTGAGAATAGGTCGTAAACAATTTTTTATACCCGTAGTTGATAAGGGTGGCCCTAGTAAAACCACGTTTGCCGGGTCAGCTAGTTTTACTATATATTTTGTGTGTACATAAATTATTAATTACCTAAATAAATAATAAAATGAGTGCTCGAACTTATTCTTATTTGTAAGATGCCAGCTATTGTTTTTACTTTTACGGTTTTTAGTGTTATTTTCCAAACTATTTTGAAACTATAAATTACTTTAATAGGTGTATTAAACACTTTGGCGTTTAATTTACGGCCAGTATTAACAACAGCTATAAATAATGAAAAAAATAAATAAATGTGGACAACATCAACATACATTGCTCTGAACCCAAAGTAAGTAGCTATATATCACTTGTGTTCTGGAATCAGAAACAACGAAGGTAGATATCACAAACACCCAGACCCGAGACAATGAAGAAAAGTGGTTTTCTACGTTGACCTGTCCGGGGATCGAACTCGGGACCTCAGAGCTGGCACCTTGAAAACCTTTTCTCAAGCTTTGTTGGGGTCGGCTTTCAGTCTTACCGGATTCAGCTGAATACCGTATTTTACATGGAGTGACTGGCTATCTAACGGCTAACCTCCACAACCCATTTGAGTGGGTAACACAGTGTCTTAAAGTAAGACTGGTTGTCAGAATTGTAATTACTTAACGAATGTCAAAGATCAACGTATGGCAGTCGGGACTAACGGCTTAACGTGCTTTCCGAGCAATGGAGGGTAATGTGTCTATACATAAGTAAAATAATCTACTTTCTATGGTGTCTATCATATAATCTATTTGCTTAGTTATAGTTAACGTATTAACTGAACTGTCATGCTTAACCTTAAGTATATATCTATAATGTTTGAGGTGTTGTAGATAGCTACCATATTATAGGTATCTACTTGAAATTGTGCCTTGGCTTCCGTCAGTATTAATATTCCGTTGTAGTTGTGCTGGCCCTGCTGTTGTTTACAAATGGTCCCCACCCATCCATGGACCAATCGCAGCGATTGCGGCTTAACCTGTATTATCGGTCAAACGTTACGGCTCACACTTAGCCATGAGCTCCTCTATATCAATACTAGGTACTATTATATTCCTCAAAACTATTTCTAACTCCAATTAAAACTTTCTCTACAGTCAAAATTGCAATGTTTTTAAATGGATGGAATGTTATGCTAACTTCCCCGAAATAAGTTGAAGTTGACTCCTAACTAGAAAGCATAATGAGGTGCCAAAAGTTTTGTCAAATTGGTTTTAGCGTCGAACTCATATTAGATTAAATTATTCAGATGTTTTAATTAAAATGCACTTGTATTATGCAACATAATTTTTTTAATTTCTACTCGCAAATACTGGTCTAATTAGGTGCTTTGGCAGTGAATAAAAGGTCTAGTCTTAGATACGATTCATTCATTAAATAGGTGAACCTACTTCCCATAAGTCACAATATGGAAAATTCCAATTGCTTTACGATTCCTTTTTTTCATAACGTACTCGTTTTTCACCTTTTTTCAGCTCTGTTTTTGCTGTCTTTGTAGCATCAAAAGTTATCTTTACTTATACTGCGCTGATTGATTTTTCCAAGAGCAAAAATATTGAATTTTTGACAGTTCTTCCATACAAAATCTGTTAGACGTTTAATTTCACAAATGAACTCTATCTGGCGTTAGAAATATCAGCACTTTATTCTTTGCTCTTATTTTGCGCTACAGGACTGACAATATTTAGTAAATTTACACGAGCATTATGTAACTCAGATTCTAAGAACCTCATTAACGTGTTTTATAGTAACAAGACAGCTAAAAGCTGAATAATAGAAAAAAAACCTAACAAAAGGGCCACTTAGAAACTTGACGCCTCAAATAATCTTCAAAGCATCTTATTCACTAAAATAGTTATATATTCCTTCAAAGCAAAGTTTATAAACTTTTTATCTCCTCACGCATGAATGAAAACTTGATCCTTTATAAGAACTCAAAAGTTTTTTTCGTTTGAGCCCAGACTTTTTAATAATGAAGTTTATTTTCCTGTTGTTAGGGATTGTGTTTTTGATTTAAAGCGATGTATATGTGTGAACTACTTATTTATCTATTTAATTAGGCAAACCAACTAAATACACACAAAATCATTAATAGTAAACATTTACAAATTCGATAGCGTTGCATGCATCTAAATTAAAGGTAAGCACAGCATTTTATTTAGATCTCATTAAACAATAATAATCTAATAAAAAGATTGATAAAAAGTAATACTATGAAATTATATATAAAATTAACACATTTTCTACTTAAAATTGAGTTGAACTATATAAATGATAATCACAATTAAACAAGATAAAGTTAAATAACAAAATTAACAAATTCAACCGTCGTAGATATCTTAAGTGCGATACATTAATTACTAAAGTTCATTAATTTCAATTGCCTATCTAACCTAAGCCTTTGAGAGGCTCGTAGCTAACTGTAAGCCCGTAGCTGTAAGCGATAATACAGGATTGGTGGATTTGTAAACATACCGAGACCCCTACGTGCCTCGGAAAGTACGTTAAGCCGTTGGTCCCGACTGACATACGTTGTTGTTCTTGATGTTTGACAGTCGTTAAGGCATTACAACCCTGACAACCAGTCTTATTTTGGGATACCTACTGGGTTACCAAGTAAAATGGGTTGTGGAGGTCTGATATGCATCGCTCCACGTAAACGGTAACTTAGCTAAATCCGGTAAGACTGTAAGCTGACTCCAACATAGCTTGGGAAAAGGCTAGGCAAGAAAAAAAACTTAAGCCTTTATATTTTTTTGTTCATTCATAGGTGTACATATTTGAGACTATCAAGTACCCAACCCCTTTTCTACATTGTCTTGGGTCTGCGTGTTTGTAGTACCTTCGTTGTCTCTTGAATTCCATAACACAAGTGCTTTAGCTACTTACTTTGGGTTCAGAGCAATGTATGTCATGTTGTCCACATTTATTTATTATTTTATTTAAAAAATAAAATATCTTTTATTTGAGAAAAAAATGTCCATAGGCAAAGCGGGGTTAAAACAACAAATTGAGGCACAATGTCCTTCAACCTAATATAATTAACCGCGTAAATCTTAATATACACAATTTTGGTTCCTGAGAATTACAGTGACTATTCATGTTAGGCAATAAATCGGAACATTTCTCTTAAACTTGTTCTAAACATAATCTGTCTAAAAGCTTTGCAACTGCTGACAGTCTTAAGACAGATCGGTAAAAAAGACATCTTAAAAAAACTTTGCCAAAAGTGAACAAATAAAGTTTATTCCATTATCATAATCAAAATAACACACAGAATTTTCCAAGAAATAATTAATTTTATTGTTTGGAAGAAAGTTTTAATTCTTTTATCATTAGAAAGTATAATTTTTAAGAATCGCGTTATTTTCATTGTCTTAATGTAAGTGATTTAAATACGTATAATTTAATTGTTTAACATGAATTTATAAATAAAATACTGTGTGATAAAGAAATGGAGATAAAATTAATTAGAAAGGTTGATGATAAATGAAAATAAGTACCTACTGATTAATAAGGTTTAACTGCGTTTAATTTGTAGCCGGGGGAGTTAATAAGGAAAAATAAGTTTATATGGCAAATATTCGTAATTTAGGTATTGTTTTCACTTAGTAAATTTGGATAAATTCTTAGTTAACTTTAGAAGTTTTTTTTTATCATAGTACACAGTTTTAATTAGGTAAGATATTTTTTTATGTTTAAATAAAATGGCCACAGTTAGGAGATATTTGTATACTGCTTTATTGAAATATTTATAATGTTCTCTCCTGTCCCCATCAGAGTAAAAATTGTTCTGTAGTTTTATTTATCAGTTTTTCATTTCCTTCTATAGATAGAAGTAATTTGTATCTTAATAGAACATGTCAATTAAGATAAATAGTAGAGAGTTAATTGCAGGTGTACTTAAACTTGGCCATGTATTGAGTCAATTAACGAAATTCACTTGGTAACAACTAATTTCACATTAAGAGCTTTCCGCTCTGAATAGATTCGCCCTTTATGTAGGTTATTGGAGCCAACGCAATGCATAAGGTTGTGGTCCGATTGATCACGATTTTTGTGGAAAATTTCCAAAAACAAACCGAAAATGTAAATAATTACTTATTTTTATTTTTTTTCCCACACAATATACACAAATTATCTTACACTAGCTGTCCCCCGCGACTTTGTTCGCGTGTTTTAGTTTCAACGTTTTTTCATTTATGCTCCGCTCCTATTGGCCGTAGCGTGATGCTATAGCCTTCCTTAATAAACGGACTATCCAATACAAAAAGAATTTTTTAATTCGAACCAGTAGTTCCTGAGATAAGCGCGTTCAAACAAACAAACAAACACTTCAGCTTTATAATATTAGTATTGATTGGTCAGATTCGACGGTAATACATAACTTGGGTAAGTATATAAATATACTTTCCCAGCAATTACGAGTTCTATATAACGTGATATTAGTTGTACAATTTAGTACCAAGTTTAAATGTGTTTTAAGAGGTTCTTGTTGCTCAATGGGAAACAAGGTAGATGAGCGCCTACGAATTACAGGATGTTACCGAAAGGTCATAGCAATCCAAAAGCGGTGAAGAGTAAATCTGCGTTAAATAAATAAATGTGGACAACATTCTCATACATTGCTCTATCATATCATTTATCAAATCAATAAATAATGTCAAAGTTAAAGCGCTTTAAAGTTCAGGTGACTTCACTTGTGGGTAAAAATTGTACCTGCAACTAATGTCACGCGATATTTCTATTCACTGAATCTTCCTCATTGTTTGTTTAATTAAAAAAAGAAAAAATACGTCTCTATTATTTTTTAATAATCTATGTGACGCGTAAATAGAAAAAGTAGTCCGCTCCCTTATTGTTTTAACATATATTACGTGCCATTGACATTTCATGTAGTCCGCTACCCGCTCACAATCACACCTCACATTTAAAAGCCTATCATTACTAAAGGTTTAGCAATCCGAAATAGAAACGTGATAGGTGAAGGGTCTATAGAACAAATGGACTGTGGACTTAATTATAGTCATTGTAGCTTCCCGCCATTTTGACGGCGTGTTTGCTAAGGGCCCATTATGTTGCAAGTAGTCTGAAGGGAATGGTTTCTGTTCGTAGATATGTATGATAAATGTGACAGCTGATGTGTCGTTTATTTAAGAAAGTAACCATCACGCTGTAGCGTCTACAAACTACATTCGTTTAAAAAGAAATAAAATAATTTATTTTTATATAACTTTTACATGTCATATATTTTTTTGATTTTTTTTGAGCTCGCTGCCGTCAATATTTCTAATTGAAACTACCCTGAGAAGAAATATTGAAACAAACTCAGGGGTGACAGTTTCTTTTAAAGTCCTATCAATTGGTGTAATTTAATAATGTGTAAATAAATGCAGGGAACCTTTTTAGTCCAGAGAATAGTTTAATTTACATATTTGATACGAATAACCCAAATTAATCTTTATTTGGAGAGAGAGAGTATAGTGCACAGAAGTTGACCTATGCGCAGAACAGGTATTTAGTTGTCAATCGAAGTGCGGTATCATAAGATATATAATTGAATACGACAAAATCACTTCTAGATTTTTATTATTTACTAACTGACCCTCGCGACTTCATCCGCGTGTTTTACTTTCATGGGTTACGTGTGTTTTGCCCAAAACCCTAATTCTTTTTGTAAAATAAAAGTACATATTGAATAATATAACCATTACCTCAGAAGTAAATAATATTTTACCCGTTTTTGCAACATTTTTCATTGATGCTCCGCTCCTATTGGTCGTAGCGTGATTTTATATAGCCTATTTTTTTTCAATTCGAACCAGGTGTTCCTAAGATTAGCGCGTTCAAACAAACAAACTCTTCAGCTTTATAATATTAGTATAGATTTAAACCTGTTTAACACTTTTCTTCATTATTTTACCTGCGCAGACGACCGCCATTTTGGGTCAACTTACTAGACGCGAATTGTACTTGCCTCATGTGAAGTATATTATTTTTGATACCGTAACTGATACTCTTGTCGAAAAAAAAACAATAAACATTCCCAAAATAACAATTTATCTGTCTTCTAACTAAAGTGTGGTACGATTGTGATAGACAGTTGCGGCCTTTGACCTCCATTTCACTTACTGTTACGTTTAGGGTTGCCAACCGTAACATAATAATTATATAGTACTGGCGCGTTTTTATAAAATGAATGTATAAGATAATCTTAAAAATTCTAATTACAAATATTCGCTCCGCATGCGTTAAAGCGTAATAAATAATTAAAATATAAGAATTAAATAAATGATTATGCACTTCTCAAACATAATATATCTTGTTCTTATTACTATGTCCATAAAATAATATATTTTTAGGGCGACTCCCGTACTAAGTCTTGGAGTTTAATCCTTGTATCGCGGAAGGTTTTACAAACATTCAAATCACATGCACAAAGAGCACCCAGACTTGAAACAAGCATTTGTGGATTACACAACATGCTTGTCCCATGCGGGGATCGAATCCCTGGACTGTGGTAATATACCTACCACTTGGCTATCCATGCATTCATCAATTGGCAACCCTAGTTCCGTCTTTGTGATGCCGACACGATCAAGGTAACTGCTTGCAGCGTTTTACTGTCTGCCATGTAATGCGGTTTAATTGAGTCAATATCTGTCAAGAATTGGTATCTTGTATTTGCTACTTATATGGAAATATGAGTCGCGGTGGCGTAGTGGTTTGATATTTGGATTTGTGTACACGTTTCAGGTTCTTACCTTGGTTACATTTTTTTTTATATTAATTATGATTGCACGGATAGCCGTGTGGTATAGGCCACCACGCTAACTACCGCTGTGCGCGACGTGTTGCGGGTTCGTTCCTAGCATAGAACAAGCATTTGTGTGATCCAGAAATGTTTGTTCCAAGTCAAGGTGTTACTTGTGCATGTGATTTGAATGTTTGTAAAACCTCCCGCGACACAAGGATTAAATTACATTGAGAAGGACTCGTATTTAAAAAAAAACCTTAGTTTATTCTTAGACCTTGACAAATGGCAAGGGAAAACATAAGGAAACCTAGTAATATATTTCACTTATACGCAGTGTATTAAAGAGTATATGTAAAATGTGTAGGTTCAATTTTATATTTAATGTTGAGCTTCAAGGCCCTAAAATCATAACCAAGGAGTAAGCTCATAAAACACTATAATAATGACCGCTATTTCGCTAATATTGTGTAACCAATACTATTACTAAACATGTAAAAAATATCGACAAGACATAAAAATTGGCTGGAGGCGGCAATTAGTCTCACAATCCAAACATACCAGAGGTAAAAATATCAAGAAAAAAACATTTGTTTCATAATAAACTGTTACCTAACCATAAAAAGATTGTCTCATCGTTAGAGTAAAAATAAGAAAACTATATACTGCAAATATCAAGTACCTACGAACTCAATATATCGAGTAGGTACTAGTAAAATTGTAAAATTAGTATAAGAACAGAGCGCGCCGTTTTATTAAAACTATCTCATGATTTAACATTACCCTAATAATATCGGAACCGTCGATATTTTCGCATAAACGTCTGTCGTCGCACGGAAAATCACTTAAATCAGTACACGAGTGAAGTATTAACAGCAAAAAAATGCTTGTCTATGTATACTTTAAGGCCTCATCACAACACCAAAAATAATGAGAAGTACTAAAAAAAATTAGAAGCCACTTCTTAAAAGATGGGTTGCTGTGTTTAAGTCTAATTAAAAAATTAAATTGTTTTTACTTATGAGGGTTTAATTTTTTGACTTAGTACCATAAAGTAATTCATCTATGTTTCTCGACGGATGAGTAGTGTATTTTTCTAGGTTTTCGTATTTCAGACATGTTTCATACCTAATTCGTTATATTCTTTTACCCGACTGCGACGAAGACAAAATAGGAGTGTCATGTGTTTGACCTGTATCTAAGTATGAATGTCCGTTTCTATGTCCGCTTATATCGCACTCAACGATTCAACCAAAATTATCAAATCAAATCAAATAATTTATTTGTGATACGTCATTAGATACTTCTTAATAGCGAGTATGTCACTGGGTACCTAAAGTTCATATTATAACCCGCTTTCAAGATACATCCTTCTTTAATTTCAAAATAATAATTAATATTGCCCCACAATTGGCAATAGAGTACCATACAATACGACCAAACATAAAAAAATACCGACGCAATGAGAATCTCCTCTATTTGAAAACAATTTATAAGCCCTGGTCAACGACATCCAACAATACTGCCAGTACTGAGTACTGATACATATCCGATCCGTTAAACACTATCAATCCACTTAACATTCCAATCAATCAGATGTAACAATCAAATTAATAAGCTCGCCTACAATATCTATAATCATAAGTGTTAATGAGGATGACTTGAGGCTATGAAACCCGCGGGTAAGCCCGGGTAAGGCCGTGGTAAGACTGTAAACGCTAGCAAGAGAATAGCGATTTTAACATCACAATTTTTTATTATTTAACGTAGTTTAAACATTTTTTGCTTTGAGCCAACATTTAAAAAAATAAATCAATAACATCAAAAAATATACGCCATAAAGTTTTTAAAAAAATATATATCTCATAAATTTATTCATTTAATTATCTTACCCTCGAATAATTAATCGCAATTTACCTAGACGTTCTTATATGCCTATTTGTCGGTACGTTACACCTTAAAGTGATAGAGACAGCATCTTAACGGTTTATTAAAATTAAGTTGTGTTTGAGTATTCGTCCAATCTTCTTAGAAATAAATCAGTCCAATTTTACTTAGGTTACTTTGGATCATGGCTCATTTAATGGCCACAACCTAACAGTACTTTAAAAGTCAAGGTAAAATAATTGGCCCTTGATTGCACAAACATTAAATTTGATCAGCAATCAATCAACCAGCCTCCATCAGTCCATTGCCGAACATAGCCCTCTCCCAAGTTGCGTCTTTACATCTCGTCTTCCACCTTCAGTCCAATCAGGCTATCTGTGTATATTAAAAGGCGTAATCTTACTAGAGACCAATTAATTTAACTTTTTTATCGTTTGAAACTCATTGTTTGACCTATTTCTGTTTACCGGGAAACTTGTTTATTTATTTCCTTTCTCTTTTGTTTTTCCATGTAATTGTTGTTGCGTAACCTTATATTTGTTTTCGGGTCTTGTTTTTAAGTAAATGAGATTTATATGTACGCATTAATATAAGACGCATTTGGAACATAGAACGTTATTTACTGACGCATAGAGGCTGTATCAATAAACTTTAGGGTCATGGCAATTCTTCTTAATTTAGGAGCTACAAAATTTTCTTAAATTGTCAATTGTTGCTCGAACAATTCCCATACAGTCCTGAAGTCGATTTATGCTTTAAACATGAATTTATAGAACCCAGTTTTATAAAAAAAAATAAGAAAATTATTTAAGGTAACGGTAGCCAAATGAAATGTCAATGATGTAAGAAAAGAAAACAAGATAGAACGAAAGCAAACACTTCCTTAAAATGACAAGGAATTTACCTACAAAATAATTCCAGCGAATTCCAGCGTGTAAAGACAGTCTCAAGAGGCTCTTGACTCGAGGGCCACCCTTACTTGTCATTGTTCTACGGCTTTGTTACACCAATTTGTATAAGAGCTTAGTGTCTTGGCGAGTTCTGGGCGCCTGGTACTTCGAGTGAGAATTACAAATATCAGACCTTTGTTTCCTTTCCTTATCAACACCATTTTGATTCCCCGATGTTAGAGTGTATATATAATAGTATTTTTGTTTATCTTTGTCAAATGGGTTTGATCGCTATGCGGTTCTATGACCCTAATGAATAGCTAAACATTATAACAAACTATTTCTTCAAATTATTCTGTAGCAAGGATTCAATTATACCTTACAATATGGTATATTTTTTAATGAATAAAGCACCAAGATAAAGGTGTATTCATTGTTGGAGACATCAATATAAAAAAAAAACAATAAAGAATTTACTATAGCCAAAAAAAAACTGTTCCTTAATTTATTTCAGAACACGATAGGTACCTTAATTTCAATATATTTGTAAAAATATCGTAGTTACTATTCTAGACCCATTTTCTCAAAACGTGCTGGACTTCTGCACTTAGTCATGTAAGCATAAATAGTTTGGTTAACATTTTAATACGGATCGAAAAGAAAAAACAAAGGAATAAAAGAATTCGAACATTGTTAACATTATTAGGTAGTACGTAATAGGGTCGCGAATGTAACTCGAAGAAACAAGTATTAGGGGATTTAGGATCAAAGGGTCACGTAGCATTCTGTGACTCAACTCCCACGCTACTACCAATATGTACCTAAGACGTGACGATTAACCGACCTATTTCGACTCAACTAAGCTTGTTTTAGTCCCAGGTAACATTAGAATTGGCATTCTCAATAATAGATTTTGGATATAATTTTTACTTGTGAATTGGCTATTGAAGATGTGTCTATGATTTTAAGAGCTACTACGATATCATCTTCCGAAACCTCTTTCATCTCGAATTGGGTCTCCTTGATTACTTCTTCCATTATCATGTCTCTGAGACGCTGTAGCGATCGTTAGTATTTTCGTTTTCGTGGAATAAGAGAAAAAAAACCGGTAGAAAAAGTGCGATTAGGACTCGCTTATGAAGCGTTTCGTACTATTTTATGGAACCCCCTTTCATTATTAATTTATTATTTGTTGTTATAGCGGCAACAGAAATACACTCGGTGAAAATTTCAACTCTTTAGTTACAACGTTTCATGAGATTCAGCCTGCTGACAGGCTGACGGACAGACGGTTATTGGAATCTTAGTAATAGGGTCCTCTTGACACCCTTAGGGTACGGAAACCTAAAAACTTAATTAAAGCAAAAAAGCTACCAACGTTTAACATTAATCTGACCGCAACACACATGCAGTAGTTAAATTAGTTCCCAACAAAAGGTGCAAGGTAAATTCAGCTTCCAAACTACTAACATCTGCATTAGCGTTTTAGCACGATTATCAACTAAATGAGAATTCTAGGATCCGGGAGTTTAACCCAAAGCGTGCATAATTTGAACCACGGAACGCCAACATTTTGGAAGTACGGAAAGTACGGGTGCAGTAGTTGGTTCACGATAAACTTTTAATGTATGTATATTATACAGAAGAGCTTTGTGTTCCTTTGGGTATCGAAAAAGCAAGTCACGACAAAGTAGAATTCCAGCAGAAGTAGCAAAAACCAAATGCGATAAGAGATTAATTCTTAGAGTAAAAATAAGTAAACTATAGAGGGCGCCTAACGAGTATGAACTGTGGGCACTAGTATTAAACAAAGTGAAGTCGTAAAATTCGCTTTAATATCTATCGTCGCACGGAAAATCAGTAAACGAGCGTAGAACTTTTGAAATTTGCTTTCGCTCGGCACAACGGGCTGCTAGCGATGCGCGAACTCTATGCTTGTCTATGTATACTCCAAGGATAAGTTGATAGTAGTTTCTAATTTAAACCATTTACTTAGCGTTTTTATTTCGCTCGTTCCTTTTATGATAATTCCTTTACCCGTAGTGACGAAATAAAATAATAAACTAAGAATAATGGTATTGATACCGATTTATATTGAACATTATAGGAATAGTAAAAATGTTATTAGAATACATGGTCATTGGACGATTTTCCAAGAAATTTATCGTCGAGAATAATTTAATAACAAGTTACAATCATATTATATTACAACAATATTAATTGGACAGATATTTGAGATAACAAAATTGAAAAAGGTGTAATGTAATGAAAAGGTCTTGAAAAAGAATCCTGGATTTATTAAATAAGTAGCTAGCGGCGATGGTTCGTTCTCTGATAAATTCTAAGAAATGTAAGGTCGAAATAATTTCAGAGGTCAAAGTTAAAGACTTAAAATGCAAATGTTTGGGAACATTATAGAGCAGTCTAGACTTGCTTTTGTAAAAGGAGCTGGCTTTAAAAAAATTTCTACTTAAAATTAAGTGAATTTGGAATATTTTCTGTTTTAGTAACATCTTCATATGAATCAACTTTTTTAATGAACTTAAATATGTATCCTTTTAGAAAGTTTTCTTAGCACTTTTAATGATAAAGTCCCATTAGAAAACTATTTAAAAACCTCCAAAACTGAAGCATCTGATTAGCAAATAGCACTGTGAGACTTTCAGTAACATAATCTAGTTGTATCCAACATTAATTGTATCTTAAATGTGTAACCATACTTTTAGATAAAGGAAAACATCTTAAGAAAAACTGTATTAAGAATAGGTATCTAAAATCGCAAACCCACAAGTGAGCACGTGTCGATGATGATAAATGCTTTTCTTTATAAAATACCATTACCCAGTAGTGTAATAACTATAGACTGGTACCATAAAAGGATTTAAGGTAGAATTTTCGAAGAAATCATCTAAATCTACTTACAGATCAGGTTCCACATCAGTATAATGTCCATCTGCATCAACGAGCCCCACTCTTATTGTGGGCAGCGTTTCATCTTCGTCATCTTCCACCTCTCCTCTCGCCTCTCTTGCTTCTCTCTCTGCTAATGCTCGAGCTGCTATCACCTGTAGATAGAG
Source organism: Diachrysia chrysitis (assembly GCA_932294365.1). Taxonomy (NCBI): domain Eukaryota; kingdom Metazoa; phylum Arthropoda; class Insecta; order Lepidoptera; family Noctuidae; genus Diachrysia; species Diachrysia chrysitis. Next base: position 8,731,654 of record OW028662.1, on the reverse strand, counting down.
GTTGGTTAATGGGTTGATAAGGAATCAAGTAGTTAGGTTTGTTAGTGATGTCCACAAGTGATGATTATTTATTTTAACGTCCATCAAATTTCTTTATTACTTTAATGTTTTAGATAATAAAAAAAAAAAAAAAACACTGCACACGGAGCAAACGGGCCTCCAACTACAGCCATCGGTGGCCAGCGACAGCGACTTAAAACACTTATTCGAAATATTTTGTATAAACCCGCCGCACAAGTGTAGCCGGTGGCGGCCACTGGCCACTAGAAGACAAATATATTCCTAAAATGACGGCAACGCTCATTGCCGTGATACAGACATCATCAGCCTACGATTAAGGGCTCTTTTTGAACCCGAATTTAGTCAGGCTTATTCTTTAACCTTCACGAGAAAAACATAATATACCTATCGTTATATAAAAATAAATAGCATTAGACAGCACAGTACAGAAAAAAACATAGACATAGACATAGATCAATATAACAATATATTTCGTACCAGATAATCCACCGGTCCGTACAAATTTATCACACACCATTAACCACAATATTTTCGATCAGAAACAAATGTTCTACAATTTGAGCTCGATCAAACGTTTTTCATCTAAACATAATGTGGAACAAGTGGGTGGAAAGTGTTCTGTTTCAGCATTGAAAAAGGAATAAAAATAATGTGAAAAAAAGTGTACAACCACGTATTGTTATGGCAATAGACTTTAGTCGCTATTATTAGCGTATATCACAGATATTTATGCAGTGTTACATGCGTATTGGTAATGTAAGTCAAGACAATTGTTTATTGGCCAAGTAATTCATAATTCCCTATTTAAAATAATTGTAACTACCGGATACAATTTTTTTTAATTAAGTACCTGCTGTTGACCAGCGACGCAATTATTGTAACAATAACAGTCTCGTCTAAATAAAGAGATTTGGAGGACCAATCAATCTTGACTGATCAACGGTGACTAAGCCACTTCTTAAAAAGCTCTCTTATGTTCATAAACTTTTAGTAAACAAAGCTACTAAGACAATAATTAGCTAGGCAAGTGGTGTCAAACAAGACACTTACAATTGACCACTCATGCTACTAATCTGCTTAGTTCGCCTAAATTAATCAAGAGAGGGTATTAAACCCCTCCATAATTAATCGCTTATCTCCCAACCCCTCAAGTAATGCACCATCACTGTCCTTAGTTAGACCACTTGCTAACAATAGCAACTAATTCCTTTATGCATACGTAATGGGTCGGGTAACGTGAGGATCTTATTTATCACGCACTAGTGTGGGTTGAAATGTGTTGGAGATGAAAATTGAGGTCGGTTTTACTAGTTTTGTTGTTGTAAGGGCGGTTTGGTGATAAATGACGTATGACGCTTATGTCGATAGAATCGTTTATCGAATAGAATTAATAATTGGAAAGTTTTACCAGATATTTTTGCTTAATACTAATAGGTATATACCTATTTATAGTGATGGTAGAAATTGACTGTCCTACTTTAGGGAAGACACTTGAATTTTCTTGTTTGTTTTACTTAGGTACAATTTTTTATGAAAATTTCCTTATAGAAAGATATAAGTAGGTAACTACTTATGTGACGTGATATTAATAACATATCTGTATAATAATATAATCTATACATTTAATTCTTCTATAAATGTAAAACAAAGTCCTCTACCGCGTCTGTCTGTCTGTTAGGAAAAATTACCGAACGGATTTTCATATGGTTTCCAATATATAGAGTGATTCAAGAGAAAGGTTTTTGTTTATAATTCATTAATGTTTTGTCTACCCGTGCGTAGCCCCTGCTGGTCGCTAGTCTTATATATAAAAATGAATTGCTATTCGTTAGTCTCGCTAAAATTGTAAAACGGCTGGGCCGATTCGAATAATTCTTTTTTTGTTTTGTTTGCTAGAATACAGGGAAGGTTTAAAAACAAAAAAAAATAGGTAGAGTAGGGTAGGGTAGGAAGAGTAGGGTAGGGTCGGGTAGATAGGGTAGGGTAGGTAGTCAGTTGACGGGAGCGAAGACGCGGGCACAACTAGTAGATAATATATTTGAATTATGTCTAAATTATATCTTTAGTCGGGCTTAGTCTTTGTATATTTGCGGCCTATATATATATACCTGCAGCCTCCTCTGTGCTTGAGGCGTGATCTCCACGACCCTGGACCACCGCCGTGACTTCCTCTCGTACTGCCATTTGTCACTCAACGCGCACTGCTCATCGTCCGAGTCGTTCTGTGAACAAGAGAGAGAATTTATTGATTACTAGCTGTTCCCCGCGACTTTGTTCGCGTGTTTTAGTTTCAACGGTTTTTCATTTTTATAACATTTTTCATTGATGCTCCGCTCCTATTGGTCGTAGCGTGATGTTATATAGCCTAAAGCCTTCCTCAATAAACGGACTATCCAATACAAAAATAACTTTTCAATTCAAACCAGTAGTTCCTGAGATTAGCGCGTTCAAACAAACAAACAAACTCTTCAGCTTTATAATATTAGTATAGATAATATATTGTACATACCTACCTCAAAACATGTTAAGTATTTAAACAATGTTAGCTAAATAGCTCATTTATAAACAGCCTATTTCTGCTTTCCTTATAGATTGCTCACTTGCGAGTTATCATTAAGATTTCAAATTCCAATTTGTTTTATTTTACTCAAACCTTTGAGAAAAAATATGAAAACTGTTGAGTGCGCCTAACAGAGTATGAACTGTGAGCACTTGTATGACAAGTAAAATCGTAAAATTTGTGTCAAAACCAAGAGTGCCGTTTTATTAAAACTATCTCAAAACTTAATATTAATCTAATAATATCGGAACCATCTATACTTTTTTATATAAACGTCTATCGTCACACGAAAAATCACTTAAATCAGTAAACGAGCGTAGTACTTACAGCAAAGAATTTGCTTATTCACAACGGGGTACTAGCGACGCGCACACTATGCTCACTTGTATATGTATACTCTAAGTTTCAAACACAAGCAAAAGTCCCAATAGGGGAGCGGACTACTTTTTTTTATTTACACGTCAGATAGATATTAAAAAATATTGGACATGTATTTTTCTTTTTTTTAATTAAGCAAACGATGAGGAAGATACGGTAAATGGAAATGTCGCGTGACGTCACTTGTGGGTACAATTTTTACCCACACGTGACGTCGCAAGCCTCTTCTTCAGAACTTTAAAGCGCTTTAACTTTGTCATTTTTCATTGATTTGATAAAAGAAAAAGTACGAGTTATTTTTCTTTTTTTTTTCTATCTGTTGGACTAAATAGATATTTCCTTTTCATACCTAGTCCGATCCACTATTCTGACCTTTAAACCTGAAACTCAAGAACTTAACTATCACACCACAAACCAATGAAGCGATCAACACTGAGTGACAACTCAATAACACTTGTAATCAACATCGCAACAACTTTCATTCACATAAACAAAATAAAAAAAAACTGTCTTAAGACGTATATCTTAACAAGCATAATCTGATCGCAATTGAAACCAAGTAATTGGATTAACACAAATTATTTTACACGCCCGTAAACCGACTGAATGTAATTCAATTTAATTGAATTAATCCGTTTTGTGAGTCGGCCGTTCTAAAGAGCGTTGATTACTTTCCAATGAAGTTGTTGCTTCGTATACTGATCGTAGATTGATTTTGTTGGATTTTATTGAGCTGAAATTTAGTTTGGATTTAGTTAAGAACTTTTATTACTTGATAATATTGTTTAATTTAGTTATTTTATGTACTTAGTTGTTTTATAATTACTATAAATTATTACGCTTCTAATTATATTGTTATAAAAAGCGTAATAATTATTGATGGCATCATTTACTTTATCATCTTACAAGAGATGCTATGCGATGTCTACAAAGGCCATAATTTATAAGTTATAAATAAATATTCGTCATATTACCTAATAAATAAAATATATACACAATTAACAATTTATATTTAATGTTCTTAATGTATAATTTATTTAATTTAATATTTTAATAATATTATTCTACACCGGATATGGTAGTATAAGTGAACCATTTTACAATTATTGTAATAAATGTAATTACCATGTACTAAGACATAAATGATATTCTATTTTATACACCTGTCAGAAATACAAATCTACTTTTAACTAAAAACACCTAGACTCTTTATATTTTCTACTCATGACCTGTCGACGAAGGTCAACAGTCTAAATCCACACTAAAACTTTCTACATAATTGCGCAAGTTTTAAAATATTCCCTGAAGAAAGGATTGTCTTCAATTGCTTAAGAAATCCGATTAAAAGTGTCTTTAGAGTTAATTAAATTGCGAATCCTTGATTCCCCTCGGGATTGTCTCGTGGGTTTAATTAAGTATGCATACTAATTTAGTAATCACTCATATGTGGTGTTTTTTTAAAACGTGTAGACTCAAAACAGTAATTTATTCATGAGCTTTTTTACTCTTTTAATATCTTGTGAAATAACGTCTCAAAGTGGCAATTTATGTCTACCTAGTACCTACGTCCATAATACTTGCTAAATATTAAAAAATATGTATTTATGTACAATAAATCTTAAGAAACAATGACTTTAATATATTGAGTTTTTTGAAAAAAAAAAAATATTTTTCTGATCAAATTATATAGCTCCTTCCAGTGCTACAGTTTCTAATAATAACAAATGCACATAATAAAGATCAAACATTAGAATAGGACGGAATTAAAATCATCTAAAACATGGATCATACATATTTCAATCCTTCAATCTTTGATTTCTTATGAAGCTCTATTCTCGGAGGCAATTCGAGTATATTTTAAAAGGCTTAAAGAGGTCTTAAGCCGTCTTCCCAAAAGCCTTCCAAAAATCCAACTTGCAGGCGCCTAAAAGTCGGCTTATTGGTGTTTCTATGGATGTAAATACGAAATGAATGTAGGTTTTTTTTTTAAATGTGTTTTTTGTCTTTTATAAATAATGAATTGTCCTTAGCTATTATTTTATTCTTATAATGCTCAAGCAAGAAGAGACTAAAGAGTACCACAGTATAAATAGTTTATTAAAATTTAGACCTACTTTTAAGTTAGGCTCGGCGCAAACAGGCCACTGACTCTCGGGACAAATGGGCCATCAACCACAGCCGGTGGCCAGTGGCAGTGATTTAACACTCTTTTTCAATTTGTCTGCTGTAGCGAGTGGAAGCCACCGGCTACACGTGTGCCTTTATACTATGCAAAATATACGATACAATGTGTTGCTGTGCCTAAGAATCAGGTAAGCACTCGCGAAAATGAATTAACAAAACTTAAAAAAAATTTGAATTCCTTCTTTTTGATACAGCTGTCATTCGCTAACAAGGCATTATAGTAGTGTATACAAACTAAACTAGCCGTTTTATTGTCATTCATTCGTTCAATCATTCACTCAGTAGCGCCAATTTAAAACCGTGACAGGAGATTTTATATCAAAAGGATGTTAGGAAAATCATCATGGTAGAGAATTATTCATTGATAGTTATTGTGGTTTAAAATACAATAATAATTTTTGATTGGCATGTATTGTTATTTTATTTATATATTTTGGTTAGTTTTTTTTAAATGAACCTCATTTTTTTGTAATACCAGTCCCGTTGGCACCTGTTTGGTACGGGAACCTAAAAAAATCGCATCTGTAAAAAGCACACCCCATTCGTTAATATACTTAGGTTAAAAAAACGTAAAACCATTTAAAATCTTTGTCTTGCCTGTTGGTCTAGTGGTTAGTGACCCTGACTGCTAAACCAGAGGTCGTGGGTTCGAATCCTACTCAGATCCAATCTTTTTGTGATGAGCATGATCATTTGTTCTCTGTCTGGGTGTAATTTAAATAAAAAATGTATATATTCAGAAATATATACCTAAGTATGTTTATCAGTTGTCTGGTTGCCATAATACAGGCTCTGCCTAGTTTGGAATAAGATGGCTGTGTGTGAATTGTCCCAAGATACTATTATACTATTATTTTTAAAATCAAAACAGTATGAATAACTACCTAAAGTGGCATATATAGCTCGTTAATGTCTGGCAACAAACGTACAAGGACTTGATTCTTAATAACGTACTAATTGCGCTAAGATAGCAAAGGTTAAATGTCGTTAGATCACGGTATATTGCGCTATGTACACGCTGGAGACGTTACAAATCTATATACTAATATATAAAGCTGAAGAGTTTGTTTGTTTGAACGCGCTAATCTCAGGAACCATTGGTCCGATTTGAAAAATTCTTTCAGTGTTGGATAGCCCATTTGTTGATTATAACATTATGCTGCGATCAAAAGGAGTGGAACATAAATGAAAAATGTTGCAAAAATGAAAAACCGTTAAAGCTAAAACACACGGACAAAGTCGCGGGGACAGCTTGTTAAAAATATATTAGGTACCTATTTTGTACTGAGCCATGTTATAATGAGTTTGACGTCTATATGTAAGCGAAGGATTAAATATAAGTTATCTTCGATTGGTTGTTTGTTTAAGACTCTCTTTTGTTTTTATTAGGAATCTGATTTTGACTTGAATGGGATGTTGACTGGTTAGATTAGAAAAAAATCTATTTAGTCCGTAAGTTAGATAATGAAAAAATACTACACGTATATTTTGCTTTTTCAAAATTATTTGAAAATAAGGAGATAAAGTGAATTAAAGTTCAGGAGTAGGGGCTTATGACGTCACGATCTTGCACAAAACATACGACATCGTGTCATCATGCGAAATCACTATCGTGAGTTTTTGGTTTTGTAAAAAGAAAAAATTACATGTCAAATATTTTTGCATCTGAGAAACATTTAATTTATTTATCAACATCCCTATTAAATGGTAGGTATATGTAATAAATGGAAACAAGATATTAAAACTAGTCCTTGATACCTGAAACAATGGCAACTAATAAATCCTTATTAAATTTAAATTATACTACATTGCATACATAATTCCAATGAAAACGGAAGTTGAAATATTTTAATCCAATTAAAAATTACCTTCAAAACATAAAATAATGTCAGCACCGATCGGACAAAAGATAGTATTATTTTTCAAAAACGAATACTTACACAACATAAAAAAAATTCATAACCTATTGGACGAAACATACCAAGTATCATTTTTCCATTACAAGTGTATATTCAATTCAATCTAGTTCACTCTATTACACAATCCAATCACTGTTATTATCAAACATTAATTGACAGTTTAATAGCTATATTGATGTATGTGTATCAAATGATCAATAAAAAGGTTTAATATGAACGAGTCTTAACTAACCATGATGGCAACGATATGATCTTTGTAAGGTTAAAGCAATTATGTGATCTTATACCTGAGTACAGCTGTTAACAATGTTATACAAAATGTACTTGGATTTATCATGAAATAATTTAGTAATTATTTGAAACAAAACTGTTTACTCACGTATATTCTCGGGATCGCCCGACTAGTTTCAGACTCAATAGGAGTCCCTAATCATAAGCGGCAACGGCGGCGGTGGTGTCGCGAGTCGAACTGACATTGGTACTGAAACTGGCTGACCGGTAACACTACCGCCACCGCGTCAGCTGAAGATTAGGGGGACTCCTATTGAGTCTGAAACTAGTCGGGCGATCCCGAGAATATGTGTGAGTAACCCGTTTTGTTTTAAAAAATTATGAATACTCTTCACGAAAGTTGTTATACATTAATTTAGTAGTTTAATCTTGTCTGTTTGAAAATGAATACTGGGTTATTGAAATTAGTACACAGACAGTTTTTTTCTCAATTCTCAAAGGATTTAAAAAAAAAATCTTCGTTTTCAATAACATTTATATCCAATATCCTTGTATGGATATACCTAGAAACCGTAATTTAATTTACGTTGTATACAAAAATTGGAGTTATTTAGCAGGATAATCTAGAAAAAATAAACATAATTATAAGATGATTTAAAATTTGAACGTAATTTATAGTCTGTTATTGCGGCAAAGAGTAGCCGTCCTTTATTATGATCCAAGCTTACCGTATACCAAGTTTAGCGGGAAAGTGTAACAGACAGACAGATAGAAAGACAGACAGACAAAAAGAGTTTCTATATTGCATTTATAACAAAATTAGTAAGGAAGTTTGGATATTTTATATCTACAGTTGCCATTCAACTCAATATGAAGTACTAGGCGCGCAGATCTCAATGGAGATGCGAACAATATCGATTGATAACGTAAGCCTGAGATAATACGGCTTAACTTATTAAGTGGGGATTACGAACCCATTGTATTTGCACATAACGATATAATATTATGATAATCTCTTTGCCTTGGATTTAAAGTTGAGAAGAGATTTTTATACATATTTTAATGGGCTTTGATTTAAAAGCTAAATTTATATTTTCTAAGGTCAAATATGTTAAATATATATCCATTATTATATTAAATACATATGCATAAATAATAAGCGTTGTCTATAAAGTTTCGTAGACTATCTTCTTGGAATTTGATCCAAAGTTTGTTTAACTTCTAAGAAATATGGACAACTATTTTGACAGGTTGGATAACTAGTTAACGTACCTTAATTTATTTAGTAAAGCGATCGCATTATTGATAAAAATGTGCGATGATTAAATATCAATTAAACTCGTGCAAGACAGCACGGATAGCAGTGGTATATACCACGCCAATTACCACTGTGCCCGACATGTTGCGGGTTCGATCCTCGCATGGGACAAACTTTTGCGTGATCCACAAATGCTTATTCTGATATATAAAAATATGATTTCAATAAAATTCTCTACTCAAAGAAAAAACGTTTCATTTTTAATACCGATAAATAAAATTCTTGAAAGTATAATTAATTAACATAAAAAGCAATAGAGCTGTCATGAAACATTTTACCAGAGACAGGTTTCGCGAAATTGATTTCTTTGAAATATTGACAAGTAATTAATGTTTATATTTGGTCCTTTGAAGGGCAGCAGGTCTTAATCAAGTACGTTTAAATATAACGTGAATATAAGAACATTAATCTATGCAAATATATAAAGCTGAAGAGTTTGTTTGTTTGTGTGAACGCGCTAATCTCAGAAATTCTTTCAGTGTTTGATAGCCCATTTATTGAGGAAGGCTATAAACTATATAACATTACGCTGACGACCAAAAGGAGCGGAGCATAAATGAATAATGTTGCAAAAATGAAAAACCGTTGAAACTAAAACACGCGGACAAAGACGCGGGGGACAGCTAGTCAAATATAAAGTAGGTAAACTATTTTTGGACTCATGGCCAATTCAACTAAAAGTTATCAATTTTTTTTATGTTTTTTGTAATGAAACCTAGACAGTCAGATATAAAATGTATGTATTTCACTTTGAGTTTGAGTAAGCATTAGTGAGGTTTTTTGCTAGAAAATTCCTTTAACAAACTTTCTTGTTATTAACTACTGCATCAAAGCTTCTTAAAGATTTTACTTGTTAGTTACTGAAACTTAACTTGTTCATTACGAACTTTACTATTGAAGAACTTTGAAACTAAAGGTAAAAAGCAGTTATTCATAAAATATTTGTTACAGAGAATTTATGTTTTTACACAAGAGGTATAGGATTTTTTTTTAATGTTAACAAATTGAAAAATCTTCCCAGCTGTAGAAATAACTTATTTTAGGTTTAATTTTAATCTTAGAGTAAAAATAGACAAGAATAGAGTGCGCGCATTACTAGTAGCTCGTGCCGAGCGTCAGCAGATTTTTAACTATAAGTACTACGTTCGTTTACTGATTTAAGTGATTTTCTGCGCAACGACAGACGTTTATGCAAAAATAGATACGCTGACAGATAGACGGACGGACGGACAACGAAGGCTTCGCACGCAATCACGTCGTCACACGACGCTTAGACACAACAAATAAATGTTTACTTACAAGTCTTCAACACAGTTCACTCATAATAAATACACAATTATTTCTCTACTTTACAAGAACTTTCATTGCAACCAATTCTCAATATTATTATTATTTTACGCACATGACAGCACATGCTAATAGCAACGCATGGCACCTTGCAATAGCCATGACGCGAAGCACCTTAAATATTTATCTAGCAGTTAGTCCCTTGCTATTGTTGCCTATTTACATCGATTCTATCGATTTCTATCCATTTACATTGATTCTATTAGTAATAGGGCCCCGTTGGCAACCTTCGGTACAGAACCTCAATTAGCAACAATTTCCTAGATATCTACTTGATTTAAAAAATATAGATATATAAACCGTCTTTTTGTGCAAGCAACGTCGGGTAAAACTTTAGTTAAGTTTAAAACAAAGAACTTCTAACATTTAACAGCGGCTAATATAGCCACATTAATAATAGCCTTGTTCCGCGTCTCGTCATGAACGATCTTTTTAAACAATCCATCTTGTGTCGAAATGTTTAAGAGAAAATGACTTCGTGTTTTACATTATACATATTAAATTGTTCTACTTGATCTATGGAGTTGCGACCATAATACTTAACATTTTGAATATTATTAACTTATAATATCCTCCTTACTGAATTGTGGTGACGAAATTGCGCGGAATAAATTTCAAAGTGTTTGCGCGAGATCTGTTGCATTCTCTATTCCTTCACTCTCATAGTCCGATGGGACGGCAATCCGATATGACCAGAGGGAGGACCGGCGAGACTTTCCGAGGTGTAAACACCACCTATCTTACTGACTTCGAGATGAGCTGTATTGAGTATTTGTAAACGAAAAACCCAGTAACTATTTTTGGCTCGACCCTAGATTCAAACCCGAGACCTCGCGTTTACAACCACTATACCAACGAGACAGTACAATATTAACTTAAAAAGGTAATTTTCCGACCAATTACTCTGTCTGCCAAAACTACTGAACCGATTTAAATGAAATTTGGTACACAGATAATCTAGAGCCTGAGAAAAGACTTAAGCTACTTTTTGCCGCGATAACCGACGTCCACGCGGGCGGAGCCGCGGGGAACAGCTAGTAGGTAATATGTATAAATTAAAGCAAAAATGTTTGTTTACGCAAAAGTGTCTTCATGTATATTTTATAAAGAAATCAATCTTGTTAAACAAATCAATCCATTGCCTTGGAATTTTAATTCACTTTGCACTTTAAATACCAATATTTTAGAGTATTTTTATCAAACTAAGTCTCTGCAAAGCCTGGCCGGATTTATCCAGTACTCAATACAGATTGACCGGTCACGCCTAAAATTGGCTGGCTAATGGTTATAACAGGAATTATCGGCGCCCACAGTACCTAATAGTTAGTATTGAAGGTCAGGAATAGAACAAATGAAGGTTATTTTCTGTTTCTCAACATAAAAAATGAACCATACCCAAATACTAATTAACCTAATCCTAATTTTACTAAATTTCTACCTCGACGTACGCCAGTTACAATATAATATAACCTGGCATCCAACAAGTTAGCTCTATCTATAAACTAAATAAATAAAATTAAAGTGTCTGTTTGTAACATTAAAATAACCGCTTTTTACTACTTGCATATACCAAAAAACAATTTTTTCAATTTTTGACTGTCTGTCTGTTTGTTTGTTCCGGTTAATCTCTGGACCGATTTTGACGGGACTTTTACTTGCAGAAAGCTGATGTTATAAGGAGTAACTTAGGTAACTTCTATTTTAGAACAATTCTAAAATTATCTATACAAATAATAATAAAAATGCAAATTCGAAAAATAAATTAACTAATTTTTTTGTTAAATCTAAATAACTTTTTTGTTAAATTCCACGCAGACAAAGTCGCGGGCACAGCTTGTTTTAAATATTAAAAGGATTTTCTTAATTAATAAAACCACAATACAATTAAGCAGTAAGCCACAGTGAATTGGGTCGTTTTAATGCATTCTCTTGCAAAATATGACACAACTTTGTGAGTATCCCAGTGGATTCGCAAAACCCGGGCAACGTTAAAATTTAGCAATTCTGTTGAAATTACTTCGTTGACTTTCAGTCCATGTAGAGCATTAGTTAGAGGTTTGTTTAAATCACTTTTGCAGTAATTGAAATTAATTATGGCGAGTTTTAAAGCTGATTTTTTGTAACAAATAAATAAATAAATGTGATCATCATACAAAGTAAGTAGCTAAAGCACTTGTGGTATGAAATCAGAGACAACGAAGGTACCACAAATACCCAGACCCGAAACAATGTAATAAAAGTGGTTTTCTACATTGACTAATCCAGGGATTGAACTCGGGACCTCAGAGCTAGCTACACCTTGAAAACAGGCGCTACTCGACCAACTACAACGGTTAAAAATCATAGAATTTTCGAAGTAGGTATTAGGGATAAATCCCGTATAGAGATGTTTTTCAAGGTTTTATTTTAAACATAAGACATCAACATCATTGCTCTAATTATATGCTTACAACTACAAGATCATTCATAAATGTATTAAATATGCACGAATTTGTAACTTTAATTACCTACTGTAACAAAATTAAATGGAAGTCCAATCGTGTGTCAATTGTTACAGAAAAATACGTAACTAATTCCATTAAGGTTAGTTGACAACCCTCAGTAATAACAGTTATATTAATCTTGGAATATTCAAAACGTGTTCCCGTATTTTTCTGTAAAACTAGATTAAAATATCGTTTACTAGTACTAAAAACTATAATTGCGGTAGCTCTGAAGGTATAGCAATAATCGTAATAATTACAGTTGATTTAATAACTGGCGATTTGCACCGAAAGATTAACTAAACCTAGGTCAAAACGTAACCTAGGTTTAAGCGTCATTTACTTTTAAATAAACGGGGATCATTTCAGTAAACCGAGTTAAGTAAAAATTAAATAACATAATAAATGTTTGGTTGTCGCCATATTGAATTTTGATTACTATCATATATTTAGTGATAGTCTTGCAAGATTAAGACAAATCGATTGACCTGAACATCATCAAAATCGACCCACGCGTTTGTTCTCTAGAGTGCCACAAAGGCACAAATAAACATACACACTATAGACAGGTAAAAATTCTCATCTTCTCGCGTCTCGCATTTGGTAAAAATATATTAAAGTTACTTATCTACAAATGTAATATATTCCATCAAATTAAGTTCAGAGCTTCTGTAATAAAACGTTACGTACGTACAAACATGCTTTTCATTTATAATACTTAAGAAAACAGTAAGGAAATGTGGATGGTAGAATGTTGACAGCGCCCGACCGCAACTCGTAAACGCGACAACTGACAAAGTGCCACGATATCTCAAACACGCCGCACAGTAGACAATATATTATAGCCAACTGTTGGTACCGAGTTTTGAGCAAGAGAAGACTACATTTAATATTATAATCTTAAATATAATTGGTTTTTGTAATAGTAAAAAAACACAAAATGGAACAAAAATCATAGGGAAATGAACCAATTCGGGTAAGTGGAGAGACAAATTGTTTTAAACAGTGTTGTCGATCGACTGTATTTAAAACTGTTGTAACCTTTCATAAATAACAATATCTAATAAGATATTATTTGCATATTGTGTAATTGGTAATATCTTAGTGGTATAGCGGTTCAATCAAGGGATTTGTGTGCACAAGGTTGCAGGTTCTAACCCATTACAGGCAAGTAGGTAGTAGTACCAATGTGACTTTTTCAAAGTTTAATGTACTTCATTATTCTAAGATATCATTGTGAAGAAAAACGTGAGGAAACCAGGATTCCAAAAAAAACGAAATTTAAAATCGCCTACCCGCAATGAGCAAACGTGGTGATCAATGCTCGTTCGTTCCTTCCCTACATGAGAAGAGGCTTGTGCCCAGCAGTGGGACATTTACCTATAGGTAAATATTTTTCTACATGGTCTCTTGGTCTTTAGTAATAATTAAACCATGGCATCTTAAACTTGGTTTAAGAATTGTGCAATCGACTGACGATGTGCAGTTTTATTGCTCACGATTTCCAATTTCTAATATAAAATTAACATTTTCTCGGTTGTCTTTTGCCATACATTTATTTCTAACGGTAGCATACAAGATGTTTTCGGTTTGAATATTATTTCATAGTAATATAATAAATGTCCTAGATGGGGATGATATTTTAACTCTGTCTGTCTGTCACGCTTTTACGGCTTAACCCATTTGGATTAAACTTGGTATGGGGTTAGACGACCTCCGTAGTCGAGTGGCGTACACACCAGTTTTCAAGGTGTCGCCAGCTCTCAGTTCCCGGGTTCGATCCCCGGCCGGGTCAATGTAGAAAACCTCTTTTCTACATTGTCTCGGGTCTGGGTGTTTGTGGTACCTTCGTTGTCTCTGAATTCCATAACACAAGTGCTTTAGCTACTTACTTTGGGTTCAGAGCAATGTATGTGATGTTGTCCACATTTATTTATGAGGTAAGCTTGGATCCTAAGTAAGGACTTTAGCAAATGATACTTCAGATGCTTTTTGCTACTTTTAACCGACCCCCACGCGGGCGGGGCCGCGGGCAACAGTTTTTAGCTTTGGCGTTTAATAGCCCTATTCTTAAAGAAGAAAACCCATAGACATATACAATTTAACATCTACCTACGACAAGCAAAAAGGCGGATCTCGCCTTTTTTTTAAATCAAAACTGATTACTTTGAACCTGAGTTATCAAACGTGTTATTTGCTCAATAATCGTTAATTAAGAAGTTCAGTGAGTTTCCTGAGCCGTGGTTCACTGGTTTTCAAATGATCGCTCCCGGGGCGATTGAGTGCGGTAGCCTTTCAAGAAAATGAGAGCGATGACTGGGGAAGAGTTTGATGAAATGGATATTCTTAGACTAATTTATTTTTAGTATAGTATTACTTTATTTAAACAACTTAATTGAATTGATGTGAATTTTGGATCAAGTGGATGAAATGGCTGTACCTTTTTACGGCCAATATTAATACTTATCCCTAAATCAATTTTCTTGCAAGAGATAGAATTTTGACATGAGCGTGTCATACAAATTATGTCAAGTTCTTATCTCTAGTAGGAAAAACAATCTACGGATATGTTATTAATATTAGCCATTACAGAATCATTAAAAAAAGCTTTTGCTGTTAACACGCATGGGATTCGTTTAATTGGATATTAGTTGAGAAAAAATACAAGTTTTCTTCTAAGTATCTACATATCTATCTATGTGTTATATTTTAATAAAAAAAATTGAATAGAAATTCGTGTTGAAGATAAAAGAGGTGTTTAGTCACTTGCGTTTCTGTGTAAATAATAGATACCTAATGATTTAAAATGACGGGTTATGAGAACTTTCAAATCAGTTTAGATGGGGCAAAATTAGGAAATTCTTTTTACGGCACATATTTACTAGTTTTTATCTAAAACCATGTTTGGCCGACAGCAGACGTAAATGAGAAAAAAAATATAAATTTTGTTTCAAGAAAAAAGAACAGAACCTTAACAGATCTATTACTTGTTCGAACAATATCCATAACAACGCTGAAACAATGTATCGCTAATATTGGCCATATATAATCACCAACAGCCAACATCGATAAGCATTAAAGTTCAGTTAATAGGCTGTTAACGTTGGCCTCTCATCGCAAATACTGCAAATAGTTCCCAAACTTGTTTCCCAAACTTTTTCAATCGTTGGTTGTTGGATGAACTTTGACCGTATCGCACCGTACTCACTATATTCAAGAGATAATTGGATAGTAATAAGCCAGCCGTGATTTTAATAAACCATTTAATTAAGAGAAGAGTTGTTTGCTTAAACGCGCTAATCTCGAGAATAGGCTTGTTTCCAATCTTTTTTTAATGTCCGCCTGGTAAATTAATGAATTTTATTGGACACATATTTGTTCTTTTTTCCTGCAAACAAAAAATTATCAAAATACAGAGAACGGAAATTTTGCGTGACGTCACTCCTTGCTACAATTTTTACCACGGCGAGCCCCGACTCCGAAACTTTAAAGCGCTGTAACTTAGTAATTTTTTATTGTTTTGATAAGAGAAAAAATACGAACTAATGTTTTTTTATTATCTAACTGACGGACTAATAGATTTTAACTTTTCATACCCAGTCAACATCCCTATTACTAGATCGGAATGAATTTTTGTTTTTTGTGAAGGATAGTCCATTTATTGAAAATGGTTATAGGCTATTTAATATCACCTTACTTGCCTTGAGAGAAAGAGAAGGCGAGTAGAACTGCGGGGCACAGTTAGTGTATATATATATGACCCTTACATTTCCCGATACGTGAAAATTTGTTTGAGTGGAGTTTGTTCGTATCGTTTTTTGTTTTTCTACCCAGCAAACAGAGTAAAAATTACGTTAATTATGAAAGTAAACAAGCATGCTACTCACTTGAACAAGAATTGGAGTGGGTTCAAGTCATTTCACAAAATGTTTTCCAATTTGCCTGCTACTTAATCTACTTGAATCTGTTTGTCGGTTTTCCGATGCTTGTTACAATGTACATCGAATTAGGTTCGCATACAATAGGGAATATGCACAAATCACCGATTTCGTTTAAACTTTTACATCGAATGCTATTTCACTTCTAATTCATAACGTATTGACTAGTTTTTTATTACAATAATTAAAAAAAATACAAAAAAAAAAAATATCACAAATTCACGCGAGATATATGACATATCAAACGCACGCCATAATTATGTGACGTCACGGTACGCGCTGCGTTAGTGTTATTCACAGAGCAATAACTAAAGGTGTTATTGTGCCCGTTGACAACGACTCTAACATTATTTTGACGTCAATATGCACAATGAGAGGCAGAAAAGATGGCGCATGTTTCAAATGCTATAATTCTTATGTAAGAATTAATGGTTATTTTGAATTTGTTAATAACATTATTATATTATGATGTAATATTTTCTAGTGTTAAGACGCTGTAATTAAAAAATTAAGCACATAAAAAAAATCGTGCGTATTCCTTAGTACACAAACATTGCAACTTTAATAAAAGCTTGTAGTTACTTACCGATCTCTTCTGATGGTGATGGTGTTCCAGCTTCATGTTGGCACATCGGTTGAGGGCTGTCAGTCGTCTGAACAGCGACTGCAAAGAGTCTGCGTCCAGGAACGGGTGGTCGTTCTGTACGCCAGAGACGTCTATGGGGAATTGGAGATCTGAAACGAGAAAAAAAATGAAAAGAATTAAATTACTGTTATTAATAATGAAATAACACTACTTTGAACGGATTTTATCGCGGTGTGTATTAAAATTTTTGTTGATATTAATTAATTATACTAGGTAATAAAGGTTTTTTTTTTAACCATTGAAGTGATGGTTCTGTCAGACCCAACAGGCACGCAGCGTGATATTAACCCTCCAGGCAACCCAAGAATAAAATTTTAACTTGCACAAAGATTTGTTTACGGTATGTAGTTGGCGTGCCATAGGAGAGGCCTATGTCCAGCAGTGGACGAAGATAGGCTGATGATGATGATGATGATGATGATGTAGGTGACAGAAAAATATATATTTTTATGCAGTTTGAAGTGGTATTTGATCCCTTGATATAAATACATGGTACATAGGACAATAGTAAAAATTTAAGAGGTACACTTAAAGTTGAGTTTGTTTACTAAACCATCGAATTTTATATATTTTTTAAGTAAGAAATCCGGCTAAGTTTCTTTCGAGTTCTGTAGGTACCATGTTATGGAGCCTCCTTTAATTTGTATAGCGGCCATAGAAATAAACACTCTGTCAAAATTTCAAGTCTGTAGCTATTACGGTCCATGAGATACAGCCCGCTAACAGACAGACGGACGGACAGACAGCGGTGGCTTGGTAATAGGGTATCGTTGGCACATTTAAGGCACGAAAATCTAAAAACCATTTTGTTGCAATAGGGGCCAGCTGTTTAATTTCACCTTTATTAATTCAAATTAAACAATATATCACCGCTCTCTCCAATATTAGACAAGATAGTGTCACCACCCACATCTTTACTCGAGACAAACACCAGAATGGGAGGAAACGTCACTCTTATGACGTCATTCCTATTGTGTGACGTCACATGGCGACGCTTTTGTATAATAGTCAATAGAAGATTAGAAGATAATACTTAATCAAACAATAGTTGATTTAGGTGTGACGTGAATTGGGCCTTCATTTCTGACGGCGTAGTTTTGAACTAGATAGAAACTTAGAGTAATAAAAGTAAACTATAGAGTGCGCATATCAGAGTATGAACTGTGAGCACCAGTATGAACAAGTAAAAACGTAAAATTTGTGTCAAAATACAGCGCACCGTTTTATTAAAATTATCTGCAAAATTTTAAATTTAATAACTATTACCCTAATAATATCGGAACCATCGATATTTTCGCATAAACATCTGTCTGTCTCTAAAAACACCTAATGAGTAAACGAGCGTAGTACTTAGAGCTAAATATTTGCTTACGCTCGGCACGACTGGCTGCTAGCGATGCGCACACTCTATTCTTGTTTATGTATACCCAAGGGTAGAATTGAGTGTGAAGGCTAGTTGAAAAGGGTGTCTGTTAAATATTTGTAGTTAAATGTAAAATCCCGATTAGATAGGAAGTCGACTATCCTAGTAGGAAACATTCAAAAGATCTGTCCCATGTAAATAAATTATGAGGTGTACACTGTACAATATACCAAATGTGTTTATTGAAATTCAATGCTCGTTCATCTGTATTATAAAGAGGACGGCTTTGCAATGACATTGCTAAAGATAGATGTTTGTATAAACATGATCGCCATTATCAATTATAAAAGTAATATCTTGGGACAACTCACACACGGCTACCCAAACTAGGCAGAGCCAGACAACTGATAAACATACTAATATATTTCTAAATACTACATATTGTAAATAAATTACAACCAGACACATAGCAAATGCTCATTACACAAAGATTTGTCTTGGATGGGAATTGAACCCCGACCTCCGGTTTTGCAGTCAGGGTCACTAACCACTAGACCAGCAGACCATTCAGTGATTTATTTAACTATACATCCACAAGGAGTTTTAAAATCCCATATAAAAATTTAAAACTAATTTGAGGATCGAACGTCTATTCTTGCGTCCACAAAACTCATCATCTTCATTCTTCACATACAGTATACTTTTAAAATTCCATCAAGTCTTTTAAAAACTAGTTGGCTGTGGAGGGCGCTACCGTCGCGGAAATGAAACTAAGCGACGTACATCGGAAACGACAATCTCATTCAGCGCCCACAAAATGTGCTTATTGTGACTTGTTTGTGAGGACGAAAAATAAACCAGAATTTTATATTTTTTTGTCTATTTATTGTTAGAAAATATTTTGAAGCCTAAGATTTTTCAATATATTATAAAACAAAGTTTTCCGCTGCGTCTGTCTGTCTGGATGCAATAAAATCTAAAAGATTTTTATATGGTTTACACTAAAGGATAGAGTGATTCATAAGGAAGGTTTGTGTTTATCATTTATTAATGAATAGCTGCCCCCCGCGACTTTGTTCGCGTGATTGTTTCAACGGTTTTTCATTTTTGCAACATTTTTCATTTATGCTAAGCTCCTATTGGTCGTAGCGTGATGTTATATAGCCTTCCTCAATAAATGGGCTATCCAACACTGAAAGAATTTTTCAAATCGGACCAGTAGTTCCTAAGATTAGCGCGTTCAAACAAAGAAACAAACGAACAAACAAACAAACAAACAAAATCTTCAGCTTTATAATATTAGTATAGAAGTATAGATTAGTATGGATACCTACATTTACATGTAAATACTTTAACAATCCTCTCGACAAAAACCTCCCACAACAACTAAAAAAAGAAAAATCCTCAGTCCTTTACAACGGGAATATTAAACGCGAGTATTCTACCATCAATATACAAGCACCCTGTATACCCTTCAATACAGGCTTATACAGGATGCACGGCGTGTTTGCACCAGCTGTCAAAGCCAGTAACTGTGTTAACTGTCCCTTTGTTGTGGTAATTCCCTCAAACTGCCCGGTAAAAGGGATTTTTAATGTAAGGCCGTTGAGAGAACGCCAGTTCGGAAGCTAGCAAAAACCGTGTTTGACGGTCCGGTGACTTCGTTGAATATTGAAAATAGACTTCAAAATAAATAAATAACTTAAGTTAACTTTTTGAACGTGGCTTTACATTTTTCGAGACCTAAAATAGTTGTTATTTTCTTTATTTGTTGTTGACCAAATAAAAAGTCAATAATAGTGGTAGAAAAAAGAATAAAATCCTGTTAAATTTATTAAAAACTATGTCTACTTATATTATTTCTACAACAGACCACTGAAAGTCTGCGAATTCTACTAACAAAGACATTTTCTAATAAATAGACAGACATAGTATAGCTACGTTTATCAATAAAGCTGTAAGCGTATAACATCTTTAAATTTCTAAACTTAAAACAAAATAATTATTTATAATCTCACTACAACTAAAAACTCCTGCAACTGTCATTCAAGCTACACAATAATATAAAAAGAGTTCCGCAAATAAAGAAAAAAGCCGCATAAAGTTATCACGGACGTGGAACTAGGGCAGCTGTCACAAAGAGTTCCGTATCGCGTGATGACGTCAGCTTCCGTTAGGAAGTGGTGGGGAGAGCACAGTCGCGTGCTACACGTCGCCCATGTAGGTCGTGTTTGAAAATTGCCAAGTTTGAAATGTAGGAGTAGAGGAAATTTTGATGTTGTATTTTTAAGATGGTTGTGGTTCTATTTTGATGTATCATTTAAAAATAATAGAGTATGCTTAAAGATACTTTTATGAATGGTATAATTTTAAGGTATTGTTTTATAATAGTTTCTACAATAAGTTTAATTATTAGACAACGTTGTAAAATTATGAATAAGGAAATAAAAACTTATACATTTCTACAGACCTTGGTGGGCTTTACGTTAAAAAAGGTGGAGGGCTTTCCTCTTATAGTAATCATAGACAAACATAGAGCGTGCACATCGCTAGTAGCCAACTATGCCAAGCGTAAACACATTTTTAGCTAAATGTACTACGCTCGTATTCTGATTTATGTGATTTTTCGTGCGACGACAGACGGTTCCGATATTATTAGAGTAATATTAGGATATGAGATAGTTTTAATAAAACGGCGCGCTCTGTTTTGACACAAATTTTACGATTTTACGTGTTAGTGCCAACAGTTCATACTCGATATGCGCGCTGTTTAGTTTTCTCTATTGCCAAAGAGCATACTTCTAAAGATAACATAAAATTTAAGTAAAATTTATTAGAAATTCGACACCACGATGTTCTTTTAATACCAAACGCCACAATAAATTTAGTTCAGGGCTTTTAATATAAACATACACTTTATTAAATGTTATTACGGTCGTAAATACAACATGGAACTCAATAAATCGCCCTTGGCCGTAATAGAGATGTTTTCAACTGTTACGATGTTATATTAGGTCAATAGTAATGGGTAACAAGTATTTTTGGAATGTATTCGGTATTTTGGTATACTATGTTTTAAACTGTGGTATTTTGTTGAATATATTTATGCGACATTGTATTTTGATTAGCAAAAATATTTTTGGTATAAGAGATAATGATTGCCTAATTTCATAAGTTATTGTTTTAATTTTTGCACAAAACTTTATTTAAGTTAAAATAATATATATATATATATATATAGTAACAAAAAATGCGCACTGCAAAGACTGCTAATCAAATTAACTAAAAAAAAAAAGCAGAAAATTTTGATGAACCGTGATTTTCGTGTTTAATGAAAAAGAAACCCTTCCTGACATTAATTTAATCAAAATCAACTCAAACTAAGTTAAATAGCAAATAAAAGAGAACTAACTCACATTTTATTAAATTGCCATCAATCAAAAGAAAATTATGTTGCCCCTTTATTTCTGTTGGCAACACGTGTCATAATTTGATGAGGGTGAATCCGTGACGTAGGTAGGGCAACACAAGTTGTAGCAAAATGATGCTTTCAGAACTTGAGTTGTGTATCTACTGTAAGAATAAAATAAAACTTCTACATTAACAAAAAAGATAATGTTTAATTGACTGTTTTTTTTATGAATATTTTTTTTTACGATAATGTATTTGTAATTTTTTTTGAAGTTTGTTTTTAATATGACACCTATATTTACTAAGTAGTTTATAAAATATTGCATTCTGTCTCTAATATAACTCAAGTAACACTATTAGCTGATAATACAATCTTAATAAAATAAAATGTTCTTTTAAACTGGAACGTTTTAAAAAAACGGAAGAATGGATAACCTTTTAATTATTTACCGTTAATTGCAGTAGTAGATACAAAATCACTACAAAAAAAAATATGTGCCAATTTTCACATCACAAAACACAACCCCGATAACAAAAAAAAGAACCCCTACAATTAATTAAACCCCTAACTCAACCCAAACAAATAGGCAAACGCCTTATCAAATGAGCTTTCAACCCCCAGAGCAAGTCAATACGATAATTAAGAGAAACGTCAGTCGAACAGAAAAAAGCTTTCAAGCCACAGAGTGACAGACAGACAGACAGATATTAAGCCAATTTCCTTGACACGACTCACAGTTAAAAAGTTTTTGGAAAGATTTGCAAACTGGCTTTTAGAAGTTGGAGGGTTTTGGCTTTTGCGTTTTGACTTTGGTGTGAATTAGGATATTTTTTTAGCGTTGATCTTAGATAATAAATAATAATATAATTATTTTTAATCTTGTTTAAGTGATTCATCAAAAAAATTGAAATGGGTTTTCCAAGATAAAGGGAAGGTGTCTTGGGAGCAGTTTTGCTTCCAAAATTGAAGATTTGATTGTTGTTATTAATTAAGAAAAATTAGTTTTCGGCTTTAAACTAAAGAACTGATAATACTACAGATTATCAACACACTACATTTTTTTACATTACATTTACAGTACCTTTGTACTTAATTCTTGTGTTCTTTATATATTCCTGTGTGTACATAAATTGTTAATAAATAAATAAATAAAATACATTTATACTAATACGAACCTGTATCCTATTCGCAAAAAAATCAAGGTAAACAAACAAAAAATTACAAAAACAACATGGTAGGTATAATTCGCTAATGCCACTTAATTTGAAATGCTAACCCGGTAGTGGGTTGTGATTTCATTTTAAGTTACCTAAATTAGTTCCTTGATTTTTATTTTATACTAGCTGTCCCCTGCGACTTTGTTCGCGTGTTTTAGTTTCAACGGTTTTTCATTTTTGCAACATTTTTTATTTCTGCTCCGCTCCTATTGGTCGTAGCGTGATGTTATATAGCCTATAACCTTCCTCAATAAACGGACTATCCAATACAAAAAGAATTTTTCAATTCGAACCAGTAGTTCCTGAGATTAGCGCGTTCAATCAAACTCTTCAGCTTTATAATATTAGTATAGATAAAAATGTACATATTAATATTTGTAACAATTATATTTATAAAAATAAAAGCTATTTAATGTTTTTTAATGATGTAAAGAATATAACTGATTATTTGTTGTAAATAATAAAATTTTGCAATAATACTGTTGATAAAATTTGTCTTTATAAGAGCGACATAAAAAATACCTTTTGGTGGCTTTGTTTATCTTTAATTTTTGCTAAAAGGGATTGGGTATACGTATTTTAGCTGCTCCGAACTTTTGCTCGCACGTGTACGAAGTAATTTTATTAAGTGTTCTCATTTCACATATCACTTAGGTATCACATTGGAAGTTTCAATTTAACATGACGAACGAACACGCCTCTTAATATGTTAATAAGATCTGCACAATAGACTATAAATAATACACAATTCCACGCATTTCAATTTCAGATATTACAGAATAAGTGTTTGGCATCTGTGAGCATTTAATTTCAACTTCGTACCGTCTTTTGATTACACTTCGGGTGCAAGAAAGTGTATCACTGTAGAATATTAATTTTCGTGATAATGCTTAATTTAATAAGATTTAATGAATGATTGATAATGAGAGACATTGGTGTCAATACGCTATAAACATTGACTGTTAAATTACAACTAGCTGCCTGCCCCGGGTTCGCATGGGTAGTGTGAGCTTTTCAAAACATCTCCATGCGTTTTTATTTTCTACTATTAAAACCTCGTATTTACCACAAAAACAAAACAAAAAAATAATCCGATAAGGTGCAGTCGTTTGGAACTTATGATGAGACCAAGGGAAATCGGAATTCGTTTTTATACATATAAATATTATAATTATGCATTATATATATTTGTCACGTGGCTATATGCAGCGGTGTGTTGTTATATATATATTTGGCTGAACAGATTTAAGTGTTGCAAAAGTCAGGGGCCAAGACGTTAATAAAAGTAAAAGCTGTTAATCTGCCAATAATAGGTTAGTTGTCTTGTGCCTAAATCTAAACATATTTAAATTCAATACAATAATATAAAAGCAACATTACCAAATGCAAAACAATTGAATCCATAACTGTTGGCGCCACAGACCCTTAACCTTACCGACCTTTGATATTTCACTGTGACCAACTATAACATATTTTATGAATTTCAAACTCACTGCCCAAAATAGGCATCATTAAAGCGACCTTTTTAGGAAATTATGTCACCCAACATGGGACCTTAGGATAATTTAAATATATTTTGCGTACACTAATTTTGAATACTCCTGATTAAGAAAAGTTTGTTTGGTTTTTGTAATAATATGTTGGTAATGTGATTTCGTTTTGGTCGACCAAATTTTATAATTCAGGGAAAAGTTTATTTATACATGAAGCGAATTTCATACATAAATGAAATATATCAATTATTTATTTAACTCTATAGAATTCTATTACGAAAATAGTAAAACCATAGATGCCTAAATTGTTTGCAAAATCTTTCAATCACATTTACCTGATCAATTGCACCTCAGATTTTCACAGACTAAATGTCTTTCTATTCTCCAAACTTAGACAAACGCCATCAAGCTATGTTTTTTTATATATCAATCAAACTTTCATTTCAAAATGGCCTGTTTTCATCCCCCAACATAGACACGACAGTAAACATTCTAAAAAAATAAACTCTACGACCATTTTGATTCTCGCCTGAAAAGTGAAAATACAAAATACTTTCGACGAACATTCAATGTGTGCCTTCCTAGGGAATAGGATTTTCATATAAATACTGGTGGATAGTTTACATTGCACGGCAGTGTACACAACCCCAGTCGGGGCCGCGTTTAAAATTAGCACGCGGTCGGCCGACTGTGAAATGTGCGCTTGAACGCTCCAAGCCTTTTATCCTAAACCAGCCAAAACCAGTGAATGCTTGCTTTCATGTATTATATCACCCTGTATATGTCCCAATGCAGGGCCACGTCTCATAGAGAAACCGATCATTAATTACCTACGCCCACTCAATGAGGGATATCCATTTAAAAATCTGCTAATTTATTATTTTAATTATTTGTTACGCATTATCGCATGCGGAGCGAATATTTGTAATTTAATACAAACGAAATGGTTCACTAGATGTCGCATACGTCGCCCTAAAGACGTAATAAATAGAAGGCAAAATTTAAACTTCCAGGCAGTGACCTCGGTAGCTTGGTTGGTAAAGTGACTGGCGCGTCAAACCAGTGGTCGCAGGTTCGCGTCCTGCCTGAGGTTAAAGTTTTTTCTGCTATGTTAGTTAGTCTCGCATGCGGACCGTCTGTCAATAGGGGTGCGGACTCGGTATGAAAAGGAAACATCCATTTAGTCCACCAAATACATAAAAAATAAATGAAAAAAAAAGACTCGTATTATTTCTTTTATCAAATCAATAAAAAATTACAAAGTTAAACCGCTTCAAATTTCAGAAGAAGTGGCTTGTGACGTCACGACATGTTGGTAAAAATTGAAGATACAAGTGACGTCACGCGACATTTGCATTTACTGTATCTCATTGTTTCTCATTGTTTGTTTAAGTAAAAAAAGAGAAAATACGTGTTTTGTATTTTATAATAGTCTATGTGACAAGTAAATAAAAAAACATAGTCCACGCCCCTATTTCCACCAATTACGAGCCAGTAGCTTGTCTCTCATTGGTGGAACTTGACAGACGGACCATATCATTGATGGTTGGAGATTTCATTTCAAATTCAAGTGCGATTTACTTCACGATTTTTTACTTGATTGTAAGTAAGTTTTCTCACGGCCGAATATTGAAATGTCATCAATCAGTTTTAAGTCGCCGCTAAGCCTCATTCTGTCTCTCTTTTTAAGGTGTAAAGTAACGATAAAAATACGTTTAAGAACGTGTTAAATTTAAGTTTCGTTTTAGTATTCGGAAGGTAGAGTAACTAATAGGAGAGATAAAAATAATGCTTTTTAAAGATCTAGCCAAACGCCTCGTTGACACTTCGCGCGACCCAAGGGCTGGCTTTTACCTTGGACAGAGGATAAGCATTGCCATACAACGTGGCAATGCCGCCCGCCTTTTGGGAACACTCCCAGTGGACAGCGATGTGGACGAATTTTTTGATTTGTTTAATTAGTTTAGTTTATTTTATAATTCCTTTTGTATGTATATTATAGTTAAGTTAAGTTTGTAAATATTTAAAATTGTTAATAGAAGAGATAGTATAGTCAGGTTATTATTACTTTGTATAAAAATATTAGTACTAGCTTCGGCTATATTTTTAAAAAACAAAGTATATTTTTACATGAATAATGTATTATTATTTATGTAAAAATATACTTTGTTTTTTGACGAATACAGTCGTTATTTGTTAATAAGGCTTTAATTAACAGTGACTGGGGAATGAAAGGGTTAATTAATTGGCAGTTGCTAAGTGTAAATCTGTTGGGAGTTGGGACGAAATTGGTATAGCGGCGCTTAATTACAGAATTTATTGAAACAAAAGAAGCAAACACGAATCACAGCATGTTGTTATTTACATCTGACCCTTATTTAATGAGGATTTGTCCAATTAATTCTTTTGAGAATAATAAATTGTATATGTCCGCAATACTACAATAGCGTTTGTAATGCGTCATCATCATCATCCACAGCCTTTGTCATCCCACTGCTGGGCATAGGATTCTCTTTTTATGTGCCATTCTCTCCGGTCCTGTGCCAGTCTCATCCAGAATCGACCCGAGACTTTAGTTATGTCGTCGACCCATCTTGCTCTCGGACGACCGACGCTTCTTTTGCCTAGCCTTGGCCACCATTCGGTCAATGCCTTGCTCCACCTGCCATCATTTCGTCTGGCCAAGTGTCCTGCCCAGCTCCATTTTAGTCTCATGATTGCGGTACCGACATCCCGAACTTTTGTTCGGTTTCGGATATCCACATTACGGACTCGGTCTTGAAGTTTGATGCCGAGCATTGCGCGCTCCATGGCTCTCTGTGCTACTCTAATTTTATGTACAACCTCATGTGTGAGCGTCCAAGTCTCAGCACCATAGGTCATAGTGGGCAGGACTCATTGGTTAAAAAGACGAGTTTTAAGGCACTGTGGAATTCGGCGTGACCTCATTATGTCATCTAGCTTTCCGAACGCTGCCCATCCGAGTTGCACTCGTCTAGAGATCTCCTTAAGCTGGTGTTCCTTGCTAAAAGATAGAATATGACCAAGGTACACGTAGCTTTCTACATAATAGTAATGCGTGGCTACAAGTATTTATTAAATTACTAGCGACCTACCCCGGCTTCACACGGGTAGACAAAACATTAATGAATTATAAACGAAAACCTTCCTCTTGAATCACTCTATCCAGCGGAGAAAATCATTTGAAAATCCGTTCGGTAGTTTTTGAGTTTATCGTGTTCAGACAGGCAGACAGGCATAGGACTTTCTAATTGCCAATATGATAGATTACAAAAAAGTTAGTATCTAAAGTCAATATGCGTAATTTTCTTGATGCATTTATCATCTTATTTTCTTTTCTCACAAAAACAGGCTGTGTAGTGTAACTACTTTAACCTCACAAAAAGATATAACAATACCTTATACCCTAAGTACTTATTCAAAATCTATACTTATATTATAAATGTGAAAGTCTTTATCTCTATATGTCTATCTTTTACGGTTCCACGGCTAAACCGCTAAACAGATTTGAATGAAACTTAGTATGGGGTAAGCTGGGATCTTAATGAAGGGCACAGGCTTTTTACCGCAATAACCGACAACCACGCGGGCAAAGCCGCAGGCAACCGCTAGTACTTTAATATTTTTGAATATTCCCTTCGCATCAACAAAGCGAAACAAGTTTAGAGGAATAAATAAGAAAACTATAGAGCGCGCATATCAAGTATGCACTGTTGGCATTAGGAACATGTAAAATCGTAAAATTAGTGTCAAATCAGGGCGCACCGTTTTATTAAAACTATCTCAAAACCTAATATTACCTTAACAATATCGGAACCGTCGATATTTTCGCATAAACGTCTGTAGTCGCACGGAAAATCACATAAATCAATAAACGAGCGCAAAACATTTAGCTAAAAATGTGCTTACGCTTCACTTCTACTAGCAATGCGCACGCTCTATGCTTGTCTATGTTTTCTTTATGGTTACAAGTTTCAGTGACAGAATATATTTACATTTGTATTGTCCTGTCACTTTGTCTGAGAGACGAGATCTTGACTGACGTTTGGCATGAGAAGAATTCTTTTGTGTATTTGTGTTCTTTTTAAGTAAAATGTTGTTTTAATATTTTACTTAGTTGCTGGTTCGGAGTTAAGAGTTAAGAGATTGTATTTTTTTTTTGTTTGTTAACTAATTATTGGTATTTTATTTAGGTAAAAATATTTTATTTAAAAAGTACCTATTAGTAAATAAATTAATCTTGTACAATACCGTAACTGAGTTTTTGTGCCGATAGAAAAAAAAAGGTAATCCTTACCATCAATACTAATATTATAAATGCCAAAGTAACTCTGTCTGTCTGTCTTTCTGTCTCAAATCAAAAATCAAAATCAAAGTATTTTTATTTCAAGTAGAACTATTCAGACGCTTTCTAAATTATATAATTAGTTTTATGACTCTAATGTCTATCTGTTACGCTTAAACTGCTAAATCGCTGAACCGATTTGGATGAAACTTGGGACGGGGTGGGCTTGGATCCTAAAAAAGGACAAAGGCTAGGATAACTGACATCTACGCGGGTGAAACCGCGGGCAACTACTGGTATACTAATAAAATTTATTTCGTATTTAAAAATATACGTAGCTTTACACGACATTATGTAGATAGGTATAAGATTTACTAGAATTTCGGCTCCACAGTAGAATAATTTAATCTTGTCTCAGACAGATATGATTTTTCCACTCCATTTGTTTTTCCAACGAAAAGCTCAGAGACGTTGTTGGGCCGTCTCACGTTTTCAAGTTTACGCACAAAAATAAATTGTAATACAAAAATTTATCTTATTTACCAAGGGGATATCCCTTGGTAAATAAGATAAATTTTTTGTCAATTATGAACTGATTTTATTATTTTTAATGAGTAGTGTAGATAAAGCAAGGATTACACCTTGTAAGAGGTAAAACCATGTAATTTTATAAAAAAAAAACTGACAGCTGAGAGTGAAAACATGAAGAATGAAATTCTAATTAGACTTTTCATTTAACTTTAAAAACTATTATTGCATAAATTAAAGGTACATTACGTTTATGAAAGTAACTAGCAGTTCCCCGCGACTCCACCCGCTTGGGTTTCGGTTATATCGACAGAAAGTAGCATATTTCCTTTCTTTGCAGTCTAACCTATCCCAAGTTTCATCCCAATTGTTTCAGCGGTTTAGCCTTTGAAGCGTAACATACTGACAGACAGACAAATTTACTTTCGCATTTATAATATTAGTAAGGAAGTATGAACAGCCGAATACTCAGAAGCTATTTAATTTTAAATCGCCGTTAAGATTTATGCTGTCTCTATCACTGTTAGGTGTAAAGTAGCAAAATACCTTTAAGACCGTCTTAAAATTAAGTTGCATTTGAGTATTCGGGTATGAGTGACAGTTACAATCCATATTCAACTCTATAACCAATCACCAGAATAGACCTCCCAAACTAATTTATAACCGAAATTGGCGGCATCTGTAATCTCGGAGGTCCATTCTCTTGTCAATAGCTGCAGGATCAATACAATTACTTTACAGAATCCAATTAACAGGGCTGCTTCGTCTACCTATGTGAATTGTGCAAATATATCTACACGTAGGCTTGCTTTGTAATCGAAATAGATGGAGCAGATTGGTTATTGGTATTATAATATTGGCGCTGATTCTCTTGTACGCTAACTAAATCAAAATTATATCATAGCTATCTTTTACTAATATATAGCGTGAGAAAAGGACGGCCACAGATAACTTAGAAATGTCAAACCAGTTTTCGCCTTAAACATCACTGTGTTTTTGCATACTAGTGCACACGTTTCTGCGTGTCGGTAGTTTTGTATGAGAATTATTGTCGAAACTAAATTTGACAGCTCTAATTTTCATCTGTCCTTTTCTATTTGTGTACAAGTGAAAAAGTCGTGACTTTTCACAATAAACCAATACTTTCTGTAAAAAAAACATTTGAAAGTATTTTCTATGAAAATGATATTACTTTCGCTGTTTACCCATGAGTGGGTACAGTCGTGGTGACAATACTTACAGTTACTTGATTGTTTTTGTTTTTACAGCAGAATATAATTAGATAGTTAAATACAAGAGCACATTTATTTATAAACACAGTACTTACAGGACGAATGTTGACGGTGTAAGAAAAGTAAAAATCGTTGAAGTATGTCAGTTAGATAATACAAATATAATAAACATTTATGTTTTCATTAATCAAAACAATAAAATAACACAAAAATATAGCGCTTTAAAGTTCAGGAGTGTGAGCTTATGACATCACGCCGTGGTCCAAATTGTAGCACGGAGTGACGCCACGCGAAATTTTAATTTACTGTAATTTGGTCGTTTTCCGACATCTATTATAAATGTCACACGAATAGTTATTAGATACTAGCTGTTGCAAGCGGCTCCACCCGCGTGGATGTCGGTAATCGCAGAAAAAAATTAAGCTATATCCTTTTTTGGGATCCAAGCTTCATCAAAATCGGTTTAGTGGTATAGCCGCGAAAGCATAACATACAGTTTTTTTCGTATTTATAATATATGTATAAATTTTCTTTGCATAAAGGAGTATTTCTCAACAAAAGTAAAGCCAATATTTGCTCGCGACTGTGAAATGAACTCATGAAAATGCTTCAGAAAGGTAAATAGAAAATACTTCAAGAAAATTTCCATTTATGTTACGTTGCATTTGAATGTGGATACAGCAAATGGATATTGAAATTGACTTGGCAACAATAATGGTTAGTAACTATTGGTTTACAGCATAAAAACTAAGCTATCTGAAAAGAAAGAAGATGAGAAATCTACTAAACAGGGGAGTTACTCTTCAATGAATTTCAATTCTTATACAATGCCAATGCAAAATTGTTTTTCATGTAGGCACACAAACAACACACGGTACAAAAAATACTGTTAATATTTATATTCCAGTTAGTTCCTTCCATAGACAGTTTTTTGTTTCAAGACAACTGAATCACGTGTCCGCTTAACTAATATAAATATTGCATTGGCATTGTATTGGAATTAAAATTAATTGAAGAGTGAGGGCACTCAACTCTTTTGCTGGATTACTTTTTAGGAAATTTCAGTTTTATCTAGCTAAAATTGTGCCTAGTAACAATTCAGTGTTCGTTTAACAAAACGTATATTAAAATTGTATACGACAAAACTTTGATGAAAGTTTTCATAGTTATTGAAAGTTACTAAAAACTGGAGATTTTGCATAATGATTACCAAATTTTATTTCGAACGGGCTACGGGTTCTTTACTGGCACTGCGGCTATAAGCCAAGATCTTCTTATGTTTAGCCTTTTCCCAAACTATGTTGGGGTCGGCTTCCAGTCTTACCCGATTCAGCTGGATACAGTATTTTACATGGAGCGACTGCCTATCTGACCTCCACAACCAATTTTACTGGGTGATGGAGTATCCTAAAGTAAGGCTGATTGTCAGAATTGTAACGATTGTTAAAATCAACGTTATAACGATACGCTATAAGACAAGATGATTTTCTAGAATATCAAAGGTATTTTGTCTTATAATATTCTAGTTATCAGTCTAGATTCCCTTATTATCTATTATTACTATAGCTGCTATAAATCTGTGTTATAGTTTCAAGCCCACTTTGGTAGCAACAACGTGAGAGAATATTAGATCAAAGGAAAACCTTCATTGTTTCAACCTGTTTGTTATGTGGCTGTAGTGTTTGTTAGATATTGTAGTTTGAGTGTACGCATATAGTGAACGCCCTTAGTATCTACTAGGTATATTGAAAATGTGGCAAGTGGAGGATATCCTAGTGTAAATCGTCTAAAACACAAGCAATAGAGTTAGCAGCCCTTGTTCAAAATAACAAAAAGCGATGTAGAATATAAAAATGTGGTATAAACCCTAGAGACACATATTGACAACAAGCTCAATCAATTTGATTAACCACCATGCTTCAATAAATTCAAGATCACGTAAAATAAAATAATTAAAAACCTTCAATCACTTGTGCGTCGAACAGTACGCTCCACAAATAGGGCTGCCTCTCGCGACTTTATTAAAATCGGTTCACAAAGGCTTGGTCAGTGGGCCGTGTATTCGATTAACTTTCCATAAATGAATAGACATAAAACCTATGTCTATTTTACCTATTTTTATAGCAACAGCTCGACTTTCGTTGGTTTGATTGCCTTTTTTCTGTTTGCTTACAATCGATTGGACGTTTATTTTTCTTTTTTATGCAATATCAATGAGAAAATGATATTGATTTATGTTGTCGTGTAAATTGGAAATGGAAACTGGTTTTCGTGTCTGTGTGCGTGCTAACATATATCTGTAGATACTTTAGCACACATACACGGGTTATTTTGTAATTACACTCCTGTTTTGTAGATATGCAAGGTCACAGAGTCAGTTTTTATCGAATGACAAACTAAATTAAATTATTTAGTTTCGAAAACTGTCATAAAATCAATTTCATAGATGAAGCTATTATATACATTACAAAAATGTATCCATCCCTTTAAGTTAAAGAAAAAACGCGTCTAAAAAAATGTAGACACAGTTTTTACTGAATGCCGAAAAAGTTTTATTTAATATTCTTGTCTAATTACTTAGATTTTACGGCGCCTATTGTTTTCTTAGTAAAATACCCATTAAAACCATTCTTTCAAATACGTAACGGCGGCGCCAGAAAAAAGAAGCCGACCTTAAAAAAGTAAAGCTATTGATATTTCTTATCAGCGCCAACCCTAATCCTATTCAACCAATCACAAAACATCAAATACAGTTATTAGAGTATATTACAATCGTCTTAAAACCGTCAACGTACCTAATTTAAATAACAATTGCATTATCAGCCTACTTTGTCATTAGGGCTTAACCGTATTAGATAACATTGTGTTTAGTCAGCTAAATGATAGAATTTAAAACAGAATTGAATAATTGTGTACTTAAGATAGTGAAAACGGGATTTTGTGCTCGACTGTACCATTGTATTATATTTTATGAGTAATATTGCACTATTGCGGTGATCAACAATTTACTGTACAGTGAGTCACAGTGGTCATTTTGTAAGAAGGTAGCGATCCGCCCCGGCTTCGTGCGGGTAGACAAAACATTATTAAATTATACACACAAACCTTCGTCTTGAATTATCCTCTATCCATTGGTGAAAACCATATGAAAATCTGTTCGGTAGTTTTTGAGTTAACAGACAGAAAGACAGACGCGATGGGGAAACTTTATTTTATATTATGTGTAAATAAATACATATTGAATAAGAAGATAAAGTGCAATGTTATAATGGTGCAGTAGCAGCTATAGTTGGCTTGTATTGCAATGGCGAATTGCTTAATCCTAAGAATAATTTGGATTTAGTTTAAAACGTGAAAAGGTCTACTAATGAACAAATCTTCTTAAACCATTATAACTTTTTATGATGATCCTGCCATGTTTTATTTTTTTCTATAAAATATTTTTTACCTGCATTTTAGAAGCTTTTAGTAAAATAAATCATAGATTATTTAAAATGAGTACGTAGCAGGGACAGTGACCCTGACTGCTAAACCGAAGGTCGAGGGTTCGAATCCCACCTAGGACAAATATTTGTGTGACAAGCATGATCATTTTGTTCTGTGTCTGGGTGTAATTTATCTATCTGTATGTATGTAGAATATAAGTTTGTGTATCAGTGCCATAACATAAGCTCTGTCTAGTTTGGGATCAGATGGCCGTATGTGAGTTGTCCCAAGATCTTGTTACATTATAATCTAAAATACCTAGATGCTGTATTTGCAGTTCCGTTTCAATTAACACTTTAATATTTCGTATCACCATTTTCCTTAACTTTATTTTTTTACACTGCACTACACCTTAAATTACAAGTAAAATGACACCTAATCACATTTATTTTTCAAATTATTTTATTCACAAGAATCAAAAAATATTCGGCCCGTTTTTTATTGTTTAAACATTTAAAGATGACCCACTCATGACTTTAGGAACATCCCTAGTTAGCCTAACTTTAGTCAGCGCAAAAAATATCAACATTCACAACACTACACAACAGAATAATGTTATTCTTGCTATAAACAGTTTGAAAATGCCAATCTAGAGTTTAATTGAACTAGATAGATAATGGGAATCAGTATTGATACTGTAAATGACAATATTGGTGAAAACGTGCGTTTTGTCACGCATTGTTGCTTTATAGGTCTGTAGGTACGTAAACAAACTTATACAGGTCTAATTTTTAATGACAATCCTAAATTTTACATTAAAATCAAACTTAAGGAGCATTTAAAAAAATATTGTCTAATAAAATAATAGCATTTATTTATAAATATTTAAAAAAAAAATGCGTTTCGACCGCCTAGAGGAATTTTTTTTTGTTAATTTTGTTTTTTTATATTATTTAAAATCAGAAACCTCTTAGAGCGGGGACGGAACTATTTATATTGTTTAAACAATATCAACGATATTTATATAAAAAATTCAGTTTTGTTTCTATTTTTTTTGTATAAAAATCTCCATATAAT
This sequence comes from Diachrysia chrysitis, assembly GCA_932294365.1. Taxonomy (NCBI): domain Eukaryota; kingdom Metazoa; phylum Arthropoda; class Insecta; order Lepidoptera; family Noctuidae; genus Diachrysia; species Diachrysia chrysitis. Next base: position 8,696,575 of record OW028662.1, on the reverse strand, counting down.
AATCTTATTGTAACAAATAGTTGTTACAAAAAAGTTTTTAACAATAATTTAATATTAAAATAAAAAAAATCCAAATATAAAAAAACCTATCTGTTTTTTATTCATGCATTCACTGGATGTGATACCACATCCGCTTTCTATAACAAAGGAAAAAATAGTTTTATTAAAGTTTTTAATGATAATCAAAAATTACATGCAGCAGCTGAAAATTTTATGGTTGAAGAGCAAAATGAAGAAGTGCTTTTTAATGATGGTATTGATTGTATTCTAACAATGTATGGTGCTAAAACTGCCAAATGCTTGAATGAACTGCGATATAAACGTTTCATAGCATTAGCTTCAAAAAATAAAAGCGTACAACTTAATTCCTTACCTCCGACAGAAGATGCAGCAAAACAACATATTAAAAGAGTCTACTTACAAGTTCAGCAATGGAAAAATAATTCATCGATACCACCTGAAGAATGGGGTTGGCGAAAAGAGAATTATTTAAAACCAATCAAAATGACACAACCAGCAGTCCTGACAACGTTTTAAAATTGATATTTTGCTCTTGCAAAACAGGATGCGGTTCAGCGTGTGGCTGCAGAAAAAGAGGTCTTCATTGCTCACCAGCCTGCATAGTTTGCAGTGGAAATGACTGCAGTAACCACCCACCACTTGAAGAAGATGAAGAAGTCTCCGAAACGCAAAATGAGAATGAAAATGAAATGTACTTTTTTGTATATAAAATAATGAATTTTCTATGGTCAATAAAAAAAATATTTTTTGGTCCACAAATTAATTCCAAGTCATTACTACACAGAACAAACTTATAGATAATTGTTTATAACATTCATTAATATATTTACAAGTTTTTAATGGATATTGTATAGTAGAATTTTTTTTTGTGCATAAATATCGTTGGTATTGTTTAAACAATATAAATAGTTCCGTCCCCGCTCTAAGAGGTTTCTGATTTCAAATAATATAAAAACACAAAACTTTTAAATAAAAAAACATCAAAATCGGAGCTGTTCTTGAGGACTTCCGAAGATTGCCTGTTTTATGTATTCATTGACTCCACTAGTTATTAGATTCAACCCCCCGAGACAAGCGATAACGCTGATCGAATCGCTCAAATGTATGGAAGTGACAAGTCCAAGTCACGTGACGTATCGTGTACCATACATTTAATGTCATTTAAGCAATTTCCATCATCGTTAATGCTTGTCAAAAACCACTTGTCTAAGAGGGCAGGTCCCAAATGCATCATTTTGTATTTATGAGGCCTTTGCCCAGCAGTGGGAGTTTAATAGGTTAGAGAAAAAATTCATGTACCGTGAATGAATGAAATACAATCGGAAAAATCCAAAAATTACCAACAACTCACAGATTCGTTTCTTATCAATGTATACTATTAATGTTATCATTTAATCAGTAACTGAATACGTTCCAGTTATCAACAATAAGTATGTTGCTCTTATCTGCGTTATCTCATAAACCTTTTCCGCATTTTTGTAGTCTATTATAAGAACTACTAGCTGTCCCCCGCGACTTTGTCCGCGTGTTGTAGTTTTAACGGTTTTTCATTTTTGCAACATTTTTCACTTATGCTCCGCTCCTTTTAGTCGCAGCGTAATGTTGTATAGCTTATAGCCTTTCTCAATAAATGGGCTATCCAACACTGAAAGAATTTTTCAAATCGGACCAGTAGTTCTTGAGATTAGCGCGTTCAAACAAACAAACAAATAAACGAACTGTTCAGCTTTATATATTAGTATAGTATAGATAAGTACGTCAGTACTATTATATATTCTGTACTATAAGATCTTAAACTCGAAATTATTCAGTAAGTAAAAAGGACAGATTATTTTTCTATGATTTATTTGTTTATTCAAAGACATCAAAAGTCTATAAATAGGCTAGTGCCCGGTTCCTGCATTCAAGAACCAATTCGTTTTACTTAACGGCCGTAGAAGTTTCTTCTTTTTGCTAAGAAAATTCTACCGTTCGTTAGCAAAACGAATCGGTTCTTGAATATAGGAAACGGGCATTAGTCGCGATAAATTAAACTTAATTAAACTAGTTCCTCGTTTAACTATACTTAAATTAGTGGCAGATACTCAAAAAACTACAACACGCTATTGTTGTAATGTAGTGGCGTTATAGATTCAATGAACAGATTTGTGTGCACAACGTTGCAGGTTCGAACCCAATACAGCAAGTACGTGTCTTTTTCCAAGTTATATTTAACTATGTACTTTTTTAATTATTCTAAGATCTCATTGACAATTGGTAAAGGAAAACATCGTGAGGAAATTTGGACTCCGAAAATTGGAATTTGAAATCTTCAAACCGCAATGATCAACCGTAGTGATCAATGCTCGTTCCTTCTCTAATTTAGAGGAGGGCCATGCCCAGGAGTGGGACGGGGTAAGTAAGTAATATAATTGAACTTAATTTCAACGAATCAATAATCATAACAGTAATGTAAATATAGGGTTTGTCTGTATGAAGCGGCTGTCCTTATCTCTATCGTTTATCGCAAATCTTTTACTAAACGATAAAAAAAGGCTCAGCAATTTCCAATCTACAACGGACAAACAATAACAGACAATGCAACATTCTTCTCGAAGCCGCATCGCATAACTCATACAATAAATTGATTGTCCCGAGAGCTAACTGCATCATTACACAATTCAATTGGAGCCAGATGTAGGTACTAAGGTCAGCGGTTGTGCCCACACTGCACAAAATAATACGCTGTGGTGCAAGTTGGAAGAACTGGCGACATTCTTTTATTATTTTGTATAAAATAATCTGTACTTATTACAAATGGAAAAGTAACTCTGTTTGTCTATCCGTCTGTTATGCTTTCACGGCTAAACCGCTGAAGCGATTTTGATGAAACTTGGTATGGGCTAACCTTGGATCCCAAGAAAGGATATACGCTACTTTTTGCCACGATAACCGACACGCGGTCGGAGTAAAACTAGTATATCATCGCGGGAATCTAGTATATTATATGCGAAAGTACCTATATCATATCAGTTTCCGGACTAAACGACACAATCAGTTTTAATATTTAGTATGGAGTTAGCTCATACAGCGTCAAAAATTTAAAAATGTAAAGTAAAAATAATAAATTTAAAAATAGTAAAGTGTTTAAACACACAGCGAAACTCATTGGAGTCCACAGACATATTGTTTACTATAATTTTATGGACCATAGTTTTAAATATTACTTGTAAGGATTTAATAATAAATAAATAAAAAAAACGATAGCTATAAAATATATTGTAAGTTTTGTCATATTTACTAATTGTTTTTTTCCGCCTAGCCTTCTATTCGTGGCCTTAGTAACATGTTATCAGAATTGTGATAAATAACTAACTGTCACTGATCAACGCATGACAGCCGAAACCGACGGCCTTTGCTTTTTGAGGCTGGCGGGGCCTCGGTAGGTTCTATGGCTCAATTGGCAAGGCTTACATTTAATCACGAATCCTTCTGCATAAATCCGGTCTGGAGTTTTTTAACCGACTGTCAAAAGAAGGTTTATGTTTTACGAGCGTATGTATCTATTTAGAAAATTTTAAATAATCTTACATCTTATCCCTTGCACCGCATCATTTCAAGCGAAACACCCAAGGTTAGCGGACACATGTGCAGCGGTCTACACAAATAAACTATAGACGTTATAAAAGTGTTGATTGATTGCCACTCCATCTCTGCCTACACTATAATAAATAGAAGCTTTATATTATACACGTGTCGCACACAGTGGCCGTGAGGCACTTTGAGTAGCTTTTAAACGACGTAAAGAAGGTATACCAGCTAAGTGATGGATATCGCAGCAATTTGGTCTATAGCGATTGGTATAAAGAAAATTGCTAATTTTGTAAATAGTGTTAGCAATCTATACTAATAAAGCTAAAGAGTTTTTCAGTGTTGGATAGCCCATTTATTGAGGAAGGCTAAGCTATGTAACATTACGCTGCGACCAAAAGGAGCGGAGCCTAAATGAAAAAGGTTGCAAAAATGAAAAACCACGAAGTCGCGGGGGACAGCTAGTTAATAATAAATGTGGACAACATCACATGCATTGCTCTGAACCCAAAGTAAGTAGATAAAGCACTTGTGTTATGGAAAGAGACAACGAAGGTACCACAAACACCCAGACCCGAGACAATGTAGAAAAGTGGTTTTCTACATTGACTCGGTTGGGTTTCGAACCCGAGACCTCTGAGCTGGCGACACCTTGAAAACCGGTGTGTACGCCACTCGACCACAGAGGTCGTCTAGATACATACATTTCTGAAACATCTCCTTTCATTCAAACATTGCTTAAAACGTACTATATACAACGCCTCGTATCTATACCTATTTACAACCCAGATTTGTTGACAAATAAAGGAAAGCACCTACATCAGCAGAAGATTACGTCTCCCCTTGTAGAGAGGAAACTTGCCCCAATTCCCCCTTCAGTTTGTATAAAAGACATTCATTAGGGATGAAGGGTAGCGCCGGGTAAAATGGCAATGTATGCTCACCACTGAATGTGTGGTGTCAAACATATTCAGGGAGACTTTTGTATGGGACGTTTTGTGAGCAATGTTTTTGTAAATGAAAATAGACTATTTTATTTAAAAACAAGTTTTAAGTTTTATTTTTTAATAAGACCAATTATATCTTTTTGGCTTTTTTATTTATTGTTTATTGAAGATTACTACTGTCGATATAATATATTTCAGCTTAGCATGCATAAATATATGACATTGTATATAAAAAGTGTATTATTGTACCACGAAAAAAAAATAAAAAAATGCTGTTTTTTGTAAATGCTAGCCAGCTTTTTTATAATTATTTCTTCTATTATTAATTTGGATTATTTTGAGATACCATACTGGTACATAAAATAATAATCGTGATATGAACACCTACTTATATATACTTTTTTTAAACACTAGGCACTCTGTCTCTCGCAGCTTCGTCTGCGTGTTTTAGTTTCATGAGTTTTTCATGTTTTGCGCGAAATCCTAATTGCTTTTTCTAAAATATAGGCCATATTAAGCCGAATGACCTTTACTGTTAGCCAGTAAAAGTTCCATTAAAATCGGTCGGGTAATGCAAGAGATTAGCGCGTTTAAACAAACAAAAACGCTACTGCTTTATTATAATTATTAGTATAGATAGCTACACAATCAAACATCCACAATTAACCAATAAAATAATTTACAATAATGCGCAACTGGAGTTTTTATTGACCATATATCTAAGCGTTAACCTAAACACTTGGGTTAATTATTATATTAATGGGTTAACCGTTGATGACTATAACTGTTGGATCAATGATCATCAATGCTGATTATCAAAGTGTCCGATGTCTTAATGATCGCCGACAATAACACGCGGTGACAAATGTTTGTCCCGCGCGGGGATCGAACCCGCAGCACGTCGTGACGCAGTAGTAGTTGGCGTGGGGACGTATGCCATGCTATCTATACAGACAAATTTTGTTTGTTTGTAAAGTGGCAACAACACCAATAAATGTATGTATGTGACGCACAATTTTTTGTTAAAAGTCTAGTTTTGTGACACAAAAATTTTTGTTCCATGTCTGAGTAGATTTGGTGTATGTTATTAGTTTGTTACAAAGCCCTTTTTAACACATACATTATTCCATTCTATAATATGCGGTATGGGATTCAATAGACAATTTGTAAACACGAAACCCCTCAGTCCCTCGGAAAGCAAGTTAACCCGTTGATCCCGACAGTCATACGTTGATCTTTGGCAGTCGTTAAGTCATTACAATTCTGACAACCAGTCTTACCATATCATACTTACCCAGTAAAATGGGTTGTGGAGGTCAGATAGGAGTCGCTTTATGTAAAACTAGCTGTCCCCCGCGACTTTGTTCGCGTGTTTTAGTTTCAAGGGTTTTTCATTTTTGCGACATTTTTCATTTATGCTCCGCTCCTATTGGTCGTAGCGTGATGTTATATAGCCTATAGCCTTCCTCAATAAACGGACTATCCAATACAAAAAGATTTTTTCAATTCGAACCAGTAGTTCCTGAGATTAGCGCGTTCAAACAAACAAATAAACAAACAAACAAACAAACAAACTCTTCAGCTTTATAATATTATATAGTATAGAAGTATAGATACAGTATTCAGCTGAATCAGGTAAGACTGGAAGTCGACCCCAATATAGCTTGGGAAAAGCCTAAACAGACGAAAGGTTTCGATAAACGGATTACGTACAGACAGATTTTAACACGATTACCCAAATATCTTATTACAATTTCGCTCCCATATTAAATTAACAAACTTCTTGTATACTGAGATTTTCATTATACTTTGCTTCGTGGAACGTAAGAGTATCTTTGACCTAACCCTGCGTGGTTCAAGGTTAATTTTATATGTATTCGTGTAAGCAATATTCAAAATGGAGTTCTTTATGTAACCTCGTATTAAATATCGCTCACGTTCAGTTTATTTCTGTATTTGTTTACGTTGTAATGAGTCTGAGTATCTACTCAATTTTTTTATGATGATAATATATTTTTGGCCATACATCAGACCTTTAACATTTTAATAAGAAAGCTTGTTAGTGAAAGATATTTTGCTGTAATTAAGGCTTTTATTTTGACTACAGTAAATACTACGGTAGAAATATTATCAAAAACATAGGAAACGAAGCAAAATATAAGACAATCAACCTGTTAGTTTTTTATTTATTTAAAACAACTTTTTTCACCCCCAATGTAAAACCAAAAGAGGGGTGTTAAAGTGTGTTAAGTTTGATGTGTCTGTGTGTCTGTTTGTGACATCATAGATCCTAAACAAATGGACTGCTTATGATGCGGTTTTGTTTGATCGTTGACGTGATCGAGATGGTTCTTAGCTAAAATTTATGATGAATTTATTCGCATTTTTAAATAAAATTTGTCAGGGGTTTCTTAATTTTTTTATTTATAGTTATTTCCGCATACATTATTTTCTTAAATTACCTACTTCACTATAATATCCAAAACATGTACTAATACGTCATTGTACACTGTATCTACGTACTACACACAGTGGTCAATCTGTTAAGTCAAAATATGTCAAAGTCAAACAGAAACTGACAGAACATCACCTTCCATAGATAATGACGTAAGATTCCTTGCACATCAAATTGTTTACTAGTGTTAATAGATAGACACAACGTATCGGTCATCTTGACACAATAAAGATAAGCTACAAAAGTACCAGTCCCAAAAAAGGGCTACTTTTCTAAAAAAGTTTTTTTTTATGGTAATTTAGACACTTTAACTGCTTTTATTGTTGTATTTAGTATTAAAATTTTATTTAAATCCCACTCATAATTAAAATTGGTATCTAAAGTTGTTCAAGTTTATTATATAGTGCCATGATTACATTGAAATCAAATATTACTAATGATAAAGAAAAACTCAGTGACAAAACTTTTTTGTAATCATATCGTATAAGCAAATTGTAGTTAAAATAAATGTGGACAACATCACATACATTATTCTGACTGAACCCAAAGTAAGCAGCTAAAGCACTAGTGTAATGGATTTAGAGACAACGAAGGTACCACAAAGACCCAGACCCGAGACAATGTGGAAAAGTGTTTTTTTTTTACATTGATGCGTCCGTGGATTCGATCCCCGATTTTGAGATTTGGTCCAGGGATTTGGGATTTCGACACCTTGAAAACTGGTGTGTACGCCTCTCGACCACGGAGATCGTCTAGATACATACAGTTCTGGAACATCTCCTTTCATTTAAATATTGCTTCAAAACGTAAAGCTACAATTAATAGTAATACTGCCTTTAAAATGCTTTTTTTTTAATTCATCGCTACTTATACTTATTTCCAACAAAATTCAACTGAATTAAAAAGATGATGCTGTCTAAATAACTATATGTATTCTTTTTGTCTTCATGTGTATATCATAACTAGAATCAAGATTTAAAACTGCCATGATACGGTCTCAGTACAAGGGTCACGGCGAAAACTCGCAGGCAATGTGAATTGGAACTTCTGTTCTTCCATTCACTGTACACTGGACACTGGACCGGTCACACCCACACAGTCAGCTGAGTTCTAAAGTCAATAGTGTACAATATGGATATTTAGAAGGTCATGTGACTTTGGGATCGCTCTAGAATTGTATAAGTTTAGTTAGGTACTTTCTAGTGATAGGGTTATACGTACTTTGACTGGCCTGTTGGTCTAGTGGTTAGTGACCCTGATTGCTAAACTGGTCGTGGGTTCAATTCTTGGACAATTTTTTGTGTGATGAGCATGATCATTTGTTCTGTGTCTGGGTGTAATTTATGTATAATATGTATGTATTTAGAAATATATAAGTATGTTTATCAGTTGTCTGGTTGCCATAATACAGGCTCTGCCTGATTTAGGATCAGCTTGCGTGAGTTGTCCCAAGATATTATATATAGGTACTTTTATTTGGGAGTTTATCTATATAACGCCTTTTTGTTTAAGGGCAGGCAAAAGGTTTAAGTTATGTCGCCAGTTTCTTATATTATATATTGTGTCTCGAAATAATGTGAATTCAGTAAAGCACCTTGATAAGTTGATATAAAGTCGAGAATTGAGTGACGATACACGTTTTTACAAGAATTGTTTGATTACATATACCTACTGAGAAAAATTTAGGTATCTTTTATTGGCCTAGATTTTTCTAGATATAAAATGAGTCTCATTGATTTTGAGATTTCTGGTAAATAAATACTTTATCGCTTTATCTTTGTTGTCGTTAGATAAAAATATTTGTGTACATTCTGATATATTCAGATAATAATGATATTATCTTATTTTATTCAGTAATGTTAATACTGTGAATTTGATTTAATAACACTGATTAGTTTAATGAGGAAATTAGACAGTCTACTTCTTAGAATAAACTGCAATTAGGCCTTAATCACTACAAGTTTTTTTTCAACTTGCACTTAACGAAAACAAAATACAACAATGAGGCTAAAATAAAAACCTCACAAATGGTCACCCATCCACGGACCAACCGCGGTGAGCGCGGCTTAACCTGTATTATCGGTCAAACCGTACATCTCGTGGATTACCATTGTTTTTTTACAGCTTTGATAAAACTTCAACTTACCAAAAAATATTTTTTGACAAATGAGTCCGTTATATTACATTACATATTTTTTTTTACATTTTTATTACATTACATATTATATTACATATTTGAATTTTAAACACAGTATCACAAACCACATAACAGTCCGTCCCACACGACACACAGTCACTTACTGGTGCTTACCTGAACTAATCGTACAAAAAACAATTTGACGGATAAGTTTACCTTGCCAAGGATACGACCCCCTACTGCTACACTGCTTATAGCACAAAATTACCATCAATAATCACAAATAAACAAATACAACTTATTAGAAACGAATAAGGTCGACATTCGCTTGCAGTGTAGGTCAGGAACTGCGTAAAACTTGGTCGTCTGTCAAAGAAGTGTCAAATAGAAATAGGTTATATTTTCGTTTGAGATTTAGTCATTTGCTAGAAATATTTTTTACCTGTGTAAAGATAAGGTTAATCAGTTACGTTTTGTTTGTCTGTGGGATGACGTAAACGATCATTTATTGTGACCAAACTAATGTTTGTGGGTATCAAATTAATGTGGGCGGCCACTTTTACTAAAAAGGTTTTTTTTTTAAGTTTTTTTTGGCAAATGCTTCGGATTATGCCATTGGAGGCTATTTTATTTATTGTTATTTTTTTTTGTGGGCTTTTTTTGTATCGTTACGAAACTAGTTCGAATAGCCAAATACGAAAATTATGAAGGTCCGACTTTTATAGAGTCAATAAAAATTTACGGTCTCTAACGGAATGTTTTTTTAGTTAACTGCATACAAATACAAACTATTTAACTATGTCTATAATACTGTAAATATTTATTTAACAGCACGGATTTGTGGTTTGTGTAACTTTTGTAATTATTATTGAACTTTGTTGTTTTTAGTTATAAAGTAGTAGTTAGATATACATAAAAAAATATAATTTGTATATATATTGACTAGCTGTTGCCTGCTGCTCCGCCCGCGAGGGTGTCGGTTATCGCGATAAAAAGTAGCCTATGTCCTTTCTTAAAATCCGAAAAAAAGAAGTTACATTTTATTAATAAATAATAAATACAGGGTTAAATACAAAACTGGTAATACATACTAAGAAAACCATTTGTCAACAAAAACAATAAAATTTATTATCGAATAATTTGAAACCACAAAATTGTCGCGGTTTCTTTATGTCAGGTGTTATACTTTTATAAGCCCAGTAATAAAAACGTTCAAGGCATTAAAATCATAATACAAAGTATAAATTTTAATTTGTTATTATAACTATAAATTTAACTTAATGCCTTTTTTTATAACATCCGAATAAAGACGGATTAAAAAAGTATTATTTTTTCCGCGAAGTTCACTTTTTGAGCACTGTGTTTTGATCTTGATTCGTCATATACGGAAAAATAATATTGCAGTTTATTTCTAAAAGGATGAAGTTTTCTTTTATTTAAATAAATCGATTATGCAAATTACTAAGGTATTATGATTTCTCAAGTGTCTAAATGTAGGTATGTATAGTTTAGTTTCAAAAAAACATCACAATGAAAAAGTTTGACAAAATTGAGATGGATATTACTGGCTGGTAAGGATTGGTCAATTTCATGCTTAATTATGGGCAAAACCCTCTTTTTAGAAGGTTTATTTAGATTCTTAAACATTTTGGTCATTGATGAAAACAGACGGTGACGTCATTAATTTTTTTTCTAGCTTATTCAGACACTTTATGCAAATTTTAGATTTGAATTTGGTCGTTCTACTGACTTTGGGAAAACTGGAGGTACCTACGTTCGTTTCCCATCTAGGACAAATCTTTGTGTGATGAGCATGATCATTTGTTCTGTGTCTAGGTGTAATTTATCTAAACCTATTATGTATATATTTAGTAATATATAAGTATGTTTATCAGTTGTCTGGTTGGTATAATACAGGCTCTACCTAGTTTGGAATTAGATGGCCGTGAGTGAGTTGTCCCAAGATATTATTATTAGATATTAAATAGGCGTACTTGTACAATTGCGTAATAACAAGATCAATTATTATATCAACTTACATTATCACACCCGATTTTCCTCATTACAACACAACACTACACAATAAACAATAAATTATAATCTATATTATCACACCACAATGTCTCACAGACAGATCACTGTAGATACTTATATTGCATGAATCACGAACAGTTTAAGGAAATATGACGCCGCTTCTAAGAAAACTGCAAATTCTACGTCATTTGACAGTACGCATCGCTGACTCTATACAAATGCAAACAAAATACTTCAGTCGACATTTTTATGTAGGTACTCTTTATCTCAGATTACGATAAACGTCTCAGTAATGAGTATTTGTCATAAAATCTTAAAACAGGCAATGTAAAATGATCTTTATTTTGTATCGCATAAGGTGCAATAATTCAGTTGCAAAGAAATTGTAATTATCTCACTTTTTTATATGCCGTAATGGTGCGAGCGATTAGTAAAATGTTTAAAAGCTTTTTACATTTTGAAGGTTATGATTTAATTTTACTGTAAGTGATAATTTTTTATTCATTTATCGTGTAACTTAAAATGCCTTACTTTGATGTAACATTTTTCTAATAACTGATATAGCTAAGAAAACTGATTAGGTACACATAAATGCAAATAACCGACTCCAAAGAAAGTGATAATCATTTTCAATAAATATAAATAAATATATGTGGACATCATCACATACATTGTTCTGAACCCAAAGTAAGTAGCTAAAGCACTTGTGTTATGGAATTCAGAGACAACGAAGGTACCACAAACACCCAAACCCGAGACAATGTAGAAAAGTGCTTTTTCTACATTGACCCGGCCGGGGATCGAACCCGGGACCTCAGAGCTGGCGACACCTTGAAAACCGGTGTGTACGCCACTCGACCACGGAGGTCGTCGAACGAGAGTCAATGGAATACTTAAACAAGAGCCTTTAAAAAATTACAGTTGTCTTCGATTTGCCTGGGCTCACATCATCAGATTCTGACTTGATGACCATGGAGCCACCTGGGAAGTACCCTAGTGGTATGAGATTCTTTCACATAGAAAAATAATTTCGCCAAATCGGTCCAGACGTCTTTGAGTAAACAGGAACACACATAAAAAAAACATTTCGACGAAATAGAGAATATTGTTTTCTTTTTTAAGATAGTTAAGAAGAGTAAGCTTCTAGCCTGATGGTAAGTGAATACTGTTGCCTATGAAGATCTCTTAGACAAGAGGTATTGGAGATGTAAGTTCCAGTCTTTCAATTTACTTAGGCCTCCGAATCTCCAACTTGGTAAAAAACGCAATGGTAACGGCTCTACGTCGAGGTGGCCTAGCGGTTCAACAAATGGATTTCAATGCACAAGGTTACAGGATCGAACCCACTACAGACAAGTACAACTTGGACTTTTGTAAAGTTATATGTACTTTCTTAATTATTCTAAGACACCATTGGCAAACGGAAACATCGTGTGGAAACTTCTGTAATCCTGGTTGGATTACAGAAGTTGGAATCTAAAATCGGTAAACCGCAAGGGAGCAAGCGTGGTGATGAATGCTCGTCTCTTCTCTCTACATAAGAAGAGGCCTGTGCCCAGCAGTTGGATTTATAGGCTGGTATGATAACGGCGCTACTTTACTTTATTATAATGTAAGAGGGTGATATTAACCACGGGTGTGCCAGTCCATTCAGCGGCGGCCTGACTTCACAGCATTCCACCACCAAAATAAGTAAAAAAATATTTAAATAAGTAAGAAGGAGGTTTGAATGCACAAAACTCCTTTTAAAGGTGATTTTAATTTAATAATTCATAACCTATGGGTCATGATAGAATAAAAAACGCCCTCTGGACTCCATTTTTGTAGAATGGACGTCCATCCATAATAGAATTTTGACGTGACAGAATGAGAGTGAATGAGTGTTTAGTCCTTTTTCCCTTTCCTTTGGTCCCAATAAAGGATAATTTACTTGATATTGTCAGCGTGTGTCTAATATTGATGAGAGAATATTGTGGATAAGATTTGAGAAGCAATCGGTCAAGAAAGTTTATATTATTAAAGAGATTCTTCCTACTAATATTGTAAACGTGTGTTTGAGAAGATGTTTATTACTCTTTTAGGCAAAAACTACTAAACTGATGGCACGAATAGCCGAGTGGTATAAGCCACACTCTGTACGCGACGTGCTGCACAATTATTGCTTGTTCCAAGTCTGGGTGTTATTAGTGTATGTGAATTGAATGTTTGTGAAACCCCCCGCGATACAGGGATTAAATACTATAGTGCGGGAGTCGTTAAAAAAAAGAATATTTTTCATGAAACTTTACTTATAAGACCGATGTAATTTTTCTGACTTTATTATCCGATTGAAAAGAGATACTTACACAGATAAAGATCCAGGAGCCTGCTAGGTAATTAAGATAAAATCTTTTTCTACAATAAATATATAAAGCAAAGATTTACATAATTTAAAACTGTTTTTATTTATTACGTTTGACACATTGGTCCTTTATTTTTATACATTATTTAACTCAACAGAATCAGATATTTTCTACTTGGTATTCGCCGCCATTTTTGTACGCTACCAGAATGTAAATAGAAAACAAATTGAGTGTGAACAAAGGGTGAAAAGGGTTAAAGAGGACACAGATCTGGCCCATTAGTCAAATTGGACGTTGCTCACAGAATATCAAATTTAATGTACCAAAGAAACTGGCAAAGAGCACCTACTATTATAATGGAAGACGTGTTTGATTTTTTTTTGTATATTTTTTACCGATTTTATCGAATTACTTATACATACTTTTGCCTATTAACATTTTTCTTAAAACTGTATGTTACACTGTGTATTTAATAGTAACATTAATTTCAATCCTCAATTTTATGTATAAAAAATATTTGTTGAAGCATTACAAAATATACCGATCTCTCTTATTAATTTCTCGAATAATTTACATAAAAAATAATAAATTGCTAATTATAAACTGTGATATTGTTATCATATTAAAAAGAAACAAATAAAACTGCACTAAAATAATTATAATATCAATAAAGCTTCAGTCTAGATTTCAAATTAACTCCATACTAACTCACATAAGCGTACGGCCACCTGAACTGACCTAGGCTTAAGACGTTGTTACAAACTAAGCCAGACTTGATTCAGTATTTCAGACACGTTTAACTATACCGTAGCACGTTCAGTTCAAAGGGATCTTTACTTAATTTTAATTGAAATTTGAGCTCTATAGTAAGGTAGTGAGATAATAATAATATCTTGGGACAACTCACACACGGCCATCTGATCAGAAACTAGGCACAATACAAGGTGAGTATTTTGTCGTTGCACAAGCGAAAGCTATGACTTCTATGTGAATTCTATATCTATATATGTAATATATAATTTATATTATATATAATTTAACATCACGGCAGAAAAACAAGCGGAGCAAGCAAAAATACGCTTTAAGTACCAACGAAGTATGTCATAGTGCTAGGCTAGCCCAGCAGTGGGTCATTGATAGGCCGGTATTTTTTTTTATTATAATTCATATTGAAAATAAAGTGGAGAGATTAATTTGACTCCTACCGAAAGGACTGGTCCATCCTAGCTCAGGACACAAGTGCGTGGAAGAGGGAGAGGGAGGCCCTTGCCCTGCAGTGGGACAAGACGAGCTTATTGGATAGATATTAGATGGAATTCATATTGAGTAATGTCTACATAATTCTAACATCTATAAAAGTAAGAATGGCGATCAATTGAGTGGGATTTGGCTTCATCTAGCCAGCTGAGCTTCGTTATCGGCTCTATGTACAGAGTGTTACAAAATAACAAAATTTATTTTTTCTTGAATTTTAAACCAAATGATTAGCAAAGAATTAAATTGACAGTTTTATTGACGCAGAAGTTTACGATGGTATTAACTGTTAGGCAGTAGTTTGTATAATTCGTGTTTCGGATTTGAAGAGGTAATTAAGAGACTTGATTTTAAATTGGTTGGTGGTCTTAATATATCTAAGTTGTTTTTTTTAGTTTCCATGTCTAAAATTAGTAAGAAGTTTTTTAGTAAATATTCAGAACTAGCTGTCCCCCGCGACTTTGTTCGCGTGTTTTTGTTTCAACGGTTTTTCCATTTTGCAACATTTTTCATTTATGATCCGCCTCTATTAGTCGTAGCGTGATGTTATATAGCCTATATATAGCCTTCCTTAATAAACGGACTATCCAATACAAAAAGAATTTTTCAATTCGAACCAGTAGTTACCTACTGAGATTAGCGCGTTCAAACAAACAAACAAACAAACTGTTCAGCTTTATAATATTAGTATAGATGAACAGTTTTTATACCTATTATTTAAAAACAAAGTTTTAAATAAAAAAAGACGATTCTATAGCTACGGACGAATATTTTATTTTAAAATAAACATTTTTACATCAACCTGTACAATCCTAAATGTGGGCCAATCGTTGCATTGAATGGTTAAAAGTATGATTAATAGATACATTGGGACAGGTCGGGATTGAGATTCCGGGACTGTCCTTAATAGGACCTACTTCGCGGAAACCCTTTCTGTATTGTGAATTTGTTGGAATTATAGTTATTGTCGGTTAGTAGTACTAGCAACCCGCCCCGGTTTTGCACGGGTAGACAAAACAATTTTCTGTGCGATGACAGACGTATATCCGAAAATATCGACGGTTCCGATATTATTAGGGTAATATTAGGTTTTGAGATAGTTTTAATAAAACGGCGCGCTCTGTTTCGACACAAATTTTACGACTTTACTTGTTCATACTAGTGCGTGCAGTTCATACTCGATATGCGCGTTTTATAGTTTACTTATATTTGTCTCTAAGATTTGGAATTATTTACTATTAACTTATGTAAGGTGAGTTTTTTCTCGTTGTAAAAAACGAAAACTATGACTTTGTATAGGTTACAAAAACGATTGGTAAGTATAAAAAAACTCAAAAAACAAATCTTAAATATCAATACTAATACAATAGTAAGAAATTTTACGGTAATACTGACATTCATGTTTTTTTTTTCCAGTCCTTTTTATAACTGATATAGAAGTCATAGTTTTCGTTTGCACAGCGACAAAAACTCACTTTGTATGTATGGTATATGTCTGTATGTGTATGGTATATGTATTCTAGGACCTATAGTTATATATGGAAGACTTACCTTCGTACATCTGCGCATACTGCGGGAAGCCGGCCGCCCTCAACCATTTGCAAGCTTCCGCCGCTTCGATCTCTGAAACAAGAATATTGGAACTATTAGTAAGTATACATTTACCTTGCATTAGGAAAATAATGGCTAAAAAAATTATAAAAAGTGCCACAATTTGTACAGTTTAGGTACTTGCTAGTCTAAATATATGCACGAACGGAACGTAATGAAGAGTGTGTGATGAGACGCATGAGTGAAAAAAAGAGATGGATGGTAAGAGAGTAGGTGTGAGTGAGAGAATGACTGTATGTGAAAGGTGTTGCAGTAGTATGAATGGATAATTTGGCATAGAGAATAGGAAATAGGAGGAGCGGGGGTAGTCTTAAGAAGGAAGACTTTAGGCTGTTAGAAAATTAAGTTGTAAAAGTAACAATAAATAATCCAAAATTTTGTGACCAATATATTGGTGATATATTGTTGATCTTGCTGTATAGAATACCAAATCCCACATAATATATATCTATTTATATAAAAGATAATGTATGTGTTTATGTATGTTTACGTTAAACTAGAGAACCGATAGCCCAATTGATATGAAACTTTGCACACATATAAAGAGCGAGATGACCACTCCGACAAACATAGTTAGTTACGTTGGTGATGGATAGGTGGCGCTGGTGGCAATGATTTTTATCTTATGAACCAAAGGTCGAATTGTAGATTTTTTTTTAAGTGAATTGAGATACTCCGGTCACCAGCTAGTAATAATATATAATGTACTTCTATGAGACAGTCAGCTTTTTAACTCTTAAAATATTCTTATCTTAACTTTTATATATATATTTTTTTTTGTTTTTGTAGAAGAGTGATTGTTGCCTATATTTTTTGAGAATTTCTATTAAAATTATAAAATATAAATTCATCATGCAACTATAACGTTTTTAAAACGCTTAAAAAAGTATTTTAAAATAAATTGAAGCCACCTCCAACTTGAATCTACTTTAAAAAATCAACCCACAGTATTACGACACAAAGAATTGTTCTACTAATTATGCAAATTAACCAATAAATTAGTCACAAAATTAAATAGTTTGGTCATTAATAACAATTCACGACTTTTAAATCGCATTAACGTCGAAGCGTGGGCCCCACGACTGTTTCTCCATTGTTTTCACATAAAACTAAGCTATAAACACAGATTTGTTACCATAAACATTATATAGACTTTCTTGGTTATTAACTTTCTATGGTTTAATTATGGGTTACATAAGTATTGAACTTATTTGGAGTACTATTGAATATAATATATAATGTTTTGGAGGATATGCAGCATAGAGCATGTAATGTAAAACTATCTGTTTCCCGCCGCTCCGCCCGCGTGGATGTCGGCTATCGCGGCAAAAAGTAGCCTATGTTCTTTCTCAGACTCTAGACTATCTGTTTACAAAATTTCATTTAAATCGGTTCAGTAGCGACAGGCAGACAGAGTTAATTTTGAATTTATAGTATTAGTAAGGAAGTATCTAAGGATATATTCAATATTTTTGGCTAGAAAATTAGTCTAAGTTACCTTTTATATTAATCACGTAAACTGCCAGTAAAATCTCATCAAAATCCGTTCCGCCGTGTTGAAGATTAGACGGTTTAAACAGACAGACCGACAAACAGAAAAACATTTAAAAAACGGGTTTTTTTTGTTTTATGAATATGTCATGCAAGGAAGTACCTTTATGAGCTTAAAAAAACTATTATTTTGACAGTCATTACGAACAGACAATTAAATTACACTTATTTGTATTGATTTCTAAGCTTGTATTACGTGGTATGCAGGCAAGGAAATGCTATTTTTAAAACAGATGGAAGATTAATTTTTAGCCATAAATAAAAAAATAAAGCAATTCAGTGAACCATAAGTAATACCTAAAGTAACTCTACAACAATTCGGTCAAAAGTAATTCAGTCACAGACTATTTCAGTAAAATTTTAACAAGAGCCTAATTGTGAATGGCTTAAGATTAAAATATTCCTAAAAATAGTTGTAAATAACGAGATGCATTGATGCCCCCAAACAACGAAAATTCAAAAGATCTAATTACGAGAACATTCTCAGTAGCGTTATTTCACTAATTGCTAATTACAACTAGTTAAGATTCCGAAAAAAAATAATAAACAAACAAAGTGGGCTTTCTCCTAATAAATATTAATGTATAGTACCAGTGTGTTAGGCCTCTAGACCTGTATAAAATGTTGGGTGTATCAATCAAGTGTTCTGGTCTTCAGAGGTCAAGTTACGTTGGAGGTATTCTCTCTGTCTTCGAGGAAGGGCCAATCAGCAGTATTGTGGAAGTGACGGTAACAAATGCCTAAATAATGGAGAGGAAAGCGAGTGTACAAGAGGGATAAATGCATTGTTAATGGATGCGGCATCGGCAGTTTAAAAAAACATGTAGATAAGTGCGTAGTTCCAGCGTAGTTTAAACGAGATTTTTCCAGTAAAAGAGAAATAAAGTTAGGCAAATGTTTTTTTTTATATTTTTTATGTATCGGTTTGGGCTGCCTACCTTTATTATTATTTGATGACGAGTTTTTATATTATCTGTCTTTAAGACGAAATATAAAAACATAAAGTCAATTTACGGTAATTGTATAGTCAAATCTGTCTTATGCTGGATTCTCACGGCGCCTGATATCACGAGTCGCGTGTGTAGTGTATAGGCAGTGGCTCGGCGCGATTCGGTATGGCGCCAAACGCGCTACATAACGCGCCGTGAAAAGTCGGCATAAAAAATAATATCAAAGAAGATTCTCCTCATTTATGTAATATTTTAAATAAACTTAATTATTTTATCACTAACGTGTCATTTATATCTATTGCTAAAACATACTCAAATAAATACCACATCTATTTACATCCTACATCACAGCACTTATAGATAGTGGCAAAGTGCGGATCAATTTTTCATAGGGCCTTTAAATGTATGATTTGTATAAGATGTATGGGTTGTATGTATGGCCTTATCGGCCACCGGCGGAGCGACGACAGCCAAATGTATGGCCGTTTATGGCCTGATAATACGGATTGGACTGGCCTTTGTTTTGAATAATTTGTTACAAGATACTTTTGGATATCCCATGTTATTTAAGTTATTGTTTTTGGTGTTGAAATTGGTTAATAATATGTTCTGAGAGATAAGGACCGGTTGTGAAATAACATTCGGAAAAATAAAATCAACTGACCTTAACTGAATGGATTCAATCCAGACTAATAGCAAAATGAGTTCCTCAATGATATTATGTTTATAACTTATATTATGTATTAAACTTAATTCTACTTCGACCTATTTAATACCCATGATAGCAGGACCAATAATAAATCACTTCTTGACTCTCTAAACCAAGGCATGAGCTATTGTTGCTGTGTTGTAACTCATTTCTACATATTCCTTAAGATAGAAAACATAATTCTTTTTTCATTTTACTGGGTAGTTAGCTGGGTAGGTAGCTAGTATCCCATTGGAAGACTGGTTGTCAGAATTGTAATGACTTAACGACTGCCAAAGCTCAACGTATGACAGTCAGGACCAAACGCTTAACGTGCTTTCAGAGACACTGAAGGGTCTCGGTATGTTTAAAAATGGTCACACATCATAGACAGGATAATAAATATCGATATTATATATATTTATATAAGCTGAAGCAAAATTTATGCACAAATCATTAATAATTCTCCATACACGTGTTCCCATATCCACGATAGCCTACGTTATCATACGATGCATAGATTCTGTGTTCATTCAAGTGTTTACTATGACGTCAGCTCTTAGTTACTAGAAAATATTTCTAGGCCACTCCTTAGAGCACTATTCATACAAATTTCAAGTAGAGAGACGCCCTAAGATATTATAATATATATTTTTTTGATAAACTTTGTTACCGATTTACTTAAAAAATACTTCGGTAATCATGTATTGTCAAGATTTGTCGCTAGTGGATTTCTCCAATCTGTCCTGAGAATAATAGACCAAAAAATCGTACCCACCTACATCATATTTTTAAGTTGATTCTAGTTTCAAATCATCACTAAATAGTGCTTGTGACCACAGCAGACAGGCAAAAATGGCACGCTTGGTTTTTATTTAGATCATGATTCTCGCATTATATAGGTCTATGTATATCTGTGCCTATAAAACTAAGATTATAATACCATACTGCAGGCCAAATTCATTGACGAAACTCAAAATTGAAAACAAAAGAAAAACGAACGGAACAATGAGTAATTATGGTGTTTAACAATACGGAACCAATTTGTAAAAGGTGAATAACTTGGTTTTTTGTGTTGTGCTAATTATAGGTAAACATATAGAACAATATTGTTTGTGTTGCTTGTAATTTAAGTTCATGAACATAGTGGTCATTGAATGGACTGTCTGAGACTCTGAAGTCTTGAGTTTGATTTCTTGTCTAAGGCCGCGTGTAGAAGGACTGTTTGAAGCAGTCGGTATTGACATGCATGCATGGCGAACTGTAGAGTTTTATGGTCGGCCGAACATGGACTGCTTGAAGCAGTATGATTGCTTTCGTTTTGACTGTTTTCAAAAAGCAAGGGGCAGAAGGCGCTATTGACTCGTAAGAGCGGTAGACAGCGTGCAGTCCGTACGCGTTGATCACTGTCTAACAGCTCAAGCATTCCTTGTACGGGCCGCCTAAGAAAATTACAAATATTGGTTAAATGTTCCAAAAGGACAATTAAATATTTGCGCATTTTAATTATATGCCTATTTTTTAACTTATTTATCAAAATAAAGAATTCACACAACATTTAGATATTTTATTAATTCCATATTTATGTAAAAGAATGAACAGCAAACTCATGTGTAAGTATTGTAACAGCTAAGAGTTCAATGAACCGTTAGCATAAAATAAAAAATATATTATTTATTAACATTATACTTTAATAATAATATTCAAATATAAACATCAAAATCAAGAATATAATATTCTAAAATTTAGAATGATACCTATGTCACGGCAGAATAAATAAATATTTCAAATTAAAACTTTACTTCAAATTTAGAATGATTTCATTTTACATTCGAATTCGAACTTTGAAAGTAGTATCTGTCATTCAATGCCAGTTTTGAAATAATATGTCCAACGTATTTCATAAAACACCAGAAAACATTTCTATGAATTTCTTCTAATAGAAGAAAACGGAAAAATATTTCAAATATCTAGACGTTGAATCGGATTTAGCTTTTACAGATACGAAAGCCAGTTATATTCTCTGGATAAAATCCTAGGTTAGCAATGTTCCTAGTAAATAAAAGGAGGCTGAAATACTCCTTAGAATTACGTTTCTGTTCTGTTTATGTCTCATTACTAGATCATTTACTTTTGTACTTTCTTACTTTATGGGTGCTACTAATTACCTTAAATTCGACGGCGATTTTTTTCCGTTAAACGCCATACATTGCTCTTTTTTTTATGAATGTTAGTTTGCCTTTTCTGTACTGAGAAAGTAATGTATTCGTATAATTGGGTAGAGTCGTATTTTATTTAAAAATTTCTTCGTACAAGTAATGTGTCTGGGCAATTAGACTAACTGATAAGGGACGCCAGTTTTGTTTGTACTTAGTGGACTTTAACTATGTATGTGGTAGCCATATTGGATTGTTGATGCGAGGAAAATATTCCGATAAGTATTTCACTTTCAAATGTTTCATACTGTATTGTAAAACATCTAAATCAATCAAAAGTTGAAATTTAATCTGAGTGTTTTTATCGTATTATCAGTAATAGTGGTTATAGATGATTAGAAAAAAAATATAGATTAAGTATATATGACATTTCTCCTATTATATTTTTTCGTATTAGTTTTTAAGTAGGTATATTATATTTTAATGTACTTCAAACTAAGAGAAAAAACAACAGAATATAAAGTTTATACAAGTAATTTAAAAAAAAAGAAATTCTACATTACCTAGAGCTCAAAAAAACAACAACATTGGCATGTGGTTTAAATGAAATTTCAAATTATATCTAATAGTGAGTTTCGTTTATCAATATGCAAGGTCAATTCACACCTGTTACAATCATCGACGAAATATGTGACCTTTCTGTCTTAGTGCAAACAAGAGCCCACTCTTGGTCAGTAGTCTAAACAAAACCAATGTCTTTTGGCAGCAAGAAATCTGTCAGACTAACAACTTAACAAGCCTTAAAAAGAAAAAAGTTTTTTTAATATCCTTACTGGCCAGAAAGGCCAAATATAAAAAAAAAGCAAAAGAAAATTACCTGTTATTTGATCAACACTTAAATTTGGAACACTCATTATGCACAACACTAGCACTACACAAACCGCGCGATCTTAGCAACATGCAGACGCATGCGCATCGTTACGAACACTGAATCACTCAACTTTCATACGAAAATTCGATCTATTAACTGCTATTTGTAACGTATTAACACCTTAACTGTTATGCAACCAGCTACTTAGAAGTAATTTTTATTAGTGATAATTTAAATCGTAAAAAGTTCTATGCATACTGATTTTCATTCAAAAGCATTCAAACCAACGGTACTCTAATAAGATGTTAAATTATCGATGTCTCATTTAAAAAACACTGGCTGCGTAATTTTGTCACGAATTGAAACCGACACGCATTCTTTATTTGAATAGTTTTAAATCTCGAAAGTTTAACTTGTAAAACGGCCCGTTATAAATATAAATCGGTTTTGAATTATGAATGATTTTACTTATAAAAATGTTATTTATTTTAAATAAATTATTTTGGAACAACGGTATTCAAGTTCGAACGGTTTTAAGTTTAGAACTGTTTTGAATTGCGAAGGATTATGAATGATTTAAATTTTAAATTTGGAATTTTTTGAGTGAACTGATCACGGATGTAAGAAACAAACGAGTGTGGCCGCTAGTTGACTAAGAATGAGATTAGTTATCAGTTTTTATCGCAAACGGTCGTTACTGCGTCCTTTAATCGCTAGACGCGTCACCGATAGTGGTACGGTAAGATGTTTGTTAGACCACTTGTTTGGATGCGGTAATAAGTTATTGTTAATTTATAACTAATTATAAACTCAAATATAAGGAAATAAATTTATTTTGTCTCGGTTGTTATTGTATCCATGGTATCGGTGAATAACAAGACAACATTATTATTATTGTATCTGTAAGAGTGAAATATTTTTTTAATTAATTTGTAGTGGAACATACTTCTTCATAAAAGTATCTATTTATAAACACTACATACATACTGTATACATATGTTCATTATGATTCATTATGATTTGTATGTATATGTGTATGTATGTAACGAATAAACTCAAAAACTACTACGCCGATTTCACAAATTCTTTCACCATTTGAATGCTACATTATTACAAATTGACATAGGCTATAGAATATTTTGAAAAATAAATGGCCACCCATACGAAGCCTGGGTGAGTCGCTAGGTATATTTTTTTTTTTCTAAAAACTGCCTGTGAAAAATTATACCTAATTAAGACACAATTTGCCACCTCTATTATTTCTTACTCCATATAACTCCCAATGACTTAAAAAATTAAGGGAACAAAAATATTTAGAGCTCCGTTATCTATTGTCATTCAGTCTGTTAAAATTGTATAACATATACATATACCAGTGTATACAAAACAATGATGTAACGTATACAAATAGACACGAAATTAACTCACGGATGTGGGTGCAATGTTCGTAGGAAGTTTACCTAATACAAGATTCCGAATATCGCGAAATAATCTTCACCGTATATGTGATATGCAAAGACAGAAATGTTTATACAATATTTTAGTTTTGCAACATATGGTCGCATTGATTGATACCCGTATAGCGGAGTGATGTTAGCAATGATATTATAATAATAAAACCGGCCAATTACGAGTCGGACTCGCGCACGAAAGATTCCGTACTAAAAAAAAAACATGTCTGGTCTGTTGTATGGGTCCCCCTTAAATATTTATTAAATTTCAATTTTATTATTTATGCTGTCTCCAGCGACTTTGTCCGCGTGTTTTAGTTTCAACGGTTTTTCATTTATACTCCGGTCCTTTTGGTCGCAGCGTAATGTTATATAGCTTATAGCCTTCCTCAATAAATAGGCTATCCAACACCGAAAGAATTTTTCAAAGCGGATCAGTAGTTCCTGAGATTAGCGCGTTCAAACAAACAAACAAACTCTTCAGCTTTATATATTAGTAAGTATAGATAAATAATAAGTATGGATGCATTACAATTTCTCCCTACATTATCATCTTTAAAGCTCTTTAAAACTCACATACTCCATGTATCTTCAACAGCTACTAAAACAAATATCCTCATATATTTGACGACAGTGAAAGTCAATATAACGCTTAGTACGTTAGGGAGTAGGCAGTCGTAGCAGCGTGGCGTTTTACTGCTCAATAATACGTTTTACGCGGCTTTAATGGTGTCTGCACTTACGCTAGTATTGTGACCACGTTTGTTTTTCTAGGTGGATAAAATTAATAGCTTGAAAAAAGCAATTTTTTGGGCATTTTCGGGCAAAAAGAAATCATGGTAGAAAAGTGTATAGAGATAACAGAAACTCATTTAAAAGGTAAATAAAAAACGTTTTTAAATGATTAAAATTATCTTTTCTTTAGCAGCAAGCAGATTCTTTTATTTATTTATTTATCTATACTAATATTATAAAGCTGAAGAGTTTGTTTGTTTGTTCGTTTGTTTGTTTGAACGCGCTAATCTCAGGAACTACTGGTTCGAATTGAAAAATTCTTTTTGCATTGGATAGTCCGTTTATTGAGGAAGGCTATAGGCTATATAGCATCAGGCTACGACCAATAGGAGCGGAGCATAAATGAAAAATGTTGCAAAAATGAAAAACCGTTGAAACTAAAACACGCGAACAAAGTCGCGGGGGACAGCTATTTATTTATAAAGACATTTAAAGCTTACAGTTCAAAAAACCAAAACGCTTAAATGCTATGCTAGTAGTAGGAGGACACAAACATTATACATTGCTCATATTTAACATAGAAAATAAACTCAATTAACTACCAACAATATAAAAACACAAAAGAATACAAAAAACCTAAAACTAAATTTAACAAATATAAGCACTTTTTACAAACAAATATAACTTATTACTTATAACTTATTTAAATATAATCTGACATTTGTATTAATTACATTAAGGGTATCATAAAATATGTCTACATCAGGCTTACTCTTTAAGAAATCATTGATTAAATGGATGGGTTTCGCAGTGGGACAGTTATTGGCATGTGGCGACTGCCAAGCAGGTGGATAACATAGGAGTCTATGGTATAATAACTAATAATATTCAATGATATCATGATTTTATTAAATAATTACCATAGTCACGGGATGCATTGCATTTTCTATGGTAGTCACGGGATGCATTGAATTTCTCAGGAAAAACTAATAATTGTACCCCTTTCCTGGAGAAACTTGGCTTCATCGCAAATATAAACCAAGGTAAGATTATGTTGTTATGTCTTTTGTAAGTTATTCGTGCATAATAAACGTAAGTCAAAACATCGCTTGAAATAATCCAGTTTCCAGTGCAAAGCAGTAAAATCGATCGTTATCGATTCTAGTAAAACTGAGTCATTTTGTTCTTGTTTAGTCATAGGTTCGAGATTTAAGTCGTATGGGAAAATCTTTGATAAGAAATGTTTTTGGTTAGAAGTAGAATATAATTAGATGGTAGGTACTTCTACCCAAGGTATGGTAAAACAGGAAAATCTAATCTACAAAAGAGTCGGTGTCTTTTGGCCTTACTGCTATTTTTTGGTTTCCACAATGATACAAAAAAAGTGACTCAAGGGCTGGCTTTTACTTTGCACAAAGAATAAGCATTGCCATACAACGTGGCAATGCCGCCAGTACTTTGTGTACATTTCTAGTCGACAGCGATGTGGATGAATTTTTTGACGCCATTTTTTAGAGATTTTATTAGTAAAGAGTATAGTTTTTTTTTTACGTGTAAAAAACAGTATACATCTCCATAGTTAATTCTTTCACTATTAACTCAATGAGGGTGTTCGCGAAAAATCCACTAGGTTCGATAGTTTGGCATCCATCTGTAAATTTCCACCAATGAGAGACAAACTCCTGGCTCGTAATTGGTGGAAATACCAGACGGACCGCATGCGAGATTGCAGAACCTAGCAGATTAAATCGTAAACACCCTCATTTTGAAAATAACATTAATGTAATAAAAGTACCAATACAAATAAACATCTTACATTCTATTTACGCTTAGTTTCCCACTACAACCACAAAATGATTACATGAACCTATCCCCCAAACACTTAACTATATGGCCACCTTCATCTATAAAATATTCATTCGTCTAATACCAGCTGTAGCAATAATAACTTCAAAAGCAAAGACTTGAAAAAGGTAGACAGTATGCAAACAAAAGCGACGAATGTCATGAAGCCGCTAAAGAAGTTAGAAAAAAAAAACGAAAACGCGAATATTTTTCGCAATAAAAAATAAAAATAAACAAACAAAATTTACCAAATTAAAATAAACTAAATCAAATTTAATCGATTAAAATTCAGTGCTACGCTACATGTACGTGTACATGTTTTTTCTTTTTATTTATTTTTTCGATATAATAATGTCGAAAAGTAACTTTTCCAAAAGTCCTGTGGTTGTGTGGTCACCCGACTCACCAGATGTTCTTCCCGGTAAAATTGAAATAGATCTAGGTTACACACCGGTACTATGCCAGATTACGCGAAATGACTGTTTATTATAAACATTTTGAGAAGTTGAAGCGTGGAATTTAAAACATTATTTTGTTATATGTCTGACTGAAATTCTCTTTCTCTTGAAATACCTGAAAGACTGAAAAAAAAGGTCAAACATCAGTCTAAACCTTTCCAAAACATTCAAGTGCAGTGATTAAGTATAGTTGACGAATTTCAGGGGATGAGTGGGTACCGACCCGTTTTAACTTTTAAGTCAACCGTTTACAGCCGTTTTTATATTATACCGATTGACCGTCCCTAGTGACCGATCGGTAGATTTATTTAAAAATCGATGTTTAGTTTTAAGAAGTGCTTACCGAAACTTTTTAAATAGATATCAATTTTTAAAATTATACGTTGAACCTTAGATGACAATATAACAGAAATAGAGAGAAGACATTGTTAATTTTTAAGAAAATTTTGAATCAAATAAGTGTCATTTTGAGCATCAATGGGCAAGAATATAAGTTTATAGACAAAGGACGTATCGTATCTATACTAATATTATAAAGCTGTAGAGTTTGTTTGTTTGTTTGTTTGTTTGTTTGAACGCGCTAATCTCAGGAACTACTGGTTCGAATTGAAAAATTCTTTTTGTATTGGATAGTCCGTTTATTGAGGAAGGCTATAGGCTGTATAACATCACGCTACGACTAATAGGAGCGGAGCATAAATGAACAATGTTGCAAAAATGAAAAACCGTTGAAACTTAAACACGCGAACAAAGTCGCGGGGAACAGCTAGTGTCTGATATAGGGCGAACTTAGGCTGTGAATAATTACAATGATAATATCATAAATCTATAAATATTATGTTGTTTATGTAATAAAGGCGAGAATCTGACTCCATTAAGCCGTCAAAGAAAACATTTCGTAACTTTATCGTATCACAAACAATAACAGACAACTTAGTTCGATAACGATGTAATTATGTTATCTAAATGAGGGTATTTACACTTTTTGTATTGTCCAATTAAGATGGCCGCTTGTTATATTATTAGGTCATTAGATCATTGTACAATTAGAACCCATATTTTTATAGGTTGGAAAAACGTTACCCTTTCTCAAAGTTTTCCAATAACTTTGGAATCAGATAACTACATAATATTTGTAAAACAACTTTCGTGAGGAGTATTCATAATTATTTAGAACATAACGATTTACTCACGCACATTCTCGGTATCACCCGATTAGTTTCAGACTCAATAGGAGTCCCTAATCATGAGCTGACGCGGCGACTCGGACTCTGAGTTCGACACGTGACACCACTCCCGCCGCCTCAACTCATGATCAGGGACTCCTATTGAGTCTGAAACTAGTCGGCCGTTCTCGAGAATGTGCGTGATTAATCCATTATGTTCTAAATAACTACATAATATCGATTGGTCTTGAATGATTTTTATTGCATCCTAATCCAACTTACACCCTCTTATATCCAAGTTAAATCACCTGACAGATAAAAAGTCAGCTTATCAAACTCGTTTCACAAAACTAATTCAAAATTAAAACTCTCTAAAACCAACATAATAAAATAAATATAATCTTTTTTACAAACACTGTCTTCATTGTAAATGTCTTCAAATCCGATGTCAATACAAATCTGAGATGATTACGTAATTAATTTGTTGCAACTGTACTAACGATGTGTTGCCCGACTTACTGCCATCAGGGAGGTATTAAGTGTTTACATGTTAATCCACCATTTCAAAGCAAAACTGACGTAATCTGGAGATCATAATCAAGACGCCCTAAGTTATAAGCGGTTAGCTTGAATAAACCTAAAACTTAAATATATATATTGGAAACATAAATATTTTCTGAACAGTAATAATATTTATGACGAGCCTGTTGGTCTAGTGGTTAGTGACGAAGTCATTAACTTGTGCGCGAATGAATTGTTTCAAGATGAGATGATATTTAATAATTCTTATGGTTTCATATATTTTTAGGTCCCGGTCCATATATTTTTTACTTTTTGCGCGATGCGGATCCCCGCTGAGATCAATTTGCGCAAGGTGAAGTTTTATATTGAACCTATTTGTTTATAAATGTCACATTTCTGAGGCGATAATGGCATGAATACCAACTCAATAGAACTTCTATATTTAAATTTTTTAATATTCTAATAATACTCGATAACGGTTTACCATGACGACACAAGAAACAAAATGAATCAACCGCGTTCCATATTTAAATCGCTGTCATCTTCAACTTGAGCTCAACTCAATCAACTTAAAGTTAAGCATTACACTACTTACTCCGCGGTGGGCCGGAAACCAGCTTAAAAAGAATTTAGCGCGGTACCCCTGGCTTGACCTAACCATAATACGTTCAAATATGTATGCTTTGGCTTTTCACAGAAAATTCAGGGAGTTGTAATTTCGTAAACTCTCCTGCTATTTATTATTTTAGTAGGGCAACCTAAACGATAGTATGGGATTTGTCTGTATTTTTAATGTAGGGTTGTTGTTACGTGTAATGGTCATCACTGGCCGAGTGATGACTTGGTAAATAAATACTGGGGTACAAAAACAACTTCAAGTTTCGCTCTTCTTAACAAGTGACTTAGCCCAAGTTTTATTGTGTCTAACTGACTGTTTGGGTATCGGTTATCGCGGCAAAAAGTAGCCAATGTTCTTTCTTAAGAACCAAGCTTACCCCATACCAAGTTTCATCAAAATCGCTGCAGTGGTTTAGTCATAAAAGCATAACAGACAGACAGAGTTACTTTTGCATTAATAATATTAGTATTAATATCTGCTTTCCCCATCATACATGCTGATAAACATAAAAATATTGTAAAAGATAAAATGAGATACGCCTATTACTCTATAACTATGCAATCACCTAATCATAGTTCGGTGAAAGCAGAATAAATAACCACTAAACATTCATAATTATGAATCAAATATATAAACATGGCCGCTTATTACCATTCAACTATTTATGAAAAGAAATAAATATTTATAGCTTTAACCTTGCCCATGAAAAAAGGTGTTATGGATTAATGTCGAATAGATTTAAATATCAATGATAATATCGTTAGTTTGTCTGACCGGGATTAAAAATCAAATATTTATTAATGTTTTACAAAGATTTTTGATGCGATTTTGCACTATTCTGAATTTAGGATCATAAATGCAGTCGAATTTAGGAAGGTGTAGTTCGCACTGATTAACGAGATCATTTGTTCTGTGTCCGGGTGTAATTTATCTATAATATGTATGTATTTCTATTTATAAATATATAAGTATGTTTATCAGTTGTCTGGATGCCATAAGGCTCGGTCTGGTTTTGGATCAAATGGCCGTGTATGAGTTGTTTCCAGATATTTTTATCATTCAGTCTACCTTAATGCAAATAATACTCGGCATTTAGGCTTCTAATTCAATGACTGAATTAGGATGAAATTTAGGATAGTAGGATAAGATTTAAGATGCAAAACCGATTGGGTTTCTCCATTCTAGTTTTTAATTCTCTCGTCATTGGTTGATTTGCTGACTGAAAACCTATCAAAGCTCTTAAATCGAGGTTTGACAGATGATAAACAAATTGTTACATTGATCAGTCGTTAATACTTTCAGAATGTTAAGGGTGTTTTGTTTTATTGTTAAGATAGGCTGACCAGCCTATCTTATTTAGTTTCTCAGTTAGTACCTTTATTTTATAGGCAGAAACTGTGGGAAGTAGGGGAGACCTAAATAATAAATATTTGTCCATAATACCCAGACAAGCTTAGGGACTCGAACGAGTTGCAACGAGCAACATTAAATTCAGTCAAGTGCCAGTCATAATCGCGCTCTGAGGGTTCCGCACAAAACTAAAGGCTATGTCTTTTAAATATTTTATTTGCACCAAAATTCTAATTCTCTATATAAAAAAAATATATTAAATGAAGTTTGGCTTGGGGAAAAATTACTATTTATAGCGGCCATCTTTTTTATTCGTAGGTCAGTCCATCATAAAGAAATCCTGTCAAAATAGGAATGTTGACTAGGTGTGAAAAGCAAAAATCTATTTAGTTCGTAAATTAGATAATAAAAAAATATTAGACACGTATTTTTTACTTTTCAAAATAACTAAACATTAAAGAGATAAAGTGAATCAAAGTTTAGGAGTGGGGCTAATTACGTCACGATGTTACAACAAAAACATTAAAACGTCATGTGACATTTCAAATAAATGTATCGTCGTAAGTACTTGGTTGAGTAAAAAAAAATACATGTCTAATATTTTTTTATTAATTCATAATGACGGCCATAAAAAAAAAATAGTCAATCTCCTATTTCGAATGTCTTCTGTCTAAAAGTTTAAAATATGCCTTTTGAAGGTCGGACAGATTCAAACTGAGGCTTAATCCCATACATAGGGTCCCATACATACCTTTTAAGAATAGATTCACGTAACTCTAAAATTGTCCATATAGGTACATGCATGACTCTCATAGGGTGCAGCACCATAAACCATGGTGCTTCGACGTTTTTACGATACCCCATGTCTGGACAAAAACTATTTAACTACATTATTTTATGGTCACTTTTAAATTCTTGTGTATGGAGATGAAATGTTTAGTGTGGTAGACGAAAATGTGATAATTTTTTAAATAATGTTCTTTATTTTTAAAGTGTTTAGTACTTAGTAAAATTACGATGAATATATCTATTTAGAAGTTTTAATACGACTTAAATACGTGTGGATTTGTACCTTGTAGAGAAACTTAGATCCACTTGAGCCCTCCCTTGCTGTTTTTGCCTTATTAAGATTGTTAGCAACGCACTAAGTCCACGAACCCCACAGGGGGTGCCCTTAGTGAACGTTGCTGACGTAGTTAGTATTTCTATTGCTCTGGCTGGAGGCCCTTAAGGTACTCGCCAAAACTGCAGTCAAAGCCTGCGCTCAGGCTAACTGCTAAAAGAAAAGTAGTTTTGGAAGCAACTCGCCGCGGTTGGTCCGTGGATGGGTAGCCGAGTAAAGAGAAGAAAAAGAATACTATGCAACTTATTTCTTTTCTGGCAGTTTATTTGCTGTCCTCATAGACAATGAATAAACGAGCATAGATCAGCAAAAATGAATTGAGTATGCCAATTCCAATAAATTAGCTTTTAAATATGAGTTTGAGCTGGACATTGTTCTAACAGTGGCGGCATAAAACAATTAATGACGCGCTGTGTATAAAGCAATATTGCCTCAATCAGAAAGCTCGATTAAAAAAAAATACAGTAAACTGTTTATCCTAAATGTACCTATACATATATCTATACTAGTTGTCCCCCGCGACTTTGTCCGCGTGTTTTAGTTTCAACGGTTTTTCATATTTGCAACATTTTTCATTTATGCTCCGCTCCTTTTGGTCGCAGCGTAATGTTATATAGCTTATAACCTTCCTCAATAAACGGGCTATTCAACACTGAACGAATTTTTCAAATCGGATCAGTAGTTCTTGAGATTAGCGCCGTCAGACAAACAAACTCTTCAGCTTTACATATTAGTATATTTATAGATTATTTCTTGTTCTTTAATAAATATATAGACCTTAAGATTAATTACACACGACCTTTAACGGATGGAGGATAATGACGATGTTGAGAGATGATACTTCTTAGAAATGAATCGATAATTTGCATTTGCCAATGATTCAACAGAAACGGAAAATCCATCTAAATTCCAAAGAATACAGAGTTATAAAATTTTTCCATAAAAATAATATTCACGTCAAAAATTATACTCAATAAAAATGTTAAAGAATTAAACGAAATATGAAAGCGCGGTGACACATTCGTTTGACAAGTTGGCCTACATTTGACCAATATACAAACATGGCCAGCGCCATATATGGCCAATGATTGTTTTCGACAATCAATACAATTACGTACTAAATTGGCGTTAATTTGTATTAAATGGGTATTTAAGTTAAACTGCAATTATGTTGGTTTTAATTAATTGCAGTTCGTGATATATGAAAAAGGGATTTTGTTTGTTTGCAGATTTGATGTATAGTATTACCAACTCGTCAAATGTTTGGTGAAAACATTTGTTACAACATTGAAAGATGCGTGGCTAAACATTCATTAAAATTTACCATAAGCAGATGACCACTGCTAAGCCTCAATGGAGCATAAATTTACCTTATGCCAGTTGACTACATACATCTAAGATAGTAAGAGCAGAAGCGATAGAGTATATGAACATCATTAAGAATAAATTAAACCATCGATTTATTAACTTCAAAATAAAAATCAGTACCCTACCTATGTTTCTTATTTATTCCAGCATTTTAAACACTTTTTCGTGATTTATATAACAATTATTTTTAAAATCGTGGTTTGTTGAAAGATCAAACAGCCAGCAATGTAAGAAATATTATAAATTATATATATTCATTAATTTAAATCAATTATAATGAAGAAAATTCTGGAATTTATTAATTCAATTGAAATAAAAAATAAGCTTTACGTTAGTAAAATGTAACTAATTTATTACTAGCCAAAGCTATCATCAAAGTAATAGCTTGCATTGGATTCCTACCTTTAAAGATGTCACTTTCTATAGGAATTTGTCGCCCGATTGATGGTACCCATATAATTATTTGTTTTATGCCCAACATGGTGTTACGATGTTTTTTATTATGTGCATATATTTTAGCACGTTCTCACATGGCCATAAAACTAATTTATTCAAAGAAAATGTATTATAAGCAATTGGTAAATATTTTTATTAGTTTTATAATTATGTTGTGTTGATGTTTTTGTGCCAGTATCATAATTCTTTGATGGAGAATTTAGTTCTCAGAAAACGAATTAAAAATAATAAAGGTATTACTTTGACATTACTAATAGATTTTCTATGCAAAATATGCCATCGATCGAGCCCAACGTGCCGTGCGTAAGTAACTTTTTAGCTCTAAGTACTACGCTCGTTTACTGTTTTAAGCCATATTCCGTTCGACGACAGACGTTTATGCGAAAATATCGATAATTCCGATATTATTAGGGTAAGTAATATTATGTTTTTAGTTAGTTTTAATTAAACGGCGGGCTCTGTTTTAACAATAATTTTACGATTTTACTTGTTCATACTAATGCCTACAATCTATACTCAATGCGCGCTCTATTGTTCACTTATTTTTTCTCTAAGGCATAAACGAAATCATACTTGACAGACATTTTTAAAAGACGAATTATATAAAAAAAAAACTTTACAGCTTTTAAACTAAAATAATGAAGCAGCAAGTACGAGTAGTAATGTGCCCTGTAAATCATTTGTATTTTTGTTACACAACATTCATGTCACTAAGCCCTAACAAAGAGGGTCAACAAATAAACATCAAACTTTCTAATAAACAAAACTCATCACAATTGATTTATGTAAGTGATACGATCATAGGCAAACGTCAATAAGCCTATTGTTTAATAAATTTATTAAGTACACGATCTTGCAAAATAGTAGGTAAAGCTGTGTTGCAACGCTCACGTTAGAATTAGCATCTGCCCACACTGTTGAGAACGGATTAATCATTTTATTGATTTTACTTCGATGTAAGCTTCCATTCGTCAGTTTGACGATTTTATTTACAAATTAATGTTTTATAGAATGTATTTTTATTTTATTAATCTGAAATAGAATGATCCAATAACTGCTAAATACTTTTATGTTTATTATTTATGACGTTTTAACGCCTGCGCATCCAATACTTGTAATTAAATACAAATCGTAGAAAACAAAAATTTAAACCTCAGACAGGACTCGAATCTGTCACTTTACCAACTAAGCTACGTTTAAGTTTCTTCTATCTATTATTTTTATTTAATTCCTAATACTACATTTAAGGCAATGCAATTATGTACTTGGAAATAATATGAAATACTTAATTGATTCGTATGGTTTGCTTTGTAAGACGAAATAGTATTGCAATAGAATCCTTAATTAAGAATTACACTCTCATTGTTTCAATGTATCAAAGAATGAATCTGTAATTAGCAATCTGTTCGATTAACTTTTATTTCTTTTAACTTTTCAGTCGCGAAGTATATTACAAACGGCTATCAAGAAATCTTAGTAATCTTTTAAAACCTAGAGTAAATATAGACAAACATAGAGTGCGAGCATCGAGAGTAGCCCATTGTACCGACCGTAAGCAAACTTTTACATTCATATACTACGGTCGTTAACTGATTCAAGCGCAGGCCACACCGCCAGCTAGCGGGCGGGCGGGCTAGGCGGGCGAACATCGTTTCACCTCTTTACATACTTCGGTTCACACCGCGAGCTACCGACTAACCTAACGAGCTAAGCTAACGAAATATCCGACGATTCCAGCGAAGCTACTCGTTCACCTCGTTGGCGCGCCCGCGCTTCGCTAGCTTAGCTCGCCCGCCAGCCCGCTCGACGCTCGCCCGGTTCGTTCATCCGTCCTCCCCGTTTCGAGTAGACTAGTCGACGCTCGTCTTTCGAATAGCAGTGTAGTGTTTACGTTTGTGAACGATGAATATGTCATATATCGGCGAATAGAACATCGAATAGAATCGACAGATAGAACGCTAACCTCTCGCTCTCCCATCCGCGCCCCCCGCTTCGCCCGTCGGTCGTCTGTCCGTAGTTTTCGGTGTGAACCCCATAGTTTAGCTCGCTAATATTTACACCGAAAACTACGGACAGACGAGCGACGGGCGGAGCGCGCGGAGCGGGCGAAGCGGGGGGCGCGGATGGGAGAGCGAGAGGTTAGCGTTCTATCTGTCGATTCTATTCGATACTCTATTCGATATTTATTATTCGATGTTCTATTCGTCGATATATGACATATTCATCGTTCACAAACGTAAACACTACACTGCTATTCGAAAGACGAGCGTCGACTAGTCTACTCGAAACGGGGAGGACGGACGAACGAACCGGGCGAGCGTCGAGCGGGCTGGCAGGCGAGCTAAGCTAGCTAAGCGCGGGCGCGCCAACGAGGTGAACGAGTAGCTTCGCTGGAATCGTCGGATATTTCGTTAGCTTAGCTCGTTAGGTTAGTCGGTAGCTCGCGGTGTGAACCGAAGTATGTAAAGAGGTGAAACGATGTTCGCCCGCCTAGCCCGCCCGCCCGCTAGCTGGCGGTGTGGCCTGCGCTTTAGGTGATTTTCCATGCGACGACAGACGTTTAAGTAAAAATATAATTGGTTCCGATGTTATTAGGTTTTCAGATAGTTTAATTAAACGAGGCCCTCTGATTTGGAACAAATTAAAAGAATTTACTTGTTCATACTCTGTTACACGTACTCTATAGTTTACAAATTTGTACTCTAAGTTTAAAACCCATACATCAACATGTAACATTAGCTTTTCTATAAGACCTACTAGTAACCTAGAATTCTAATATACTCTAGGATACCCACATACATAGCAATAACTCTAAACATTACTCACTGATGACTAACTGCATAGAATATTGAAAACCAATTTACATGTCAAGGAAACTGCAAATTAGATTTTGCAATATTTAATAAGATTTAAGGAGACAGCCGATATGTCAGCTAATGCCAATTTATGATTGCCAAAAGGGGTTTATAAATGGAACTGATAGAAATTATTGCAAGACCAACTAAATATGGTGTTAAATTGATTAAATTGTGCCTGAGATATCTACGTTTGTTTGATTTCAAAGATATGGGTGGGTTTTGACACGTGTACTGTAGGCACGATTGTCATAAATAGGAATTAAGTTTTAAGACGTAGATTTTTATAAAGATATATTTTTCATCACACAATTTAGAGCCCATAAATGAAAAATTTTTGATTGCAAATTAAATCATTTTGCACAATTGGGTATTTGGCAAGATTTATGATTACTTTTAAATTAATTAAAACAAATATTATAAACTATGTCGAATTGTAAAAACGCCAGATTAATTATTTTCATATTGAACTAGTTTTAATTAGACAGAGAGAGCTTTACCCTAATGTGACGTCACTATGGTAATTCTCTATACTAATCTAGGGCTGGTGCGTACAAGTCGTCGTTCTGCGAAAAAGAGATAGACATGCGTCATCTACTTACTTTAAAAGCTTATACCTTTTCTGTTCGTGTATATTTTTTCTTTCGCAGTTCTGATTAATACAAAGATTTATAATAAATAAAATAAATAATTCTATTGTAGTCAAATACCCTATTGTATCTTTGCACACAATTGTGCAAAATTAAATGATTGATTAGTGGGAATTTGAATATAAATTATTGTGAATATTTTTACAAGCATTTTTGATGACTTTTTGTGCAAAATTACAGTGACCAATGCGAAAATGTGTCATGCTTAGAATTACATCATTCATTATTGTTGAATATGAAGTCATTATTGACGGAGGTCATCTCATGTCATTGGTCATTTCATTATTACAATACACGTTATTATTTCGTGTTTCTTAAAATACTGCAACGCA
This sequence comes from Diachrysia chrysitis, assembly GCA_932294365.1. Lineage (NCBI taxonomy): Eukaryota > Metazoa > Arthropoda > Insecta > Lepidoptera > Noctuidae > Diachrysia > Diachrysia chrysitis. Next base: position 8,659,058 of record OW028662.1, on the reverse strand, counting down.
TAAAGAACTCATTTTTTTATATGTAATATTACGCTTTGCCAATTTCTTAACTGTTTTGGGTCGGCTTCTATACTTACAGGTACAGCCGAATAAAAGCATTTGTTATTTTTTTTTAATGAAGCTTCTCTTATCTACCTGTTCTTCATCACCCATTTACTGGGTTATATAGTTAGACTAATAATATTCACTTTTGCATACGTAAGTGTGCAAGTGTTTTTTCCTGAATAGATTTAGCACCTTTTCTGCGATCAGAAGAAGGTTAAAATAAACAATACATATTTCTTAACCATCCTAAATACCGGTTTGTCTAACTTTATCATTTCGTAAACGCCATTCTTACGCATCACTGTTTAGTTTTTAATTTCCTCAGCAAACGTTAAATCTTAGGCAAATAAAGCTGAGATGAGTGACATCATTTTGCGCACGCGCAGTTACGTTGCGCAAGGTAAGACTGATTTACGAAAATAAGCCTTATTGCTTTGCGATAATAAGGTAATATATGCATTTGACTATGCACCATTCAGTTGTAAACGATTCCAAAATGTCATTCCCTTGGAGAAGAACTGGCAATAAACTCCACATATTACTCTAACAAGTTTGTATGCAGGACAGCAGGAATAAAATACAAACGTGTTTTATGTGGAATTTAGGTACTTACTTGTTTTAATAATTGACCAACTCAAGAACCAACTTATGCTTTAAACTGCGTCTGCATGGTGAACTAGATAGAGTACAGACTTCGATGACCGCCCGCACAAGGTCTGCTTGAAGCGAGTTCAACTGCTTGGAGTTGTCGACAAAACAAAAAGCAAGCGGACGGGAGCCGCAAGCGACGCGCGGTAGCGGTCGACAACTAGCTCCATCTTTGTATGTACGTTGATCAATGATTAACTGCTTAAGTAGTTCATGTAAGATGTTTCGGATCTATGATCAATCTTTACACGTTTTTACTTAGCCATGCGCCCTATAAACCAAACATTATAATTATTTAAAACAAAACGGTTTACTCACGTTTATTCTCGGGATCGCTCGACTCATTTCAGACTCAATAGGAGTCTCTAATCATGAGCTAACGCGGCGGCGGTAGTTCGACTCGCGACACCACGCGAAACTAGTAGGGCGATCCCAAAAATATTCGTGAGTAAATCGTTTTCACGAAAGTTATTTTACAAATATTATAAGTTTAGTATTTTATTGTTCTGAACAAAGTGACCAAATTAACCTTGAAATGTGTACCTAATAATACAATTATTTGCTTGCACACGTTGCAGTATATTTAGATTTGAATGGAGTTACAGTGACCCGTTTGTAGACCCCTCTTTCTGTTATTAATACTTGGGATTTTTGTTCTGATATTGCATGTGTTTATACGTAATGGTGGCCTAGAGGTTCGCTGAACGGAGTATAAGTACTTTCTTAATTATTCTAAGACATCATTGCCAATAGGTGAAGGAAAACATAGTGAGATAACAAAAATTGGAATCTGAAATCGCCAACCCGCAATGAGCAAGCGTGGTCATCATTGCTCGTTCCTTCTCTATATGAGAAAAGGCCTGTGCTCAGCAGTAGGAAATTTATAGGCTGATATTAATATATATATACATATATATATATATATATGTATTATTTATTACCTATTCAACCAATAGATTTTCAATATATTGTTAAATATTAACTTTGTCTAACAATATATAGTCTATCCAGTATGCATACATACATAGTACTAGTCCACAAAACCAAATTAATTATTTTATGTTAATTACCGCAATAAATAATAATTTCAGTAACAATATTGTTTTTTTTTCTTTGATTTCGTTTGTACTTTTACATCGCTTAGGTCCTTAAAACATGGTAAAGAGGTGTAGGACAGGGTAAAGCTTTATTACGTAAGATGTGTGATTAAAGACATAAAATCATTTTGATATCATAAAGCTCATTTCATAAATAATATTTACATGTATTAAATTGTTATTATTATAATAATGTTAACCTCTAAGCCAAAGATTTGGGACGAAGCACTTAGCCTTAGTTTAATGTGTCAGCTTCTGTATAATTTAGTTGTGACCTAAAGATATTTGCTTGAAGTCTAGACGTGTGTGCATTACCAATTCAGATTATTTGCAAATCTGCTTAACTTAAATTTTAAGTCTGTGGTAATATAAAAACTTGAATAGAATATTGTTTTTAATTATAAAATTAGATTGCATTTATTTTGTATTTAAATATAAACAGTAAAAAAAAAACTTAAACCTCAGACAGGACTCGAAAATGCGACTACTTAATTACAAATATACGCTACGCATGCGTTAATGTGTACTACATAATTAAAAATAATATGTATTTCTTTTTTTATAGATATAGCTACTACATTGACACATAATAATAGTTGATAAATTAAATTAAAAAATTAAATTACTTTAAAAAGGTACCTATTGTTATTAATAAAAACTAGTAGAGGTAGGTACGCAAAATTTTTGTGTTTATTAGACGCTTAATAAAACAGTTTTGCAGTATCGATTTCAACAGAATATTCGATCACCAACTACCTAATAAACTTGCGGATAAATTTACAAATTCTTAGAACAAATACGAATTCTAACACATATGTATTAAATTACACAAAATGTATGTAACTATTGAGATTAAATCAACAAGCCACAAAACCTTTATTTTCGACAGAAGACTAATTTAATCCGAATCATATATCGAGTTACATCGTTCGTTCAGAAATCTAATATCAGTTGTATAGATAGATGGACAGACACCGCGGTCATTTGATTAATCGCTCGTCATTTCGCGCGAAATCCTTACACGGTATCTGGATATCGATTACAAACCTGTAGTTTTTTTTTTATCGATTTGACTACATTTGTGACGGGTCGCTTTACTGTTGTTTTGTTTTCGATGTGTTTTTGTTTTGAATATAATTTACTATTTTATTTTCTAGGTGTAAGTAGGTAATGTTGCTAAATCTTAAATAACTGTGATTTCATTTAGATTTAAGTGAGTAATTTCTTACAAAAATCGGTAAATTTTATAATTTGTCTTTTAGTAATTTGTTTTCTAAAATAAGACCTGTTTTATTATTAGAAAACGATTGATTTATGATTTGTCTATTATACAATATCATAATAGGGTTAAGGTAAGACAATACAAAAATAGCATGTGTCATTTCAAACAAATTGTTCTTTGTTAAATATTCAATCAAGTTTTTAATTAATTTTACAGACCAAGCAAGTACGCGGTTGAAATATTTCATTTAGAAAATTGTACTTTGGCATTCAAATTAAATAATAAGCTTTCGTTGATTTTATGAATAACTTTCAGGGGATCAAAATTTACAAGTTTTTACATATTTTTCATAGTTCCGTTCACAGTTATTTTCTTTTATAAATAAACAAAACACTTATAATGATAGTAGAAGTTTTAATATTGGATATTCAGTCAACTGAATCTAATTTATTATAACAAAATAAATTAAATATTATATTTTCCTAAATAAATATAAAAAAAACAGTAACCAAACACATTGAAATATTAATAACGTTATGTAAATAAGGATGTACAAGAAACATATCGATAACCGATTGTGTTGAACGAGTTATTATAAATACAATAGTCGATTAAGCAATTGAAAGTAGATATCGATATAAAATGATCGATCGATCTATCACGCGAAAGTTTCGATCGTTATCCAGTCGAATGAATTTGAAACGAAATTATAACGATTTGATGTCATTATGAATTATGTTTTATAACAAATACAGTTGATATTCGTACTACAATAATACTTTGATATACAAAATAGCAAAAATTATTATTTGTTATTTTATTTTGACCTCTACTTCTCGAGACATAGTATAATAATTTACATGTCGTGTATTTAATTAACCATTGTTTATAATTTATTATCTTTAAGAAAATGACACCGTTATTTAATAAATCTTGATAATGACTTCTAATTATACACTATTATTTTCTCTGTGATTGCAATTATGAATACACGCAATACTACTTCTTGCTTTGCCTATAAATAAATACTAAGGTAAACGCAGCAATTACCGACCCTGATAAGATAATTTTAAAATCGATGATAATTATTAAGAGCTGTGATTGCTTTCAGAATCAGTGTTTTATTTTTATATGAAACTGTTATTTGTCTAGTTTATATTTATTACCTTATATGACCAAGTTTAGAATGTTTTCTTAAAATTAAAAAAATATTAAGTGAATAACTCGATTTTTGGTATTACCGACCCATAGGAACGGCTATGAAGCTATTAACGATTTTTATGAAGCTATTACCGATTGTAACAAAACTAGGTATTTTGTTTAAATAAGAACAAGTAAATGTGGTTTCGTGAAGGTAAATTAGCATGGATTAAGAAAGGCATGTAAGCTTGCATTGACTTTCCTCCGCATTTGTTGATCCATGTTTCTGCAAAAAAAAAAATGTATTTCCTTTGCCATATTAATTTTCATAATTATTTTTGTTATTAGTTAATAATATTAGCTAGTATTTTCTGTAACCAGTTAACCAGTGTAATGTAACATTATGATTAGTTTTTTTTTTTTTTTGAAGAGATTTACGCATTTAGCCTGAGCGCAGGCTTTGACTGCTTCACCGGACTTTTGGCGAGAACCTTAAAGGCCTCCAGCCAGAGCAATAGAAAAACTAACTACGTCAGCAACGTTCGGTAATAGGTTCCCATACTTGCTATCACCGACTCGCACGGGTCGGTAATAAGCGATGTATATACAAATATGAAAGCGTTGCACCGACCCACAAAAACTAAATAATATGTATTTATTTGATATTTATAATTTTAACAGAGATTTTAAATAATTGATTAAACAAATAATATTAATAAATGCACACATTATTATACGATGAAAGGTTATTTAATTATGTTCCTTTAACTTAACAATAAATGAATAATTTTACTATACGTGGTGAATATAAAATGTAAAAACAAGTAAACTATACAAAAAAGTATAGGTCGCTAATGGTGTAACAATGGCTGATTATTTGAGATTAAAATGTCATATTAAAATAACTGTTTTATCATCACATATCGACAGAAAATAATTAAAACTAAATATAATGTTCAGGGCAATTACCGAGCCATGGATCGGCAATAGCTGCCACTATTAAAATTATTGAAGCTATTACCGCTCCATTTAAATTTCAAGTTTTATCCTATTAAATTACTTAAACTTTATGAAATACTATACGAAATAAAGAATTTACACTTAAATAAACACATTTAATAATACACAACAAGTACAGGCTTCGTATATTTCTGTAAAAAATCTTAAGCAAAAATTGAATGTGCTTACCTGTAGGAACAAGGACTTGTACCACACGGCCGGCGATCTCGCTGTCGTCACAGAAAATAACGAATTTTGTCTCTTTCCCGGGATACCACGCGCACAAACGTTAGTTTTTACGATGCTCAATGAACAAACATTCGTGTTTCGTCAAGTATCTTCAGCATAAATCGTTCCAGTAGCATAAAAATTGCAAATTAATGGAATGGATCGGTAATAGCTGCGGATTTTCGATGGGTCGTTAATAGCTGCATTTACCTTAATAATAAATAAATGTGGACAATCATCACATACCTGCATTGCTCTGAACCCAAAGTATGTAGCTAAAGCACTAGTGTTATGGAATCAGAGACAGCGAAGATACGATAATCACCCAGACCGAGACAATGTAGAAAAGTGTTTTTTTACATTGACCGGGGATCGAACCCGGGACCTCAGAGCTAGTGACACCGTGAAAACCTGCGTGTACGCCATTCGACTACGGTGGTCTTCCATGTTCATTTATTTTAATTACGAATTAGTTAAATTTTATAACATAAATTAAATTCTTATTCATTATTTCAAAAGGCATCTATCTATTAAACAATACATATTTAACACACAAGTAAATGAAAATAGATTTAACCGATCATTATTTAAACATCAAAGAAACTTCATTAACGCTTTCTCTAGCTACTAACCGCCATGAATATTCGCGATCATTATTACCTTTACAATTCATAATATCATCAATATTCTAACAGCCCACCCAGGTTTTCTCAAAGCTCTTAGCCTTACCGGGAATAACAAAGGCTGGAAAATTTTATTACTCTATGACCAGCCGTTAAAATCATTCTCAAGTTCTTAAAGATTTCTCATTGGATAACTGAAAATTATTTGTAACGGTTATCTTTTACTGTTCTTGAGACGACTGCTTTGGTAATCTGTTAAGTATATCTGAAGTGGTGCTAATGTTAACTAAAGAATATTGTATTTCCGTCAGGTATAGCAATGAATTTTATTGGACACGTACTTTTTTATTCTTTTTCACGTATTTCCTGCAATCCAAAAAAAGATCAGAATACAGTGAATGGAAATTTTGCGTGACGGTTCACTTACACTCTGTGCCACAATTTTACTACGGCGTGACGTCATAAGCCCCCACTGAACTTTAAAGCGCTGTATCTTTGTAATTTTTTATTGCTTTAATAAAGGAAAAATACGGGTCTAATATTTTTTTATTATTTAACTGACGGAATTAAACGATTTTTACTTTTCATACACCGTCAACATCCCTACGAAACCGCTAGTTACTTATCCGCCGACCTAAGTAAAGCCTTTGAGGATTCCCCAGTGTCACTGTAGTACCTAAGACTATTTTATTGAGAATATCGGTTACTGGGTTAAGAAATTATCATTTAAATGTCTTAAACTTATCTCTGAAAATAAATGAGTAAATGTGGGCAACATCACATACATTGCTCTAAACCCAAAGTAAGTAGTTATAGCACTTGTGTTATGGAATCAGAGACAACGAAGGCGTCTACCCGGACCCGAGATAATGTAGAAAAGTTGTTTTCTACATTGACCCGTCCGGGTATCGAACTCGGGACTTCAGGTCTAGCGACACCTTAAAAACCGATCTTTACGCCACTCGACCGCGGAGGTCATCAATAGTACCTTACTAATTTATTAATAGCCAGTTGGGCAAAATACACATATTATCTAACGACAGCTTTTCAAACGAACAAATTCGTGCTTTTCTGTACTTAATCGAACCTAACCTCAATTTATTTCTAGACTAGTAAAAGGTTAAGACTACACACCATGCCTATACTGTATTGCATGGCCACAGTCCTATTTCTCACAATTGTATCGACGTTTCTCAGTTCTCACGCATTAAGTAGGAGCGTGGTATCGATATGTCGATAATACTTACATGGTATACACAACCCTACTATCGACATATTGGACTGAATCGTGACTCGGTTTATAGAGTCAGAAATGGTTGTATTTGCAATTCTACGCCGAAATAATTTTGTATAACTATGAACCTATTCTACATAATTATAAAAGTGTAATATTTTTTATAGTAATACTAACTGGGCCTGCCCTGGTTTCGTACGTGTGGTTTGGTTATTTTTTTTATACAAACCTTGTCCCTGCCCTTTTTTGGAACATAACAGGAAAAGTACGAGTTTTAACAAAACGAATAATAATAATCAACAGTACATAATTCGTTTTCATTTACAGGATTTCTTTTGTGAATGTTATATACCATTGGTTAATTAAATAATAATAATAATAAATAAATAAACTTCAACATCAATTACTGCTCAATTTCAGCCATTTAAGTAGCAGAAGCGTTTTAAAAAGATAAATAAAAGTTTCTAGTATCAACAAAAAATATTCAAACAATAGGTCTTTGATAATGTTGCCTGTTATTTGTCAACAGCGCCAGTAATTTGTCAAAACCTATGAGTAATCATAGACAAGCATAGAGCGTGCGCATCGCTAGTAGCCCCATATGACAAGCGTAAGCACATTTTTAGCTAAATTTTTACTGATTTATGTGATTTGATAATATTGACGGTTCCTAGATTCATCATCCACAGCCTTTGTCATCCCACTGCTGGGCATAGGCCTCTCCTTTCATGTGCCATTCTCTCCGGTTCTGTGCCAGTCTCATCCAGATTCGACCCGAGGCTTTAGTTATGTCGTTCCTAGATTATTAGGGTAATATTAAGTTTTGAGATAGTTTTAATAAAACGGTGCGCTCTGTTTTGATACAAATTTTACGATTTTACATGTTCATACTAGTGCCAACAGTTCATACTCGATATGCGCACTCTATAGTTTATTTATTCCTCTAAGGTCAAAACTTAACGTGATTTGTCAGTGTGGCTGCGATTTGTCAAATTTGTCTGATAATGCTCAACCATGGTGGTCTGGAATTGATATTTTTAACAATGCTAAAATGTTACGCCTTTATGAAGAGATATGATATTCATAGTCAGTCGTGATTTTGGTATTAGGTTAATTAGAAATTGATAACTTATAAACAAAGACTTTCGATTGTTGTGATTTTAAGTTGTTTACTGGTTTTAGGGTTCCGTACCTCAAAAAAAAAGGAACCCATATAGGATCACTTTGTCGTCCGTCTGTTTGTATGTCTGAAAAGTATTTTTTTCTCAGGAACGCGTGGTTGTATTATGTTGAAATTTTTATCAAATACTCAGACTTACAAACTCATCATGCAAAAATCAAGCTATTAATATATAATAATAATATATATATTATATTATATTATATAATGTCAACGCAATTAAAACACAGCAATTTTTGAAAACCTATAGGGACATTCGGCATGATGCTAGGTCCAACGTCACAAGTAAAGGAAAATATCAGAAAATCATAAATTTGTAGTTTCCTAATAAAAAAAAAACACGTTTTATCAATTACAGATTAGAAATTTGATAGTGTTATAAGTACAACAATGTATGAGAGATATTTTTTTAACCGCACAGTTTAGCTTGTTTTTGGTGAGTTAATTCACTTAAGTGACCACCAGCAAAATGCGTACGAAACCCTCGCTTCGGTGCGTGAGTCAGACTCGCACTAGTCCATCTTTTTTTGTCCAAGTTAAAACCTGCGATAGTTTGGTTGGTATAGTACCTAAAAACACATTTTATCTTGCATACTTAAGTAGTAATTAGTAAGTATAATGTATTATTAAATTATGTAGGTACTAGCTGTCCCCCGCGACTTTGTTCGCGTGTTTTAGTTTCAACGGTTTTTCATTTTTGCAACATCTTTCATTTTTGCACCGCTACTATTGGTCGTAGCATGATGTTATATAGCCTATAGCCTTCCTAAATAAACGGACTATCCAACACAAAAAGAATTATTCAATTCGAACCAGTAGTTCCTGAGATTAGCGCGTTCAAACAAACAAACAAACAAACAAACAAACTCTTCAGCTTTATAATATTATATTAGTATAGATTATTAAGTATACATATGACAGAAGAAAACGTTACCCTATGTATATAGTTGTTATTGCACTGCAGTATCCATAGAAAACATGTTACAACAATCAAAACACATATCAAGCAACAATCTATTATCTCTAAAACAGTGTCTGTACATATCATATTTCTTAGAACGAGCATCGAACACACCCACGCAACCACAGCCATACCATTATACGCATTGCATAAAAACGCATTGAAACATAGTCGCCATGTTTTATTCATGGCGAATTTTGTATTGTATTCAAATATAGACTTTCGCCAATTATAATGACTAGGGCTTTCGCGGGCAGAGCCGGGGTATATAACTAGTGGGAGTGCTTTAGAAACGCGTGATGTAAGAGCCTTGTTGCGTTTTCATTTTGTATGATATATACTTGATATTATCTACCCATATTAAAAATACATTTGCATACATTTTTCTCTATTTTTACCTCGTTATTGCTTTTGGATAATTAATTATTTATACATAAAAAAAAACTAAATAAAAAATAGATACATTTTAACGTTATGTACTTAGAGTGTTCTAACGTTTAATAATTTTTAAAACTTTATGAAAACAGATGACTTAGTTAATTATTATATCCGGACTGTTGGTCGAGTGGTTAACGACCCTGACTGCTAAACCGGAGGTCGTGGGTTCGGTTCCTGCCCAGGACAAATATTTTTGTGATGCAGCATGATCATTTGTCTGGGTGTAATTAATCTATGTATGTATTTAGAAATATGTGATTATGTTTATCAGTGGTCTTGTTGCCATAATACAGGCTCTGCCTAGTTTGGGATCAGATGGCCGAGTGTGTTGTCCCAAGTTATTATTATACTCTACGGACAAACCATATGTTTTCGAATCATCAACGAATGGACCACCATAGCATTTCAGGTTCCATATAAACATTCACTCAATCATTTAAAGAAACGTCACCGTATTTCAACAAAAAACATAACTTATTCGTTTATATTTTCATACAGTTACTTATTAATATTTAATTAATTGCCACACCGGCTTTCATTTCAGAAAAGAAAAACTCGCAGTTGTTTACTGAACTCAATATAAACAGAATTAATATTAAACACGTTCTCATTTTCTTATTGCTTTTAATTATAAGACGTAGTAAGTACTATTTATAACGTAGAAAGGTTCTTTAGAATAAAAAATAATTTAAATGATCCAATTTATGATAATAATTTTCGCAGCTTTTTTTCTTAAATTAGGTACTGTAGTGATATCTAGGAGAGGCGTGACAAAGTGTTTGCTGTAAGGTTTGACAGATAATAAAGGTTAAGCCGCGCTCGCTGCGGTTGGTCCTTGGATGGGTGACCATATCATGGTCAGCATACCGCGACCCCTTCGTGGTTGGTCCCGACTGTCAGACGCTGATCTTTGATAGTCGTTAAGTCATTAAATTCTGACAACCAGTCTTACCATGGGATACTGTGTTACAAGTACCTGTATATTTTCCCAAAGCTGTCCTTACATCTTTCACAGTAATTAAAAAGGGTTTCCACCTAAAAGGAACCCAAATATTGGCAGAACTAAAGACCGGTTGGAAAAGTCAAAACGCTAGCTGTCAATGCGTCTGATTGTCGACTTTTTGTCGTCGAGCCGCAATACCAAAGTCGTTGCGATGTAGCCCGCCTAAAAAACTTTTTGTGCGGTACAAATTACAAGCGCATGGTATTTTAAAAGGACGGGAGTTATTTTTAAGGCTACCATATTGCTTTTAATCTTGTTGCCATTCTTTGCCTTTATTATACGATGCTAATAATACTTATGCGTGAGAATTACGGTGGATTACTTTAATTATTATTCTATATAAGAACTAGTTGTGGTCCCTGGTTTCACTCGCATAAGTAGTTCCCGTGAGACATATTTTGATAGTTATTCTGCTATTCGGGACAGAGAAAAACGCAAAAATCAACGATCATGAAAATCGATCCACCCGTTCTTGAGTTATAAATGGTGTAACTAATCCGACTTTGTTTTATTTAAAATAGTACATTGTGCTGTCGTTTCTTTTTTCAGAAGTCTTGTCTTTTGAGTGTTATTTTTTTTATGATTGTCATATATGTAGATAAATGATAATAATGACACATGTCTTTTTCTTTTTTTACGTGACCAAAAACTTACGACGATACAATCATTAATGTGATATGTCAAAACGTCACAATTTTGTACATTTTGTGAGAAAGCATGACGTCATCAGACCCGACTCCTGAACTTTGATTCGCTTTAACTACTTAGTTATTTCTTATTGTGCAAACCAAAAAATACGTGTACAATATTTTTTATTATATAAGTGGCAGACTAAATATATTTTGTTTTCCATACACATAATGACATTGTTGAATTTTTATACTCTTGGAAAACTAGTCTGCTATTTAAGGTCGCACGTATGCTTAATTATATTTTACAAATAAGTCTCTATATATTTAAAAATGTGCACTTTTGAATACACAAACATGTTTCAATACAGTGTGCTGAAATAGGAGGTCACCAAGCTTGCCGCCATTTAGTAAGGACAATTTTATTTACTACAGATGATAATGAAGATTTGTTAGATTTATATACCTTATATCTCTTTGTAAAAAAACGCGTGTTATTAAATACGCTTTCTCTTATATATTCAACCACAATATAAGAATGTGTAGTCTGAATATCTGAAATGTCTTTCGACTCAAATATCTGTAATTATTAAACTGGCAATATTTATATTAATTATTAGCTCCATATATGCAATAGAGTTATCTAGAGCAGTGTACTATAAAATAATAGTATACAATTACAAAACAAATATTGAGTCTTAGGTCATAATTATATGGAATTTAGTTCTAAGTAATGTTACTTTTTTTTTTTTTTATAATGGTTAGGTACTAGATAATCAAATTCTTGAATTAAATTATAGGAGACTAGCTGTCCCCCGCGACTTTGTTCGCGTATTTTAGTTTCAACGGTTTTTCATTTTTGCAACATTTTTTATTTATGCTCCGCTCCTATTGGTCGTAGCGTGATGTTATATAGCCTATAGCCTTCCTCAATAAACGGACTATCCAACACAAAAATATGTTTTCAATTCGAACCAGTAGTTCCTGAGATAAATTTACATTTTTTATTTAATTGTAAACCTATCGTTGTTATGTGTACACAGAAAACAAGTTATTTATTTATTATTTATTATTACATAATATATTCCTCTTATATAAGCTGAATCTATTAAAAACATTCGTGTATAATATAATATATTATAAAAATAATGTTAGTGTGACCTGCAAACCTATCTTTTTTGCCGTGTGTACGTATTTTTATTTCCCTGTTTTTATAGTCAAACCACTATCCAAAACGTTTTGATATTTTAAAACAAAGTTTTTCTTTGTATTTTCCTAATTAAATATGATCAAATAACAAGAGCTTTTACAATATTTATAGAAGAGGCTTTTGTCTAGTTATATATTTACCGGACAAATTGCATGTAAATTAATGTAATCAAACATATCAATAAAATTAAAATCTAAACGTTTAGAAAAAATATTTTTTTGTAATTTGTGACAAACCTGTGCGATCACCACTAAGCCATAGTTACGGACACCAATTTAAAACTAACACGTCAATTATCAACCGATCGATGGTAACCAATACTTTATACGTTTAAACCAATAAATAATATTAGAAAGTAACAATCGATTGCTTTTCAAATAATATACGTGTAGCCATCGATTATCGATAATCGGATCATGTTACATGGTGATGAGCATTCTAACAAGATGGTTTAATACACAGGTAAGTAAGTAAGTAATAACTTCTTGGTAGTTTTGCAGACTAGGTACTTACCTATTCGCAAGATTGCTGATTCAAAAGAATGATAAATAAGTATCATTGAGTGTAATGTGTACTTTTTAAAGGCTTTATAACAGTCAGGGTTCCATGTTTCCGGAGCCCCGCCGAGCATGCTTTAGCGAACCCGGGACTCCGGCAAAGGTAAGGACGGGACCGGGGTGTTTTTGGTCGGTGCAAGTCCGGCATATCCCCACGTCGTGCCTTCGGCGTTGGTTGAAGTCATTAGATTTTCACCCAGTAAAAAAAAAAGGTTTCCATGTTTTGACTACCTCCATGGTAGAGTGGCGTACACTCCGGTTTAGTGTTTGTGGTAACTTTGTAGTCTCTGATTCTATAACACAAGTATGTGATGTTGTCCATAATTATTTATTTATTAATGTATTAGTAGAGGGTTGTAAAAAGAATGCGAATTTTAATACCGACTACATTTAGTTTTATGAAAAAAATAATAATACAAAACTACAATCCTAAATTTAATAAATATTTATAACAATTAGATTGGTTTGTAGAATACATGTTTAATGTTTTAACTGTCTTGATTATATTCCATACATTATGGAAAATAAATTATGAAAAGCTGTGGGTCCTGCTTTCGTCGGATATTCTCCAAACCATACATCAATCGAGTATGCAAACATTCTTCAGTAACTTATTCCATTCATGAAAAGCATTAAATTTCAGTGGTCGAGTTGAGCATGCGCAGTAACTTAAGTTGGTATCTGGCTCAACTTAAGCGAAGTGGACAAACGTAGTCCAAAGTTGCTAACTTTCTTGTACAGATAGCAAAAAAGTTTATCCATTTTGTTGACATTTGTTTGTGTGAGACCGTAACATGATTAAGATATTTAATGAATTTGGTATTTGATAATATTGTATTTATTTCATTAAAAAAAATTATTACAAACTATATCGACTTGTAAAAACGGCAGATTAATTACTTTCATATTGAACTAGTTACAAGCATTTTAATATTGTTAATTAGACAGAGAGAGCTATACTATAAGGTGACGTCACCTTGGTGATTCTATACTAATCTGGGCCCGCTCTGTACAAGTCGTCGTTTTGCGAAAAAGAGATAGAACATGCGTCATGTGCTGACTTTAAAAGCTTATAACTTTTGTTTTTGTGTGTATTTTTGTGATGTTATTTCGCAGTTCTGCTTTAATTTAATACTATTATTAGAAATATTTGTAATAAAATAAATAATTCGACTAGTCAAATACCCAATTATGATTTAGACTAGAAATCTAGCTATAAGTGATTCGATTCCCATCTATAAATGAGTTATAGCACGTATGTTTTTCTTTCTGCCTAGTTTTTGAGAAAAATCTAATTATTAATATAGATACATATATTTATCATGTTGTTATCTATATTTAACATCTAACACATACTTTATATCGTCTTATTTACCACTAATTTATAACTTAATATTCACTCAAACATTGCCTTAAATAAATGAGACAGCCTCAGTAAGTAATTAATAATGGAAAGATTTGTATTTTTGTTTTTGTAACGAATAAACTCAAAAAGTATTGGACCAATTTCACCATTATCCCTGAGTGAGCTATATTTTTATCCCAAAATGTTTAAAAAATAAATAAAGTCCCGTACGAAGCCGGAACAAGCCACTAGTGGTATAATTAAAAGTTATTTCAATAGCCCTGCACGTGGCGCTATTTCAGAAAACTCGCCTCCGCATTTAACTTCAAAATTCGCCAAAATTAACATTGAACCTTTGAAAACTAATAACGAAGTTATTTCAACAATTACAAATTGTTTTAAACCATTTAACGCAAATACTTCTTACTTAAACCAACAACGGTTAAATTGTTCAATAATATTATTTTACTTGCAAATATTGACTCGATACTCAATAGCCAATATTGGGTAAATTGAGACTTGAGTTTATAGATCGAAGGATCGTAAAAGCTATCTTATTATCTAAAAGGTAAACAGGAAAAGTATGAAGGAATCCATCATCGTTTTCCTCTTACTTAAATTGTACAATATTGGCTTATACTTTTATTTTTCTATTTTGTATTATGAAAAGTATTCTGAGGTCTCAAAATAATCTCATCAATGCCAAGCCATTAATAATAAAATAAAATGAAAATTAGCTATCACTTGATTTTAAATACGCGCTAAATGCGTTCGTTGATCACGTGACATTTGACAGATGTGACGTCAAATCACACACAACGCTAATAGAAAGCTTTAACTCTTGTATTTTGTGTAAGTATACTGTGCTTATTCTGAGTTGAACTTACACAGATTTTGTGAAATGTGACGTCACACAATGCTTGTCAATCTTGTCATCCGCAATTCAGAATAATTTTCCAAAAAATAAATATTTACTATTTATTTTTATGCAAAATGCATATTGTATAATTGTTTTTATTGATAAAAACAATTGACTAGCATAAAAACATATTTTATATTTTATTGTTACACTTATCTAATAGCCAATTACCAAAAGCTATTTGTAAAACATCAGCACTATAAATAAATAAATAGCTTATATTATGTACCTACGTTACGTCAAAATACTTAACTTCAATAAATTTTCTTATAACGGATCGCGACAGTTTTTTGTTTATTCAACACTTGACAGCGTACAACTTCCTGTGCCTGTAAAACCAGAGAGAAACTGGGTATTCAATACCTCCAAAAATCTCTTGCAAACCGTACAAGAACGTTTCTTACCGAATTCGTATTGAATTGAATGCGGACGTTATACCTTAAAAGGGTGGCCACGAATTAAAAAACGCCTGAGCAGTGTTTAAGGTACTTACTGCAACTGCTTTTGTAAGCGGGTTCAGTATGGCCCTACTGACACGTTTTTTTACAATCGACATACATGATTACGAAACAATATTTGGTTATTTCTTTACTAAATATTTACATAGCAAAACTTATTAAATTAAGTACTTTTTTAACCATTTCTGTCCCACTGCAGGGCAAAGGTCTCACTATCCTCCTTCCATCTCTCTCGGGTTAAATTAAGTACTTAAACTTAAAATAAATTGCTGGCAATATTATATAATTGTAAAGAAACTTTAAACAAACCTTTTTCCTATTTTCATAACGACTTCATTTGTGTAGGTGCATAATGCATTATTGATTTTTAAACAAATTATTAAGTAAATGGTAGTTAATAGCTCCGATTCTGTTAAACACGCACTAAACTTGTTTTAGGTCATCGGTATCTTTTCTCTTGTACATAATTAGAAAAGGACAGACGAAAATTAGAACTGTCATATTTACACGCAGAAACGTGTACTGTGTGTACTAAAAAAACGGTGATGTTTAATGCAAAAACGAGTATGACATAATCTAAGTTAGATTTTATCTATTGCCTTCCTGTTTTAATGCTGTATGTGAGTAGAAGATAGTAATAGTTTAATTTTGATTTAATTGGCATGCAAGGGAATCAGCGCCAATAGATACCTATTTTTTTAAATACCGTATTAAGGTAAAACAAATCCTTTCTAGGCCTACTAAATATTGATTTGTGTATACATCCTTTATTAACTGCATAATTGTATAATAACTTTCGTGAGGAGTATTGATAATTATTTAAAACAAAACGGTTTACTCACGTATATTCTCGGGATTGCCCGACTAGTTTCAGACTCAATAGGAGTCCCTAATCATGAGCTATCGCGGCTATATTCTTTTGGAATTAGTTTCCCAAAATCAATTGAAAAGCTGAGGAACCCAACAGCTCAGCACGACTTCTGAATGAGCATCCACAAACGACGGCCATCCGTTTCCCATTTAGCTTAAGTTACAGACTTGAATGAAAAATACATTAAACATTTTCCCCTTTAAACATCGCTCACAAAAAGTGGAGAGTCGAGCTCGCGAATTTATAAGTTTTTGTGCGTTTAATTGTCCTGCTTCGTGGATAATCGATTTGGAGAATTCTTTTTTTGAGAATGCGTCGCTTTTTGTTTTTTATAACTGTAGAGTTTACTTGCTGAGTAACGATACTTCTTTTGGGCTATTATTCTTGTTGTTGATTTACGTGAGAATTTGAGTGATCACTTTCGGTCTGTTTCTGGGATATATTTAGGTATAGGAAAAAAAGTCACCTACGTATTTTCTAATGATCCAACTTTACTTCACATAAAGTTTCATTCAAATCGGTTCACCGTTGAAAGGGTAATAGACAGACAGATTTACTTTCACATTTATAATATTAGTATGGACAAAAGAGAACTTCAATCATGAGAAACAAAAAATAGCTTTTTGTTTCGATATTGCCTACAATATCAAAACTAAGGTAAATATATATTTCAAATCCACACATACTCGTCAATCTTCTCTTAGATAATAAATGGGTGTGAATTTTAGATCTATACTTATACATACTTACTATTATATAAAGCTGAAGACTTTGTTAGTTTGTTATTTTGAACGCGCTAATCTCAGGAACAACTGGTCCGATTTGAAAAATTATTTCAGTGTTGGATAGCCCATTTATTGAGGAAGGCTATAGGCTATATAACATTACGCTGCGACCAAAAGGAGTGGAGCATAAATGAAAAATGTTGCAAAAATGAAAAACCGCTGATACTAAAACACGCGGACAAAGTCGCGGGGGACAGCTAGTATTAATATAAAAACATTAAAAAATATATCATTGTAAAGAAAAAAGCTTGTAACCTTTGGGAGGTACGGACAAAAACATATCAATGTTAAAGTACTAACCGTTCATTGAATAAAACATTAAACCCGTTAACTATTTAATAAAAATTAAACAAGACAAGCAGCTTAACCGTTTAATTAATAATTAACGAGGCGATACATCGATTAAATAAAAACGGTATAACGAATCGATTATTTTTTATCGATTACCTATATTATTTTATTCATTAAATGAAATCAATGGGTCTAATGCTACGTTTACACTGTAAATCTTGTACAGTGTACCACAACGAGTTAAAACTACTTTAAAACTATTTTTTTTTACACGAAATGCTGCAAACTTCATTTTTTTTCACGAAATGCTGATCCGTAATTACTTGAAAAAGAAAAGGGAACCAACGAATGAAACTCAAAAACAAGAAGTTTAAATCTTCATTCCCATAAAATAGGCTTTGCCAATCTCTTAAAAAAAAATACGAGTTTCAACTGTCTGTACTGAATTCAACATTTATACAATTGACGAGAAATGTTTCCTTTAAAACGTTTTTTGCTGATCAGGAATTTCTGCGCTGCGCGCGCACTGAATAATGTATCGTGCGCAAGAGTTGATGTGAGCGACGTTCGATATTTAAAAGGTGGGTTCCGTTTTATGGTTTATTTCCTATTCTTTATTGATGATCGGTTTATATTATTCCTTTTGTGTTTGCCGACGATTGACGTCATTATTTTTATGAGATACACGCAGAAAGGATGGATATACAATATTTTATAAAGTTCTTATTAATACTTATACTCATGGGATTACTTATTTACTATATTTTTTTTTGGAAAATATATTCTTGTTTTAATTTTTTCCGTGTTTTCACACAACTTTCTTTTTTTTTTTTTAAGAGATGCATGAAAGAGGAAGAGAATTATGTAATTTTAGTTTATTACTAATGACCCGCACTTAGTAGACTAAACATTAATGAATTATACACAAAAACCTTCCTCGCGAATCACTCGTTCCATTGCTAAAAACCATTTGAAAATCTAGTCGTAGTTTTTGCTTTTATCGCTTTCAGACAGACATACAGCCGCAGCGGGAAACTTTGTTTTATAAAATGTATAGAATCCATAGATATGGAAGATATACAGATAGATAAATGTGTGTACCTATTCAAGAATTAAAATATATTTTTTTGAGATTTCTACCCCAACCCATGTGGTCAAGGTAGTCATTGGTAGCCGTTTGAAAATTAAATTCAAGCTTTTATTAACCGAACGATTTTAATCCTCTTATTATAATACTGGCCTATAAATTTCCCACTGCTGGGCACAGACCTCTTCTCATATAGAGAATGAACTAGCATTGATCACCATGCTTGCTCATTGCGGGTTACCCCCAAATACAAAAACTCAACTTAAATTTAACACGTTCTTTAATGTCTATCTGTCTGTACTTTACACCTTAAAGTGATAGAGACAGCACGAGACTTAACGGCGACTTAAAACTGATTGACGTTTTAGTATTCAGCCATTAGTCTCTTATTTAGGTACCTACCTAATTTTTACATCGGATAGGTAGGTATAAGATAGTTTCTTAGGAGTTAAAATTGTCGGCGCTTCTGTGGAAGAGAACCCTATACTCTCCAGTTACCATTGGTATTTTCGTTTATTTTGCGCAATTAATTTGTTTTTACAACTGAATGTGAATTAAATATAACCAGCCTTTATTATCATTTTCAACGTTGTAACTATGTTTTTTGTTGACGAATTCTGTAACAGTTTTGGCGTCGCATTTATAGGTAAACTGGTTTTAGAGTTTCTTTTTTCTATGTGAAATTAACAATCAACTTCCAAAAAGGGGTTTTGTTATCTAAGAACTATATTCAGTAGCGTGGGACAGTGAATTTGATAGAGACTGCACATGCTTGTTCCAAGTCTGGGTGTTCTTTGTGCATGTGAATTTAATGTTTGTTAAACCACCGCGACACAAGGATTAAAACGATAGAGAGGAAATCGTTTTAAAAAAAACTTGTGTACTTGTGTACTTTACTATATAAATTTTCTTTGTTTATCGAAAAGTTTATCAAAATGGACTCTCCAGTTTAGTTTGTTGTGTTTCTTTTTTTTTATCGTTTCGGTCCTGCTTGCCGGTAAACACCTCTTTGTTATTTTAACAACCCTGTGAAGTGTACATGTAACGGTTGTCCACTTTAATCAAATTTAAGTAGGTAACTGTAAACCAGAGTTTCTATAAGAGTAAGACGGAGTTCTTTCCCGAATCTTCTTAAGAAAGACATTTCGTAACCTCGCAACTAAGCGCTCGAAAGATAAGACCTAGAAATAAAACTATTAAGAAACTTTTATTACCTACATCGATTATTAATATCGACACATCCTAAGCGTTTAGGTAGCTTTAAAATTTACATACAAACGGTTTGCATCCCATCAGTCAGCAGTCACTATGATTGATGGCTGCTCCCGTTGTTAGCTCAAATCCTGGTCCGAATAGAATTTAAATTTAGTTTGGTATAGAAAGCTAGATTTAGTTACCTATATTTTAAGAAGATATTGGATAATATCAAGGAGTTTTATATTTTATACAATAAATAAGTATTTGCCTAGTGGTAGAAAATTGGAATCTGAAATTGTCAACCCGCAATGAGCAAGCGTGGTGATCAATGCTCGTTTCTTTTATATATGAGAAGAGGTCTGTGCCCAGTAGTGGGGCATTTATAGGCTGGTATTATAATCATTATATTATTACAATTAATTATTTATTAATATATAATATATTTTGTTTAATTGGTGGGAATAAAATATCTAGACGTACAATTTTAAATAAAAAAAATAAGTACACTACTTTAAAGGAGCGGCTAAAATATAAAAAAAAGTTAGGTAAATACACTCTTTTTATATAGATATTCTATGTATTTTCGGTATTAAAATAAAGCACCATACATCACTCAAGGAATATTTTACAACCACAAAATAAAGTCGACCAAATAAATCAAAGAATTTACATACCGAGAGATTAATATAACCCTAAAAAAGTGTAAAAAAGTCGAGTAGCCAACGAAGGATTTAAATACATTTCATATTTATTAGAATAATCCTCTTAGACTAACGACAGGCTACACTGAACTTTATGATTTGAGAGTGGCTTATTCATTACTGGCTGCCCTATCATATGACCGAAAGTTTAACGCAGGATACCGACCAATGGAATAGAAATAAAACAACAAATACTCCTTTTATGGCTGTGTTGGCTTGACATGTGCGTGTCTTGTAGAAATTACTTTGGTATAGAAATTGGTCGATTAGAAACGATGGGTAAGCGAAACTAAAGTTTAGTTTATTAATATGTGAAAAATAAATATCGTAAAATAAGTGTCAAAATAGAGCGCGCCTTTATTAAAACTATTTTAAAACTTAATATTTCCTTAATAAAATCGATTATACGATACATTATGAAATCACTTAAATCAGTAAACGAGCGTAGTACTTTAGCTAAAAATTTGCTGGCCCTCGGTACAACGGGCTACTAGCGATGAGCCTACTCTATGCTTGTATATGTATACTCTATGTCAATGGACAATATTTTTACGAAAGGTTGTCTGTAAAATCTTCCTTGTACATCCAATTGACTTTGGACCCTTGCACAAGGAATTTTAATGATCCGTGTTCAATGCCTTTCCCAAATATGTCGAGGTCGGCTTTCCCTTTGGTTAAATCTCACCAAAATTAGCTTAGCAGTCACGGGCATCATCAATGATACACAGTTCCACCATTAAAATGTACTTATTTCTCATAGAAATGAGAATTACGGGATAGAAAACCGGTAGCGGGTAAATGAAGAAGCTTATTATTATGTCGGTAGTGCAATTGACAGCAAATGAGTAGGAACACTTTGTCATTGACATCAACTCTATTCCAAAGAACTAAGATCGATTTTTGTAATTCGTTTTTTACCAAATAAGCGCGGTACACTGTACCTATTGTTAAAAATGTTTTTTTTTTGGGAAAATATTATAATCCCATAAACGAATACGGGAAGATTAATTTAACTTTTTTGTGACGTAAAATCTTATTTAACTTAGTGGAACTTAGTTGGTTGATGGTATGTAAGATTTAGAATTATGGAAATAATTGAGTGAGATTTAAAAGGTATTTGAAGATTTATTACAAGGAATTTTAAAAGATTATTTAAATCGTTGATTGTTATGCGCTTCTATGTTGAGAGTAAATATTACTTTCTTAGATCTCGATGTAAATATTTTTATAGTACTTTCATAATACGATTAGTAATAATTAATCAGTACCAAAATTGTCTAATATTTAAAAATCTCGTGTCACAGTGTTTGTTCTTGAATTCCTCTGAAATGGCTTGACCAATCATTATGATTTTTTAAAATTATTTTTTTGTCTATATTTGGTAGGTCTAAAAATAAGTAGATTTTTTTATCAATATCTCTCCAGATATTTTTTTTATTTTTTAGACAAATTTTTATGATGATATAATTATATATCAAAACAACGTTTGCAAGGTTATGTTGTAATTATATATAAACTACTTGCAGTTTTTAATTCGTCGTTGGTGTTCGTTTTTGGTCAAGGATACATACCTGAAACAAAAATGGAAAAGGTTAGTTGGCACTCATATAAATATTCACATTTTCACACGAACATAACTGATATTGATAACTAATAATTTAACAATTATGATAACGACTTTACTCTTAAAGACTTCATGCTTGCCCTCTGGCAAGCCACATTGAAAAGAAATAAATTAAAAAAAAAGCCAGGAATAATAAACATTTCGGAAGAACTTTGACTGCACAGATAGCCGAGTGGTATAGGTCACCACGCCAATTACCACTGTGCGCGACGTGCTGCGGGTTCGATCCCCGCATGAGACAAACATTTGTGTGATCCACAAAAGCTTGTTCCAAGTCTGGGTGTTCTTTGTGCATGTGATTTGAATGTTTGTAAAACCCTCCGCGACACAAGGATTACTTTTCTCAGTGCGGTAGAAGTTAAAAAAAAAAAGCTCTGATGATATTGTGAAATTTTTTGCGTAAATGTTTATATATCGATATTTTTTTGACCAACCCATCAGACACGATGATGATTACATTTTTTACTTTAGTTACCATTTTCTAACAATGACTGATCTAATTACATCTCAAAATAAAGGGACTTTAACTACACAATTTTAAACTTAAAAAGGAGTTGGGAGAGCCAGTTAAAGGCTTGTAATGTAAATAAGAAGGCAGGGCACCTGACGGGACACGATAACTATCGAATAAATCAACTGCTACACTATAAATCCATCAAGGGACGCACCATAAAAACACCATAGATGTTGGGGTTCTGTAGAGAAAATGTTTAAGTACCTACCTATTTAATGTGGTTCAGATTTTTGAATGCGTCTTTGTGGCAATGTTTTTGTTTTGGTGTACGTTTTAACTAAAGAGTTTTGTTATATTTTTGATTTGTACATTCGCGTTATTTTGGTCCGTGTATAAGTTAATAGGTACATGATTAAAACTAGGTTTTATTTTCATAAAGAAAAACATAAAAAATAGTAGTGTAAATTTTATGTTGTAAATCCTTTAAAATACCTAATAGTAAAATGTATTTTTTTTTAAGAATTCTAATGTCTTTAGGTAAATAAAAAATTCTCTACAAAACTTGTATCTATTTATTAATTAATTACTTTATGCACAGTGTATATAGGCGGACTGTATGTAAACGTTTACAAACACACAACATAGAACTCCATACTAAATAGTTTAATGAAACCACTTTAAAGAAAATAAGTCCACAACTTAACCCTTTCTCATCATCATCATCATCCACAGCCTTTGTCATTCCACTGCTGGGCATAGGCCTCTCTTTTAACCCTATCACTATCATTAAATAACATTGTAACCTAAAATTAATTCTTTCAAAATAAATACGGAACCAAAGCCCAATACGTAGAAGAATTATAATTAAAGTTATATTCCAAATTTAAAAGTAACAACAAAGCCGTTACTAAGTTAAATCAGCTTAACAATTAAGCTCGTATCCAATTACAAAGATATTATCATTTACATACCAAGTAATGTTTGTTTTACTAAAAAAGTTAACCCTTAAAGTAGCGTATCGTAAAGGGTTGAATCATCGTATAATAGGAATATTTTAATGAATTAATGGAATGGATTTGATCAGTCATATTATGTGGAGTCACGATTTGAGTGGGTCAATATCTACTACGAGTTCGACTCGCGACACCACCGCCGCCGCGTCAGCTCATGATTAGGGACTCCTATTAAGTCTGAAACTAGACGGGCGATCCCGAAAATATACGTGAGTAAACCGTTTTGTTTTAAATAATTATTACTCCTCTCGAAAGTTATTAAACAATGTCTACTAGCTTGTTATTCGAGTTTGTGATAAGTATATAAGTTAATAATGAAATATAAAAAAAACAATTCGGAGTTCGGAAGTGGGAGGTAATGAGGTCATGCTTGCGTACAAAATGCACGAAATTGTGACGTCACGACATTTCAAATCAGTGTATCATCGTAAGTTTTTGATTGCGTAAATTAAGAAAGAATGAGAAAAAGATGTCTCATCTTATTTTTATAATCTACTAGCTGTGCCCGCGGCTTCGCTCTCGTCAACTGACTACATAACCTACCATATCTACGGTACGGTAGGTAGGGTACACCTACCTACCCTACCTTTTTTTTTTGTTTTAACCTTCCCTGTATTCTTGCGAATAAAACAAAAAAAGTATTATACAAATCGGCTCAGCCGTTCTCGAATTTTAGCGAGACTAAAGAACAGCACTTCATTTTTATATACAAGATTAGAAGGATGGCAAAATTGACATCTACACCATTGCATTTGTCACAAGACTGTCACTAAAAACAGCCACACAATAAAAATAAATGACCCGCATATTCAAACCAAATTATAGCGTCTAAAAAACTGTCGGACGTTAATAACACATTGTTCCACAGATCCCAGGATGTTCTATTGTCTGTTTGTCCATTCAATATTTAATAGCAACGTCATCCAATCCCTTATTTAATTTACTTAGCGCTATGATAAATATACCCCTTTTTATAGTACAACAAAAAAGGCTCTACAAAGGTTTTATATTTTTTGGATTTATGAATTTGTCTTTTTCACTGAATAGCTCCTATGTCATGTTATAGAACTAATATTAAGTCTCACTCGAGAAGAAAAGATAAAATGTCAAAGTTAATGAATTCTACTAGAATATTACATTTTATGGATAGGGTTGTCAAATAATTATATTTTGTAAAACGAGATTTTATGCGCGAAAATTTCTGTCAATGGTACTGTTTTTATTACCTTTTGTCATTTCCTAGTGTTTAAACTAATACATATTAAATTCTAGCTCTGATGGTTTAGAGATTTAGTTGCAAAAACATAATTGTTTTAAATATCTATTAAGTTTTTGACAAGTGAACAAACATAGATACATTAATAACACCGATTTATTTATCGATGCAGAATATAACATTTAAAATTATTAATCAATCATTCTCCAGCAAAAAATCTATACTACAACATTTTTGTTACAAAAGGTCGAGGCCACTATTAACCAATTTTTTTGCCAACCCTATTTAACAAAGAATATACGCCAAGATGAGTGGTACTCAAGAACCAATTACTAGGAATATCTTAACCTTCGTCAAAAGGGATCCTCTAATTAAAGTAAGCAGGGTTAAAGTTAATTTGTCAGTTAACTCGTAACTTGATTTAGTGGGTTAGCTAGTTGTGGGTCTAGGGATCTAGAGACTAGAGACTCTTGGTCTAGAGACTGGGCGTGATCTAGAAATACAGTGTGGGTAGTATCATGAAAAAATTATGGTCACTTTAAGAGTTGAGTGTCCCAGGTGTGACAAAGATGTCACAACCGGAACCACTGTTAACTGCGCTTTCAGATGCCCGGAAGAATATTTTATACATTAAACATACAACAAACAGAAAATCTAATATCATTATGGAAAAATGTTCAGATCCCTAACCTCGGCAAACGTACTTTAAACCTTATAATCCGTAAGAAAATCTCAAAAGAAATAAGACATTTCAAAATATCGAGTGTTTATTGTATTAAGTCAAAAAAATAATACACTTGATAATTCAACCTTTAAAATCTTAATTCCTTAAATAAGACAGATATTTGATGTATATTTGTGTGTTATGTTAGTTCAAAAGTATCGCAATTTGTATTCAAAGGGTTGACTAACTGAGTTAAACTCGCACAGAGTCGATGGGTTATTGTGTTAAGTGTTCGCAAATAGAATTATATGTGTATCTGTAAGGATTTTATGTACTTCTATACGAATATAGGCAGAATTAAAAAAAAATCGTTAGTTTTTTTCTTTTATAAAAACCTTGTCCTTACAATAAAAAACCCAAAAGAAACAGAATTATCAAATTCGGTGGAGTCGTTTGAAAGTTATTCGCGTAGGTACATACATTTCGAGGATTCATTTGTATATATTAATATAGATATAGATAAGTGCAAAATACATAAGATTTATTATTATATAATTCCACTTTTCCCATTGCAGGTATTTTGCCTCAATTAAGCCTTACCTAACCTAACACCTAACCGTTGTACATTAAAAAAAAAATACTGAGCTATTTAATATAAAAAAAATAAAGATATTTTGTTTTTTTTATACATTGTCTAAAATAGATTGTCTTAATCTTATTGTCTAAAATTAAAGTAAACGATATAAGCACAGGAATAATGTTACTCAACACAATAACAGTGTCATATTAACCTAAAATTATCGGCCACTTAAGATACCATCTATACTAATATTATAAAGCTGAAGAGTTTGTTTGTTTGTTTGTTTGTTTGTTTGTTTGTTTGTTTGTTTGTTTGTTTGTTTGTTTGTTTGAACGCGCTAATCTCAGGAACTACTGGTTCGAATTGAAAAATTCTTTTTGTATTGGATAGTCCGTTTATTGAGGAAGGCTATAGGCTATATAACATCACGCTACGACCAATAGGAGCGGAGCATAAATGAAAAATGTTGCAAAAATGAAAAACCGTTGAAACTAAAACACGCGAACAAAGTCGCGGGGGACAGCTAGTACTATATAAAAGCCGGTCCATCTATTTATACGAAGTTAACCATTTTAAATGCATATAAAATTAAACAAGGTGATAACAGGCCCATTATAGGTGATAATTGTGCACTGTACTGACTTTCTAAGGCTTTGTCCCAGTAGGATTATAAAAAGCTATAAAAATTAATTAAACGTATTTAAACAAAAAAAGTGAAACATGTTTCTGTGTAGAAGCGATTTGATATTATTCTATATTTTGTTTTAACATAATAATCATTATCACTGCAGTTCTTTTTTATGTACTAAAAGTATCTGTTAAATTTTCATATTTCCATGAAAAAACATTTCATATTTCCTTGAGTGTTATTTGGATATTTCTCTTTTTTTCAGAATGCCTGTATGGTTTTTCATATCGTCAGGTAAGGCTGACTAGCTATGATTTATATATTTTTTTTGACTGCACGGATAGCCGAGTGGTATAGGTCACCACGCCAGTTACCATTGTGCGCGACGCGCCTAGGTTTCGATTCCTGCATGGGACAAGGATTTGCGAGATCCACAAATGCTTTTGTGTATGTGAATTAAATGTTTGTGAAATCCCCCGCGATACAGGGTTTTAATTCCCTAGTGCGGGAGTCGTTTTTATTTAAAATAAATAAATAAATGTTTTTTATAATCTATTTGAACGCTCGTTAACATTATGCGTAATGTGAATGGTCAAAACCTACGGCCAACATAAACACGTAAAGTCACAGGCGTTTTATAGCTCGCCGTAGCCTCGCTTAACCCGTCGGGTAGGACGAGGCTTACTTATCATTACACTTTTATATCGGAGATCTTGTTAAGATTCTGTTGGCATATAATTTATGTAATGGATGTGACCCGAGATGGTAGTGTCAAGCTTTTATGCTGATGGTAATGCTGAATAGACACACGGACAGGTTCCATACTAAATATTTTACGAGAATTTTATAGGTTGGTGTTATAGGAGAAAGTAGGAAGTTGATGATAAATTATGTAAGAATTATACATTGTTGCAAAAACAATACTATACAGTGTTAGTTTTCAACAATCGATAAAATTTTCAGAGTGAATAAAATCGTTTTTTTTTTTTATACATATTAGATAATTATAATAAAGAGTTTTTTAAGATTTCATTCCTGTCCACCACTAATAGTAGAAGTCTATTTAGTTCGTTATTTAGATAATAAAAAAATATTAGACACATTTTTTGCATTGTCAAAATAACAAAAAACTATTGTAATGCGACATTTCAAATCAATGTATCGTCGTAAGTTTTTGATTACTTCAAAAAGGAAAAAAATCGTGTCCAATATTTTTTGTTGATCTACCTGACGAGCATTAAAAAAAACCTTATCAAAATCCCTATTTAGTTCATCGACCTAGACAGGTAATATAATAAATGATGTACAAAAGGCGAGCTTAACCCAATATGTTATTTAACTTATGAATTTAAATTTATTTATTTATAGATTTCCAAATGTAACTGATCAAACGGAGAGCCTGTATGTATCATTTATATCACTATTCGTGACTACAAGATCATTATTAGCCGGATCAAGATAAAGGTTTAAAAAAGGTTTACCGACTTAACTGCGAAGTTAACGTGGGATGTGCGGGAAGATGCTGTGTACAATTATCTCACGTTTGCCCGTTATTTAGTACTTTCTTTAGATTAGCGCTTTTTTTATAATAGCAGCAAAGCAAAAAAAAGAGGGGATATGTTTAATGTATTTGGGATCATAACATGGGTAAACCGATTTTGATAATTTTTATGCGAAAATTTTGAGTTTTCTTAACTAATTTAAGAAAATCGATTGAAACGTTAGAAGATTTTCATTACGTTTATATATTTTGTATAGCTTTAAATTAATGTTATGATTTTGAACTTGATCAATATCTTCTTTAACTTAAGCCATATCGTTAGTTTTATAACTTAAATTATCTTTACCTTTTTTTTTGTTACTTTAACCTAAAATTATCGGAATGAAGACAGTTCTGAAGGATAAGTCTACTAAGTTGTGGTTTGATGCTTAATGCATGTCATATGTCGCCATCGTGAACCAATCACGGACTTGCATGATGACGTGATGTTGATGGTAACTTTATGAATCTTTCATTTGATGGAGCCGATTCAAGATAGTGTCTATCTATAACCTTTTACGCATAGATGTGAGCCTTATTCTTAATATAAACTTGAGCATTTAAACAAAATTTGAAGTACACCAACTTAAAAAAAATGAATATGAACTTGTCAACCCGCAAGTGAGTAAGCGTGGTGACCAATGCTCCTTCTCTATATAAGCAGAGGCCTTTTCCCAACAGTGGGGTAGACCAAAATTATTATTTCTATGATATACACGCTATCCGTATCCTTCTACAGACAAATCTCATCTATCTCAACCAAAAATAAATAAAAAATAGTTTTTAAAGGGTTCTTTAGCTTAACGACACAACAAAAGGTCTAAAATTAATTTTCAATAAAACAAAGCAAGGCTTGCCCTAACTGAGGTTATATTAATTTCCATTTAGTATGCAAAACGTTTACCTTGTAATTTGGTTGGAACACTGATACCTTGAGACGGGGCTTTTACCCTACTCCCGATATCAATTTAGTACTACCTTGAAATAGATCGTAGGAACAAGATTAGGACAGAAATTAAATGTAGACTAACTTAGGAATATACTAGAGGTGCCCCGCGAATTTTTTTTCCCGTAAGACTCCTTTTTGTGACATTTTCCGACGTTTTTTATATTATATATTTGACGACCTCCGTGGTCGAGTGGCGTACACACCGGTTTTCAAGGTGTCGCCAGCTCTGAGGTCCCGGGTTCGATCCCCGGCCGGGTCAATGTAGAAAACCCCTTTTCTACATTGTCTCGGGTCTGGGTGTTTGTGGTACCTTCGTTGTCTCTGAATTCCATAACACAAGTGCTTTAGCTACTTACTTTGGGTTCAGAGCAATGTATGTGATGTTGTCAACATTTATTTATTATTATTATTATAGTTATTCTGCTCCCCCTTAGGTACTTCCTAATTTATTAGGTACCTACGTAAAATAACTGTATTTTTTAATATCTACATTTATCTATAAAACAAAGTCGGAGTAGTTACGACTCAAGAACGGGTTAACCGATTTTCATGATCTTTGATTTGTTGGGTTGGTCTCCACCCGTGAATAACTAACCATAAAAACCAAAACCGCCAAAAAATTCCGATTTACTTCCGACTACTTGTCAAATAAAAGCATACGGAAAATAAATAAACGAAAAATTCTCTAACCCTATCAGTTTTCCGCCAAACTTAATAATAGTCAACCCTAAAATGTTTACCGCAAAATGGCGTAAACTGTGTACGGTCCTTGTCTAGGCTAGTCGGCTTTGATGTCGGTCCCTTTGAAGCCGCGTAAAGGGTTATTACTGCTTCCGTTCTGAACTTAACCATACGTATCGACTGTTTAAACTATAAATATGCTGGGATAAAATGTTAGCAGTTGATGCTTCCTGTTGGTAACAGTAAGTGAACTACATAAAGCATCTTCGATCGATTCGTAAAAAAAATGGTATCCGTATTTTTTTTGTATTTTTCCTAACATTTAAGTTAAACAGATCGCTTTGGAGTAAATTATTGAGCCTATTTCTTCTCTATTCTATCTATAGAAAACGAAAGAAAAAAGAGAAAAGAAATAAGAAATTTAATCCTTGTGTCGCGGGGGGTTTTACAAACATTCAAATCACATGCACAAAGAACACTTACACTTGGAACAAGCATTTGTGGATCACACAAAAGCTTGTCCCAATTTAAATATAGTATTAGAGGTGTTTAATAACTTGCTATGTATATATAATTCGTACAAGAATAATTTTATAATAACTTTCATGAGGAGTACCTATTCATAATTATTTAGGAATATTAATGGTTGATCAGTTCGACTCGCGACACCGCCGCCGCCGCGTCTTCTCCAGATTAGGGACTCCTATTGAGTCTGCAACTATTCGGGTGATCCAGAGAATGTGCGTGAATAAACCGTTAATATTCCTAAATAATTATAAATAATTTTGACTACACAAACATTTTACAAAGATGGATGTAACTAGGTAATATATACGATCCAATAGGTCCCACTGAATAGAGAGCGACATCGCTGCAGGTCAAGACAGAGATGGCCGGATGAGCTTGACTTTAACAACACTAGAGAGAAAAAGACGACAAGAGTCTACTGTCTGCTGCAGAATAGAAACAATGCTAAACTAGGCCTTAATTAATTAACTACATAATGTAATCTAATTTAGTACCTACATTCTACCAATCATAATAACGCTGACATCGATGGTTCCTATTTCAATGCAATAAAGTTGATTTTTGTTAATTATTTTTATTTTTAAGGTTCAGAGCTAAGGTTTTGATTGACTACTATCATTGGAGCTTCCATCCATCACGGCGGCAGATACCAACGGCATCAAACAAACAGGTGTTGATAGCAAGATCGATGGGTTCCGGGTTCGATGCCAAGTGGGTCAACTAGTTTGAGTTTTAACTGTTCTAAGTTTGTAATTATGCTCTTGATTAGGATAGACTGTTTTTGATACAATTTATATACAGACAACAGTTTATCGGTACGCATCATAGTAGGAATGGAGTAGGTACCTACAAAGGTACATATTGTATCTTAAAAAAATACCAGCAGGTTTGCGAAAACACCTTTTACTGCCATTATAGATACGTTTTATTCTAGAAATGAATACACTAGCTACACTCATATTATGACAAAGTGTTCTTTACATTGCATGTTTGGATGTAAAAGGTTTTTTTTTAATTACCAACTCCCGTTTGAAAAGTTGATCAATTTAACCTGTGGTCAAATCTATTGATCACGACTGTGATTGGTTGACCAAAAGACTAACAACCAATCACAGCGCTTAACATGATGTTAAGCGCTGTGATTAACAAAATTTTGTGTTGATCAGCCTTTTAGAAACCAGTGTCTATTTCTATTCCAAAATTTGTTTTAATGACGTTTGCAGAGACAATAGATGTCTATAAACTTTCAACATCGCTTAAAATCAATCTATAGAGATTGATTTTAAGCGATGTTGAAAGTTTATGCATAATAAAGAATATAAAAAAAAATAGTTCTTTCTGTAACTGTATGTGTGTTTTTCCGTTTAAAATAATAACAAAACACCTACCTATCTTATTCTACGAGCAACAAAGGTACATACAAACTCACAAACACTTCGTCTATCTACAAATCTCCTAAAAACAATTATATCTGAACATCTTCCGTGGGACGAAACATCCCGTTGTACAATGTACATTGTTTCTCACACTTGCGGTAACAAAAACAATGGAATAGAACTACGCTATACAGCTACGTTATTATTACCATAAAGAGCCCATAATTATAATTTTGTAACATGGGACCACGGTAGCGCGTTGCGCAACACCTTACAAAGAAACAACAGAAGAACTGTTTCACGCAAATCTTAAAGGAAATGCGTTGCCATTGTAACGGTGTTTGTTTATGTGGAACGGTTATTATTGCTATACCAACTGTTTTTACTTTCTTTTTTTTATTTAATGATGATTATTATATTAGTTCATGGGAGTACCTAGACATAATAATATATCATGAGAAAAAAATATTTATTTATAAAATATATTTTAATACGTTATTAATTTATCTACTGATAATTGAATTGATTATACGTAAATTTAAAAAGAAAGCGACTTTAATGAAATTTATATGGTTCAACCTCTGACGTTACCTTAATCGATTACAAAAATAATTATTAAATCGATCCAATTTTTACCTAAAGTTTAGATAAACTCATATACATTTAAACAAAATAGTAAGAATTGACATCCCTCAATTCAATGCAGCATGAACCTTTTGACCTTCTTTACACTACGCTTGGGACATGCGCACGCGCAACGTATCCGACAAATCTGTTTGAGCGGCAGTAGCCGTTATGTAGGGTTGATAGATTCATTTATTTAAATCGGATACTTGATGGAAGATTATTATTAATTTAAATTAATGTACGCCTGTTACTGTAACGAAACCTTTTAATAAATTTAATTGCTATACTCTGCAAATAGTTTTAAACTTTGTCTGATTTTAATTGGATTTTTTATTGTTCTTTGGCCTGTTACTAGTGGTTAACTCGCATTAAAATATAAACAGTACTTATGGATGTGACATATATAGCTCACAAATGAAACCACATCATTGTTTTTGACATTGCTGTCAATAATTATTTAAAACAAAACGGTTTACTCACGCACATTCTCGGGATCGTCCGACTAGTTTCAGACTCAATAGGAGTCCCTAATCATGAGCTGACGCGGTGGCGGTGGTGTCGCGAGTCGAACTTCTATTGAGTCTAAAACTAGTCCGGCGATCCCGAGAATATGCGTAAGTAAACCGTTTTGTTTTAAATAATTTGCTGTCAATATTCAGAAAATTATCGAAATCGGTGCAGTGTTTACTTGTTTTGGTCAAAAAGTTGGATTTTCAATTTAAACAACATTGTGGCGATGTAGTCACGCAACACAAACGACATTCAAAGAATAAATGTGGACAACATCACATACATTGCTCTGAACCTAAAGTAAGTAGCTAAAGCATTGTGTTATGGAATTCAGAGACAACGAAGGTACCACAAACACCCAGACCCGAGACAATGTAGAAAAATGATTTACTATATTGACCTGGCCGGGGATCGAACCCGGACCTCAGAGCTGGCGACACCTTGAACACCGGTGTGTACGCCACTCGACCAACTCGTCAAGAATAAAATCAATATTTTTAATTAAATACAAATAGTATCTTAATGATAGTGTGAACCTATGGGTTAGGCTGCCATACCCAGGGCCGCGCCGACCCCCGGCAGCGCCTGTGTGCGAAACCTATGAAGCGCCTCTTTTTTAACGAATCATCATAAAAAACGAATTTAATTTTTGAATGAATATTTTTAATTTGTTTTAACGTCATTTTTTATTTGTTTTGCAATGAAATGTTTGGTTATAAGTTTTATTATTTGTAATTTAATTAATGAGTATGATGGGTGTTGACTGATTTATTATATTTATATCGTAATAATTAAGGATAGTTAGTTGGATCTTAGGAGGTAGGCACTGCCTAATTGCCTATATGGTATGCACGCCACTGGTCTGTTTGTAATATTAAAATAACCGCTTTTTACTAAATGCTTATGGATGTACGCATTCAGTAAAAAGTACATCAAATAAAATATAATTTTTTACAATTTTTGTCTGTCTGTTCCTTCCGTCTAATCTCTAAAAACGGCCGGAAAAAAAGTTAATTTTTCTATTCAAAATTGAAAAAAAAATTTTTTTTTTAAATATCCCAAACAGAAGTTATAATATTTATTTTATACAAAATTACATAAAAAGTACACACTTACCACTACATGAAGCGTTTTTTGAATCAGATTTAATAACACTTTCATCGATAACATGACTGGTTTCTGTCTCTAATGATTGTGTCGAAGTGGATGGTTGAGCCGTAAAATATTTACATATTTTAGTTGCATTTTTATTACGTTCTTCTTCTTGTTTTCTTTTCCTTATTAGATTCTGGTAACCAGATAATTTCTTTTTTTTATCATGATTACTATCACTCATCGTGAAAACACGTTAAAACAATCAGTAGGTAACACCCAAACAATGATTATAAAAATTCAATGCGCACCTTACACACACACACTTTCAATCAAATGATTGTTCATTTGTTTTGTTTTGCCTTAGCTATCTCGTTCGTTAAAATCGGGGAATACCCGTGACCCCACCCCCGCTTGCGTCGCACGCATCGCATCGGGTTGCGTTCAGAAACTCACTCATACTCATACAAACTCGGCGCCTCTACGGTTTAAAATAACTAGTACTTTTTCTCTGGTTCAAAGAACTGCCGCCGTTTTAACGTTGAGCTCGTAAGGAATGTAAACTAAAACCCTAAACGTAAAATGAAACCATAAACGTGAATAATAATAAACATTAAATATTTAGAGACTTGTTCAATAAGCGTTATAGATGTTTTGTTGTTTACAAGGCCTATGTTGCGCCTATTGTACCTACTTACTTGTCGATACTCCACTACAAAAAACAATCATATAGGTAACAAAAATAATTTAGGTGGCAGTGGCGGCGCGGCGCCCCTATTGTCTTGGCGCCTGTGTGCGCCGCACACTTCGCACACAGGGGCGGCGCGGCCCTGGCCATACCTAATACTGTGATGACCCCTTCGGACCTAATCGGGCGTGAAGACAAAGGTCATTCCATCCCACCTGTACATCCAAAGGAAGTATATTACGATAAGCAATTATATACAGTCAGCCACACAATAATCGTAACAATAAACAACAAAAACCAACCTTATTGCTTAGGAAATAAAGGTGGTTTTATTATCTAAGTAATACTTATGTTGTGTTGTTGATTGTACGAGCGGAAATTGTGATATCGTACATCAATCATGTTGGTAATTTACATTGAATGGTGTTAATGCTGAGTCAGGAGTTCTTTGTAGTGGAAATTCGTATTCATGCGGCTATGTCACACTGTAATTAGGTAAGGGTTATATAATCAGTAGGTATAGTAATATGAACCCGTGAACTGAAATGATTAGTTTTGTAAAAGACATTTTCTGTCTTTTGACATACTGTAGAAGTGTAGATATACCTATTTCAAGTGTTTTTCAAATCCGGTAATACTTATGCTACACATTTTGGACAGTGCCGGCATAATAAATACAAAATCGAAACTTCAGCACGATAGGCTTTATCTTCTAAACTAGGGTACAATAAAAAAAAAAGCATTGCAGTTTTTTTTTTTTTTGGTAAGACAATAATAAATAAAAATGAGTACGTCTGTTGTTTTTATTACAATGAGATAGATGACAAATTTTTAATGTCCGTCAGTTAGATTAGTAACAAATATTAGACACATATTTTTTCTTATTTTTCGTAACCAAAAACTTCAGAAGATACATTGATTTGAAATTTCGCATGACGTCACAATTTCGTACATTATTTACGCAAACAAGACGTCATTAGCCCCCTGAACTTTGTTTCACTTTATATTTATTTTAAAAAACCAAAAAATACGTGTCTAATATTTTTTTACTATCTAACTGACGGACTAACTAGATTGTGTTTGTCACACCATCCAAAACTCGGTTAAGAAACTGAATGATTTATATACCATTAGTGTGTTTTCTACCAATCCATACCTATAGAAAATACAGCCGTGATACACATTTCACAGAATCAACGTCTTAAAACAATATTGTTTCTAGAGAGTATGTAACCAAAACACGGCAAGAGGTTACATTATTTATGAGATAATTCGACATCGAAATGTATGGAACCCAGTTAGTGTTGTCAACAATACTCTGTGGGCGACGTTCTTCGGGTCACGATGTTAAACCTTGTTTTCCTACAGTGTATTTTGTAACAGCTTAATTTATTTTGAATCCTTTTGCGATGTGGGAATTAAAGCAGCTGTGGATATCTAAAATGTAAACAATGCTTATTGTAATACCGGCCAATAATATCCCACTGATGGGCACAGGACTCTTCTCATGTAGAGAAGGAACGAGCATTGATCAACACGCTTGCTCATTGCGAGTTTGCGATTTGCGATTTGCGATTCATTTGTTTTTCTTCGCCAATTGTACGGAAAATAAACAAAAATAAAAGCAAACATTCTATATGGATCCAACAAAAAAACTTTACCTAAAATTAGCATAGAACAAAAAAGGTAAAGATATTTTTTTATAGCCCCATTTCAAAAACGAAATACGAATACCCAAAATTGTAATTTATGAATAAACCCATCAAATGTCAACTGATATTCCACAAGAACATTTTAGCACGCTAACTAACCACTTAATATTTCACGTAAAAACCTATTTTAGTCCTCAAATTGAAGGTAGGTATCATAAAAAGAGGTCGTAACATCAAATCCATGCATATTTATGATACTGAAATCACGCACAAAATGTACCAAAAAGTAAAACTCGTTTGTGTAAAAAATTTCATTACAACGCTGAAATGCCAAGCTTGCTGTGACGTCGGCGGTTAAAAAAAAGGTTACTTTTTGTTCTCGATTGAAAGTCACTTACAACCATGTATAGGTATAACCTAACTATACCTACACTACTGTACTACAAACATGGTAGATGTATGGCTCGCAGGTCAAAATTCTATATTAGTAGGAGAAATTACTGGGTGTGAGTAGGTAAAGCTAATTTTTACCCGATTGCTAAGGAAGGGTTATGATTTTCGGGCGTATCTTGCATGTTTCTATGTTTGTAAATTTCTTTATTACCTCATATCTTTCAAACGGCTTGATGGATTAAGATCAACAGTTAAGGTATCGATAGATTCATCCCAAAAACTTTAGTATCTTTAAAAAATGGCGGAATTTTGGCGAATAATTTGTAAGTCGTTAATATATATTTTTTTAACCAAACCTATCGAGTAAGGTATCAAAATATGGAGTTTTATAAATGGTTTACTAAAAATATGGAACTTCTATGTTAAAATGTTATTTGGAATGAGAAATGCTAAAATAAATAAGTACAAAAACTCTGAATTAGTAGATCTTAACGTATCTTAGCAGGACAGGGTTTTCTATGTCTCTCACTAATATTTCTATAGGTGCATTTTCCTTCTCTTTTAAGACGCATTTGTCATGAAATAAATTTGCTACCGGACCTATATAAAATTAGATTCGGCTAGAAAGTTATGAAAATAAAGAATATTTTCTGTTTTTTTTTTCAAGTACAAGTAAACCCAAAATGGTGAATAAGTTCCCTTTGGACTATTATGTAAAGAAAACAAAGGGACTACACAGGAATTTGACCTCAACTTTGCTTGAATTTTGGTGACCTTTCGTCCATTAACATTCAGGGCATATTAACATAGAGCCAAAATTACGGTACATCACACTTTTAATTTCACCTGTGTCATGGGACTCGGAATATTTTTTTTTTCTGTGGCGTACACACCGGTTTTCAAGGTGTCGGTCCCGGGTTTAATTTCCGGATGGGTCAATGTAGAAAACCACTTTTCTGCATTGTCTCGGGTCTGGGTGGTTATGGTACCTTCGTTATCTCTGATTCCATAACATAAGTGCTACTGCTACTTATTTTAGGTTCAGAGCAACGCATGTTATGTTGTCCACATTTATTTATTTATCACCTACTGCGTATTTGACCTTTTATGGTGTAGTTAGGTACAGTCTAAATTATTTAATATAGTTCAACGGGAAATAAATAAATGAGAACAATACCAATTCTAACTATTAACGCATTTTTTGATGTTTTTCCCAACCGGAGATAGAATGATTTTGGCGCCATATTTTTGTCTCGATCTCTAGTTAAGAATTCAATCTATACTTCTATGTATAATCTTAATGTTATCTATTATTAAGTGTAAGTAAACAATGTAAAGAAACATGTGCATTGAAGCGCAGAAAGCAATACGATATTCATTATGCATGAGGTGACGAGGAAACGGATGGCCAGACAGGTGTTCCACGGAAGTCAATGTTAGTAGATAATCTGTAAGGAAGCAAGCATTGCGTGTGGAATCTATCATGTGTTGTACGCTCCGTGAGATTGTGCAACGAGATTGTTTGATGGTGTGTCATTTGTTTTTGTTTTGGAACTTTTTTTGCAAACACTGGCTGAAAATAACTTAATTTGTTCAAAATATTTCAAATCTGAATATTTTTTTCATTTGTTTATTGTTCTATATAAGTTTTGTGCTAAAAAAAATTGATATTCTGTGGATGCAATGTACTGATGAAGTTTGTTGGTCAATTAAATTGTGTTTGGTAAACATTATCTGTTAGTTTTTATCTTGAGTTTTATTTTAAGTTTCTTCTTCTGCGTAGCCTTTTCCCAAGCTATGTTGGGGTCGGCTCCAGCCATTCCGGATTCAGCTGAATACCGTACTTTACATGGAGCGACTGCCTATCTGACCTCCACAACGCATTTTTCTGAGTAACACAGTATCCCAAAGTAAGACTGGTTGTCAGAATTGTAATGGCTTAACGCCTGTCTAAGATCGACGTTTGACAGTGTGACTAACGCGTTAACAAGCTTTCCGAAGCACGGAGGGGTCTCAGTATGTAATAGACGACAAAATTAAAACCTAACACAACAGTTAAAATATAAATAATTTATTAACCAATCAACAAATACCCTTAACAAATACACATCGTTTAATTATTCAATCCATAACGGAACACCGCCTAACAATAAACTCATCAAACCTTATTGAAAATACCAGACTCTGCAGTTATTAACACTGAATACTTAAAGTTATTACCTGCTATAAAATAACCATCAAATATAATATACCATAAAAACAAAAGAGGCGATGGTCGTCATACCTTGGGGACGTGGTTGGAATTGCAATGATGATCAGAATGTTATTTGTTAAAAGACATCAAGGAATTCTACAGTATTCTTTTTTTATTAATAAATGTGGACAACATCACATACATTGCTCTGAACCCGAAGTAAGTGGCTAAAGCACTTGTTTTATGGAATCAGAGACAAAGGAGGTACCACAGACACCTAGGCCCGAGACAATGTAGAATAGTAGTTTCATATATTGACCCGTCCGGGGAACGAACACTTAGAAAACCGGTGTGTACGCCACTTGACTACGGAGGTCTTCCTTGATATTGTTGTAATTACAAACTTTATGTAATTGTAATTTAATCGGCTTTTATCTAAGAGTCTTCTTAAATAGAGAAAGAATAAAATAATTATTGATCATCACGCAAGCAAGCAAGATAAAAACAGCGAATGAAGTTTTCTATTGTTTGTCATCAAGAAAAGGTTTGAAATTATGGCTTTCCCCTTCATATTAGAGTGTTGTCATGTGATAAAACATTAGCAAACATTCTAATATGACAATAATTATGTTCTTTCAGTAATTTTCACATCTGATCACATAAACATTAAATTTGCCTCTTGAATACAAACTTTATATTCAAGTAATAATACGATTTCTAATTATATCTTGGGACAACTCACACACGGCCCAAACTAGGCCGAGCCTGTATGGCAACTAGACAACTAATAAACTTACTTATATATTTCTAAATACATACATAAATAGACAGATTATACCCAGGAAAAAATGATCTTGCTTATCATACAAAGATTTGTCTTGATGGGAATCGAACCCACAACCTCCGGCTTAGCAGTCAGGGTCATTATCCACTAACACCAACCAAACATAAAAAATGCCAAATAAACATACAAGCGACCGGATGAAACTTAATAACGCATTCATCCCTTGGAACATGCACCCTTTGAACTCAGAAGACCCTAAAATAATGATACCCGCACGTCGCAAGCGCACGATTTGAATTGCAATGAGCATGCGTATGCGCACCTAACGGTCCACATTATTGATTCGTTGACATTTCGTAGATAGGACTATATCAAGGTTGTGTACGTGGGAAGAATTCGTAATATTGTTTATTGGTTAATAAAATAAACGTTGTTTTTAAGTGTACAAGTTGAAAGGGGAAATCCGTTTGTTGATGTGGTAGCGTTGCTATGGTTACAAGATAAGGTATAAACACTAAAACGTTGGTAGCCGTAAAATTAAAGAACTTTTGACGACTCTTAACATTATGAAAATGATTAGTTTACTTACAATGCTTCAACGGAATACAAATATCAAGGTTTTTCATACCCTGGATAAAGTTCTGCATCTTACCTGAAATCAAGAAATGTACATGGTTAAAACATTGCAAGTTAAAAAATTAATTAAAAAAAAAAAAAACAAATAAAAATGCAAAACTATCACCTCTTCTGCGAAAAACACTACACCGAAAAAATCCAGCCGTTTTGGAGATTATCCCGAACGAACAAACATTTACCGATGACGATTATCAATGCAAGTCACATAACACATTTCTTGCGTACATACCTAGATCATTGACACTAGAATAATCAATTTACCAACCGCCAACGCCATTGACACACTATAAGTCCACAACGAAATTAGGCTTCGTTTCAAACAAAGCGAGTAAGGCTGGGTGCACACGAGCAACAATTACCGCAAGCTATTGTTCGTGATCAGCGGTATGGCCGGTAATTACATGGTTTACTGGCTGGGCTACGGCTGGACAATTTGTTGGTTTTGCTTTTATAAGTTTAGGGTTGGATAGATTTCGAAGTAGATTCATATTGGCGTTTTAGACCGAAAAAAAAAATAAAATAAAAAGAGCCCTAAAGACGTTATAAATACAAGGAAATATTTAAACTTCCAGGCAGTGACCTCGGTAAAGCGACTGGCGCGTAAAGCCAGTAGTCGCAGGTTCGAGTCGAGTTTAAGTTTTTCTTTCTACTATTTGTATTTAATTAAAATAAAAGTTGACATAAACTATTCTAACCGCACGTCAATCTAGGTTACAAGCAAACACCTAGCGATTATAAAAAATGAACCTTACTGCTTTGACAAAAAAACTTTCTGTCTGCTGTCAATACTGGGGTACGGAGGGGGTGAATAGACAAAACTTTGGAAAAAGATTCCTTCCTTTTATTGTGTCGCATGTTAGCATGTATGCACCGGTTTATACGTATGCATATAATTTTTCATAAAAACAACTTTCTTATATTTTTTTATAGTTGTAAGTCCTCATAATTATTACTCAGTAAAAGTAAAACAGAACACAATTCGCTATTCACCCCCTGCATTTTCATAAACCATATTTTACCGTAACAAAAAATAATTTGATCAAAGACCAGCCCTAAATTATGCACTGTCCAGCGACGGTAACCATTAAACACAATTACCGAACAGTTACCGGTCCGACTGTGTATTCCCCTCTTTACAATCTAACGAATTTACTCATTCACTAACTTTACTGACGATTTAAGTGAATTTGTAAGTAAATGACCTATTTAACTTTGTTTGTAAGCAGTTTCTGTTAATGTTTTATTCAAAGGTATTTTTATGTTTCAATAGAGGACAAGGGTTTTTAATTTAAAGTGTCGATCAATGGCGGGTAAAGAAATATATAACACTAGCTGTGCCCGCGTTTTGATAAAAAATGGTGATAATGATGATGATGATGACAAATAGTCTATGTGTTAAATCAGATAATAAACTATCTACGTACCAAATTTTATTGGAATCCGTCGAGCCGTTCTTTCGTAATGGGGTAAC
Organism: Diachrysia chrysitis; assembly: GCA_932294365.1. Lineage (NCBI taxonomy): Eukaryota > Metazoa > Arthropoda > Insecta > Lepidoptera > Noctuidae > Diachrysia > Diachrysia chrysitis. The sequence continues at coordinate 8,616,890 of OW028662.1, read as the reverse complement.
AAACATTCATCTATCCAGTCAAACTTTAAAATAATAACTTGTTTGGAGGAAAGTAATAATAAATAAATAATCAATAAATGTGGAAAATATCACATACTTACATTTGCTCTAAACTCAAAGTAAGTAGCTAATGCACTTGTGTTATAGAATCAGAGGCAACGAAGGTACCAAACAAAACCCAGACCCGAGACAATAGAGAAAAGTGGTTTTTAAATTGACTCTTCGCGGGGATCTAATCCGGGGCCCCAGAGCTAGCGACACCTTGAAAACTGGTGTGTCACTCGACCACGGAGGTCGTCAAAAGTTTACCTACTGTTTAGTTTGTAATATTATAAATTGTTGTGAATCTTCTGTAGGTGTTTAAATCGTGTCGTGCTGAAAATGCGCTAGCGATCCCACGACTCCAGCCTAGGCAGTAGAGGGGGACCGGGGTGTTTTTAGTCGGTAAAAGTCCAACATAACCAGTAGCTTACCACCCCGAAAAAAAAAAAAGTGTTTAAATCGTTGTTGCTATGAATAAAAGCTGAAAATTTATGCTGTACTTTACACACAGCACATTTTAATCTTTATTAAAATTTTCCAATATGTTGCTCAAACAGTTCGTGAGTAAAACATTTGGCGTTTTTTAAATCACATTGTCAATTAAGTTAATTGATAGTTCAGGCGATGCCAAAGTAATACTACGGCCGAAACGGGGAATGATTCATAGTACATCAGTGATATATGCCAATATTGTATGGGACAAGTTGTAGAAGGCCAGCGGAACAAAATTTAAATTGATACAGCCTGATAATAGGCATGTTGACTAGTATGTTTTCTTTTGTCTTTTGTCACGTAAACAAAAAAAAAAGTTACGATGTCATTGTTAAACTCACACGTCACAAGCATCTTAAAGGTGCTTTATCTCTGTCATTTTTTTTTGTTTTGATACAGAAAAAAATCGCTTCTTATATTTTTCCTCTGTAAAAAAAATGTACATTAAAAAATATTATTTAACATCCCTATTGCTGTCTACAAAATTCTAAAGTGTGTGCTCAAAATTAAAAATCTTGCTTGCTTGAACATTTCTGAAAAATGGTAAATCTTATTAATATAATTAGAATTACATATGCATGTATTATCAAAATTCAAACCTAAATCCTTGAAAAGGAACGTCAAAGACCCATTGAAATTCACTTATAATTTAGTTACATTAGGTACCTCTCTACTCTTAAATAACAGGGTATTGTTATATATCAAACAAGAAGAAAGTAAAAAATCAGATTTCATTATATACATAGACATATATATCATATACCTACCTAGTAGGTATATGATTTAGTGTGTATCTAAGCTTATAACTTGCGCCAAACAATAATGATGGTTTGATTGATTCATTATTCACGAGTGATGTATAAGAAAATTAATTACGTTTAAAAGAAAAAATGTATTTGCTTAGATTTATAGGTATCTTATATACAAGGTGAGTTTTTGGGCATTGTACAAACGAAAGCCACGACTTCTATATCAGTTTCAAAAACGCTTGGTATAAAAAAAAACAAAAAACAAATGAAAAATAAAATAAAATATCAATACTGTAGCCGTAAGAGTTTTACGGTAATAGTACTGACTATTGATTTTTTTATGTTGGTTGTTTAATTTTTGATACCAATCGTTTTTATACCCGACTAGCTGTCCTCCGCGACTTTCTCCGCGTGTTTTAGTTTCATCGGTTTTTTATTTTTGTAACATTTTTCATTTATGTTCCGCTCCTATTGGTCGTAGCGTGATGTTATATAGCCTATAGCCTTCCTCAATAAATGAGCTATCCAATACTGAAAGAATTTTTCAAATCGGCCCAGTATTTCCTGAGATTAGCGCGTTCAAACAAACAAACAAACATACAAACTCTTCAGCTTTATAATATTAATAGTATAGATATAGAGGTCATACTTTTCGTTTGTACAACAACAAAAAACTCACCTTGTATGTACATAATATTCAACAAAATTTATTAGACCGATACTTAGTTGGGTCATCAGAAAAAAAACAGTTTTAATTATTAGACATAATTATTATTCACATAAAATCATAATTTATTTATTTTATTATAAATGGTATTGTAGGTATATCTTCTCTTATAAAACGGGGCGCTAAAAAATTTAAAAGGATATTTTAAAATAAATAAATTGATAACAAAATATTCATTTAAAATAACATTATTCATTTTAATTAATGCCGCATACATTAAAATAATTCCCAATAATTTTCAATACATTAATTTGGTACTCACACCCATCTGTCTATCTCTTATAATATAATGCTTGAACATAAAAACAATAGTTTTGTCTTAATGATCTCATTAATCTGGTTATAGATAAGCAGCTACATAGGTGCGTTATTGATAGGATATCACGAAGTTAATTTGATTCAATCTTTTAAACGTTCTATTGTTTTGGTAAAATGGATGGCGAGTTCAGTCAGAAGATTAACTTGGCTTTGTTCCCGAGAATTTACAGGTAACTATCGTTGTAAAATTTTATTTCTAATTGACGACCTCCGTGGTCGAGTAGCGTATACACCGGTTTTCAAGGTGTCGCCAGCTCTGAGGTCCCGGGTTCGAGCCCCAGCCAGGTCAATGTAGAAAACAAGTTTTCTACATTGTCTCGGGTCTGGGTGTTTATTGCACCTTCGTTGTCTCTGAATTCCATAACACAAGTTAGCTACTTACTTTGCGTCCAGAGCAATGTATGTGATGTTGTCCACATTTATTTATTTATTATATTTATTTCAAACTTCAATCAACTCAGCCTATCGCGTTCCACTGCTGGACATATCATCTCACACCACCCGGTCCTCGTTTTCCGCATTCGCATCCTATTTCAAACTTGCTGATTCCTAATTATACTGATCAAGCAGACTGACAGACAGACAAACCTTTAATAATGAGACAAAGAACCATAAATAATGAGCTTTAAAACTATACTAAGGAATAATTGATGTTTACAAGGAAACCGAGAGTATAATAATAATAATATCTTGTGACAACTCACACACGACCATCTGATCCCAAACTAGGCAGAGCCTGTATTGTGGCAACCAGACGACTGATAAACATACTCATATATTTCTAAACACACAAATAATAAAATAATAGATAACAATAAAAACAGACAGTATTTTGTTTCTCCTGGGTAAACAGCAAATAAGATAGCAATCAACTATTAATTATTGCAAATATAGACGCACCTACATAAGTATAACCTTTATAAAGACTAAACACCCACCCACAATAAATAAAAACAGCTTTAGTTAAATAAAAAACGTGCAGCGTGGGAAGTAAAATACATCAGTGGAATATTACTTCACAGAAACACATTATAATCAAGATGGTCAAGTTCCTTAAAAGATAAGAAACACATAAATCAATAAGATAAAATTAACAATCCACTTTTACTTTCTTGTGATTCGTTCACTCATTTTTTAACATTCATAGGTACTGCTATGTGTTTTATATATGATATTAGACTAGGGAGCCGCCCCGGCTTCGGTGGACAAGACATTAATGAATTATACCCATCTTGAAACACTCTATGCATTCGTGAAAACAATATGAAAATCTGTTCAGTAGTTTTTGAGTCTATCGCGTTCAGACGCGGCGGGGGAGATTGTTTTATAATTTTTTTTTAAACGTCTCCCGCACTAAGGAATTTAATCCTTGTGTCGCGGGAGGTTCCAAAAACATTCAAATCACATGCACAAAGAACACCCAGACTTGAAACAAGCATTTGTGGGTCACACAAATGCCTGATATGTATAGACAAACTAATTCCTTGAGCACAAGCGACCTAGTCGAACGTTGTTTACTAGACAGATAAGAGTAGTCAGAACAGAGCAATTTTAAAGGTAAACAGGAATTATATTCCTAATCTGCGGGCACGGTAGTACCCCCGCCAAGACGAGCCAAGCGAAGCGTACGGGCACTACCTACCTTTTCTCGAAGCGCTTTGTCGTTTTTTTGAACCCTCATAACTTGGGTTTGGATTATGCTAGATCAACAAAATTTTCGGGATATATTGTCAATAGCGGACTTATTGAACATATTAAGTTTTAATTACATTAGCTTTTATACTTCAGATTTTATTTATATCTAAAAAACGCTAATTTCGTCACTGACTCACTGATGATCATCAAAATTCTTAAGGTATTTCCTAATGTCTTAGAAAGCTGAAATTTTGTATGTAAGCTAGTATTAGCACACAAACAACAAAAAAATTATAAAACTTGTAACTTTCATCCTCCAACCCCTTAAACTAGGGGATGGGAGTTTGTATGAGACCTGTAATTTTAAATTAAATTTTGATGACGCTAGAGGTCTAATCTAAAACTTGGTTCCCCTAGATATATATATGTATAGGTACTCCTTGTAAAAAAAAAAAAAAAAAATAAAAATTTAATCGACATATATTGAGACATATACTTCAGATCAGATCATATAAATATGAATGAATAGAAGTGTTGCGAACGTCTCCTGCCTCTTACGTCCACACAGTAGCTAAAAATAAAAAAAAATTGTCACCCCAAAAAAAGAAGAAAAAAAAAAAAAAATTGTTACAAACAACTTACAAAAAGAAATGAAATCCCACCAAAAACATTTTCATGTAAAATGTTGCCAAGACGAGCCCATATGACTCGCACTGTCAAAAAGTTATCAGATCTCATGTAGAGCCAAGCTTCTAACACTACACGCCCTAACTCTACAAGGCCTAACTTCACAAACTCTACACCTTAGTCAAAATATGTGGCTTGGCCGTTCGTTACTACAAGAACTATTGTATAACACAAAAGTAATGAACAGTGAATTAATTTTTCACCTTACGCCGATGTGAATGTAGCGAAATGGCCAAGCCACATATTTTGACTAAGGTGTAGAGTTTGTGAAGTTAGGCCTTGTAGAGTTAGGGCGTGTAGTGTTAGAAGCTTGGCTCTACATGAGATCTGATAACTTTTTGACAGTGCGAGTCATATGGGCTCGTCTTGGCAACGTTTTACATGAAAATGTTTTTGGTGGGATATGTATTAAAGAAAGCAGTAGATATAGAGTAGACTGGTTATAAAAAGTCTAAATATAATTTGTCCGTCAGTTAGATAATAAAAAAAACTATACACGTATTTTTTTAAAATTCAAAATTAAAAAAAAACTATACACTTTTTTTTTTTTTTCAAAATAAATTAACACTAAGTAGGAAGGCGAATTTAATTTCAGGAGTGGAGGCTGTAAAGGTCATGTTTGCGTAAAAAACTCACTAAATTGTGACGTCATGCGACATTTCAAATAAATAAATCGTCGTGAGTTTTTGGTTACCTACGTAAAATAAGATAAAATACGTGTTTATTAATTTTCAATAATCCATCTGAATGACATTAAAAATGATTAGTCATCAAGCTCATAGAGTTTCTGTTGTGATATAAACTTCTTGCAGAAACTTCCTCAATCGACTTGTTGATTACCTGTAGGTATTTAGCTTCTTATCTTTCTGTGTCAAGATCGGTTTCCAGTCTCAATGGAATCTATATACAATAGAGTCTTTCCATATGTACTTTATTGATTACTAGCTGTTTCACGCGGCTCTGCCCGCGTGGATGTCGGTTATCGCGGTAAAAGTAACCTATGTCCTTTCTCAGGCTTTAGACTATCTGTGTACCAAATTTCATTTAAATCGGTTCTATAGTTTTGGCGTGAAAGCGCGACAGACAGACAGACAGAGCTACTTTCGCATTTATAATATTAAGTAAGGATTCTTAGATAGGTACCATTCGCAATCGGTGAAGAAAAAAATCCGTCAGGAAACCTAGATTTACAATGCTCGTTCCTTCTCTACATGAGAGAAGGACCCAAAAGAGGACGAGAGGAGGCTTGTTCATATCTAAACCCCGAATACTGAAACGCAACTTAACTTTAAGACGTTCTTAAATGTATATCTGTCACTACTTGACACCTGAAAGTGACAGAGATAGCATGAGATTTACCGGCGAATTAAAACTGATTGTCAGTTCAGTATTCGGCCACAAGTGTGCTATTACAAGTATTTCGCTATTTGTAATATTTGAAGACACAAAGGCTTCTAATACTTAAAAAGTATTTGTTTCATTAGTTCTTAATATCCTCATATTACTTCATAGTTTAATAGCGAGCAACATATTTCATTCGCTTCGTGACCATTGTGCGATGCTCGCAATAATTATTTCACAATTTTATCTTACGTTCGATTATTTTATTTATAGATGGTACACTAGACGTTCCCACTGTGCGGATCAGGGGTTAGAGGTGGGCAGAAAATAAAAAGTATCGATAAAAAAGAAAGACTTTTATCGATACTTATTGTCTGTTTGAAAAGATAGTAGTATAAAGATGGTAGTTTGATAAAATAGGATTATTAATATTTGGCGCTGGGAATTGAAAAATTGCCATTATATTTTACATAGCTTGAGATTTTATATTTCATTGCCATATTTTTATTGGAGCTTAAATTTAACAAGCACAAAATACTACCTCAAGCACATGTAGCTAAATTTACACTTTGTTACAAATGAAATTCTTTTTTTATTTTTATTTAATAATTTATGCTTTTGCAATCTTCTATTAAGTACCTATATAGACCTTTTTAACCTTAATTGTATTTGAAGTAAAGTTTTAATATGGGAAGTTTTATCGATTACATCGATAAGTACTCACATTAAAAGCACACCTCTATCGTATGGTGTTCGCGTGTAAGTAGTGATACTATCTATTTATAACCGAACGTTCCGCTCAGCCACATATCACAAGTGAATGAACACTTTTGTTGCCGTACGCTGGTACTTCACATTTTGTATTAATGATCAATTAGAGAGGAAAATACAAAGTACTGTGCAGTATTTGAACGGAAAAGTACACAGTAATACAGTATGTTCCAGTCTGTTCCTAGATATCTCTCTATAAAAAAAAAACAAATAGGGACGGACTAGGTATGAAAAGGAAATATCTATTTAGTCCACCAGATAGATAAAAAAAAAACTAGTATTTTTTCGCTCTTTAAAGTTCTGGAGTGGGTTCTTGTGACGTTAAAAATTGTAGCCTCAAGTGACGTCACGCGACATTTCTATTCAAATCTTCCTCATCGTTTGTTTAATTAAAAAAAGAAAAAATATGTGTCTAATATTTTTTTAATATCTATACGACGTGTAAATAAAAATATATAGTCTGTTCCCCTATTGCCACATGTGTGACGAAGCATTACTTAAGAACGGCTCGACTGATTTGACTGTTTCTTTTTGTTTTGTTTGTAATTATTAGGACAAAGTTTGTGTCCACAAAAATTTGCAAAAAATGCGCGTGAAAATGTCGAAAATTGACGGGAGTGACTGTCGGGTCAACTAGTTTTATACATATAAATTCCACTCAAAGCACAAACTAAATACAGGCTAAGTTATGTAAATAGAAAGGGCTTTTAATGGCGATAACTAAGCAATCATAAGGTCAATCACACACATTTAACTAGCTGATCCGACAGTCGTTGTCCTGACAATCTATACGATTTCATATAAAAATACCATTTAAATGTTCGCAATTCCTGCGGATTTTTTGCAAATTTTTGTGGACACAAACTTTGTCCTAATAATTACAAACATTTCATAAAAACCTTGTCGCGACAACTACAAATACAAAAAAACCCAGTCAAATCGGTCGAGCCGTTTTTAAGTGTTGCTCCGTCGTACATGACTGTGGTAATTAATTTTTATTTATATAAAATATTTTAAGATCCGTCAGCCCTAATATACTGTTTTAAAACGCCCTTAAACCATCGGAATCTAGATAATTTAGATTTGTTTTCAATATAGATTTATTTTTTTATCCTACTATCATTGTTTACTGGAATATCTCTAAATAACTTCCAATACAGATAAAATAGGTAAACTTAATTTAAAACGTAAGCGAAATTTATGCATGTTATTTAAATTCTAACGTACCAACTATAAAACTACAGCTACATTAACTTTCACTCACTCGCCCCTCAAAAATGAGTGGGATCATAAACATCAATTAAAATTAATGAAGACCCACATTATAATCTAACTTCCTACTTAAAACGTTTCACCCTTTTCAATTGTTCGCGAAGAATATTGTAGTGTGTAATTTAAATGTCATTGACCTGCTTTTAATGATGACTTTTTACGCGAATATTGAGTTTAGTAGATTATTCGGTCGTGTGAAATAGATCTAAAGTACCGCGCACACGGACTGGGGATGTGACGAATAGGATTTATTATTAACAAACTAGATACAACAAATGATGTAGTTAACATAATAAAAAAAAAATGTAAATGAAAGGAAAAATTTAAACCTCAGACAGGACTTGAACCTGCGACCACTGGAGTCCTGCCTAATTTAATTCACTCCGCTTGTGTTAATGCGTAACAAATAATAAAAAATTATAAAACCTACCATATATTGTATTGAATAATAAAAAAACAGACTTAATTAGAAGAATAAGATTTTGCAAACGGATGGATTTTTATTATACTATAACTATCTTCTGACAAAGGATTAAATATTATTAATTATACACGAATTTAGGGAAAACAGTAAATAATATTATAAACTATGTCGAGTTGTAAAAACGGCAGATTAATTATTAATTTCATATTGAACTAGGTATTTACAAGCATTTTAATATTGCCAAAACCGTGCAGCGATTTCTTGTACAGATTTCACGTTTTTTCTTTTGCTCCAGCGTTGACTCACATTAGCATTGTAGCAGTAATTTAATGTTAAAAACAACAGACAATGCATTCGAAAATTAGGTTAATTAAATCATTATTTGGCACACATTTTTGCATAATATTGCAATAACGTTGTTTCATTGTTCTAGAAATAAATTAATAAAATTATATACGTACAAACATAACAGTACATAAGCACAATTACATTAACTATTGGCCTCTTAACTTAAACATTAGCATAGAAATATACTACCAATAAACAAATAAAACTTAGAGAAATTGCTTTCATTGCGTAATGTCCATTGCTATCACTAAACGTAATAGTACTAATAAAAACCGTTAAATTCAAACCACCGTTCCCTATTACGTAAACAAGAGTTTCTTACCGCAAATCGCTATTGACAAATCAATCGAAATTACTAAACAGTTTCTATTCCAACAAGGCTGTATTTACATACTGACTACATTGGCAGGAGATTCAATTCAACCATCAATGACGCTACCGTTTGATGGACATCGAGTGAGGAAATGGGAATAAGCTGGCTATCACACCGATACTCGATAGTACTAGAGTTATTATGTCTTAAATGTGTTTTTTTTTCTCAGAAGTAGCTATTTTGATTGATTTTTTTTGTTACTAACCTTTTATTTGCTTAAATCTTTCAATGCGTTCATATATCATATAAATCACTTAATTTTACTTATATAATTTATCATTATACAGACCTACCCCGGTTTCGCACTTCGCAGAATAGCCGTTCGGTATTTTTTGAGTTTATCACGTTCAGACGGACAGACAGACGCAGAGGAGGACTTTGTTTTATATGAAGTGTAGGCACTAGTCTGAACAAGTAAACTCGTAAAATAAATGTCAAAAACGAATTACTTTAATAATATCGGATCCATCAATATTTTCGAATTTCGAATTTTAATTCGAATCAGTAAACGAGCGTAGTAAATTTAGCTAAAAATTTGTTTACGCTCAGCACAAGAGGCTACTAGTTCTAACTCTATGCTTGTCTATGTTTTCTCTAAGGTTTGGTCGCCAAAAAGCAAAAAAGCAACATCTATTATGCTGTCGACTTCGCAGCGATTCGGTGTGACGATATCTAGAGAATTAGTCCAAGTTATACCAGGAATGTGCAGTAATAAGCAGATCCGTGAAATTACTGTGAAATCGCGGAATTGAAGCCACCGTAGTCCACTGGATTTCGTTCTCATAAATGGGTGATATTAATTTATGGAAATTGATTGGTAGCAAAACTATCTATAATTAATAGCAAAAATGAATTAACAGTATGAAGTTTGCATTTTTTTCTAAAGATTTCGATTAAGCAAAATATATAAAAGTCTTTTTTAGTTTGATACAAAATATAATATTATCTATTCATTTACTTTTTTAATACTTATTTTTCTGTTTCACTAAAAATATTTTACATTTATATCTAAGACCTAAATCTACATTTTATAGATAAGTAAAAAGTTGTTAGAAGGAAGTAAATGTAATACCGGTAATATTAAAACAAACTTATACAAATAACGAGTTTTAATCTTCACATCGTAACGAACATGTATTTTCCGCAATAAAATCGATACGAGTCAATCGATTTCCAAATCGTATGGTGTAGTAGAATGTTGAGAGGGTTAAGTATGAAACAACTATAGAGCGCCTAGGTATTTATTATAACCAATATTGTCAAATTGACAGAAGTGACGAAAATACTAATAAGAATGGGTACGATTTACGCCTTTGTTAGTAGTTTTTGTATGAGTAATTTTGCAAATTTTTATGTGTTTCAAAGTTATAGCAGTAGTAGCTAGAAAAGTACTTATTGACTAGAATAATAAATAAAAATATCAAAGAAAGAAAGCGGCAAGGTTTTCAATTAACCCTTTAATTAACAGTTAATTGTTAGACATATGTTTAAAGCTCCAACATGGCTATCACAAAGTATTCCATGGGCACGTTAATCAAGATTGTCAATTATCAGTACGCAACTTTACATTATTTAAAAAAAATATCGACCTCCGCACTAAGGACTTCAATCCTTGTATCGCGTGGGGTTACATAAATATAAATATTCAAATTACATCCACAAAGCACACTCAGACTTGGAACAAGCATTTCGTTTTGTGTGTGTTTTCATCGCACAAATGCTTGACCCATGCAATCGAACCCGCAGCTTATCGGGCACAGTATATGAGTCGGTTATCCGTGCAGTCGAATTTAAATCCATTCTTGCATAAAAGAGTAATAAGCTCTCAATTTATTTGGCATTTAGGTATAACATTTAATTAGTACTATTATAACAAGACGTAAGTAGTAAAGACCGCTTCAAAACCTCGCATTCCTTGCACACATTACAGTTCTATTCCTCGTCTAATTCATACCCGAAGGCGGTACATATCACTTTCATGCTACGATAACTACCCGCTGTCAAATGTAAGCAAGCGCACCTTTCTTGATCAGTTTCACCACAAACATTCGTATTCAGTTTGATTTATATCTAACGTTTGTTGAGATCAACGCCCATTTATCGATATTCGATAATGACGTATTTTGTAGTACCTAAGAACTGTTCGTAGTTTCGTACTTGGATTCTATTATTTTCAATCAACTATTGGATTCTATTCGTTTTAGGCTATTGAAGGAAGGAATATGAAAAGCCGATTGTAATGCATTATTCGAGTCAATATAGCTTATGTCTTTGCCTGGTGTCCACTAAATTTCTTTAGTTGAGACGCAAAGAGGTAATAAACCTTGCCGACAAATAGGTCAATACAAATAGATATTTCAAAAAGATTTATATACAAAACTAGGAGGTAACCTCCTAGTTTAAATAAATAACTAGAATAAATTTCAATTGTAATACAATACCAATGCAAACTTGTTATTCATTTAGCAGGCACACGAACAAAAAAAAACTTGTTAGCTTCAAGTTAGTTCCTTCCATTTTTCAGTGAAAGGTAATTCAGTATTCGTTTAAAAAAAAAACTGAATCTCTCGTCCGCTAAACTAATATTAATTTATTTTGCACTGGCATTTTATTGGAATTAAAATTAGACAGAAGAACATTAATGAGTTTCGAATTCAAAGTTATGATGTAATTGAGGTTTGTCGAAATACATAACATTTATACAATGTAACGACCTCCAAACCACCTAATCTATACCAATCCCACGACGCCACAACTCTGTTAACTCATTTTGTTACAGATCAAAGCATAGCAAGAAATAATAGAATTGCAAATCCCAGTGATCAGGCAGACGTTTATCGATTTGTGGACGTTGACTCGATCGAGTGTGAGAATTTTATCGCCCGCGGCAAATCGATTGACAATCGATTCGTTAGCCGCTACCGTTGCATATCGATGCCTCTTTCGCATTACTTGCGTTTTGATTGCAATCTTAGGATCTATTTTTAAATCACTTTTTAATGTTTGGATATTTTGGTTATTATTGACTTAAGTATAGATTGTCAAGCTATTTTTCCTAACATTGTAATAGTTATTTTTTTTATTGTCTAAATTTCACTTGTTTCATTAAAATCATATTTTAAATGGAGAAAGCGGTGAAGGGTGGGCTAATCAGGATGCTGTCCATTGTATTGACGTTCTTTAAACTCTACTTTGCAGCCTAGTTGGAATAAATGAGTTTTTAATTTTGATTTTTAATTTTGGAGACATCATACTTATTTTGTAAGGCATTAAGCTTATATTAAAATTAGTATTATAATTAAATTACTTTTTCAACAGAATACTTAGTTAGTTCAAAGCAAGTAAGTTCCTGTGTATAAAATTTATTCTAAAGAATCCAGATAGTAAAACTAAAATTGCTGACACTGACCATAATATTAATGTTCATTTTGTAAAAGTACTGGTTAAAGTTTGTAAATTGCTAAAGTTTTTAATTTTATAACTTTACATGATTTATGAACCTAAGTTTAATCCCTTAAAACAATAGAAAATGTTATAAAGTTCTTTATTGTTAAATTTTGCCGTATTGCAGAATAAGTACTTAGAAAAACTTTATTCAGAATAAATGATTAGCTAGTTGTCGCACTTGTTAGGTTGTCTTTTCAAACGTAGTCCAGAGTTTGAATATACATACATAATTAATAATAATGCTTAAAAAAATATTACCGGTCTATACAATGTCCCAAGGCTGGGCGTATGCCTCTTCTCATGTGGAGAACGAACGATCATTGATCACCATGCTTTGTTCATTGCGGTTTGGCGATTTCGTATTAAAATTATTGGGATCCAGGTTTACTCACGATGTTTTCCTTCACCGATCGTCAATGATAACTTAGAATAATTAAGAAAGTACCTACATATAACTTTGAAAGACATACATTAACACTTCATACGAACCCCTATAATGGGTTTGAATCAGCAACCTCGTGCATAAATATCCATTCATTAAACCGCTAGGCCACTAGACATAAAGAAATAGGTTTGGAATCAATGTTGAAAATATAATAGAAATAAGATTTTTTTTTAAAGCTCTATCATTTGTGATATTGAATCAGAGACAACGAAGGTGCCACAAACACACAGACAAGAGACAATGTAGAACTACATTGATTTATCCGAGGTTCGAACCCGGGACCTCAAAGCTTGACAACCTGTTTATCTGTATAACGGCTTAAAATGGATCATTTTATTTGAAAACTACGATTTAATTTCTCTAATCTGTAGGTAGACGTTTTAATGAAATAATAACTAATTTTAAAACCTATTTTTTCACAGTTTATCAGACACAAATTATAGCCAGATTGTGTCTTATTACTATTCCCTTGGATAGACTACGCCATGCATACAAATCCAGTTATAAAATTTAGGCCACATCGTTAAAAAGATAACCTATTAAACGCATTTAATTGGATGTTAAGATTAAACAAGATATCTTATGTTCAAGTTAAAATATACTAGTTAAAACACTTAGTTAACCGGATGGCAAGCGTGAGATATTTTAGTTAATATGTGCATATTAACTACCTGTTATCAACTTCACATGTTCCGCTATAAAAAAGATTAAAATTTGTAGGTACTTACTATAGTGGTAGATAATTTGTAAGTGTAAGTTTGAAAACTAAAGCAATAAATGTTGTAGGTTTACATATAGTGCGTCTGCAATTTATTGCCAAACATATAAACAAACTCAAGCTTGTTATTAATCAAGAATGTTATAGACCTAAAAGAAAACTTATTTAAAAAAAAAACACGAATGTCAGACTATCACGTTTTATTCAGTTGACAATTGACATGTTCGCACGAACGTACCGATTGCGATCTCAATTCGGAAGCCGATTTTATCGATACCAGCATTCGAATAGACGACACGACGCTAGCGAAACGCTGTCGCATCGATTGTTATCGATTCCCCTTTGTTGGTTTTTGATGATCGATATAGTTGTAAAAGTAGCGATATGTCCATTGTGTAGGTTTCGAAAAGTTCAAAACTTTGATTTGTCGTGCGTATAACTTTAAGATGAAAGTGAATTAAGTTTGAAATGAATGAATTGATTTTTATCTGTTAACGTTGATAGACTTTCGGTTTCGCAAAAGTTTTGACTTGATGGTTTTAAAATGAAGTACCTAGTTCTTTGTAAATTGTTCTATTTAACGTAAGCTACAGATCAAAAAAACCAATAAAATAGTAATAAATCAAGAAGAAAAGCAAAATTTATTCCGGTTGAAGCTTTTAAAACAAAAGAAAGTCACGCAAACAATTTAACCGTAGGTCAAAGAATATTTAGAAATAAAACATTGTCCGTTAAGGGCTGTATAATTTGGGTCACGACTTCGCATAACTAGAAACAGGCGAAGATAATTGGCTCCGAACCTTTTACAGACTCATAATTTTACACTTCAAGCGGATAGTATTTTCATTTTCAATGTGGTGTAAGTTATGAGAAGAATGACCTTTTGAATTAGGCTGAAAGTTGCATACTCGATTACTTTAGAGGGAATGGTATATTTAGTTTAATCATCAATGTCAGCCTTAAAAAGGCTATACAGGCAGCATCCGATAAGCAAGAGAAGAGAATAAAAGAATAGTGAAGAGATTTCTGCTTACCGGTAAAAGTGCAAAAAATTAGGGAACATAACTATCAGGATGGTCAATTCACGTCCTTAATTTTATCGGTCACAGAATTCTCATGGACTGTAATGGCAAAATAATATTTTTTAATTATTTCCATCAATACACTCAATGTTGTTTATTTTTACATTAAATGATTGCTTTCACAGACAAAATTTCGGAACGGATTTGTGTGCATAAGTTTGCAGAATCGACAGGAAAGTATCAATGTGATATTTTCCAAGCTATATGTACTTTCTTAATTATTCCAAGATATAATTGACAATCGGTGAAGCAAAACATCGTGAGGAAACCGGGCTTCCAAAAATTGGAATCTGAAATCGCCAACCCCCAACCTGAGCAAGCATGATGATTAATGCTGTGGGAGATTTCGAGGCTGGTATTATTTGACAGACATGATACAACAAAGACTCTGAATGGACCAATATTATTCCGTGCAAAGATCAAACTACTTACTGATACCACTACACTGTAAGTAAGTCTACATGTAGTCAATATCCATTGTCAATCAGTCATTACTCTCACTCGCTGAACTATTAAACTACAATAGTATTGTAACAAGATTGCAAACATCAGCCGGATCTGTGTTATCTTGATAATCTGTATCGACAGCCAGTAAAAGTTGATCGTAATCATGCCACGATGATTTGTGGCTTCATATGAACAGACCATTAATTTTTGAGCCTTTTTTTTGTTTCTGTTGAGAATTTTTGCACTGGCTTTTGGTTATATCATTTGGTTTGAAGATAAGTTTATTGATTGGATTTTGCTTTCCTTGAAGTCAATTATGATCCACCAATTAACTTCATAGTATTTAATAGTGATGCAGTTACTATATTCAGTCCATTAGGTGGATTTAGGTAATATTAAAAATCAAACGAAAATTTAATTGAATCAAGACATTGTATCCTAAAAACACATCATGAACAATAAATAAATTTCGATTCTGAGTCAGCAGATGATTTAAATAATCGAAAAGATTGTTGATTAAAGATGTTTTAAGCAAAAGTAAAAATGCTTAACAATTAATTCGTCACAATTCCAAAATTTTTAAACATATTTAACCAATTTTTTTTATCGACTTTTTTTATCCCTTTTTTCTAACAACTTTTCATCACATAAAATCGTCTACCAAAGTAGCGGGGTCTACTAGTTAACAGGCTATTATATAAAACTCTTGAGCATTGCGCCACAAGACAACAATGGCGTCGCGTTATCTATGTTCAGACAAGTCGAAGGCATCAGCCGGATCTCACGGATCTCACAGATCTTACGGATCCTTATCTGCGATATCTCACCATCGTTAAGGTAAGAATTGATCGCAATCGCTCGCTTGCATGATTTGTGGCTTAGTGTGAACATGCCTTTATGCGACAATGTCTTTTATATAATAGTTTTTTATTGTTAGAGGTTTTGTGCAACAGCGGACATTTTTCTTCATAATTGTATTGAATGCTTCCGTTTCTTCAATTAAAATTAATTGATTGACGACATTTATGTATAGTTTTACAATTTTTGGCGTCCAATCGTTAAATTTTTAAATACAGTTTGCTAAAAGGTGCATTATTGCTTTTACATAAAAATATCCCATACAAAATAACAAAGTCCCACATTCTTCCCGCACATTAATTAAAAGTCTCATATATTGAGACAAGACAAAAGAGAATGTTAAGAATAAAATTTGCAGTCAATACTGTCCTAAGTGTCTTTTATAATTTATAAAATATTTTAAAGTTTATCCAGAAATAAACAAGGTGTATTTTTTAATACACCGCAGTTAATAGGGGTGAAAAAACATCACGAAAACTATCGATAAATAAATAAAATTACATAAGAATGGATTGGTTAAGGAAAATCGATTGCCATAGCGATCGATTCCTGCGATATAAAACCTTGTGTCGAATACTTTTTGCTGTTAACATACGCTCAAGGATTTGTTCTAGATTTCACACGAGTTACGTTTAGAATGTTGTTTTTGACGTTACATTTATGTACGGTGGTATTTCTTGGAACTTTTAATGAAAATCTTTTGTTTACTTTTCTAATGGAATTTTAATTTAAACGTTCGTTGGATACTTTTTGGAGTTCTGTGTGCGAAGGTTCAGTGTTATAATGTATGAAGTTTTTGTTAAAAGCTTTTACTTATATATATATAACAAAAAATCAAGCTGCATTTTTTTATACTTTTATGGATTACTTAACTGTGTCATGTCATCATATCAAAATGTTGATGCAATAAATAGACAGTGGATTAGAAACTCGTTTTAATATACTTAGCCCTGCTTTTTGTTGCAAAATGTTTCATATAAATAAAACTAACAATATTACAGTCTATAAACCTACAAAGAAATAACTGACAAGCACTATAATCTCATTGTGAAGCTGACAAGAATACATGCATTACAATCGCAGCATTTGTAAACAATTTGTACAAACATTTTAACAAATTTTACGAGTCTAATTTGTTTCATAAAATACTGCGACAATATAGGCAGTTATCCTCATTGTTCGACAGCAAACAAAATGAATAAAGTAGATGCAGGACATATTCTAATGTAGACACAGCACGATCTGCAAAGAGGGTTATGTGCCGATTGTGTTTCCAGTATCGAGTCGTAAACTCGTATTTGAGTTATCGATTTTCTTATATCGATATTGAAGTAGAACGTCACTAGGATAAGTTTGGTTATAAATTAAAGATGAAAGAGAAAATGACTGTGCTTTGTTTTTGTATTCAGGCTAACTGAATTGCACAACAATTAGAATGAAGCATTAATCACAATAGAAATGACGAAAGCTAGTACACTGCACAATGTGTACCAAGCCCAATTCTACAAAGTTATTGTTTTATTTTTAAAATTAGCACAAATCTTTGGATTTGTGCTATTTTTTAATTAAACCTTGAGTTACTCAATTTAAATACTATTAATTTCCATCCTAACACACCATATTTAAAAAATATATTAGTATTAGAACAAAACATTTAATGAGTACCTTTGGTTTCATCTGCAATCTAGTTTGGATTCCATTTTTAAGTATACTACAAAACAGCACTATTTTCTTTTAAACACGAATAAAAAAAAGTATTTTTCTGAACATGAAAAAGCTTGCTAAAGTTTAGCTGTAAGCGTAAATATACCTGATATCACAACTTATTAACACCAAGAAGGCAACTTTCAAGAAATCTAGGCAACGCTAACTACACAACTAACTTCTCACTCAAACAAACTTACCTACATTCGAAACAAGTGAACATCGATAAAACGATTCCCATCTCATTTGGAAGTTCAATCGAGTAGCCGTCATCAAATCGAGATAGCGTCGCGAGTTTACCGATATTTTGTGTTGATACAACACTAGTTTGTAGTGAAGTGAAAACTGATGACGCGATACTTATATTGTTAGACGGTTTTCACACGAACTGTTTGTTTTGACTTGATGATGATGTAGGATAGTTTGACGCTTTGTTTAAATAAGTTATAGATAGTTTTACTGTAAGTAATGAATATACTGTACGTAATAATCTAAGACATCATTGAAAATCGATGAAGGAAATCATCGTGAGAAAAATAGATTCCAAAAAATGCAATTTGAAATAGCTAACTCGCAAGTGAGCAAGCGTGGTGATCAATGCTCGTGCCATCTTTACATGAGAAGAGGTCTTTGCCCACCAGTGGATCAATGAAAAGCTGATATTATTTTAAACATATTTTTATATCAATGAATTAGTTAAACTTAACCGAGCAAAGCTCTAAATTATTTTCTTTTAGAATAAGTACAGATAACGAATCTATTATTATATTTTTCGCAAAGTTAATGACATAACAGAAGTAAATAATTATCTTGATATGGAATTTAGCATTATTATTTTACTATACAAATAAAATGCTGTATCTTTTTATCATCAACATCAATATCAGAATCGGGATGATTGTATTTTTGTATTTTTAAAGAATAAACGCAAAAACTACTTGACCGATTTCAAAAATTAGTTTACTATTTGAATGCTACATTATCCCTAAGTAACATAAGCTATATTTTTTATCACAAAATGTTCGAAAAATAAATGTCTACCCATGCGAAGCCAAGAGAAGCCGCTAGTGTTTTATAAAAGCCATTTGTACATTGGTATAACCCTGACAATACAAGAAGATATTAAATTTCACTGTAATACATTGTAAAACATTTGCAAAACCAAATAAGGCATAGATAGCAATATTTACCTTTCTATTTAGTGAAGGATTCCCGAAGCAACACGGATGTTATTCGTACTTATCTTAGACGTGGCCGGGATGACAAAGCCTTACAAATGTGTAAACACAACCTCCGAACCAAAACGTCATAAGTCACAAAACAAAAATTACGAATTTTCACAGAAAATTATCAAGATATTTGCGTTTAAAGTTGAGTTTGCAAATTTCTGTTTTCTGAGTAATGTGTATGATGTAGTAGACTAATGTTTAGTTTTGGATGTGCATATCTCTGATATTGTAACGGTTAGTTTATAGTTGTTTCTCATGGGAAATAAATACGTACATTGTAGTTGCACTTTACATTAGAAATTGTAGGACATGCATTTCACATTTGACGGTCTAATGTAAACAGATCAGTTTCATGTAGATTTATGCTGAACTGAATGGAAATGTGATAGACAATGTTTGTGATATGCAAAAGTAAACTTATTTTACTCACAAATAAATTAAAGAGTATGTACAGAAATCCATACTTCTATCCATCCTAATATGTATTATGAATGCAAAAGAAACTCTGTCTTTCAGTCTGTTACGTTTTTACAGTTAAATCACTAAACCGATTTTAGTTCGGGGTAAGTTTGGATCCCAAAAAAGACATGTATCTTACTTTTTGCCGCGATAGCCGCCACGCGGGTGGAGCAGCGGGCAACAGCTAGTAATAGGCTGGTAGAGTATTTTATTGCCTTTGACTTTAATCGTTTTTTTAACGTCATCTTAGTGTAATTTTTTTTTTTTTTGGATAACTTTGTGTAATATTAACTATGTTCTATTAAGTTTCGCAATAAATAGGCATCTTATTATAGAGACGCTTTCTCGGTGATCTGTGTTATGGGTTGAGGGGAATGTTGGACCGGGACCGCGGTCCCAGATTCCCCTTTGAATTTAATGTTTAGTTTTCAGTGGCCCGCAACAAAACAATTCGTTTGTATCCGAGTATATGTACAGTACACAAAAAGTTTAGGTATTATCCTTGTGTCACGGTTTATAATTCAAACCTTGCTTAAATGAAGTCTAGAATTTGAGTATTGTAGGTGATAGTAGAGGTGACTCTAAATACCACTTCGTAATTCACACAATCTAAACAAAAAACCAAAAAATTATACACATCACTTAAAATTAAAAAGAAAAATCAAATAAAAACCAACCAACGTAAAAATCCAAGAATCCTTCATTCCTAAATCCGATTTCAAGATATTTACGTTCGAATTAAACCATTGTTAAGTGTACATTAACTCAAGCGTTCTGTGTGAAAATCAAAGAAACTCAGTGTGAACACAAAGAGTACCTTATTATAAGTTCAACTTAGTAAAATAGATTTCGACACGTACAAGGAATTGATTGAAACTGAGTTCCTTTGAAGGTAAAATCTAATATAGAACGTGACGATAGAAATTATTTGTACTAATTCTTTTTATAACTGTTTCTTGTAAATGGAAAATTGAATTTTACTAGTTTTTAGCACTGCATTTGGAGCAAGAAAATAGAGGCACATATGTAATCGATTTGGATCAGTAACCGGTGACCTACGTGACCTTAAAGGTTACAAAAATTACCTTAAACTAATGGCATGTGCATTTTTTTAAGGTTTTTTTTTTCTACTTAAATATTTTTCTAATTGAATGTAAAAAACATTTCGTAATACCTACATAAATTATGCACGTGTACTTAATATGGAGTCATATTTTACCCCGACATTAAAGTTTGTATAAATGCAAAATATTTTAATACCACAGCGTCGGGTCTAGCAAATTGCTTATTAGTATCATTCAAATACGCAATACTACAAATGTTTGAGACATTTGCCAATTATCGTACGAAGATCTTCAGGTATTCGGCGCTGCCGGCCGTGTAGGCTGAGTTCGCAAATGAATGCGTGCCAACCACAGATGCGAACTTTCGTGAAGTGAAGGTAAGGATGAGTACGTACAGGAAAGTGTAACTTACTGATATTATTCATTATCTATACTAATATTATAAATTTAAGTCTGTCTGTCAGTTACACGTTCACGGCTAAATCGCTGAACATATTTAATTGAAATTTGTTATGAAGTAAATTTGGATCCTAAGGACATAGGCTACTTTTGCTGCGATAATTGCCAACCATGCGCCTAGAGCCGCGGGCAACAGCTACTTAGAACTTAAAAGTTAAAGTAAGAATTTAGCTTTATACTTGTTGTACTGGACACAAATTGTATAATGTAATCAAATCATATATTTTTAATTCTTTTAACAACTTTTTATATTGGTACTCGATGGACCGACGACCTGAAAGAGGTAGCTTTGTCGGACTGGATGCGATAGGCGGGGGACTGGATGCTGTGGCATAACTTGGGAAAAGCATAGGCTTCTTCTCAGTGGACCGCGATTGACTAATGAGGGCTACCATTATTGCGCTCACCAGTTGGCGCCACTGGCGCGTCAGCTGTCTACTTACACCAACAAACTAACTAAACTCGCATGCGACTCGCACACCTGGCGGTAAAATTAACGACAATAACCCTCATAGGTTATAATGCCTGTGTAATTGGCGGTGAGATTCACAAACCTTGATAAAAAGCAAACTTTTGTTAAGAGGACGAAATTGCGCACGCATGTTACTCGCTGGGGTTAGGGTCAGCCATAAAATACTGCGTGGCTAATTACATCGACTCCTGCGCGTCGAGGCACATAACACGTGGCAAGGTTAGCGATGTCAATGTTTATAAATCACACTTTTATTAGGCGAATTAAATTAAATAGGTTTAAAGGCTTCTTTCATTGCCTATTATAGGTTTTATATTTATGGTAATAAAATAAATAAATGGAGATAATTTTCTAATAGCGCAATTCCTGGCTATGAAAAGAAGATTCAAAACAAATGAAAAACTGTTTAAATTGTTATTCTTTATTGCATATCTAACAGTAGATATTTATTGTCCGATTAAATATCATATTTCTATTTTAAAAGTAGTTTGGCCCACGATCATAATGTATATTGTATTCAAATCCACGAAAAGCGAAATATAATAAGACTATATTTTATAAAAAATACATATTTATAACATAATTATATTGTACTATGATACAATCGCATTAAGAGTTACCCACCTACGCTGCTTATGCAAGTAAACTTGTATCGAAATAGTTGTTTAAAGCGTTTGCATTATTTATTCTAAGTCAGTAACCTGATACTTCAGATTTATACAATACTTAAACGGTAGTAAAAATAGATTTGTAAAATATTTTTATTGTTTGTTTATACTTTCTAACGGTAGCCATGTTGGGTTAACATTTATTTCTATCTTGCACGTAGGTGGTATAAAATATTAAGAACTTGCTTTGCACCGCGGTTTTACCAGAGTGAGTAGTTCCCGTTCTCGTAAATTATATTTTTTCCTTATTCTGATATTCTGGTCGGGGACGACCAACAAATCAACAATCATGAAAATCCGTCCACCCGTTCTTGAGTTATAAATGACTAGCTGTCCCCCGCGACTTTGTTCGCGTGTTTTACTTTCAACGGTTTTTCATTTTTGCAACATTTTTCATTTATGCTCCGCTCCTATTGGTCGTAGCGTGATGTTATATAGCCTATAGCCTTCCTCAATAAACGGACTATCCAATACAAAAATATTTTTTCAATTCGAACCAGTAGTTCCTGAGATTAGCGCGTTCAAACAAACAAACAAACAAACTCTTCAGCTTTATAATATTAAGTATAAATGTAACTAATCCGGCTGTGTTTTATGTACTCGTATATAGATTTTCAATTGAATAGAAGATGCTAAATTACGAGATTTGTAAATGTGTGTTCTACACACACTCGTTTGCTCACATTCTTTTATTAACCAAGTATAAAAAATTTGCCGTGAAAAATAGAAAACAATTTCAAGCATAGGCATAATAAAGGTAGTAATAAGATATGCCAGACAACAACTATAACAGTTACTGACATGCCGCACATAGACTGCTTGAAGCAGCCCGAGTGTTTTGAGCGGTTGACAAAACAAAAAGCAAGCGGTCTACAGCTCGAGCACGCCGTGTACGTTGACTAATTCATTGTTGCTTTAGCTGTTCGTGTGTAGATGGCCTAATAAAACTACTTATGTAATGTACAGTCAATCCCACGTAAGCAGTAACAAATACCTACCAAATCCAACCTTACTGCTTTTAAAATAAAGACGCTATTTATGTCTAATGCCGCGTTTACACTACGATACTATACACCATACTAGTGTTAAACACCGAGTGTACGTGTGTCGCCACAAGCGGGACATTTGTTGCGACACTCAGACACTATCCAGATGAAGTAAGGGTCGTAGTGTGAACTGTCAAGAAATTTGTGTTGCATTTGTGTCAATACTTTTATGTGTCTGACTGTACCGACATAAAGTTTGACTAATGATACGAAATAAATATTTGCGAGAAAATTACGCCTAAACAAATTAATACTACAGCTATTAATTAGGCATGACAGGTATCGTCAGCATTTTTTGTGAATATTAAAGATATAATAAATTGTAGTCATATTTTAAGTAATTAGTTTCATGTTTTGTAAGACACGCTTTAGTATTTTTACGAGCTAAATTTATGTTGGGTTTTTTTATAGTCTTACTAATTAGACGTACTAAATCTTTGTAGTTCTTTTCGAGTTTACTCTGAGAGGGTTAATTAGAACACCCTTTTAGATACTTTAAATGGACTAAACGTTCTATCATCAATATATATACTAATATATAAAGCTGAAGAGTTTGTTTGTTTGTTTGTTTGAACGCGCTAATCTCAGGAACTACAGGTCCGATTTGAAAAATTCTTTCAGTGTTGGATAGCCCATTTATTGAAGAAGGCTATAAGCCATGTAACATTACGCTGCGACCAAAAGTAGCGAAGCATAAATGAAAAATGTTGCAAAAATTAAAAACCGTTAGAACAGCTGTTTAATCAATTAACAATTTTAAATATTTACAAACTTAACTTAACTATATATATATACAAAAGAAATTATAAAATAAACTAATCTAATTAAACATAAACTTAAAATATGGCATCAAAAAATTCGTCCACATCGCTGTCCACTGGGAGTGTTCCCAAAAGGCTGGCGGCATTGCCACGTTGTATGGCAATGCTTATCCTCTGTCCAAGGTAAAAAACCGTTTAAATTGTTTAAATTAAAATACGCGGACAAAGTCGCAGGGGACAGCTAGTAATGTATATTAATATTATGACTGGCCTGTAGAATCCCAACAAAAATTATCTACATAGCAAAATTACTCAACATTAAAGACCATACAAGAAAACCCATTATCTTCTAAGGTCATTAAGTAAACAGATGTATATTTATGCGAACAAGTATTATTAATGGTTAACAGTTACCTAGATAAAGTGATAGATTTCCGTTAGAAGCTTATTATATTAGATTGGCCTTGATAACATATTTCCTAGCGATGACCTTTAAGACTTTTCTTTGGAAACTTGTTCTTATGTCAACCGTTTAGGGTTGGCTGACGGACCTGTTGTAATAGTGGTTACTGACCCTGACTGCTAAACCGGAGGTCGTGGGTTCGATTCCCGCCCGGGACAAATCTTTGTGTGTTTAGCACGATCGTTTGTTCTGTGTCTGGGTGTAATTTATCTATAATATGTATGTATTTAGAAATATATAAGTATGTTTATCAGTTGTCTGGTTGCCATAATACAGGCTCTGCCTAGTTTGGGATCAGATGGCCGTGTGTGAGTTGTCCCAAAATATTATATTATTATTATTAGCTATATTTTTTGTATTATTACTTTATTATTAGTATACAATAGGCTTCAGTCATAGTCAAGTCATAGCTTTTGTGTGTAGGTAAATACATAATTGTTATTTGTGTACTTTTTAAAACAAATATATCAAAAACTTAGAGTTAATATAGACAAGCATAGATCGCGCGCATTGCTAGTAGCCGACCCAAAGCAAAATTTTTAGCTAAACGTACTGTACTCTTTTACTGATTTTAAGTGATTTTCCGTGCGACGACAGAAGTTTATGCGAAAAATATCGATAGTTCCGATATTATTAGGGTAATATTGGGTTTTAAGATACTTTTCATAAAAGGGCGCACTCTATTAAGACACAAATTTTTCGATTTTACTTTTTCATACTTTTTTTTTTCATGCTTTATAGCTTACTTATTTTCGGCTTTAAGTAGGAAAATATGTCGTCATTTGTTTTCCTTTTGTTAGTAAAATTGCTTATAGTTTACTCCAGCTTCATTCGAGTGCCGATAAAGATCTAGTGCGATAAACCAGCACGTGTTAGAGCTAGACAGATAAACAGCTCGCTGCCATTAACGGATGTGGAAAAACTTTATAAGCCCGACTTTACCGTTTTATTTGCTTTAGCCACACATCGGTATTTATGCGCTAGTGATGAGGTGGCTATCGATGTTATTTTCGATTAGTATTTTTTTTAAGGTGTACCTCTACCTTCACCTTTTCCATGTGTCTTTTTTCCTGAAAAATAATTATAGCCTATTGCATTAACAATTTGGTAGTCAATATAAATTTAGTCTCTTGTAGATTTAAAATTTTGAAACTTATTGCTAGTTTAAGCTACAAATTAATTAATGAGAAGAGTTTAAAAATACATGGGCGATGCGATTATAGGCAATTTTTGTTAAAAATGTTGTCCCGGCAAGACCATGGCAATTCAAAAATTGTATAGAAATTGCCAAGATGTGGCCAATTTTTTACTGTGTGATCAAATAAGTTTTACTCAACAACTCTACTTGATATTTGTATCACAACCTAGTACTAACATCATAACCATTGGACAATTATTTGCGTAACAAACAACGCCATCTACTACTTATACTATAAGTAGGATTGGCAGTTTAAAATAAATGAATGTCGGTCAACGTGTCTACTGCGTCAAGGCCTAACTCTTTTATTAATTACTTATTAATTATCAGTAATTACTCTCGATTCAGTTCCAAATTTAATATCAATGATGAGGATAATGCGATTGATTCAACTAAACGTATGCGGTCGGTAATAGATTAGTTATAAGTAGGTACAGGTTACATAAATCTTAGTTAACAATGAAAAAAAGAACATTATCGCCCAGAGCTTAAGAAACAATAATTATAAATTAAGAGGATTTTTTTATGATGAAGATGTTTTCCGCAGTTAGTATTAGCGCAGGCTTTGACTTCTTCATTGGACGTTCTTTGATCTTTTTTTAAACAATACTGGCCTATAAACTTCTCACTGCTGGGCCCACGCCTCTTCTCATGTAGAAGAGGCACGAGCTTTGATCACCACGCTAGCTCACTTAGAAATGGCGATTTCAGAATTTTTGAAGGAAACTTAACGAAGTTTTCCTTCAACGTTTGCCAATGGTATCTTACAACAATTAAGAAAGTACATATAACTTTGAAAATGTTATATTGGCTTGTAGTGGGTTTGAACCTGGAATCTTGTGCATACAAATCCGTTCGTTGAACCACTAGGCCACCACGACATACTTTTTAAGTATCGCTCAAACAGAATTTTTAATTAATGTAGGTAGATATTTTAATTAGGGAACTGCACACCATATGATGAAATGGGATACTAACACCATTACTAATGAAGGTTTTATACTTTATCTTGTATCCCTGTTTGGCACCAACTAAGATTGATGACGCTTCCGTGAGAGAATTAATTTCGCCGCCATTTTATGTAGGCGAGCTATGCATCGTTACATCACAAAGAAATTAGAAGTAAAAGTAATTTATTAAAAAATAAAAAAAGTTTAATAACGTTTACCCATAAATGGAGAAATTAATTTACTCAAATAATTATCTCCTAAAATGGTGAACTACTATTAACAAATGCAAATATTAAATTGAAATCCAATTATTTAATGTAAGTTAAACGGTTTTAAATCGTTTTGATATTACGTAACGAACGATTTATATTATTTATTGGGCACTACGGGAGCATTAGAAAGTTTGCAAATTAATGAACACTTAAAATAATTAAAAGTCAATGACTTCGCATAAATTATCATTTGATTTTAGGGTTAAGTCAGACTGTATAAAACTGTACCTTATATTTTATGAATAATAATCTCATTGCTAAACTTATTAAGTATTACAACCACTGCCATATTACACGATTTTGTAGGTGCCTACATAATTGCAACAGATATCTTTATATTCAACTCTGAAGATAACATAATTAAGTTCAAATTTCCTTGAGTGGTACTCCACCTAAATAATGAATATTTACTTTAAAATACAGTTTAAATTTATATATGGCGGTATAAAAATGCCAAGTGCAATATAATGTTAGTTAAATTAAATTTTAGCAAATTAAATTTAAATTCTTAGCCATTCAGTGTTAATTACTAATGAAAGTACGGAACCCAAGTTAAATGAATATTAAAACGAGCGTCTAACTTTACGAATCATTTCAATCAATGGCAGTCAAGTAAAAGTTTGGAATGATACTAAAGATAATATAAACATTAAATCTGTTGAAGGTACAGAAAACCACACAGTAATCGTTCAACATTAATTTTAAAAACAATTTTAAGTCAAGGCAGTAAAGCTTATTTTCGCAAATCATTATTACGTCTGACTTGCAGTTGACCATACAATAGCTGCTTCCATTAGAATAGATACATCTGCCAAATTTTTTGATATAAATAACACATTATAATAGAATTATTGACGGGTCAGTTATTACTAAACTCTTAATTAAATTTCAACAAATGAAATAGTTGATGATATTGATGAGAGTTTATTTGATATTTCTGATTAAGAACACATCATAGTAGACAATGCTTTGAAAATTGATGAATAAGAAGTATAAAATAAGTACTAATAAAAACACCTTTATGAAATAGGTACCTACAAGTAAAGTTTTATCCATCCGGGGATTAAACCAGGGACCTCAGAGCTTGCCACACATTGAAAACAGATGCGACAGTCACTCAAAAAAGAATGGTCTTCAAAAAAGTACCTACTTAATGATGTCTAATGTTGTAAAAACTAGATACTCTGCTATTAAATACGTATCCGTTTATTATGAAAATTCTATAGACTAAATACTATTAAGAAGTTTTAAAAACTGGGAAAACCGAATAGTTAGGTAAATAATATTTTAGTTTATGACAGCTTTATGGCTAAACCGTAAAAGAAGTTTTATTAAAATTTCAGAAACTCGTTTCTATCTAAGTAAGTGGAAACGTTTTCTATCTGAAATGAACGCAATACATTAACAAATCATTCACGAGTATTCCTTTGGTCGGTCACCATTACTCGCCTTTATTAATTCAATTATTTACATCAGCTTAATATAACCAACTTACATCTGCGATGAATTAACAAGAAAACTGAACAAAAACATAGGGAATTTGATTTTTAGGACCGCAAATAGTATTTTGTTTTCCCAGAATCATGGTATGACCTCATCAGTCAATCGAGGGGTCTTGTAAAAACAACTGCGTAACGAACATTGATTAGTGGTACAAAAAACTAAGCAGAGCAGATACTCAATGAATATATCGAGTTTAATATCAAATGTGATTCATTGACACGGTTACGTCGATAACCTTTGGCATTGGACATCATTACGGTTATTTCTAATGCTCTTAGTAGATACTAATACTCAGGATGCTTATAATAATAATATTGTTGTCTAAATACTCGATAGTATCATCAAATCATGTTGATACAACAAATGGATTTCGATAAAGCCTTTGATCGAAAGCTTCATAATCTTTTCTTTTACAATCTTAAAAATTGGAGACATGATTCTTTATTTTAGATTATTATGGAATAAAAATAGTTGAATTTAATAATAACCCTGAATTTTAGTGTCATGATCTTCCTTGTCTATCAAAAGGTTGTCTTGGCGATATCGTTATAAGCGATAAGGCCACCAATGTACTCTAAATTCAAACGGATGTCATCAAATGTTATATCTTACGGTATACAATAAAAAGCATTTTAAATATCTAATTTGGAAGTCGGAAACAAAATACAAGTAACTACTAATCTGTTGCATAACCCGTTCAAAGGTGTTGATCATTTTCTAATTTTCAAAGAGCCTTTACTTCTTCTTTGGTTATCTGCGGCAAACCTTGATTCCAATTTAATAAAAAAAAAAGAAGAAATTAAACAAAATCTAAATTTAATCTATACTTCGATAAAAGCCAACCTTTTTGACTTGACCAAACCAAATTATCGTGTAAAAACTTTGACAGGTCTACTAAAATTTCTCAAAATTAAAACTCAACCTTCAGTATTGGAGAGTAATTAACTCCCCAAGTTATCAACGCGACCTTTCCTTATTAGATTGCCGGTGAGATTGCCGTGTCACCCCCTTGCTATTATTTTAAACTTATTACTTAAAGTCGTAGCATTTTCTAATATCAATTTTTCATCTAATATAATTATTTTTACAGTCTAATAATTTGTGATTCCAATTGTGGGGCTGGACACGTTTTCCTAGTAACAAAGGAAAACAAACGAAAAAGATTGTTTGACATCATCTGTCTTTCTAAATGAAGCTTTGTCTGAGCATTAGTCGTTTAAAAAAAACCCATAATTATAAAATCACAAATATCTTTCAAAGCAAAGGCCATGGATTATAATTGTGTAATTAATTTCCAATATTAATGAAACGCATTTTAGTAACACAATTATAAATTCAGATGACCCAAATTAATTGGAAAACCGAATTAATATTAATAGTTTTATTATCATAATTAGACCTAATAATCATGATAATTAGAATAATGATCATGTTATTAGGTTAAAACATCCGGTGAACTTGACCATGCCACGAAATATTTAGAGTAAGGAAATGAATGGACTGGTTTATCTTAATAGGCTTTATCTAATCCGCGTGTCGTAAGCTATAGGTCAATTCGATTAGGAACTCCTCTGTTTTATGTTAGTATTATTATACCATTTAGTTCTATAGTATTTAGATAGTTGGCCAAAGACACTACTGCAGTAATTATTTTAACAATGCGGAATCGCTTGTTATGTCGAATGACTCTGCCGACCCTTTTGCGTTTAGTTAATATAAAAATAAAATGAGTACAGTTTTGACTTAGTTTAGGTGATCTATTAAATAATGGCTAATTATGACAACACCTATGTTTCATATTATTATAGTGTCGTAATCGGTAAAACAGAAGCAGTGGTTAAGTCGAAACTAAGCAGTCTGATCATCATTAGGTAATAGGCCATGAACTAAGACATTAATCTTGACATTACGTATTTCATCTTGCAAAACCTAATTTAAATAAATTATATTTATCGACATTACTATTAAATACAGTTAATACATCACTAAATTATTTACCGTCTCTCGTTTGCAAAAACCACAAGATCTACGCGTCATACAGTCTACGCCATGTCGGATTGCTTGCAGTGTAAACAAAAAAACTCGACTACATACTTGTACAAGTCAAACACACAATTGTGAACCTTATCTGATCATGATAAGAGTCTTAATAACAACATCGGTAAGTTTGTTAACAGCAAATCGAGGCAACATAAGTCAGATTTAATTTAAGCAAAATTAAACTTTATTCATAAGTGGTAAGGTTGAGAGAATAGTAAAAAAGTTTGTACGAAACAAAATATTATTAAGTAATAATAATAAATGGGTAATACTATTAATCACGAAGTTGTTGGAATGTCGGCAAAAGTTAAATTAATCATTTATTGGTTTCGATTCGTTTACAAACAAGGTTATGTGTGTAAGTCAACTGGCAAGGTCTGAGTTCCGTACCTTATTTGTAAGTAATTTGACAATATTAATAATTAAGGTTATTTTTGTTGTGTGGTCTGCGCAAAAAATACTATTATTCACTAATTACTGTAAGTGCTTTTGGTTGTGTGTCGTAATTTTGACTGTGCCGATTCTCTGTGTGTAATAGGCCACCCAGTGAGAGACCTACTTACATACTTCCTAAATCCATTGCACAGTGGTCTCATTTATTTATTATTTCGTATTTCATATCAGTATTCGGAAAGTAATATAAGCCAAGGTTGTTGCTTAGTATAGTTTGTCCAGGAATTGTTTTATTGGATAACAGACAAAAGGGTAACCCATAAGTGAACACGCTTGCGCATAAACATATACAACTCCAGAGGTCTTGCCGATGCGTTGCTTACCTTTAAGATGAGCGCAAGCCTTGACATCATACAAAAATTTGTCGGCACTTTTATAAGTACTTAGCTTTAACATTATTCTTTATTTCTCTCGACTAAAGCTCAAATACATCATCATTATCTTCAAGTATGTTGAGTAATTTTCCAGTGTAAACATTATTTGATCTAACAACATAACGATGGGAAGTGGCCACATTTTTACTTGCAATTTAAAAACGGATAATTTCGTTTTTATTGTAACTACCATGTAATACATTCTTGGTAACATAATGATGTAATTTTCTGACTGGTTTTTATATTGTAGGTATAGTTTTGACAACCAGTTTTCGGTAATTACCAATAATTTCGGACATGATGAACTTATCATGATTAAGTAGAAAGCAAGTTCTCATGGAATTATAAGATGCAAGATTCATGTGGTTTTTCCTAAATAATATGATTCTTTTTTACCGTTGATCGCGATAATGAAGACCTCTCCTTTTTCTTTATTCGCATTTTTGTGATGGAATTGTGGAATTTTACAAGTGTAAACTTAACGCGTAACCTTTTAATGCATGTGTTAAAATAACTTTATTTAGAAAGTACATACTTGGTATTTTTATTTGTATTTATACTTTTTATTGGAATTTCTAATATATATAAAGAAAAAAAAAAGAAAATTTAACACAATTTCCATTTTTAGACCTTTTTGGTGCAGTACTTATTCTGAGATAGTTACCTGCTTAAAGTTGTATTTATACTTGGTATATATTCTATAACATTCAATAAATATTCTATTCTATTCTATTCTATTCTATCTATTAATTAAAAAAATTAACACAACTTCTAGTCTTTAGAACTTTTTGGTGCAGTGCTTATGCTGAGATACGTACCTGCTGACGGTAAAACTAACTTAAGGTATCTACAATCATAATTAAGAATCAGACAGACCCCAGCCTGATTCTCGTTATTACTAAACACATAATAATTTATGTACAGGTCAAACCACCTAAAGAGAATGATCATGAGGGCAGATAACCTGCAGAGTCAAGCGTTGGTGTAGATGCTACTACAACGATACCAAAACAGTGAAGTGAGGCTTGAAAATAGTAATAATATGCACGTCGTGACAAGTTTGTTATCGATCGCCATCACTTTTCCTTATTAACACTGCATTCAGGAAACAGCAAATTTTCTCTTAGATTGTCTTGACAAAACTTTAACGCAGAATATTGACGAAAATAATTGATATTTTGATATGATCTTTGTTAAAAGGCTAAGTGATATTTAAGTATTGCTTACGGGGATAATTATTTTAAAATTGCACTGCAGTTGCTTGCTAGTACTTACATATTTTGTAGCAATTGTACATCATAAATAGAATTTGTAACGGAATAATGAGCATAGCACTAATTTGGATCGTTTCCCTAATCCCTTAGGGTATGGCACCTATTGGTGCTATTATCATAATTAGCAGTTATAAAAACTCAACCAACCTAAATTATATAATTTACAATTCAGCATTCCCTACCTAATAAAATTTATAGCGTACCGAATACAATCATCATTTTGATTACGAAATTAGAAAATGAACAATTGTTTGAATTAAACCTAGATGTAAACAAGTCAGCAGCAAAGGCAAGTTTAAAATTATTACAGACCAAACGTTATTTTGTCAACACTCCGACTCAATCTTTCTTACGTAATATTATTCTCACACCATAACCCAGAAATAACACAACATAATTACGACGGAAAGTACTTTACTCAGTCGCAACATCAAAAATTATCTAACTGTCATGCAATTATCGTTTTGAAAAGTCCCACTTTTAACATGTTAGATCGCGTTCACGGTTCGTACTTTTCTCTGGAATCGTCCATCTAATAAGTTAATGTGACTACCAAGTAGTCACGATGAATCATAAATAAATCGTCAAAATGGCTATCGCATCATTCATTACGTCGTCACTACCAATGCGCTTTAAATCTTTAGTGTAAACCCGTCAATGAACACCGCACAATGATATAAATCGTGCGTTTGATGGACCAGTCAATTTCCTGTCGCAGTGCTTAGCACGGGCCATAATGGTTATAGTTTCCTTTGCAACTCGACTATTATCTTCACGGGTATACATTGAATTATTTTAAACGTAAGCAGAAGCAATAAAGTTTTCAAATCCGGTTCCTTTATTGGCCGTCTCTTATGATGTGTCCTTCAGTGATTGTGAAATTGTGGGAACATTTCGTTTGTTAAGTGAATATAATGGGATATAACTGTTTAGATTTAGATAATGCATTCGACACTTTATCACGAAAAACGGTTAGCTGTGCTATAAAATTTCTAGCTGACCATTGTGTTAACGTTGATAAATGCATAGCTAGAATAGCTTTCGTGAGTAACAAAGTAACATTAGATATGATGAGCGTATATTAAAGGGATATAATATAAAGGGAGTATCACAAGGTTCACACCTGGGACCACAATATTTCAACGCTAAATTGCCCTTTGTTTTCTGAAAACATTGTAAATACCGTTGATCTTGAATTTTATTCATATTCACGTAAATGAAGGTAGAATGAAATTACCTGTAACAAGAGAACAAAGTCTGATTAGTTAAATGCATATTTTATTATAATACTCTACAAAGCAAGTCTTGATTAAAAGTAGTGTGCATACTTGCACTGGCAATGTTCAAGGGTAATACGCAGAAACTTATTTGTGTTAGTTTTAATTAAATAAGTAGGTACTATGTTCTTTTATCAGAAGTTGCAAGTTTTAAGAGAGCTAAATTTTCATTGCATTAGAAAATGATTATTTACCATAATTTAACTGCAGAATAAAAAAAATCAAATGCGCTAACCGATAACTCAAACAAAAACGACGGCGTACTTTTATGGAAAATTACAAATCAATACTATTTTGAGTGACAAAAAAAAATGTGTTACATTTTAGCGCCTGTAATACAATTTAATTCTCATTAGTAAGTACAGGTGCAACCGTTACCCCTTTTACTGTTATGATCATCATTCTGAAAATAAAGTATTATTTGTTTAATTTAGACCATTAATATTTTCAAAAATATCTGAGTAAATAAAAATATAAGTTAATTGATTTTATATTATAGCGATCACTGTTCTACTATGCATGCTAGTCAACGAATTTTCCACTGTAGTGTAGGAAGAGATTCTCTGGGTAACCGGCTGAAATTTTAAAGGCCAAATCATAATAATTGGGCTCAAAATAACATACTCTAATTGTAATATCTCAGTTCTTATCTTAACGGCTTCGATAAAGGGGTGACGGCTGTTATGTAAACATAGTGTTATTAGTTCATTATTACTTGTTCTATTATAATCCTTATCGCAGTTCATTCATTGGCGTGTCAGACATTATTATTATTGTAAATTATAGTACTGATTGTTTAATGAGCTATTTTTGGTGATGAAAAGATTTAAACAAATTCGAATATTATAGCTACGTAGTATGATATTGTGCAATTGTTTTTGGCAAACAATGGGACGATTGTTATTTTGTCCTTTGTGACCTTACTTACACCTGTGTGGCAATTGATTTTCTATAAGCTTGTTTTAACAATGCTAATATGAAGACTCTAATTTACTCTCCGTCTGCCTATCCTTTCAAGCTATGACGGGGTTACTAAAAAAGTTACTACCATTAACATGATAAATAAAAAAGAAGTAGAATGTGGGGATTAAGCCAATTTAATTTTAAAGTAATTAAAAAAAATCTTGCGTAAGAAACAAAACCTCAAGAGACATCGTGAGATGGGACGAACTTAACTCCTATTCGAAATAATTAGGAATCGAAATTATGAACAACAATAGCCGAAAACCGGAACATTGGAAGACGGAAAGGGATTCATTTTCCCTGCAGTGGCACTATCATGACTGAAAATAAATAAATAAGAAACAATGTAAAATAAAATAAAACATGAGTTTTTAATTTAAACATTTTACAATGTTATTATTTCGGTAGATAACTATTATTATTATTCTTTGTCCAAATCGTTCATACACAAAGTTTTTTAACACGAACACTTATTAAAACATTAACTACGACATACGAATATTTAATACTAAAGTTGAGGGAATAGAGTATTATATATTCATGCAACGTAGTTTAACTTTAAACCTATCACGAAGAAACTGATCGAGTTAAAACATTATACACGCACGCGTTCAAAGGAGTTCCGCAGAATAGAGTAAAGCCGCTTAGGTATTTATTGATCGAAAGGTCAGCTTACTAAGTTAACCTAAATTGCTTTAGGCCTTACAGAGATTGTTAGGAAAATACAGGTCAATCGGGAAATTGACTGTCATACGTCACCAGTGGTATTACACTGAATATTTTAGGTCCTATTACCATTTTCATTATTTCGTACTGCGATGGCGGAATTTCGCAATTTCAGGGGTAGTTTTGTTGGGGATGTAATTAGCTTTTGATTGCTAATATAAACCTATTAGTACGAGAGCTGACGACCAAAACCATGTCTCATAGCAATACGGCAAAAACCCTATAAAATCGTTAGATTGTATGATTCTAAACCCGACTAGGTGTGTAGTAACGGTCGAAAGTGTAGCAACTGCGTGGGAGGCCATTTCTGCTGTGTCAAAAAAAAAAGACAGTCGGTATTATAGCAATACGTCTGATAGTGAAAATGTACATAGATTTTATAATTGTATTACGAAAAAGTTTGTTTTCAGACATTTTGCGCGTAGCATATAGCCTGAGCGCATTTTTGAAAATGTCAACAAATTTAGCCGACCTGTATCATAGCAATACGGATAATTTTTTTTTTCAACTTTTCGTATTGCTGCCATGATTACCAAAAACCTGTTTTCAGACACTTTAAGTGTAGCATATACTCCCAAAAACGAAAATAAATTGTGCGATTTATTTCAGTCTTCAACTTCAATGTTACGGTTTCGGGTAAATTCTTTGTTAATTATCATCTAATAAATTCAGGGTCGCAACGTATTCATTGGTTTGTAACAGAAAATTCAAGATGCCTCAATACGATTTTTAAATGATATCTGAGTATCGAAAAGTTGTCTGATAGAGAAGGTGCTACACTTAATTTGTCTGATATAAATTTTTTGCACATGTGGACCACTTATTTTATCATGTCCAACAATTTTCAGACATATTGCTATGATACCGATCGGTAAAATTTGTTAACATTTTCAAAACGGTCTCAAAATTTAATGCGTTCACATTTCCGTCTGAAAATTGTTTTGTTCGCATCAAATAACCAAAATTTACTAATAAAAAAGATTTTCAGACGTATTGCTATGAGACATTTTTTTTGTCTCATTTTTTATTTTTTTAAGTGATTTTACGTGTTTGCGCTACACCACTAACGTCTGAAAAATATGTTTCCGGTATCTCAGAACTATCATTCAACTACAGTCTGCAAATCAGACATATTGCTATGATGCAGTTCGGTAAAATTCTTTGACAATTTTGAAAATTCGGTCAGATCAAATGCTACGCGGAAAATGTCTGATATTGGTATTTTCGAGTTCAGGATAATCGTATCTATCGATTTGATGCGGTTTTGGCCGTATTGCTATGAGACAAAAATTTTGGTCGTCAGCTCTCGTACTATATAGCTAACTGTTTTTGACTTGCCTGTTGGTTTAGTGACCGTGTCTGCTAAACCGGAGGTGGCGGGTTCGATTCCGAACCAGGATAATGCTTTGTGTAATGAGCATAATAATTTGTTCTGTGTCTGGGTGTCATTTATCTATGCTTGTATTTAGAAATTATATAAGTATTTTTATCAGTTTCTTGGTTGCGATGATACAGGCTCTGTCTAGTTTGGGATCCAGATGACCGTGTGTGAGTTGTCCCAAGATATTATTATCATAAATAATATAATTGGGTATGTTCTGTAGAAAAGCATAGTCAGAAAATTTTGAAAGTACTTTTGGAAAACAGACTTTATTATAAACAAAACAGATTTTACTATAAACAAAAATTTTCATCCTCGATATTTTGGGAAAGAATGCGCCATAATTCACTTAAATGTGATGACTAATGATGCTGATGATGAAGGTTTGGTGAGGAATAAACATTCAATGCATTTTTATACGTTGGCAATACTGCATTCTAACAAAACGTTTATAAAATAACGACCGCACATTAAACACTCACTCAAATTAAGCATATTATTCACACGCGTGCTCCCACACGCTATGAAGTCACCCTGTATAGGGTTACAGGTCATGCTTGACATAAATGATTCGGTAAACCACACCACTAGAATAGCAAAGTGATCTTTTCCCACAGGATATAATTATATATGAGAGTGAAAAACGGAAGTCATTTATTTAATACTTTGAAATTTCCAACTGCGCCTGGAAAAGATTTGCACTCAAGTTAGTAAATTAAATGTTGAAAAACAACGAACACGTTGCAAAAAAGACAATTTTTAACAAGTTTTTGAGGTTTTTAGACAACTTAAAAAATTGCTCTAACATAGGAAATTCGAAGTAATGGATAATGGTGGTTAAACTAAAATCTAAATTATTAAAATTTGGGCCGGACAAAGTTGTAAGGTCAGTAAGTCTGGAGTAAAGAACCTTTAAATGGGTTTAACAAGGCCTTGATTTTTTTTTATTCTTTGTTAATGTTGTCCACAAACAACATCACATACAGTGCTCTGAACCCAAAGTAAGTAATAAGTATTGATTTATTATAGTCTCTATGATCATTGCAAGCGTACACCCTTTGATTACACCATTCTCAATGTTAGTAATACTCATAACAAAGTTACAAACTGTAGATACACAGAATATACCTCTAAATTGACTTGACAATGTGATGACATCTAATAAAATAGTAAATTTAGCACGTTGTTGTCTTTGGAGAATACGTAATGCTACCTGTGTTATGAGTAAAATCAATAGGAACAACATAACTACGTGTGTGGATTCTGTAACAGTGTTATGCTTACTTGATTTGGGTAAACATGCATGTTACAAGGAGAGTTTACATAACGCAGATTAACTTAGTAAACAATACCTACGTGATATCTGCTATGATGGTTTTTCTAGTAGAAAGGTACCTAACCTTTCTCGGTTAAGGAGATATTCTTAAAATGTTTATGAAAAAAAACTTAGTTTCAGAAGATCATCAAAACTGGGCTTTTCGGGAAAAGTTACATTTCCCAACCACCTACTGATTAATAAAATATTTTAAAGATGGATTAAGTTACTAATCAAATGAGTGTCATAACTTTAGGTATAAAATCGAAAATAGTTAATTACTTCTCTAAAATGAGAAAGAGGTATTTGGGTCGGTTATACAAATCTACTAGCGACACGCCCTAGCTTCTTACGGGTAGAAAAAACTTTAAGTATATATTTGTAACCTTCCTCTTGAATCACTCTATCTATTGCTGAAAACTGCATTAAAACCTGTTGCGTAGTTTAAAAGATCTAAGCGCACAAACAGCGGTAGCGACTTTGTTTTACTCTATATTATGATGCGAATAAAATTGTAGAGTCAATTTACGTAAGTGATCATCAGTCCTACATAGTTTAATAAAACCAGATAATCTCATAAATAATTGTTTCTAAGCTCCTCCGGGGTTCGTGCTTTCGAAACACAGCTGTTTACATTTTAATATGACTTGTTTTTGTTTAAGTGAGAATTGCTTCGGGCTTTAAACCTTTGCTTGAACTTTGGTATGAGAGGGTCAGGTGTAAAGTGGATGAAATAACTATCGAGATAAACGAAAATTTTAAATTTTCTAACTCAAATTAAAGGACGCTGTTCTGGAGGAATTTGAAAAACAGGATTTTAAAAATATATTGCCGTCGCACACCTCCGACCTACAGTGAAGTGCGTAAGGGACAACTGCAGCTCAGGCGGTTAA
Source organism: Diachrysia chrysitis (assembly GCA_932294365.1). NCBI lineage: Eukaryota > Metazoa > Arthropoda > Insecta > Lepidoptera > Noctuidae > Diachrysia > Diachrysia chrysitis. The sequence continues at coordinate 8,577,770 of OW028662.1, read as the reverse complement.
TACCTACAAAATTGTTTAAAAAAGACGTTTCGTCTTCCGCTGTTTTCTTCTCTAAAACGGTACTGATCCAAATAAATTTGCACCAAAATTTAGAGGAAAGGTATATCTAATAATATCTATGCTTCTTTTTTGTCAAAATCATATCAAATTTGTTTAATTATTGTCGGCACACGGAGGCAAAAACGGGCTATTTTTGAATTTTTGAAATAATGCTCAACTACTTAATTGTTGCGTTACCTACTGATTTGTTTGAAGTCGACGTCATAACTATGCTCAAACTAACATAAAAAAATATAAACATCCATATTGATAACCTCCTTCTTTTTGGAAGTCGGTTAAAAAGGTAGTAAAGTTGATAAATTATACGGAACCACTATGTTCCGTATAATTTATCAACATATATTACTCATAAATTTTATCGTCACCGACATCCGATACGACCAGTACGACAAAACAAATGATTCCAATAACAATGGGGTTTATAACCTTGGAGTAGTGTCAACACATGGTCATTGTTCCTCAACCTTTCACTTTCGTATTGCCCAATACTAATTATCTAATCTTGATCATTAATCTAGAGCGAATGGTGACCTCTACTATGAGTTCCTGTCAATATTAATCATTTGTTTTTCACTTTCAGTCGATTATAAATTAATAATTGGATTATCTTTTGGTAATGAACTGTTAATTGGTTCTAAATATTTCTTCGCTTTGAAGAGATTTACAAAAAAGTCTTGAAAAAGGCAAAGGCCTCTCTAAATCTCTCTTTTAAAAATAAATAAAGTGAGTAGGTGTTTTATCACAGAATATCCTTAACACTGATTTACACTTTTATTTATTTCAAAAAACAATATACAATATGTTTTTGTACACTTACTGTGAACGCTTTATTTCATTGACATTATACTAAAAGCTTTTTGAAGAATACATGGCTAAATTGCTATATTCATGCCTATGAACTCCTACGCTATTTGATAAAAACGTACTGAATAATGTCTGATATGGTTATGGAAGAAAATACACGTCGCCACTTATGTATGTCGCACATAAAAGTTATTACGTGAGTGAACATAAGAGCGTTATCACTTCAGTAAAGAAAGTGATTTAGAAACGAGAACACCTAGTAGGGTATAAAATTACTGTTCGCAAATTATAGACAGGCAATTTTCTAGTCATAATGCTTTAGTATTGTATGTTCCCCATTATTAAATATCATAATCTAGTTTCAATTGTTTTTTATCTATCTGCTTATCAAAAGATTTAATCTTGAATTAGATTTACATAATATTAGAATTGTGTAGTAGTCTATAGTTTGATCCGACTTCATTTTGATCTAGATTAGTGTGCACTAATGTCTGAGTCAGATTAAACTACTAACTTTACAAAATTGAGACTATCGTGTATTGCAGATAAAGCCATTTTTAACATTTCATCTTCCAAACATAATTATGTTTTATATGCAATGGCAATTCAGTGCGAGCTCTATATACATATATAAAATTCTTGTGTCTCAGTGTTTGTAACTAAATTCCTCCGAAACGGCTTAACCGATTTTTATGAAATTTTTCGTGTATAGTAGTAGGCGGTGTTCGACTCACGACACCAATGCCGCCGCGTTAGCTCATGATTAGAGACTCTTATTGAGTCTGAAACTAGTCGGGCGATCCCGAGAATATACGTGAAAAAACCGTTTTGTTTTAAATAATTATAAACGAAGTAGTTTAAAATTTTATAGACCCTAAAAAATAATCATATCTACCATATAGAATTTTAATCAAGTTGATACAGTACTGGATACGTATTTGGTAACGAAAACCAAATTTGCATATGTTTACTTTGCCATGTCAACTACTGTACAATTAAATGTTGATTTCAAGTTACGTCTAGCACTTTTGCTAGATACCTAATGATTAAGTCAAAAGCTTGCTACAGCCATGTATAGGTTAGCTAGATGTCTAACCACTACTTAATCCAATTAAGATATTTCTCTTAGATCAAAGTGTCAATTTTAATGTCTGTAACCTAGTTCTAGACTATTTGATCATTGGTCCTAATGTTTGCGACATTATAATTTCGTGATTAAAGGTTGCGTGTCAATTAAAAGCTGATGACTAACCTTTTAAGATTTACCAATATACATTCGTGGCCTAAAAAAAATGTATTATTAATTGTCAAATGTCTGGGAAAAATTGGACGTAGGAGAAAATCCTTCAATAACAATTTATACAAAAATCGTACAATAGTCTCTGTTCACCTCTAAGGCTTTTTTTGAAATACGTAACTATCAGAATAACCTATCATTATCTTAAACACATTTGTTTTTTTAATTGCAATAATCAGTTTTTTTTTCGACAACTCTCAAGCGGCCATCTGATCCCATACTACGCAGAGCCTTTATTATGGTGACCAGACAACTGATAAATATACTTTTACATTTCTAAATAAATACACATTATAGATAAATTATACCCAGACACCGAACAAGAAGAAGGTAGGAATCGAACCCAAGACCTCCAGTTTAGCAGTCAGGGTCACTAACCACTAGACCAACAGGCCAGTCAAAGTTCTAAAATATTACTCGTAACTACTATGCTGAAACAAAAGGTCAAAAATTATAAAGGCAATGAAAGTGTAAAAAAAAACTAAACTATTTAAAGGAAACATACATTGATATTATTTGCAAATTGTGCCGACAAGACGACCTCAAAAAAGAACACCAATTCTCCTTTAATTAAGAAATAAAGCAAACACTGGCTTACCATGCACTCGTTAGAATTAATTGAAGGATATGGGTTTCTATACACATAGATTAGCAATCTATCCTTATTACTGCTGAGTTATTGCCTTAGATCCGTGTAAGCTAGCAGTATGGAAACTACACGGTCTTAACGTCCTTGTCCAGTAACACAATCCTTTCCTTACTGATAGCCATCGTTAGTTAGAACTAAGCATTATACTGTTTTAATTTAGAACGAAAATAAAGTATTTTTTATATTTTTTAGGAGTCTTGATTTTGATCCGATCGTATCGTTATCTGAAGAATGAAACCAGATTTTAAGAGAGCCGTAGAGTGGAGGGCAGGATAATAATACCCGCCTATAAATGTCCCACTGCTGGGCACAGGCCTCATCTCATATAAAGAATGAACGAGCATTGATCACCACGCTTGCTCACTGCGGGTTAGCGTATTCAAATTCCAATTTTTGGAATCCAGATTTCCTCATTATGTTTTCCTTTAACGGTTTATCGATGATGCCTTAGAATAATTAAGAAAATACATATAGTTTTGATAAAGGCACATTGATACTACGAACTTGCAACCTTGTGCACACAAACCGTTCATTGAACCAGTAGGCCACCACGACACTGAGGGCTGCATGGTATGGCGTAACTTGGGAGAAGCCTACGTTAAGTAGTGGAATGCTTATGATGATTGGCACCGCCTTATAATCATTACTTATATCCAGTGCATCAATTTAACTCCACGAATAGCCGAGTGGTATAGGTCACCACGCTAATTACCTCTTTGCGTGACGTGCCGCGGGTTCGATCCCCGCATGGGACAAGCATTTGTGTGATTCACAAATGCTTGTTCCAAATCTGGGTGTTCTTAGTGAATGTGATTTGAATGTTTGTAAAACCGCGACACAAGGATTAAATTCCTTGGTGCGGGAGTCGTTTTTTTTAAAACAATAAATAAAACAAAATCGACAATAAGGATTGAAGAGGAGTTTTACAGTCATACTGGCAATGTCTTGATTCTATTTTGTTTTTATTTGATATCTTTGAGGTTATGTTTAGGAGACTGACAAAGCTTTACTTTTAAAGAGACTTGAGCAAAGACAGCAATGATTGATGATGACTCGATCGACGCGGTTGGTAAGTGATAAGAAAAACAAATGTTTGTTTATGTGCGTGAGAAATGACCAAAATCATAGATACTCGAAATAAAAGTACCTAAACCCTTCAACGCTAAACCCACTACATAAAAAGTCTTTGTAACTAAACGATTTTAAGAAATTTGTCATAAGTGTACTGAAAGTGGTTAAATTATTACAACCCAGACAAGTCTTACTATGAAACACTGTGTTACCCAGAAAAATGTACTGTGAATGTGTGAGATAGGCCGTCGCTCCATGTAAATACGGATTTCAGCTGAATCCGGTAAGACTGGAAACCGACTCCAACAACATCATAGCTTGGAGAATTTGAGATGTTTTTTTGTTTAGATAAAATATACATAATATTATGTTTTTTCTTTTCTTTTAAAAAAGTTGCACTGGATATTAATATCTACTTCTTTTCCTATCGTGGTTTGCTGGTAGAAATTTCTTAAGAAATAAGCAGTACCTTTGTACATAGTTCTATTATGTTGTTTCTTATGATTTTGTGTGTGTAGGTACATAAAATATTAAATAAATAAATAAACGATACGCCGTTTTACTGAAAAATACGGTTTTAATATTCATGGATTCGGTTACAGTATTTAGACAGTTAAAAGCTTTGTTATTAGTCCTCTCTGATAAAAATTCAATGTAGGTCAAGATCCCTCCAAAAAGCAACGTAAGCAAACATTACCGTTAGATTAGAAGCAGACAAAACTTTATTGAACTTTGACTCAAGTAATTGGGGCAAGAATGAACCGAATTCCCAAGCGTTAGAATTGGGTTACTATTGAGAGCACTTTCTAAGAAATTGGCGACGATAGGCAGACTTAATTGGTGTCCTGAATTTGTGTAACGATATGATCTCTAAATTAGGGTTATATGGATATGTTCCAGAAAATCTCGGACTTTTTGCGTAAGAAACTGTCAGCAAAGCGAAATAAAGAATGGAGAATAAAGATGGAGAATTTAAGGCACAATATTTAACAGGAAAACATCAACCGAGTTTGTTATTGATAACATTAATTGATTATCAAAAAAGGAAATAATGTGTTGGATTTATAAACGTAAATTTTTATTATGGATGAATAAGTTCTTTCTTTATAAGTAAGTACCTACATCATAATATTAATTGAAACGAAACCTAACACTATCATTATAATAATGATATTTTCACAAAAAATTACAACATAAGACAACCGCATCATTATCGATAACTTTTATAATATTTAGGTACATACAACACTAAAGCTTTCTACAATCAATATTTGTCCTCTACTATTACCGGCAATTTATATCAAATACCGTTACAGATAATTCTATATCAAATACGGAACCATTTAGGCAATTTCGGGCAACATTCACAACCCAGATACATGTCGATATCAAATGTCAAGTTGCCCACACGCAACACTAGTGTTTAACATCGATTTGTAATGTCGATAAAATCGATACTGTCTTAATAATGTTGTTGTTTCGTATCAATTACAATGACTCGCGGGCTTTTCGTTAAAGATGAATTAATAATAAATACTTGATTATAATTAATGTTACTTGGTAGTTTATTAATTTGTCTTCGTATCAAATCACCGTTATAAAAAATTATTATACATAAGACTTTGGTAACGTGGAAAAATCTACCCACCTGATTCCCAATTTTAATATTATTATCACTTGTATTTTTTTACAATTTTTAGGCGTGTTTCTAATACCTGCGTTGTAGGAAACAAATGCCAAAAGATTTTAAAATTAAATAAAACCTTATTCGAATTACGAAAACGATTATTGAATTTATCGATTACAATAAAATCGTATCGATCATCCCTAAAAGAACTTCCGATAACAAAAACAAAATCATTCAAACATCGCCAACGAAGCACTTGAATCAAAGTGATTGACAGATAAATACACTTTTATTATTCAAACGATATTGTTTGGCATATCTAAGTAGCAAATAGGCAAAGGTCTTTGGTTTATTGACACTATATTGATAAATGACGTGCAATACGTACTATAAAAGGCACTACCGTTTAACACGATTGCTGTATTGAAAGTACAAGTAATGCTACTGATGTATTTGGTCTAGACTTAAAAAGTTTACAGGAAGAGCTAGAATAAGTCTCAGCTAATATGGATGACGTTGGCGTAATCGCTTCGCAGATAGAAAGATATAATTATGGCTTCAAAGAAATGAAGCGAAGTCCTATGTTTAGTCTTATTAAACGATTGAAGTTAATTAAAGATCTGATCTCTCTCGATTGGGATAAATAGCTTAGAATGTTTTGTAATTTTGAAATCTATTGTACCAAATACAAATTAAAATGGATGGAGTGGATGGCATGACTTTGAAGAAAATACCATGTATGTTTATGACTAACAATGGATAATCTAGGGCCCTTAAATTATAATTATCAAATTTTTAGTTAGTAATGAAGTCTTGTCGACAGAAGAGTTCCAATTGATGAGTTTAAAAATATGATCACCAGACACAGGTAGTATTTCGAAATTAAAATGACTGTAAGTTTTGAATTTATCGATCAGAATTAAAGCGATTATGGACGTTCCAAAATTTCATGTGAGCAATATATTAATATTCAAAATACCGAGAATGTAGTAATAAATCATTCGACTGAACAAACACCGGGATGCACTATAAAATCAATTTTAAATCGATTATCGGATCAAAAGCGCCGAATCGATTAATGACGATTTATGCTGCATTTTCATTGCCTATTTATTATTAGATCAAAAGTTTAGAGTTCAGTAATCGATATTTTGGTTGCTTCTATACTCGTGCTGTGTTTTGGATTAGTGCTGAAAATAACCCCGATGGTATTAGGGTTGGCTATTCAAGGAGAAGTAAGGTTAGTGACCGATAATGTTATTATACTCTTTTCTTCGTTCGTCTTAACAGTGAATAGGTTGGTGAATACAATGGAGTCTTCTACAAAACGTTTTAATGGAATTAATCCTATTTGCCAACCTTATTCAAAGTAATTGAATGATGATGATGTTTATATATGTATAAGGTTATTTGGTTTGACAATCGTTTTGAGAACGTCATAAAAGATGACCTGAAAAGTAAATATCTACATTATTATTTTATTTCTAAGTTTTTGGCATTCTTAAAATATGAAATTAAAAATACAACATTGTTACGTTAGGCATCGGCTATTGCTAACTCCTATAACATACTAACAAAAAATTCCATAATCAAGTTTTCTTGACATAAACAATTCAAAAAGTGGTTAACTTACCCATTTACCTAATTTCATCACACAAAACATCAGAAGCAGATTTATTGATGTCGTTAGCGTCAAAGCAAGACAAATGATCGGACATCCCTACATCTGTAGAAAATTCTTACACTGTAATATGAGAAGCAGCTTCGTTTGTTAATGTGATATTCTTAACCCAGTTTTCAAGTTTAGTAGCAATTACGTTTAGATTTATTGTGCGTTTTTGGTAATTGGTAGAGAAATTAGGGACTCGGTGTTTATAATGGTTGTCAAGAAAAATATAATGATGATATGTGGTTGCAGTTTGAATTTATAATTTCATCTTCTTGTCACCATTAAATTGATGGAGTTGGTAATATTTTTATCCAAATATATCGCAACCAGTAAGTAACATTATGTAGTAGGTATCAATTAAAATAAAAACAATCAATCAATCAACACAGCCTATCGCAGTCCACTGCTGGACAAGTCCAAGTTCGGCCACAACACCAAAACTTGCGGTCTCCGGTCTACCTTCTGCATCCAGTCCGTCCCTGCTACCATTTTTAGCTCGTCGGTCCAGCGTGCTGGGGGATGTCCTACACTACGTTCGCCGATTCACGGTCTCCACTTAAGGACTCGTCTGGCCCAACATCCATCGCTCCTTCTTTTTCTCTTTTTCTTATAATTACATAGATAGTTATAACTTTTTGTCATTGAGAAATTAAGCATTTAAGGGTTCTGAATTTTCAAGGCAAAGACTTTTCAAAGATGAGCTTCAAATCTTTCATCAGATCACACTATTTTAACTTGTTTCGTGCAAATACAAAGTGTGATGTCTACCTCAGAAACCTGTTTACAACCTTTATACCATAAAGAATACATTGTAACTGATTCCAACATTCAAATACTTATCTAAGTTATCGTTGCTTGCCGTAAAACAACAATGTAAGAGTATTGAATTGGTCTAAAATGATAAAATAAATCAAGCTTCATTGGCTTGGTTGGAAATGAATTTAGAATTTTTGTTAGAATTCGATAGCAAAATCTCAAAATATAACTCTTAAAAAGCCAAGTTTGAAGCAAGGACAACGAAGAAAAAGTTTGTAATATTGTAAAATTTCAAAGCAGTACACAAGGTATTACTTAAAACAATGGTATCCAAACTGATATGTATTTTCGCACGTTGAAGTTCACTGAGAACTCAATATTCTACTATCATATATTCTGAAAATTTTCTTTTAGAACATAGTAAAACTTTATTTGACCTAGGAAGGGAAGTTTCCAGATCTCACGCCTGACAGTGACTTTTGTGACCACAGGACCAACAAAACTATTATTATTAAAATAATATGCACATACGTTATGTTGAACTCTGAAAATGTATTATTTATAATGTAACAAGACGTTTCCACAACGAGGTCCGACGTCTAGAGCTAAAGTGCAGTGTAGTGGACCAAATATATGAATCTCATCTGCAACGAAGTTACCGCAATGTGGCTAATGTGCATTAGAATTTATTTCAGCTATACAAGCAAGACGAACACAACCAAAGAGTTGAGCAAGCATAAAGAAATCAATATAAATGTGTTTTCTTTTTACCTATTGGATAAGCAAAGCAGCTTTGCCAATTATAAAAGAAAAATCTCTTTTACAATTTGGCTAGCCTCCCAATTCACAATGCCAAATAAAAGTTCTGGACTGTACTGGATTTTGAGAAAAATAAAAAAAGTTTTGCTGAAGGAAAGTTTTCCAAACTGCGTAGAAATATAATAAAGGAATCGCGAAAAACCCGGAGTATAAATATCGCTTTTCTTCCACATAATAATCGCAAACTTAAAATGCGGATGAAGTAAATGTATATTTTTATTCCTGCCTTTATGGCAGGAATAAACATGTACTACGACGTTAGAATAGTATTTTTAAGGCTTCCGTACCGAAAATGTGCCAACGGACCTTATTACTAAGCCTCCGCTGTCCGTCCGTCCGCTCATCCGTCTGTCACGGAGTGTGTGTTTCTGTGGCCAACATATAAAACAACATACAACATAACAAATTTTTTTTTTGCCTAATCCTTTCGCAAGCTATGTTAGGGTTGGCTTCTATATAGTGTTACCAGATTCAGGAGCGACCGCCTATTTGGCACCCACAACCCATTTTACTTGGTAACACAGTATCCTATTTTAAAACTGGTATAACAATAAATAATTGAAATATATTAAAAATTAAAAGGGGTCCCTACGGAGGTACACAAGAAAGTTTTTCGGAGTTTATGTGCTCGATTTTAATGGCATAAATCTTGTACCATTATACGGAACTCTTAACAGGCGAGTCTGACTTGTCCGGTTTTTAATCATACTCGACTAACTCTAGCCTTTCCTTCTAGAAATGAGTCCTGACTGTTAATGGTGAGCTCATGCATATAAAGAATAACAAAAAGAGGAATAGAATAATAACAATACTGTTTATGATAACAAATACATATTCGCATGAAAACTTGATTTAAAGAACAATAATTATGCAAGTTGTTGATAAATATTTTGATTTCATTAAGAAGAATAACATCTAAATAAACTTGCTTTTACGATTCTTAAAAAGCAATTACAATTCATAAAAGTTTATTAGTCGTATTAAAATATAACGACTTGTAAGCGATGACCAAATATCGGCTTTCAATGCACCTAATATCCAATAATTTATCAAATCGATTGAATTCGGGTTCCAAATCGATAGCTTTCCATGATTTCACTTTTATTTCTTTTTTATAATTTATGGTATCAGCTTCCGCTACTTTATTCGTAGTTGTTATTGTCCAAATAATATTAGTTTCGAGTTTTTAATCTATATCTTCACGTATTTTGAAATGACTATTCATATTTATGACTTCATTATAGTTTTGAACTATTAATGTCAGATTATTATTTTGATTTGATTTTTCGGGTTTGAGTAAGTTGTGTCAGGTGTGATGTTCGTTGTATTTTGGTGTGTTATTATGACTGTTACGATCGTTTATATTAGTTTCTAAGAACAGCTGCGGTTGGTTACTTTATGTTAATAGATGTTCTAAGCACAGAATATGTAATTAATGGTTTTGTTAATTAAAATACTTTAGAGTGTCATTGATGTGTAAATATACTAGGGATGTTTCTCTAATTACAATTTTCCGTTATAATGAGCCGGTTTATAAATTTGAACTTTGAAACAAGTTTACATTGATTTTCATCAATACAAAAATATGGAATAAAAAAATATTTTTAAAAATCACATTGTTGTAGTTCTGAAAATTGCACTTCTCAAAAACTTTATTGGAGTTTCAAAATAATCCCCTTAAATTTTGACGAGGCTTTTTCTACCAGATCTGTCAGCTAAATATAAAGTGGCTCCATTAAATATAGCGATATTGGAAATGACTGTGAAATGGGAAATGCTGATGTAACATTAGGAGCGACATCAATACCCGTGAGTTTGTTCTGGTGTGTAGTAAAAGGTATGAGAAGTTTGCGATGAAGTCATTGACTTAGTCATGAAAATCATTTTGAATATGTATGGGTTTTTTAACATTTTTTTTTTTAATTTTCTAGCAATGTGGGTGGAATTCACATTACTGGCAATCTTGTAAACCTCTCTCATTAAGCTAAATATGCTTGTGTCTTGAGTGGGTTTACGTCAGTAGTGCAATGGCTGGGGTTCGACCCTTAGGCTATTGCCGCTTAGGCTAGCTTTTCAATGATTACAAATCCAGTCATCAGTCACGAGAATTCTTGTCTCCATTGGTTTTTTATTGGGTTTGGATTTTATTTTAGTACAAATGATAATGCATTAGGCTTTAGTCACTGCTACTGTAATATCATACTGATTCCTTTTGCAAACTCCTTCGTATTCAATTACATATCTTGAAAGATATTGTGATTATTCAAATTTCTGTTCACTTGCAAGTGTGAAAACCTATTTCATAAATACTGTGACTAAGATTTCAACAAATACTCAAATGTCATGATATATCATGATTAATCCAAGCGCGATAAATCATACTCCCATCCAATTCAATTGCTTCTACCTTAGCTCTCAAGATCTCACCATTTGGAATACGTTTGCTTTACAATAGCGAAGCTTATTTGTTATATTTTTTAAAGTCGTTACCACAGGTATGATTTAATACAACGTTATGCAATGATATAAATCACAGGAATTTGTTTAGTTCAATAGGATAAAATTGAAGATTAAGATAGTGTTGTTACAGAAATGAAAGATGTTTATCTGTTTTGTGTGAATTTCGTAACGTGTTTGGTCAGAAGGGAATTGGGATTCCTATCTTTGATGAAGTTTTAATGTATATTTATGGAATAGATATCATTTTGATTGGAGTAAAGATGCTTTAAAGATATTAGTATTCTTGTTAAATGCGTTGAAGCTTTTTATCCTTTATATTTATATGTTTATATAGTATATTGAATGCTTTACGGAAATGTATTCATAAGAAGTCCTTCTCTTTAACAGTTTGTTGACTTATGTTTTTCGTTCAGTAAACCTTGTTCTGAATAAATTTAAGATTAAAGATCTAGAGTAATAGTCAGATAAAGAGGTTTTCATTGCATTATAAATTTACCCACATTTTAGTACACATTTTAGTTTGCGATCTACACGGACATTGATAGCTATAAAAATAACGAAAAAAATCAATTTAATTATTCAAGGAAAAAATATAGTAGTGTTATTTAAAATATTGAATCTTGCACAGATCTCATTAAAATATAACTTAACCTAGCCGACCCTCTAAATAGCTACCGCCTGTATAGTGAACTTCTATTACATAGTATTTTACGTAACATTATAGCCTCGTAAGATATGCCTATCACTAAGAATTTCCATCACATCAAACAACAATCTGATCTTCAATCTAAGATTGGTTACACAAACAGTATCATATTGATCTCCCACCCCGATCACATTGTCTTCCAATGTCAGTGTTATAACAAGGTGAAGTTCATGGTTTTATTGTTGTACAGTACATAATCTTTATGGTTTGTTATTGAATTGATGGATACGTGATAGAGACGTATATTTTATATACCTAACTTAAGTGTATCTATTTATATGAAGTGAGTTATATAATTTTATTTGCAACAGGAACCATGAGGTAGATTACTGGGTATGAAAAGCTAAAATTAAATTGGGCTGTCAGTTAGATATAAAAATATATAAGACAATTATTTTTTACATTTTTCAAAATAAGGAAAAGCTAAGTAGAGAGAATCGAAGTTTGAATGACGTCATGCTTGTTGACAAATTGCACGAAATTGTGACGTTATGCGACATTTATATATCAATATATCTTCGTGAGTTTTTGGTTACATACCTACGTAAAATAAGAAAATATACGTGTCTTACTTTTTTTAATCTCTTAGGAAGAAATAAAACAAAAAATTGACATAATATGTCCCATTGTCTTAGTACAGACAAAATTACAACATAAAGTTGCCATAATAAGTGAAACTGCTTAGCTATCATTAATATTTACCCTTTCAGAATCTAGCCCAACAGTTCAACAAACCATACACTTGCGTTAAAATTAATGGCCACTATTCCGCCAACAAGACGTAAACTGGCGTGCAAAATAACCGACCAACGCTCAACAATTATCCACTTTAATCGATTCAATCGATTACGGGTGACATGAAAGCGTTGGGATAGAATCGATCGTAATCAGCACTATTAGTCGGGAATTAACCGAGATACGGAATGTAAATATCGATGTTAATCGATTGCGATTAATCGATAAAAATGCTCGTATGTTGCGCCATTCAATGGGATTTTGCTATGTGATTTCATTAGTGCATTCGTGAGCGCATTTTTAATTAAAAAAAAAATATATTATATTTCTATTTAGATCGTTAAAAAGAAAACAGGTTTTTTTATGTATCTATGTTTATACTTGTTTAACTACGAATTAAGCGCTCATAAGATGGTAATCATTTAGAAGAAATGAAGACTAGTAGAAATTAAACAAACTTTCTATAAACTTAATTAAAGACTTTACTACCTAATAAGTAATAAACACACATAATGTTTTCACACGTCATAATTATTAATTAAATTCTACCTAAATACGCAACAAAACGATGGCTAGGTGGGTAAATAAAATGGCTCTCATCTACTCAAATAGGAAATTAGAGAAATTAATTTATTTAACCATTTAAGGATGTGGTCGGAACCTACTTTCGGTAGCTTGTCAGAATGAATTTGCTGTACCTAAAACCTAAAACTTTCTTAACTAATGTAGGTAGCTGTTAACATTAATGTTATTTATTTGTTTTTGTTCCAATAAATGATTTTTGATTTGATTCCTTATAAATAAAACCCATGTGTAAGTGTTTACATCAGTTATGAATTACTTTTTAAAACTCGCATCTAAATCGGTTTTATTATTCATGAGCTGTGATGCCATAGACAGACACGCAATGCACAGACACAGATACACATTAAACTTATAAAACATTTATTTTTTCATCGAACGTTAAAAATTTAAGTTTTCTATTAAATGAACATTATATTTGATCGCATTTCTCCAACAATATCATACTCTAAATACAATATATTGTATCCATAATATGTTATTTATATGTAAATTGCCGGCTTACCTAAATGGAACCTTAATGGGTATAATATTAAATTCAATATCGCTCACACAATGTTATATCGATTGAATTTATTACCATACTTAATTAGCATTTCTTAATAACTCAATTTGTGCTTTTAAGGGCCACACACGTCTACTTGCGAGATTGTAAAAACACATGACGTTCGCAATTTTTTATTTCATTAAGACAAGTATTACTGAGTCATGGTGGCGTAGTGATTTAATGAACGGATTTGTGTTTACAAGGTTGCAGGTTCAAACCCATTACAGGCGTACCTACTATAGTAACTTTTTCAATTTTATGTGTACTTTCTTAATAGGACATTTCATAAGACATAATTGACAATCGGTCAAGGAAAACATCGTGAGGAAACCGGGTTTCCAAAAATTTGAGTCTGAAATCGCCAACCCGCAATGAGCAAGAGTGGTTATCAATGCTCGTTTATATAATATATATAAAATACTGTAAAACATACATATATGTATTACAGGATTATGTAGGCAGATGTGTATTGTCACATACAGATTAAGATCTCATTTAAGTATGATGAGGAGTAATTAAAGAAGTGATTAAAATCATTATGATAAAGCTATGAAGATTTCATTATACATATAATACTATATAATGTTTTGTCGGCGATACTTCATTTGCATTGCTTAATAACTTAATAAGAATAAGTAACGGCCACACGCAGCCGGTATTAAGCCGTTTAGTGATGGGAAACAAGTTTTGTGAGGCCATGTGGCCTCAATTTTTGTGGCCTCAAATATTTTTTGGGTTGGGATACTGGATTAATGCTCGTATGGTAAATGAAATAAGTAATGATTATATTTGTATCTTTTAAATAAAACAACCCTAACATGAACATAAAATCCCAAAGTCTGATATTTACATTTCGTGAAAATGATGAACATTTTTTAAACTGGCATCAGATCTAAATTAAGTCATATTTTTTAAAGATTTTATTAGTTAAGTTTAGTTTTGTTTAAAGTGTATAGTTAAGTTTGTAAATATTTAAGATAAACATAATGTAAAAATGGAAAGATTTATTGTTCTGGAAAATTTATTTGATAAGTCTTATTTGATCTTTGAAAATTGACAACGCGGCAAGTTTACAAAAGATTACAAGTTATGGCAAAATATCAGCTTCATCTTGTTGAACGAGGTGGCACTACGCTGACTTGGGAGCCGATTCTGTTCTCTGTGAAGAAATCTGTCTATCTTTTTTAAGGTTCTAAAAAATATTTGCTGCTTTTTAAACAGAATAAATAAGCTTTTTTTTCGCTTTGTTTCCACCCAATAATAATATATTTTTTCCTACATAACATCCCTCATAGCAGCCTGCAAACAATATCTATTTATCATCGTCATTCACAACTCTTTTGTTCCTACTAGTATCCTGGCCTTTATCTTTTTAAAGGCCATTGTCCTGAGTCCAAGAAAAAAATAATACCTAAAATTAAATTCCCATGTCGTCACATCACTAGTTTCTTCTTTTTGTTCCGCCATCCATATTTGGTTTAACATAGTGTTGGAGTATTAAATATTAATACGGGATTTGTAATTACAAGGGAAAGTGGGTACTCTTTGTTGTGGAAATCTACGCAATTACCATTAAACGTGGAGAGATGCGGAACTATAAGGCAAGGAAATATTAATAAAACTTAACGTGTTGTGTGTTAACTTGCGTTAATATAAATACACTCATACTTATCTATATCTGTATCTGTATAATAACTTTCGTGAGGACTATTCATAATTATTTAAAACAAAACGGTTACTCACGCATATTCTCGGGATCGCCCGACTAGTTTCAGGCTCAATAGGAATCCCTAATCATGAGCTGACGGGGCGGCGGTGGTGACGCGAGTCGAACTGATTGACAGTTCGACTGTTTTGTTTTTAAATACTTATCTATATCTACTTATTATAATGATCTTCATATACGTATTATAAAACAAAGTGCCCGCCGCGTCGGTCTGCCTGAAAGCGATAAACACAAAAACTACCGAACGGATTTTCATATGGTTTTCACCAATGGATAGAGTGATTTGAGAGGAAGGTTTGAATGTATAATCGGTCGCTACAGAGTTTGTTTGTTTTGACGCGCTAATCTCTACAACGACCAGTCGGATTTGAAAAAAAAACTTTTTACATTTGATAGCTCAACTCTCGAGGAAGGTTATAGGCTATGTAATATCACGTTACTTGCCTATGGAGAAAAGCAAGGCGAGTGAAACCGCGAGGCACAGCTAGTATTAAGTAGTATTATAAAATAGTAAAATATCGGATTATTGCTTTTCCAATGAATGACCTATCAAGGCTTCATTGCTAATTTTCGATGTTTAAAATAAGGTTTCATTACATAAATAGGTGCTCTCTACTTTAAAATGCCTTATTAAAGGGATTATTTATACCGTATGGGTAAACCACATTACACAAAAGTATTAATAAATTAGTGAGTAAGTATTTAGCTAGACTTTTAATGTTGATTTCATCTTAAAAGCAGCAAAAATTAAATTCGTAAGATTACATGTTTTCGGTAATATATTAGTCGTGATTTTCGGAAGAAGTTTAAGTGAAACTTCTTCCGAAAATCACGACTACATTTTACCGAAAACATGCAACCCTTGAAATAAATAATTATTTTAGGTATATTTACTACACAAAAACATTCCATTTTATAGTCATACCACAAATAAAATTCACTTTAAAAAATTATGTGTGCAACATAAAATTACGAATTACATCGCAATCAATATAGCATTAAAAATAAATTAACCGTAAAATGCTAAAGAAAGAACGATGTACGAAACGATTAAATATGATTGTGCATACATTATTATGACAAATGTTATGTTTGGGATTGTAATGCTGGGGTATTTTCGACCGATGCTTTTAGGGTTACATACCTATTACTAAACCTCCGCTGTTCGTCTTTTAATCCTGGGATATCTGAGCTTAAGGGTGTCGGTTGGTATTTATTGGTTATCATTGTAGATCCTGGCTTACAGGAGTTGCAATGATGGGCTTGCCCTAAAAATGACAATGTGTTAGTGGGCTGTATGTCATAAACTATAAAAAAATAAAAATAAATGTGGACAACATCGCATACATTGCTCTGAACCCAAAGTAAGTAGCTAAAGCACTTGTGTTATGTTACTACAAACACCCAGACCAGAGACAATGTAGAAAAGAGGTTTTCGACATTGACCCGGCCGGGGATCGAACCCGGGACCTCAGAGCTGGTGACACCTTGAAAACTGGTGTGTACGCCACTCGACCACGGAGGTCGTAAACTGTAATATGTAGAGAGTTGAAATGACATAGTTTGTATTACTATAACTGCAATAAAACAAATCTTGTACGATGCTACGGAGCCCTTCGAATGCGAGTCCGACCCGCACTTGATCAGATTTTTATTTTTATTAATATTACATACTTTGTCGATACAAGGCTGTTTCTTCGCTAATATGGTTTTATTCACCTTTTTTAAGTATTGACATCAAGCGCAGTTTATGCGTGTATAAACGTTGATTATACACGATATTGTACATTACTTTAACCCTACAAAGATCAGTTGTAGCGAAATAAATAATTATTTATCATCTATAATTTTGTACACAACCCCGTATTATTGCTGTTATTGAAAAGATCTCGTTTTATTTGCATAAAAATTTGTTGTTAGCACGAATAAAGGTCTCCGCAATTATATGGTTGAGGAAATTGGTTCATTAATACAAATTATTGGATTGATTGGTCCGAATTTCAATTATTCGCATTTTGATAAAAGGGTTTTCGTACAATGCCTTTGTTAAGAGTGACTATGAGAGGTAAATTAGAAGTGCGTTACATATTAAAACTTGTGCTGTTTGCTTTTCTTTGATTCCTTTCTTTTATAGAAAAAATATATTAATTCTAAAAAAGATTTCATAAGATTCGATTATATAATTATACCAGCCTATAAATGTCCTACTGCTGAGCACATGCCTCTTCTCATATGGAGAAGGTTTTCGATTAAATATTATTATTAAATTTGAAAACAATTGCATTTTATTTTACAAAACATGATACCAAAAATTACGATAAATGAAAACACTGATGCTTTTAAAACATCGTATCAATTTATCAAAAATATGCATCCAATTGTAAACATTTTTCTTTTATCTTTTAATGTAGTATCATTAATCTTTTTCATCTTTTATAATACTTGAATGTTTCGCGATCTTTCTTTTGTGCTTTATTTAGATAAGTTGATTGCTTTACGTAAGCATAATTAAGACAAATCGATTAATGTGGAGATAAATTACAAATAAATAATTATATCTTGGGACATCTCACACACAGTCATCTGATCCCAAACTAGGCAGAGCCTGTGCTATGGCAACCAGACAACTGATAAACATACTTATATATTTCTAAATACATACATATTATATATAAATTACACCCAGACACAGAACAAAAATGATCGTGCTCATCACACAAAGATTCGTCCTGGGTGGGAATCGAACCCACGACCTCCGGTTTAGCAGTCAGGGTCACTAACCACTAGACCAACAGGCCCGTCTATTGTCATTACCTCATTTCTTTTGTAGTGTGTTTTTTGATTCAGTGAGATTCAGTGTAGTGAAATAAGAGTATACATAAGCAAGCATAGAGTGTGCGCATCGCTAGTAATCCGGTGTACCGATGGTAAGCAAACTTTGTAGCTGTAAGTATTACGCTCTTTTACTGATCTAAGTGATTTTCCGTTCGACTACAGATATTTATGCGAAATATCTACGGTTCCGATATTGTAAGAGTAATATTCGGTTTTGAGACTGTATTAATAAAACAGCGCGCTCTGATTTGACACAAATTTTACGACGACGCTTGTTTAAAGTAGTGCTCACAGTTCATATTCTGTTAGGCGCACTCCATAGTTTACTTATTTGTACTCTAAGGTTTTAAGCAAAATTTTATCTAAAATATTGATGGCATGATGATATTAATCATCTGCTGTGATATGCTGCGCTTTAGATAGGACACATATGATTGACATTGTAGATCGCATTTGTTTCTTGCGGGGATCTAATTCGTATTAAATCTAATTGTTCTCTATTATTTAAAACGAAACAGTTTACTCACATATATTCTCGGGATCGCCCGACTAGTTTCAGACTCAATAGGAGTCTCTAATCATGACCTGACGCGGCGGCGGTGGTGTCGCGAGTCGAACTCGAAAGGGCGATCCCGAGAATATACGTGAGTAAACCGTTTTGTTTTAAATAATTATGAATACTCCTCACGAAAGTTATTTAATTGTTCTCTTGTACGATTTGAATGCCCCCGCGACACAGAGACCGACAGAGAGTCATTCAAATGTATCTTTTAAGAATTAGTAGCTTGTATTTTTAAATACAGCCAAAAAATTACGCGACGTCCCACCAAATACTGAATCTCTAAATCACGGACCACAGACGGTGAAAGTAAAATTCCGTGGCCCGAGGATATTCGATGCAACTCATAATTATCGGAACGCAAACCCGCATTACTGCAGCGACGAGACAAGCCTGCCGCTGGTGCATACATGAAAGATGACCCAATTGGTTAGAGAACTGTTTTTATTTGCAGTCCAAAATCTAGAAACATAATGTGCTGATTGGACGTCTGATAGCAGGGACCACCTGTGTTATTTTGGTTGCCATAGCAACTGTAAAACAGTTACAAATGTTCGATATTACCTTAGAAGAATAAATAAGTAAACTATAGAGTGCGCATATCGAGTATGAACTGTTGGCACTAGTACGAACATGTAAACTCGTAAAATTTGGGTCAAAACCGAGCGCACCGTTTTATTAAAACTATGCCAAAACCTAATATTACCCTAATAATATCGCAATCGTCGACATTTTTGCATAAACGTGTGTCGTCGCAAGGAAAATCACATTAATCAGTAAACGAGCGCAGTACATTTAGCTACAAATGTGCTTACGCTTGACATGAGCTACTAGCGATGCGCACGCTCTATGCTTGTCTATGTTTACTCTATGAATATTACTCATTGATTTGGTGGTCTAAAAGCAGAGACTGTCTTTGTTATTTCGGTTGCTATAGCAACTAAATGTACAATTGTTCATTAGAAATTATGGGCAGGGTACCTACTAATGATAAAAATCCTAAATTTTTGCGTCCTGTTTTCCAAATAATTTTTTGTAGCTACATAGATCATGTTACGGAGAGAAATCAGAAAGCTATTTATCATCTTAGTCATTTTTTGGAGTGGACCTATGTAAAATTGTTGTTTTTTTACATTGACTAAATACTTTTCTCAACACAATTACTATAAATTTATATGTTGTGTTATTTAACACCAGCAGAATAGTGAAAGCCTTAAAATTTTCCATATATTTTTTAAATATGTATTTTTAAATTCTCGCAACAAAAATGAGTTGCTATATTACGTTCGAGGCGACTTGGGTGGTCAAAGTCGCCAATTTTGCACACAGGTCTTTACTGACCAACATAATTGCCCTGAAATACCAAACAAAATATACCTAAACAGAATTTCACAAAACATAAAGACGTAATCACAAAATTTGGTCACGTGTGCATCTAAAATAAGACGAGGTCAGGTTTATATGTCGAAAACTAATAAAGAATCCTCCTTTTATCCCAGTTATTTTGTACTAGCTATCTTTACGAGACCCGAAATAGAATAATCTCGTACACTGGACCACACGACTATGGTACCTAATTGAAAATACAAAAAAGAACCTTACTGCCTTGACTTAAAGGCGATAAGAAAATCAATGCATGTTGCTAGTTTTGCGGGGTATACTGGACATAGTGTACGTATGTGACAGGTTTACTTAATATATTTTTGGACGAGGGCCTTTTTTCACGTAAACGTCGACAGTTTTAAGGGTTCTGTACCCGAAGGTTGCCAACGGGACCCTATTAATAAGCTTCCGTCCGTCTGTCTGTCAGCGGGCTGTATCTCATGAACCGTAATAACTAGAGAGTTTTAATTTTCCGTTGCCGCTATAACAAAAAAAGTATATTATATACTATATATATAAAAATAAATTAAATGTATTTTTACTTATTATTTTAATTACGCATTAATGCGAAATGTATTTTTAATTTTAAAGATATTAAAGTAAATAATTAATAAAATGTTTAAATTGTTAAAACGAATACTTTATTAAGTCATGTAGAATATAAGCACTGGCTTTGAATTAGATAGGTAGGTACGACTTAAAGGGTACTTAAAATGTCTGATTAAAGTCTAACTCAAAGGTTCTGTCTAAAACACAATAATCCAGACGCTTAATTAGCACAACTTTAAACAGCTTAAGCATTAAATGAGGGTATTATCATAAGTATCTACAAAAAGTTTTAATTTTATATATAAAAGGAATACCTAAGGTATTTTTTTTTGTTTAACATAAGATGTGTTAATTTATGGATGTGTTAGCTGGTGCCCGCGGCTCCACCCGCTTGATTGTCGTGATCGCTTTATAGCCTATGTCCTTGCTTAGGATCTAAGTTTACCCCATACCAGGTTTCATCAAAATCGGTTAAGCAATTTAGCCATGAAAGCGTAACACACAGACAGACAGAGTTACTATTGTATGGATATCGATTTATTTCTATGTGTGCTTATGAAAATAGACTCTTTGTAGCAAAATCGCGTTTGTGATAATTATGTGAAATCGTAGAATTTTGACATTTAATTTCGTGTAATCTCGTTGAGGTAAAAAAAGTACAGATTTGTTTCTGATTGCTTAAGTCGTGACATTTCCATTTGCCAGTGCGAAAAGCATACCAAAAAGATCGGTTTACAAAAGAGCATCATAAAGATATCATTCGTTAAAATACCGACAAACATTAAGGTTTTTATAACCATAATGACACACACTTAACATCGCTCGCGTGACCATTAAATATGTTTAAACACAAAAATTATATATTTTGTGGTTAAGAACTGAATATTTCACGAGAAAGCACGCGTTTACTACAGTGCAACTGTCATCTTATTCGCGGTCGCAGCCCTACCTGTTGTTCGCTAGGGCTGACAATTACAAGAAAAATAAGATTGAAAAAAATCCTCAGTTAACTTAAAATTTTTGTGAAAAGATAAACACGGGAATGTGAGGCATAAATAAATAAATTTGGATTACATACATTGCTCTAAACCCAAAGTAAGTAGCTACAGCACTTGTGTTATGGAATCAGAGACAACGAAGGTACCACAAGCACCCAGACCCGAGACAATGTAGAAAAGTGATTTTCACTTTGACCCCTCTGGGGATCAACCCGGGACCTCAGACCTAGTAAAACCTAGAACTCACGTCTACGCTACTCGATCACGGAGGTCTTCAGAAAAAGGTGTGTGATTAAACAGAGGTTTGATAAAAAAATCTAGAAAATAATAAGTTATTAAACCTATGCGACAAAACTTAGCTTTTATAAATCGCACGAATTTCAGTAGGTAGACCCCTATAAAAAAAAATTAAAAGGTACCTATAACAATTGCTATTTACTTCGAAGAACTGTTTAATAATAATAAATCTCTTAAATGAATACTTAAATACCAAGATAAGCTTTCTTTTGGAAATGTAAACATTATAATATAATATTCCGTTTATTTAGCTTGTAACCTACTAACATCTTTTAAACGACGCAATTTTCTACAAAATAACATAAATAACACGTGTATTTCAAATAATATTACGTAGCTAACCGTTTACTACGTCTTTCGTATGTAAACAAATAATACCTTTACTTTTCATAATAGCCGATAGGTCGTGTAGGAAATGTGTTTATTTTTTTATATTTTTTTATAGATTGTTTAAGATGGATCAGTCTATTACAAAAGTAAAATATTATTAATGAAATACATTTATATTTAAATAACTATGATTTCATTTTATAATCTTAAATATAATTTATTTAATATTAAATATTCTTTATTTAGGTTTATAAAATAATTAAGGAAAAACACACTTAACATTAAATTATTTGCGTATTATTAAAGGCGTGAAAAGAATAAAATACACTAAATACTTGTGCCAAAATTGCTTTAAATACGTAATAAAAATTTATGTGACATTTTGTCTTCAACAATTCAATTATAAAATAATTGATCTATTAATTATGTTCTCATAATATTCCCGATTAAATTACATAAATAGAAACTGATTTTAATCTTAAAAGCTCAAAACAAAATCACAAATTATATTTCGATTAATACTTTGGCCAACAATATAATTTCCTTTCTATATTTATCTACTTATACCTATACAAAATCTATTTGTGAGAGAAAATTAATATTTTGACTGATACCAATTAAATTTCGTGAGTCACTCTTGGGGAACTAAATACCTACCTAATTATGTCAGAGAATATAATTCAACTTCTGAGAGATAGATTATTCGTATGTCGCTATTATTTAAGCGTTCTTTTGTTTTCAATAATAAAATTCAAGTTATTTTGAGTATCTTTATTTATTACAGTTCATGTATTATATTGCCATTTGTAGTAGGTACAAATGTTTTCTACTTACTACTACTAGTTGCTACTTTTAGTTCTTCGTTGATCGTTGACCAATACAAATAAATAAAACAAGTTTATGCCATGTGCGTTTTGCGTAACTCTCGACCCGATTACAAGATCTATGTTGTACTTATAACGTCTTATTATTTTTATCAATAGCCAGACTTAGGTAAATAAAATATTATTTTGTAAGGTTTTTGTGCGGGAAACGCGCATTAATCACCTCAAAATTGCTTACTTTACAAATTCTTTGCAAAAATGTTAGTTAACAATTTAAGTGTATAATCTTCATTATTTAATTTTGGTTTCATTAAGTAATGAAAATAATTATAAATAAATAAATTAATTAATTAATTAAAAATAAATTAAATTTATTAAATTTAAAATCAATATTATCCGTTCTAAATTTTACAACAATTATTGTTGGTGTAAATTTAGATCGTTAATTTAAAACCACTTAAAATAATTATAAAAAATGGGGCATGATAGGCTTTTCAACAAAGTCGGCCTCAATATGCATTCAGCTCTAGTCAGTAACATCAATAGGTAGAGCAATCACCATCGTTCGTTCTTCCCTCTTTTTTTAGGGTAGGGTTCCATACATTCAAAGGAAAAAATAAACCCTTATAGGATCACTTTGTGGTCACTCTGACTGTATGTCTGTCTGACATTTTTTATATAGAAGAACGCGTTGTAGATTCATGATGAAATTAATTTCAAATAATCAGGTCTACGAATTTTGATGCATAAAATATTCTAGCTTCTATGTCAAAGCAAATAAAAAATATAGCCATATAAGTGTTTTTTTTTCTTACATTTCTGAAACTCAAAATACCTATGGGGCATGATGCAAGATCTATGGGAAAAAAATATAAAAATTGTTAATACTATGTAGTTTTTAATGTTACAAACATTAAAATTACCGTTTCGCGATTACAAACTTATATTTAAAGTTGGAAATTTGATAGTGTCATACTTCGATGTATCGCACATTTATATTTATTTTTAGGAAATTAACGTGCCGATCAGAATTGCAGATCGAAAAAATATATACGGGGCCCTCGGTGCGCGAGTCAGACTCGCACTAACTCTACTCCCACTTATAAGTATGTGACTAAAATTGCAACGCCTTACATCACAGCAATGTATGCCACGTTTCGTCATAACACGATATCGTGACCATAGATTGGTTTATGGCTATTCAAGATTAATGGATAACATCACATTTTCGTCAAATCGCTGCAAGTGATTTAGAACCTATGGTTAAACACAAATGACAATGGCGGAGCCAGTACTTCAAATGTTATTTATGACTTCCATGTTGGTGAATTTAAATAGGTCGGTCTTAGGACTACGAGTTGAAATGTATAGTATTTTGCGCAGGGTTTTATTTACCCATATTTTGTCCAACCAATGTTACTTTTTCATTGTTATATATGTACTTTATTCATAATTTTAAGGTACCATTCGCAAACGGTGAAGGAAAGCATAGTAAGGAAATCTGAAAATCTAAAATCGCCGCAAGTGAGCAAGCCTGGTCATCAATGCTTTAGCTTTCTCTAAATGAGACGAGGCTTGTGCCCAGCAGTGGGATATTTCTAGGCTGGTATTATATTATTATTTTGTATGAAGTATATCTTGATGTTATGGGATTCAAAAAGACCAAAGATCATTTCTCAGTATGAAAACAATTACTATCTTGGTTGTTATGTAAAATTCATACACTATATTAAAGAAAATTATCCGTTTCTTTACGAGAAGATGTCATTGGCTCTTCTTCAAAAAACTACATTGACCTCATAAGCTTGTTTCTCCACAATAATCTCCAACAGTTTCTGTACACAAGTTAAATTACTTGAAATGCGATACGACTTAAGTCTATCTACATAATCCGCCATTAAAACATCATCATTACTATCAAACACCATGTCAAGGCCAACCACCAATTAAATATTAGCCCAACTAAGCCAATCGCCAATGTTTGTCAACAATGTGCCAACAGCTTGGAAAAACAAAATAAAGTAATGATTTTATTTACTAATGGTAATTTTAACCTTGATTATCGTTTAGTACTTGAAAAACAACTTCTTATATGAAGCGTTATACCAAGTAGACTGTATCTATTCCTTCTAAATATTTTGGTTTGAGTGTGGTATTATGGTTACCTACGGCGGTTACAAAATCCTTATAATAATTGGCGTAGGAGTCCATCAATTAGTGATGTGTTCAATTTCAAGAATCGCGAACTTAATGGTTATGTTGTGTAACGTGTCGAATAAAACAACATTTCAAACCATTATTTGAGATTTCAACGTAATTATAAGATTGACTAACTAAAGGAAATTGCTTAACTTCAATAGGATAATAAAACTGAATAATATTCCTATCATAGAACAAATGTTCCTCCAAGTTTAAAAGAGAATAATACCATATTTGTCAGTACGGAAGACGGAATCAAACTAGTGAAGACCAGCATGACACAGAATCATGAATAAAACAAAACCCTATCTACTGAAAAGAATCCAGTCGGCGATAATTATACAGAAAAACGATGAATCATGAGTTATGTGATGGAATCTATAAGCGCTAAAGATTGATTCACGGGCAGAGAAAATCTTCGAGTAATATTGTGGTCTGACCATATGGAAGCCGGTTTTTGTGGTGACAGAAAGTGTGGTAATGATGCCACATTTCTAATAGCAGTAATGATTTTTCAAATAAAAAATGATCCCATTCTGTCATGGGAAAAGATTTATTGTATACTTAGTTTTGCGTGATTAGGATTTCAATTTCCAAATGGATGCTAGCGAATTTGGTACTGTACGAAACTACAAGAAATCAACAAAGCACCGTTTTATTGGGTCTTCCACTACTATTGACACTTTTTTATAAATGCGTAATTCATTATTATATAGCTGGAATATAGAGTAGAATGGAAGAAGAAAACATTGTGCGTCGACCTCAAATAAATTAGGAAAAGGGCAGGAAGAAGAAGAAGAAGTGTAAATCATTATTATCTCAACATCTATAGTCATCTGTCTTTATATTTATATGCACAGAGTTTCTCTCACAGTTCCGCTCAACACGAACTAAAAATAAACATGCAAATTATCAAGTAATTTTAAATGTAGAGGCACCTTTATTTCAATTATCAACGCATCGCCATTCATGGCATGCTAACGTTTACTCATTAAGAGGATCCTTGGTCCACTCATGTCCGTTTAAAACACTGATTCAATGAAATCGTATGTTAAATATTTATTACCACGGGTTCGTCTGCAATTTGACTGTCAATAGATTTTCCCTTTCGAAGTATCTTGCAACGTCTGCGAGGTAATGCGTGCTAACTACATGCATGTACTTTAAATATGCTACTTAATTGATTACGATGTTCATTTCTCTAGCTTTACAAACAATGTGTCCATTATGTTGTGAAACTATTGCGACCTTATTTCTAAATTCGTTCTACGTCCAATCATCACATAAATTAAAATTTATTTTTCCAAATTTGACTCCCTAGAAAATCCATTCATATCCATGGTTGCAATAAAACGTTTAAATTACGAGATTAAACCCCAATATCTTAAGTTCATACAAATATTTATTTAGCACTTCAATCGAAATCCGTAATTTATCCATTATATAGAAATATAAAAACAGAATGCGCATTCCTTGAGTTTAATGAATACTATCTGGTGCAAGCTTTGAAATCCATTTCCACACCAAGGAGAATGGTTGACATAACTTGATCAATATTAATGCTAAAATAGATCGTATTTGTATTGCGATCTGTAGGATTTTCCGTTCTTTTATTCTTTATTTCTTTATGTTTATTTCATTTAGTACTAATGGCTTTGTGTATTTGTTTGTTTGTTCAAGGTCTTTACGTGTAAGATGTATCTAATTGATGTTTTCAAGACTATGTTAATTACCTTTTAACCATCACACGTAATTAGAAATAGCTTTTGTAAATGAGCAAATATGCGACTGAGGTAAATACAAAATTGATGTCTCGAGCGCGATTTAGACATTGATCATTTTGCAAAATGGTTATCATTTATAAACTCATTTTGATTTACATATAATTCTGTCTTATACACATAATTCTCGAATATTTTATCACCATATACTACTTAAGACCTCATCAAATATGTTTAATTCTCGCACTATTCATCACAACTTGCACGCTATAAGTATGTGGTAATTTCATTTGCAATAACCTAACTTCGAAGCTCGTAACTTGAACGCCAGTATATTACATTCGTCCGTATATGAATATATCATTCAATCCTACAAGTTGCGTATAACTTGAGTTAAACTTAGAATGTCACGCATAACTTTGAACAGGAGTCTTAAGCCGACACATAGCGGGAAGTGGGACGAGAAAAAGGTGTAGACACACTGAGATGTTATGTCGTGTTTACTAGCGTTTTTTTTTCGAATAGGTAATTTTTTAAAGATCTTCGTGCTATATAAGACGTGCGTATTTTAGCAACAATGATTTTACAGTCGAGAATAAATTGAGAGTAGTTATAAAACCCTTTTATACAATTTCTAGTTAAGATAATACACAAACAAAAAAAAGGCTCAGTATAAAATTAAGTGTATAATGAAAACAATGCTGTTTCAAGAGTAACATATACATACCTTCGTGTTGAATAAATTAAGCAGCTTCATTTTTTTAAGTAGCTTTTAAATAATAATTAGACAAGTGGTAAAGTAACTAATTGACATATTTTAACATCGAGTTTTCAAGTCTTCATAAAATTAAAAAAATTGTAGTAAAATAAAACCAATTCACTTTTTCCACATTTAGTGATAACACAAGTTCAGTTTAAGTTTTAAAATAAACAGTAACTAAGACAAATATTAATTAATTCCGTCTCGTGAGTTTGTGTCCAAATATTTTTTTCTGTCTTTATTTCTTTCTTATAGTACCTATTTTTAATATATCTTTTTCAGCAGTCAATTACGAAAATCAAAAGTAAGTAGCTAAAACACTTGTGTTATGGAATCGAAGGCAGAAGATATCACAAACACCCAGACCCGGGCTATGTTGAAAAGTGGATTTCTACATTGACCCGTCCAGAGATAGAACCCGGGACCTCAGAGATAGCTACACCTTGAAAACCGGTGTGTACGCCAACCGACCACGGAGGTCGTCAAAATGTTATATTTAACTTTTAAATAAGCTACATAATGATACCTTCTGTGTAGCACCAGCTTTACAAAGTTGTGAACTCAACAGTATATTGACAGGCATTGAACAAGAACTGCGTTTGACACCATTGTTCGACAAGGACGGGGAAACAAAAGCGCATTGACATTTATATGAACTGTTTAATTATGGCCGATTTTTGTTGATAAATTTAATTTTGGCGATTTAAAGTCTGTTGTAATCAAATCAAATTACTCTTGAATGAATTTTAATACTGTATAATAACTTTCGTGAGAAGTATTCATAACTAGCTGTCCCCCGCGACTTTGTTCGCGTGTTTTAGTTTCAACGGTTTTTCATTTTTGCAACATTTTTCATTTATGCTCCGCTCCTATTGGTCGTAGCGTGATGTTATATAGCCTATAAGCCTTCCTCAATAAACGGACTATCCAATACAAAAATCTTTTTTAATTCGAATCAGTAGTTCCTGAGTTTAGCGCGTTCAAACAAACAAACAAACAAACTCTTCAGCTTTATAATATTAGTATAGATTATTTAAAACAAAATGGTTTACGCATGTTCTCGGGATCGTTCGACTTGCGACACCACCACCGCCGAGTCAGCTCATGATTAGGGACTTCTATTGAGTCTGAAACGAGTCGGGCGATCCCGAGAATATGCGAGAGTAAACCGTTAGTAATTAATTAATTAACGTAGGTAATATCTACGTCTGTTACCATGGTGACTGAATTCGGTCAAAAGTAGATTAAAGAACTTGTTTTTTCATGAATTAGTGGGAAACTTTGCAACTAGAAGCAACACTGCTAGTTATCACTGAAGAAGAATTGAAACGGGTTTAGTTAGGATACATACTCGTTTCCCTGTAGTCCTACTGGGAAACCAGTATGTATCATAACTAAACCCTTTTCATTTCATCTCATGTCTCATTTTATTTCAACTAAGCTTATAACAGATTACAATAGTTTTACACATACCAGCGCGCATCATACATTACGCTCCAGCATCGCACGGGTAGACAAAACATTTATAAATTATACGCAATAATCTACTCTTGAATCACTCTATCCATTACTACAAACCATTTTAAAATGCGTCCGGAAGTTTTTGAGTTTATCACGTTCAGACATACAGACAGACAAGGCGGGGGACTTTGTTGTAATATGTAACGTATAGTACCTAGTTACCAACAATAAACCTCATATCTAACCTCGCGACAGGGTATTGCGTTTAGGCGGTCCGCACGTGGCTTTAAAGGTAAGATAACTCCTATCTTCATATTTATTGCGCATAAACAATCTCGTGTGTCGCCGCCCTTATTCGTTCATCGCGAATGGTCATTATATTTTATAGCACCCTTCTAATGACATTGAAGATGTAATTATATATATTTACTTCATCATAAATGTAAAATTAATTATCTTAATTATAGAGGATATAAAGGATAGTATAATGATATCTAATATTTTTATACCTATCTTGCCTGTTTTTGAGTAGGGGTGGACAGATATGTTTGGGTACCTATATTTGCACAACTTCCTTTACAAAGGAGTCAGTGAAATAAACAGAATCTTGTCCTTAGTAGACGCTTATATTTGAATTTCTCTAATCAATTATATCAATCAATATTTTTTAACTTATGTGTTACGCATTAACGCAAGCGTAGGGAATACTATTTGTATTTAATTACATAATTATATCAACCAGTTAAAGGAAATGATTTTAATGAATCAAAATGTAATACCTACATAAATCAATAATGCAGCCATATACCTAAGTAATACAATATGACAATCCAAGCTTAACCTTAGGGCCTTATCACAGCCAAAATATCACAAAAACCCGACATCAAACTCTTTAAATTATAAGTTGTATACCTACTCCCTGTGTTTAAACATGCATCTTGCCAGCCTGCTCTACAAACAATGAAAGAGTAGCTACAAAAAGAATTAAAAAATGGCTGATTAACCCAAGAAATTGCCAGCTGATACCCCATATGTATCAGCCCTCATAGCGAAAGCAAAAAGGTTACAAATACATCTAATTATTGCAATAAGCAGATGTTGAACAGCTGATGCAATTGCTTAGCATCTGCGTCTAAGCACGAAAAAAATACAATAGAAGGTCCAGTCTACACAGTACTTGAAAATAATGTAACGAATAATGTAATATGAAGAAGGATAAACCTTCTTCATATTACATTATTCGTTTGTTTATTTTTTATGACAAATTTTAATCAGAGTGATAAAGTAGGAAGACGATAAAGTCTGCAGTATTTCTATAACTATGCGTACCTATCTAAGAAATACTTAATTATCATTTTTAACTGTTGATGTGACAATTACATTAATCTTTACCACACATCATGCGCTGAGATCCACTCAAAAAATAAACCTGTTTAGTCAAAAACATTGACTCTCAAATAAAATAATGATTTTAGGTACCAAATGCTGCCAAAATCGTTAATGATTTATTAATTTCAGTCAAAATAAAAATATAATCCTTCTGTTTAATCATATAATGTGGTTTCATTGATGACTATCAGTTAGAAAATTCCTTCACCCTGTTCAAGGTATAATAAAGTAAAAACAAACAAAAATAATCGCACGTCACCATTATGCCCCATATAGCCTGACAGATGGGCAGATATGTGACAGGATACATAGAAGTCCCAGTTTGTTTGTTCCGTGAAATATAGCTATTTATTTTGATGATAAAAACTATATAAAGAAATGTTTAGTTAAGTACTTTAAATTTCATCATATTTGTATAGGTTGTAATCGCTTATTATAATAATATGTATGTTATAGAATGTACCCTTAATTTACGATGTATAAATCAAGTCTATAGATGTATTAATTACGCGTAGAAAATGTATGTGATCCTTGTTAGAAATCCTTTAACTCATTACTAATGCATAATGTGCTACAATTAATTTCGATTCAATTTTCTCAAACCGTTGTAAGTTTAACTACTGCTTTTAATCTGTATAGTACCTTTACCCACGTGCCTGTAGCGCTTTTATTCACAAACCACACAAATCACTACCAATCACAACTCTACAAACTACCATTGTAAACCCAACTCTAAAACCAAAACCACAAAGTTTAAATTCCAACGCAACTATACAAGATATACGACTTTTTGGTTAAGTTTGTATGGAACAAAAATACGTCGGTTTTGGGAACAGTCAGGATTCGTTTGTTTTTTTTTATACAAGGTCATTTTACCGCTAAAGGTGTGTGGTAGCAATTTGTAGGTCAATCTGTATAGCTGGCAACTGCAGTCGCTTTGACGACCTTTTTGGACATACCTGAAACAAAAAATATGGAGATGTTAGATTAAAATTTTTTTTTGGTGTAAATGGATCCTTTTTCTGTAAGACTTTATGGTCAAATACTAAAACGTCAAACAGTTTTAAGTCGCTGTTAGTATCATGATGTTTGTCACTTTAAGGTGTAAAATAGCGACAGATATACATTTAAGACCGTCTTAAAGTTGAGAAGAGTATATACGCCTGAATACTCGGGCGATAGTGATGCATATGATTATTTTCTATCTGTATGTCGTGATTAAGTATGCTTCAAATCAATAATTTAAGAGAAAGATGAGATCGAAATGAAAAAGTGGAAACTTTTTTTCCTACTTCTAATAAAATAAATTTATCATTATTAGCTAACTGATTCACTTAACTGGTTCCATAGCATTTAATTAGGTACATCAAAGTTAAATAGTTATCACGTAGTTATAGTGTTAAACATTTCCAAACATGGTTTAAAAAGAAAATGTAGTTTCCAATGTTTCATTATATCGAAGTTTAATGAACGCGGCATTCCGGTTTTATAATTATGATATCGGTTAGAAAAAGTTAACTTTTACTTTTTGATGTAACTTTAGCAATTATAAAGCTAGTGGAAATTAAGGGAAAGTGTAGTTTGTCATAATTAAACCGTTTAATAACGATAGACGAACAGCTGTTTATTTACGTTTAACTTTATCGAAGAGACTGTTCTAAATGTTTTAAGGACTATTTTCAAAGAGACTGTTCTAAATGCTTTTATGTTTGAAGAAGTACCTATTTGTTTTTTTCTTTATTTATAATTATTATGACATAAAATTTCAGCCAGTAATTTGGAGAAAAGATTTAAGGAATTTCATAAATAACCTTCCTTCTGGCGCTTTCGGGTGAAAACATACAAAATTAAAGAATATTATTCAATTATTGGTGACGAATTTAAGTACATTGCTTTCTGAGGTTAACGCGGATATGAGATATGGAAATAAAATTAATGAACGAAACGTTGGAAACTAAAATCTAAATACAAACCGCGATAAAATCCATTCAAAGTAGTTTTATTTCAAATTTAAGTCTATAAAAATATGTCTGTCTAGTTAATAAGGTACGTTTTACCTATTTATAGTGTGTAAGTCATGACTAGCTTTCCCCCGCGACTTTGTCCGCGTGTTTTTCATTTATGCTCCGCTCCTTTTATATAGCTTATAGCCTTCCTCGATAAAAGGGCTATCCAACACTGAAATAATTTTTCAAATCGGACCAGTAGTTTCTGAGATAAGCGCGTTCAAACAAACAAACAAACTCTTCAGCTTTATATATTAAGTATAGATTATATCACCATCATACCCAAAAATATCCATTGGTTATCCCATAACTTCTCATACATCCACAATTATGTCAAAACTACAAACAAATCAACAAACCCAATTAAAATTTAAAAATAAACAAAACTTTAGCTTCGTTAAAACTTCGAATAAAAATCCAGAAATACCCACACTTACACTATCCGATAGAATAGGAAGTCTATTTCCGTTGAGGAAGGAAAAGGACGCAACATTACGAAAGAAAGAGACAGCACTCGTAATGCGATCTGCAGATCAATTTGTTAAGAAAAAGTCGTAGTTTGGCATCCGTAAGATACTTAAGTAGTTGGAAATACTCACTGTAAAAGTAATCACAACTAAAGTATTGTTTTTAAATAAGTATAGTTCTTAGATTATTATTTCTAACTATTCACAAACTTAACCATATAATACACATAAAAAGAACAAAATAAACTAATCTTAATAAAAATTAAAACCTAAAATATGCCATCAAAATTCGTCCACATCGCTGTCGACTGGATGTGAGTCCAAAAGGCTGGCGGTATTACCACGTTGTATGACAATGCTTATACTCTGTCCAAGGTAAAAGCCAGCCCTTGGGTCACGCGAAGTTTCAACAAGGCGTTTGGCCAGGTTTTTAAAAAGCATGAGCGCAATCGGACCTCACGGACCAAGGGTCTGAGCTTCAAAGAGCTCGAATATATAACATGACTTCTAACTAGGTTCTTATATTTCCGCCGTTTGAGATTCTCAGCAGTTCTTAGATAGGCCTAAGTGATGCAGTTATTACATTAGTGGTATAACTTTCTTATCAACCCTCAAGACTTTTCATCTATACTAATATTATAAATTTGTCAGTAACTCTGTCTGTCCGACATACACGAGGGCGGAGCCGCAAGCACCCACCATATTCGAATAAGTTAGAAAATGCCTAATCCAAACAAGCAAGATATATGACAAATAGTTTTAGAGATTTAGAAACACGAATGACACAACTAATGAAAAACTAATAATATGAAAAAGATAACTTACATAATAATAATTGTAAAAGATTAATATATAATGTAACGCTCATTACTTTCAATATAAATTAACTAACTACAAAGGTTAATTAATATTACTTACGCAGCTTTATAGTAACTCATAACCAGTGAACATATATTCATTCTAACAAATCATTTTTTAATATTATTAGATAATTGATCACGCGTTTGAAATGCTACATGTAGTTAAGACAGAAGTCTTAAGCCAGAGTTTTGAACTTAACATTGTTAGAAAACATAAATTAAGGGCGTGGCCAATTTGTTTTGCGAAAAAAAAACAGTTGAACATTCTTGGTCAAACCACTAATTTATGTTTTCTAACAATGTTTTTTTGAAAAAAACTGGCGCTGTAGACATGGCTTTAGACGTTTTCGTCGACTGCTTTGCAAGTTAAAGTAGGAACCTAAATGATGCGATATTGTTTTTTTTTAGAAACAATAAAAAAACACGAGTTCTAATATTTTATCGCTTTTTCCGAAGCCTTTTTCGGAAGTTAAATAGGTTATCGTAAGACATAAGACTATCCTCCAAACCTTGACATTTTGAATTAAAGACAAGTCAAGTGATAGTCCAATATAAACTGTATGAAATTGTACTTCTGTCTTTTAACTGTTGAGTGAAAATATTCGTCTGCATTATTTATTATCCAAATAATCCATTTTGATAGTCAATACATCGTCCGGTCATGGTTGGTTATGTTCATAAAACAATCATTATTCATGGGAAAGTTGGCTTATGTAATGTATTGCGAACTGATGAGGTTGTTGGGTCTCGCCTTAAGCCACCCTTTTCAGTGTAAATTGAAAGTAAAATATATTATACGCTTTTTTAATAAAGAATACCCTATTCTAGTTGACTGGGTGAGAAAAGAGAAATCTATTACATTAGTTAGATAATAGAAACATATTAGATGCGTAGGTAATTTTTTGTTTTAATTTAAAATAGGGAAATAAAAAGGGATAAAGGAAAAAACAAAAGTTTACGCATCATTTACAAAAAATCGTGACATCATGCGACATTTGTATATGCAAAACTAGTAAATACCTGATAATGGAAAATGAACTTTATAACAATGTAAGCATGTTGCACGTGTTTGGCATATAAACTGCGAACGCAATATACTTTAAACTTAGTGATTCATATTGTATTCGGTATATTCTATACAAAAGAAGCTCAATAATTCTGTAATAATTTAATAGATACATAGACAATTAACCAAGTAATCGAAATTTATGACGAACACAAATTAATGCATTTTCTAAAAAGGGACAGGTTTATGTTAAACGTTTCCAGTAACTTTATTATAATAAATTAAATATTAATTGCTTGGTAAATAAATCTATGGTTATTCCATACTGCAATTATGGAATGGTATTGGACATTAATTAGTTGGCTCGTAGATTGGTTGACGGATTTCTTGAAAAGATAATGTGTCAAGGCGGAAAATCAGACTAGACGGATTGATGCCTTCCTGTCTTAGTAAACTTTGATACTAGATTTGATTTTCTTAATACAGATCAATAACTAACCCCCGAATACTGAAACGCAACTTAACTTTAAGACGTTCTTAAATGTCTATCTGTCGCTACTTTACACATTACAGTGACAGAGACGGCATGAGACTTAACGGCGTCTTAAACGTGATTGACATTTCAGTATTTGGTCATAAGACGGATAACAAACCTTTTTCACAAACTAATGAAAAAGAAAAAGATTAGCTATATTATGTATGGCAAATAGCGTCTAATAAACATTGAAATGAGAACTTTAAAACAATTTACTTTGATATATTATTATGTTGTTGCCAGTCATTTGGAAAAGATATTTGTGAAAAACAAAACTGCTTGTTTAACGGCTAAGTGTAACCCACGAGCACTTACGTTTATCTTTATATATATAGTGTAGTCTTCGGAAATCGAAGACTTGCGTGGCCTCGTGTACAAACGGCCTTAGTATAACACAAA
This sequence comes from Diachrysia chrysitis, assembly GCA_932294365.1. Classification (NCBI taxonomy): domain Eukaryota; kingdom Metazoa; phylum Arthropoda; class Insecta; order Lepidoptera; family Noctuidae; genus Diachrysia; species Diachrysia chrysitis. The sequence continues at coordinate 8,541,684 of OW028662.1, read as the reverse complement.
TTGGCATAAAACTTTATCTAGTACAAAAACTCCAAATAAAATTGTCATCGTCGAAAAGTAGTCGTATTTTTAAGTGTTTTGTCGTAAGGCACAATAGTTTCTTGAACATAAACGACCCTTTATTCCTCTTTTCGGTTATAGAACAAATTTAATCCTTACTAATATTATAAATGCGAAAGTAACTCTGTCTGTATGTCTGTCACGCTTTCACGCTAAAACTACTGAACCGATTTTAATGAAATTGGTACACAAATAGTCTAAAGCCTGAGAAAGGACATAGGCTACTTTTGGCTTTGATAACCGACATCCACGCGGGTGGAGCCGCGGGAAACAGCTAGTCATAAAATAATATAAACCAATCAAAAAGTTACAAATATGTTTTTTAAGTAATTCACAATTAAATTAAAATTAAATTTAAGCGTCTACTAAGCATAAAACCATTCAACCATATTTCAATAAATCTATAATTGATAACTAACTTTTAATGCCCATCTTACAAGGAAACATAACTTAAAACCACCTTATTACATAGCAAATTAATTAATGATGTTAATAACTTTAAAATTATTTAGCTCCCCGCAGTGCAGTGGCTTAGGCCGCGCACACACGATTACTTGAAGCAGTCACTACCGACTGCTTCAAGTTGCGACTACATGGTGAAGACTTTTTTGGAACACCTACTCCTTGAATCAGTTTGACTGCTTTGAGCGGTCGACAAAACAAAAAACAAGCGGGAGAGAGACGCACATAACACGCAAAAGCTCGCGCATTCCTTGTATCCTACTTTCATCACTGACTAACTTCTCAAGAAGTTCGTGTACATCCGGCCTAAACCAAAGATGATTAAAATAAATTTTATTATCATACTTGTAATTTGTACTGGTCACTTTTATAACACAATAATTAATTAAAACTGGTATTCATGTAATTGGGTGAAATAACATGTCATTGTCAGGACTTAATTGGTTCTTAAATGTTTATTTATGTGGTTTTTATACAAATTGTCATCATTTTTATTATTAAAATAAAAAGGAATTCTTAATATCTATTATTAACTACTATATATTATTTACTATATATTATCTATTATTTACTATATCTATACTAACATTATAAAGCTGAAGAGTTTGTTTGTTTGTTTGTTTGTAAGTTGGTTTGTTTGAACGCGCTAATCTCAGGAACTACTGGATCGAATTGAAAAAATCTTTTTGTATTGGATAGTCCGTTTATTGAGGAAGGCTATAGGCTATATAACATCACGCTACGACCAATAGGAGCGGAGCATAAATGAAAAATGAAAAATGAAAAACCGTTGAAACTAAAACACGCGAACAAAGTCGCGGGGGACAGCTATTTACTAATATATAAAGCTGAAGAGTTTGTTTGAACGCGCTAATCTCAGGAACTACTGGTCCGATCTGAAAAATTCTTTCAGTGTTGAATAGCCCATTTATTGAGGAAGGCTATAAGCTATAAAACATTACGTAAATTAATAATTATTTTTTATATCAGTACTTTTTAATAATAATTAAAGCATTGAAAAACAATACGTAAGTACCTAATTAAAGGCCAGTTGCTTCAATAAGGAAATATTCGAAGAAATATTAATTCAAAATGAGTTGTTTCCTCATTCAATTGTTTTTCTTTACCTTCCATAAGGTACCTTGTTAAAAGCAAATTTAAATATTGATGAAACATAATTCTGTATTGGTAATTAAGTTGTTTGAGCAGTAAAACTGCTGGACGGGCCTGTTGGTCTAGTGGTTAGTGACCCTGACTGCTAAACCGGAGGTCGTGGGTTCGATTCCCACCCAGGACGAATCTTTGTGTGATGAGCACGATCATTTTGTTCTGTGTCTGGGTGTAATTTATCTATAATATGTATGTATTTAGAAATATATAAGTATATTTATCAGTTGTCTGGTTGCCATAGCACAGGCTCTGCCTAGTCCCAAGATGTTATTATTATTATTAATTAGGTAGTGTACCTTAAAACACTGAATTATTGACACTAGATGAACTGATAGTCTCATGCGCGCTACTAAAAATGCAATTATCATTATCCAAATTCTGTGCAGACTATAAAAAATTCCGTACTTGAATAAAATAAAAAATTAAACTAATCTATACTAATATATAAAGCTGCAGAGTTTGTTTGTTTGTTTGAACGCGCTTATCTCAGGAACCACGTGTCCGATTTGAAATATTCTTTCAGTGTTGGTTAGCTACATGACATAACGCTGCGACCAGAAGGACCGGAGAATAAATGAAAAATGTTGCAAAAATGAAAAACCGTTGATACCAAAACACGCGGACAAAGTCGCGGGGAACAGCTAGTGTTATAATATATATAGTTACATAAATTTTAATTTAATAATAGAAAACAAAATTTAAATAATTGACTTTTATTATTTTAACATAAATAAAGACGGTATTATCCGACAGTGAACAAAGAAAATAACATCTAATTCTGTAAGGACCGACCACACGCGACGCGCCGTATGTCCAATGTCCCTCGCTAGTTTTGTTATTTTTATACCATAACGGGCTGAGTATTAATTAAATAAACAGTCACTTTGTTTGCTTGAACATTGATAAAATGATGTTTAGAAAAGCTGATTGATGTTGTTTTGTCTATTAGTGGTTAGACTCGTTAGAGAGATTATGTTTTGGGTTTGTGGTATGTGTCTTGAAAGTTAAGAAAAATATATCGGAGGAAAAATATATCGGAGGAAAAATATTATCGCAAGTTACTAACAAACAGCACGTAAAAAATATAAATGGAATAAATAGAAAATCCTTACTAATATTATAAATGCGAAAGTAACTCTGTCTGTCTGTCGTGTCTGTCGCGCTTGCACGCCAAAACTACTAAACCGATTTAAATGAAATTAGGTACACAGATAGTCTAGAGCCTGAGAAAGGACATAGGCTACTTTTTGTCGCGATAACCGACATCCACGCGGGCGGAGCCGCGGGTAACAGCTAGTAATTTAATGAAAGAGAGAGGGTTAATTTATTACTAAATTTATTTTTAAATTATATCTTGACTACATATTAATAAATTCATTAATAAATAATAAATATTTCCTTCAAAAAATAAACGACAATTCCAACCTATAATTCAAATATCGAACCTGACATCTACAAACAAAATTCCTATACTTATAAAACGTTCATATTTCTATATTGTTTATTAAAAACATACTTAACGATGCAGAAGAACGCATTTGTTTGTGTTTATTTAACTTCACTGCGTCTAATTTTTAATCTTTATTGGCAATTAAGCTTAGCTGGGCAGCGTGTGGTGGACAATTATTAACTGTCTACGCAACGCATAATGCTTTCCTTCTGTTTATGTTTGAAATTTAATATGTGAATGTATTGTCTATGGAGTTACGGTAAAAGGAATTTTCTAAGATTGTTTATTGTTTGTTATTAAACAAATAAATGATATTATTATTCCGATCAGTCTATGGTAATGGAAACTACATATTTTAGGTATTAAAAATAAAAAACATAGATATTCTTTTTTAAATAATAAAGTGCCAGCATTTTTTTTATTAATTCGTAATCATTTTTTTTTAATATAAATTAATTATAATAAATATATTTTATAATAATTTTTAATAAAAGAAATATTATATTCCAAAAAATTTTATTTATAATAAATCAATTCATAAAAACATAGAATATAGAAATAGAGAAAACGTAATGTATAACAACAATTACTCATAATTATATTATTGTAAGTAGCAGGGTTTTGCTGTAGTTCACTGGTTTGTCCCCTGGTGAGGCTTTTAGATAACCATAGGGTGTCCTGTTCAGCTGCCGGCCATTATTGCACTATATTTATTATAGACTAGCTGTCTCCCGCGACTTTGTTCGCGTGTTTTAGTTTCAACGGTTTTTCATTTTTGCTCCGCTCCTATTGGTCGTAGCGTGATGCTATATAGCCTATAGCCTTCCTCAATAAACGGACTATCCAATACAAAAATATTTTTTCAATTCGAATCAGTAGTTCCTGAGATTAGCGCGATCAAACAAACAAACAAACTCTTCAGCTTTATAATATTAATAGTATAGATAGATACACACGCAAACAATATGGTGGACATTATTGTAGAGTAAAAAATATGTTTTTTACATGAGTAATTGTAATAATTGCTTTCTTGTTCTTTCTCCGTCTGTGGATAGGTGATCATTTGTAAACATACCGAGACACCGCCGTTGGTACAAACTGTCATACGTTGATTTTTGACAAGTCGTTAAGTCATTACAATTCTGACAACCAGTCATACTGTGGGATACTGTGTTACCGAGCAAAATGGGTTGCGGAGGTCAGATAGGCAGTTGCTCCATGTAAAATACAGTGTTTAGCTGATTCTGGTAAGACTGGAAGCGAGCCCAACATAGATTGGGAAAAGGCTAGGCAGAACGAACGAAAAGTGTGTTAAAATGATGATGGTTGCTCGAGATATTAGCTAACTGAATAAGTACTTGCTATTTGAATTATTTGATTATCTATTTATTAATATAATTTCTTTAGTTAGTATATTAGGCAAACACGAAGGCAGATAGTAAATATAATTATACTAATTATACGCTACTACGAGTACTGCGATGTAAGAAAAAAAAAAACAAAATAATGTAACTTTTCAAATTTATCGAAATTTACATTATTTTGTTTATATAGGTAACCTATTAAACATCGATAAATATTTGTGACGGATGAATATTTTAAATAGGCAGCATTAATTTTTAATTTGTGTATAATCAATTAACTACTCCGAACATTACATTGATTTACTTATATGGCAAATAAATAATCATAAAGCTATCTTTTCCAAACCACCAAAAACTTTCGGCGATGTACAAAAGATACAAACATATCTTTTGTATGATATAATCGTATCGTAGGAGTCTTTGATATGCCGCGATCTGCGCAGACGCACACAAAGAGGCGTTGTTCGGAGTACCGATAGCAAAAAACGTTACGTAACGATGAAAAAGTGTACCGTTAGCTCGTTACAGTGTTGTGCAGGCCATTGCTATTGTGTTAAGGTTTTACAGACGAGACGGGAAAAAACGCGCGGTTTTTAGAATTGAAATATTTATAATAATTCGCTGATACATTTATTATAGAACATAAAAAAATATGAGGTAAAAGACCCCAATACCAACGTTCTACGTCAAACTAATTGTGTTAAGTGTTTTTTAAACATAGAGTAAACATAAACAAGCATAGAGCGTGTGTATCGCTAGTAGCCCTTTTGTCAAGCATAAGCACATTTTTAGCTAAATGTACACTCGTTTATGCGAAAATATCAACGGTTCAAATTTTATTAGGATATTGACATAGTTTTAATAAAACGATGCACTCTGTTTTGACACAAATTTTACGATTTTACATGTTCATACTACCTACTGCCAACAGTTCAATATCGATATGCGCACTCTATACATTATATATACTCTAAGATTTCAAAAAAAATTGAATTATTATTTTAAGTATTTATTAATTATTGTTAGTCATGATACTTCCATTGTATATTATTACATGACATGATACAAACAAGCTATTTCTTATGGTCCATGAAAAACAAAATCATTCCTATATAAGGCTCCTACAAAAATAAGAGCAAAAGTACTTTCATGATTTATTTTATCTTTCGTATCAATATCCGGAATGTCAAAAATAATGTCTTTTTCATATTTTTACTTGTCTGGGTTGATGGAGTCGAGTATCAAAGGAAATTACAAGACATTTTGATCTGTTTATAAAAAGAAAATAATTTTCTTTTCATTATGTTCATCAAAGATAATCCCGTAGAGATTATTGTTTGTTTGTTAGAAATACGTGATTTATTTTGTGATTTTTATACTATAAATAAATTATCTCCAATTTTACTATAGAATGTACAATGTTTAATTAGATACCTACAAAAGTATTATTGCTTTATTATAATTAATCAGAATTATTTCTGAAATTAATAAAAAAAAGCATTTCCGAGTCAAAGACGTTTACTTTACAGTACAAAATAGTTACAGTAAGAACAGAAACTTATAATTTTTAAAACAGTTAGCAATTTTGCCGCCAGTGGCGCCAGTCAAACATTATGGCCGAAATGTCCAATTTCATAGTTTGTTGCGCCTTGACTGGTGAGCGCAATAACGGTAGCCACTTGTAGAAATCATCGGGTTACATAAACAGTTGTCTCAAACATGAATCATATATACATATTAAAACATTTCTTTCTACAAACTAATGAATAATGTGATTTTAACCAACGTGCTCATTTCTCGCTCCAAATAATACAATAACTACTACTTCTGAAAAACAACGATGTTATACGATTATTTTTTTTAAGTAAAATACATAAATGTGGACAACATCAAATACATTGCTCTGAACCGAAAGTAAGTAGCTAAAGCACTTGTGTTATTCAATTCAGAGACAACAAAGGTACCACAAACAACCAGACCAGAGACAATATAGAAAAGTAGTTTTCTACATTGACACGGCCGGGGATCGAACCCGGGACCTCAGTCAAAACCGGTGTGTACGCCACTCGACCACCGATGTCGTAATTAATACAATAATCCTCCTTTTAAAAAATAAAAATATATATTTTGAGAAAACGCTACGATTTTAAAACTGCGTAAAGCCTGTCTGAAGCGCCATACCGGCCTCGCCCATTGGGCAACAAACGTCACAACCTCACAATGCACTACACAGTTACAAGAGAAAAATAGATGTCAACCGTCAAATGCGTAACTGTCCCTTATGTGCATAATATACAATAAGTATAGTGTAAATACATAGCAACATGTGTTAATGGTACATCAACGGTTAACGGGACACATCTGGTGTCAAATGTATTTTTGTATTGGATTTTGACTGTACTATTGATTATTATTAAATAACATCGAAAAATTATAATATGTTAATCATAAGTGTTTTTAAATATTTTTTCTGATATAGGGGTGTTACAATCTATACTAATATTATAAAGCTGAAGAGTTTGTTTGTTTGTTTGTTTGTTTGTTTGAACGCGCTAATCTCAGGAACTACTGGTTCGAATTGAACAATTCTTTTTGTATTGGATAGTCCGTTTATTGAGGAAGGCTATAGGCTATATAACATCACGCTACGATCAATAGGAGCGGAGCATAAATGAAAAATGTTGCAAAAATGAAAAACCGTTGAAACTAAAACACGCGAACAAAGTCGCGGGAGACAGCTAGTTTCATAATTATAAAAATATTTTCTTTATAAATTGCAAATTTCAAATTTTAATTCGTCAAGCTTGTTTAGTCCTCGCTTTTTCTCTAAAAATAGGACCTTGCAATGGAGTAATTTTATTACAGGCTGGTATTATAAAAATCGTTTAAGTCTGATGACTCCATTTCTTTAAGACGTGACGTATTGGCGCGGTCAAGTGCTTAAGCACGTTACAAATATTTTAAGCGTTTTCATATGCGATATTAGATATCAACCTAACGCACCCATAATGCTGTATAAAAACCTAGTAACAAAACACAATTAAGATCTTTTTACGATTTTGATGACGCAATGGTACCTATATGACAATTCTGTTAATTTGCACTCACATAATAATATACACTAAAGCTTAGTTTACATTATGTTCAAACTAAATAAAATTTAAGGTACGTATAATTTATATTCTAGATAATATCGGTGTGGCTGCGCCTTAAGAGCTCTAGAGGTCATTGGCAAAGGACACGGTCAAGCGATTGCTTAAACACAGCGAGAAGGCTTTTTAGGCAAACGGATTAAAAAAGAATAAAAGTGTTTATATTGGGTGATTCAAGGCCTATAGAATTGTCGCAACGATCTAAATTAAAAACAAATCTGATTCATTCTTTTTACAAATAGAATAAAACGTGTAAAATAAATAAATAAAAATAAAAGACGATCAGTCACCGGTCAGCGGTCATTATTAAAAACAGTGCCGTTCCCATAATAATACAAGGCCACAAAAAATGAGTCACAACCATAACATACGTTTACACTGCCGGCCACTAAAACTGGTACAAATGCGTGCAACTCAAAGCGTTGGAATGTCAACGCGGGTGGTGATTGACAATTGACCTTTTAAGGAGACGCTTGTACATCAGTGTAAACATGACCCGTAGGTCTGAGGATTTAGAAAAATATGGAGACTTCGGATAATGTAAGTGTATTGTAAATATTGCGAATTGGTAATATTTTAAGACGACTGTTTTTTCTCCTTATTTCCATATTTAAGATTAACTTTTTTAGAGACCTTGAATGCTTATTTTTGTAAGTCTTTTTTTTTCCAAAGAAAACACACAGCTGTTTTAGTTTATTATTATTTTACTCATTTGATATATTGTTTTCTTATTGCTTTTCTTAATAAGGTTGATTGAAGGGTCTTAATAACAGAACGAATTTTACGACTCAAACCGAGCGTACTATCAATATGAAAACTATTGCTTCAATTCAGCTCAATAGTATAATGATTTATAATAAGTAATAGCTGTGCCCGCGACTTCGTGCGCGTGGAATTTAACAAAAAAGCAAAATTGTTTTTTTATTTTCATTTTAGATTTTTTCTAAAATAGAAGTAGCCTAATTTACTTCTTATTACATCAGCTATCCAGTGAAAGTCCCGTCAAAATCGGTAATCGTATAAACATATATTACAAACAGACACTTCAGTTTTATTCATTTGTATGTACCTATTGATGGTAGTTACTTCAGTCAAAATTACAACGATGGCGACACAAAATCCGATATGATATCAACAAATCTGTCGGTAAGTTTTGTTAAGTCCTTTTTTTAAATCATAAAACACAACTTTTTATTTTAATTATTCAAAAACAAGCGATAAAAAAACTATAAAGTAGCCGGCTCCAAAAATATTAAAGAACAATATTTATGCGGTATCCGTCGCCATTTTATAACCCTATTACTAGGAACACATACGCCGACTTGACCTTAACAAATGTAAAATTGTCATTCAAAACTCGCGCGCATTCCTTTAGAAGAAAAAGTTATGGCGGGAACCTAGGATTGTAAAAGTTAGGTTATGAATATTATGAATACTCTTTGTTAGTTTTGCTGTACATTGCCGTGTTTTCTTTGTTTTAGTTTTAATAATTTATACAATAACAGCAATGGTTGTTGAAGTGTTGGCTGGAGTTTGTATGTTTAATAATGTATTGCTTGTTAGGAGTTTGAACGGGACTTGCTAATTTAGTAAGGAAAACATGATTAAACTTTGTAAGTAGTAGGAAGTCTTTTGGCCGAATACTGAAGTCAATCAGTTTTAAGTTACCGTTAAGTCTCATGCTGTCTTTGTCACTCTAAGGTACATATACATACACATATAGTAGAGACAGTAAGGCGTTTAAGATCATCTTAAAGTTAATAGTGTTTCAGTATTCGGGCGTAAGAATATTATAATTAAATAGCAATGTAATATTTGTTTGTGCTTAAATATAAGCATAACGGAAGATAATTACCTAATCAATTTATTTAACACGCGTCAATTGTCCCTTTGAAAACTAAAACTTAAATTGATTACAAATCAATTTTATTTTTTATAGCAATAAAAAAATAAGCACGTATTTTTTTTGTGTCTGATATAAATTTATGCTTAAAATTATTATTTTTTTAAATACTCTTTCAATTAATAAAAAGTAAAATGTATTTTTATTGTATTCATAACAAAATTTAAACTACAACGAAAGAATGTCGTCAACAAGCGGAATGTATTCAAAGAACATAGAACACATGCGTTTGAATACAGTGACGTCACACGCGCCATATTGTTTGCGCGCACAATACGTCACGCTTAGACCTGCCACACACATCTATTGACACACCACGCTATGAAATACCAGCTTTTTTCTTTAAATATACAACGTATTTTTAAAAGTGTATAATTTAAGCGCCGTGCTTAGAGGAATAAATAAGTAAACTATAGAGTGCGCATATCGAGTATGAACTGTTAGCACTAGTATGAACAGGTAAAATTAGTGTCAAAGCAGCGCGCCGTTTTATTAAAACTGTCTCAAAACCTAATATTACCCTAATATGGGAACCATGGATATTTTCGCATAAACGTCTGTCGTCGCACGGAAAATCACATAAATCAGTTAACGAGCGCAGTACATTTAGCTAAAAATTTGCTTACGCTTGACATAACACTACTTGCGATGCGCACGCTCTATGCTTGTTTATGTTTACTCTATGGTGCCGTATCTTTTAGAACTGTTTTGTTACTTGATTTTTTTTTTCTTTACAAAAAAGTGTAAGTATGTTCATAGCTTTATAAAATCTTATTCGTTGTTTGTGATAAATAGCAGCGTCACACAGTCTACAGTCGGCTTTATACCAAATCTACTTACATATGGTACACAAGGTTACAATGCTAACCAAACAATGTTTGTTGCGTATAATCACAGATTTGTGTAAATGTCGCTGTTTGAACATACGTTTAAACAAAAGCCTAAATATTTGACTCCCAACAAATTCTATAGAAATAAAGTAAATTCTAACTTTATTCAACTTTTGTTGAACTTTCGTACGCCGATTATAAATTGTTTCGTGTTCTGTGAATTTGAAATTGGATTGTTATACATTCTTGTTTCTGGCATGTTTTTATTTTTTGACATGTTATTTTTTTTTATTCATTTGTCTTATTCATTTGTCATATTCATTTGTCATATTCATTTTTTTATTTATTTTTTTTTTATTTGCAACGGTTTTCGGGTGCTCGTCGAATGTGAATAACAATTCAATGGTTTACGGATTCATTGAAATCTATACTTATAATAAATCTGTAGAGAGGTCAATTCTGTACATCAAATATATTTTCAAAATAACTATCAGGGGGTGATAAGTGATCGATACTGATGCCAAAAATGCAATCAGTAAAAATTTTGTCTGTCTGTCTGTCTGTCTGCCTGTCTGTCTGTCTGTCTGTCTGTCTGTATGTTCCTTATAGAAACGAAAACTACTCGACGGATTTTAACGAAACTTGGTACATTTATTCTTCATACTCCTGGGCAGGTTATAGTATACTTTTCATCACGCTACGATCAATAGGAGCAGAGCAGTGAAGGGAAATGTTGGGAAAACGGTATTTTTTAAGCTTCCGTCGCGTATGCAGTCTTAATGGTTAAAGCTACATAGAAATCATGTATGACGGAAATGTTCTACATAAAATTATCTAAAAAATATCTTACAACAGCATATGTCTATCTTTTATGGTTGACTCACAATAACACGTGTAACTCCCGATAGCTTAGCAGTTCGGAGATTTCTGATTATATTTGTTTACTCTTACGTTTATTATACTCTCACTCATCCCTAATTAAAAAAAGTTTACATTATTACCTATTCAATAAAAAAAGAATGATAGAAATCGGTATAGAAACACCAAACTTATACATGAAATACGATAATAAGCCATCGCGCCGTCGCGCGTGAATACTGAATCATGCTATAAGGATTATTTTTGTGTAACGTGATATATTATATTTCCCTACTAAAAAACCGAAAGTTAATCTGTCTGTTACATCAAAACCACTGAACAGTGAGGAAGGACATATGCTACTTTTTTACGAAAAACGACGGAAACGCGGACGAAGTCGCTGGCAAAAGCTAGTGTTAAAATAAAATATTTAAACTGCGTCTGTCGGATAGCTATTGATTGAACTACATTATTAAATTTAATCTATTTATTAAATGTCTCTTTTAATAATATTGACAACATTTTAGAGTACTTTGTGATAAGGTGAAACTTTATTCAGATTTAAATAGACCGAATATTGAAACAGATTTAAGTCACCGTTAAGTCTCATGCTGTCTCCGTCACTTTAAGTTGTAAAGTAGCGACAGATAGATATTTAAGAACGTCTTAAAGTTGAGATTTCCGGTTTCTAAAACGTTGATGAACACAAAATTTATTAATCTCCTGTAAAACCTCAAGTTAAGCATTTGGTCAACCAATCACAGTCGTGATCAGTTGATCTGACTATTGATTAAATTGACCAGCCTTTTAGAAACCGGGTATAAGACATAGAATAAGGTAAAAAAATAAAGTAAAGTAATCCTTGCAGCTAACAATTTCTGATAAATGATCAGTACTAAAACTCAATGTCTTTACAATCAAATAAAAACAATGTTAATTTGGACCCAGTTCTATTTAAGGATATAAAAGGCTGTACTCTGTACTTGAAATCGCCTTACACATCACAAACGTGTTTACCAACACAATAAGAATCAACCTTCTGTACATTAACTTAAAATTAGACACACAATCATTAACCGACATAATAGGTTGCTGTCCAAACTTGCGACAGTAAAAATAAGGTCCGTACTGCGGTTGCGACATGTCGTAGGCGGACCGTTTGCTTGCCAGATGGTGAGGTGACGAAATCGCTATTTGTCTTACGAACTGCATTTTTCGAATGCACTCCGCTAGCTAACCTAACCGCACCATTGCCCGTAGTTTGACGTTTTGACAGCTGTCAAAAGTATTGAATTTGAATTTGGAATAGATTTGTAACGTGTTGTGTAATTTCAATGAATTATTTCGTTTTATTCGAATTTTATTGTTTCTTTTATGAGAAATATTTAAATAAATTGTAGTAATGAGGTGTGTTCTTTATTTTAAGATGAATAATATGATTTTATTAGCCATGTTTATGTTTAATTTTAGTCTTATCTTGTGTTATATATAACAAATATTGTCTTATCACACCTATCGAGAGATAAATTAAGTGAATAATAACTTCCTACGGTACGTTGATTTCTCTTATCGCCTTGTAAACTTCCTTTACTGAATATTTACCATCTAATGACGGTAGTTAATAATGTTATTAGGAAGACTATCAAAAGTTTTTATAAACGAAATAGTGATTGCTTATTTTTAACATAGATTAATCAAGCCTGGTACAAGCTACGTAGTAAGTAAGACTATTGCGCGCAGGACGGCATTGTCCGCGAGAATTTACCGAATGGAATCCTTTGCATGTGTAGGGCAAAAATGACCGCAGGACAAAAACAGATAAACACCGCGGACAGAACAGAATTCTTTAAACAAGTTAGTATGAATGACTAATAAATAAAATCTGACTAATTTCTATAATAAGACAGTATTAATTAAAATAAATGTCTACAGTCTAGACTTTTAAACAAAACTTTCGCTAATATTTTATACAAATATAAATACGCGGGTCATTAGTTAACACCAATTAAACTTGCAACACCAAAACTGTTTTTGAGGTGCATGAATAATAAACCAAGTGGCAGTCGGCAGGAACAAAAAATAATTTATGCAACACAGAAACACGCCAATTTTCACTCGCTAAATAAAAAGTTTTAAAATCTTTTTTTATAACAACGTTGTCGAACGCGCTATTTTTTTTAGAATTCAAATTCGAAATATTGGAATTTATAATTGGTTTAGGATTCCTTTTTTGAAAAAAAAGTAACGAAAAATAAATCGGCATCCATTGGTCAATTTTCAACGAGGTTTTAGTTCCGGAACTAGTTATTAACTACTTCGTGTTTTGTAATTTTTCCATTTGCAACACTTTTACGTATTTATTTCATTCGCGACAGATTTAAAATTTGTGTACGGCGCTAAGGAAATTGCGCTATGGAAAGTGAATCAAAATGTTATAAAAACTGTCTTGAGTTTTTTTTATTATCGGTCAAAATATTTATCAAGTTACCAACTAAATTCCGACATAAATAATCGTAGGAAAGAGAAAAAAATTACAGACTATTAGGACTTGGCAGACTTAGGACAAGATGGCGCGGCATGTCTCGACTCCTTTGCGCGGAACTGGCCCCAGATAGCTATAGACAGGTAGGTATATATATATATCATAAGTGGAAAGAGAGAAGAGAGGCCTTTGCCCTGCAGTGGGACCCCAATAATCATAATATGACTGACGTGCGATGTTTTTAAAACCAAAACAATAAACATAATTATACAAAATCTAATTGATATTTTCTATCCCTAAACTAATCCATCCTATCTATCCTAAACAAATCCATTTTAATTCTGACATAAATAAGACACTAAGAAACCAAATCAGGAAATAAGGAATGACTATGTGTCAGTAATGAGACATAAAAATTAATAAGGGCTACATTGAGCTCAATGAATTCTTGAGAATTCCACTTATAACATCGTTCGTACATTCCTTTGATATGCTAAAACAATTACATTACTTATAAAAAAACCACATGCCATCATAAATCAAAAGATCTGACGATTTCAACAGACAGTGCGACAACTTATGACAACGTGATTATTTTAGCATATGTCCTACAGTTAGGGTTGCCAGTGTAAAATCCGAGAATAAACGGAGCGATAAATCACATGGCAATTCCAAGAGCGGTGTTACCAGTTGCAAACCATAAAACGTAATTGAATAATACCGAGCGTTTGTTAACCGAGTGTGGTGGCAATAAAAAATTAAAAAAAGTTATTCTTGACCTTCGTTTGGTGAATTCCGTACGTTCGCGATGCGGGTTATTGAAGTTATTTTAAATTATGTGTTCGTAATATGTTGATAATGTATGTGTTTTTGTTGAGAAGACTTCAGTCCGTTTCAGTACATATGACACCCAATTTGAGGATGCAGAATCATAATTATACACTGTATTAATTATTTTCGAACAGCTTTTTAAATAAATATCTATATGCTTTTACCCGGGAATTGTATGTAAACAAAACAAGATCAAAATAAAAAAAAATGTCTAACATTATTTCAAAATCGACATAACTAACAAAAGCATTTAAAAAATCGATTACCCGATAAAATTATATTGATAATAAAAATTATTCCAGTATCGAAAGGACTCTAAATATTTCACATCGTGGTATGTGATGCCGACATGGTGTTTTATATAGTCGATTTCAAGGATCGTTGCGTAGCCATAACCTTGTAAGCGAGAATGCCTGAGTTGGCCTTTACACACTATTCTTAGTAAACTGAGGAAAATGGGTGACTATGGTAATTGAAGAACTATTTTCTGGTTTGTTCGCACATAGCTATATGTAACTTGCAAATATAAGCAGAAGTGAAACAAACGACAAATAAAAGAGTGAGAATCAATGTCCAATGTTGGGCAGAAAATTCGTCACATTGATGAGGTTACATTGATTTGTAATGTCATATGACGTCACACGTTTGCACAAAACATAGGACCGTGTGACGTCATGCGATATGAGGTTAGGATTTCATTAGACCCCACTCCTGAACTTTGATTCGCTTTATCTTCTTAGTTTTTACTTATTTTAGAAATGCGAAAAATGCCTATTTAATAATGTTTTCATTGTCTAACGTACATACTAAATAGATTTTTAGTTTTCCTACCAAGTCGATTTCTTTATTAAGAGGACTGTGTGTTATTCTGGAAGGAAAACTGTCACAACTACCTAATGTCTTCATCCATCAGAGGGAAAGTATCCTTTAGATAGATATGATTCCAAATACTTAAAAAAAAAAACTACAACTATAGGAGAAATTTAAAAAAAAGATGTTTTAATTTAGCTTTTCATTTTAACCACTTGTAAACCATGAAATCCGTTCATCTAAACACGAGGTCCTCTATGTATAGAACTATTCTTATCACCAGGAAACATGATGTGGACAAAGTGTTTTATGAAACGATCTGCCGAGCCGTTTGCTTTGCCATAACCATTCTGTAAGCCTTGTCGACCAACGGAATTATTTTGTAAATAGAATCATCTAGTGTTATTTACTTTTATGTGATTTAGCTAGGGATGGGAAGTAGGCTTATTAGATATCGTAGTATCACTGATATTTTGTTTTGCACTTATCGTTAAAAAAGGACAAAAATATAACTCCTTAAATGACAAACCCCCGTGAATTCAAAAGCAACTAAGACTTTCTTTAATGTCTACGTAGCTGTCGCTAGGTTACGCCTTAAAGTCACAGAGACAGCATAAGACTTAAAGGCGACAAAAAATTGAGTTGTGTTTGAGTATTCGGCCAAAAAAATGGTGGTGGAACTATAGGTACAGAATGTATATTAATATATATTGGGGTAAAATCCGTCCAATATTAAGCCAGTTTCTCATAGTGCGCGATATCACGGATCACACCGCAGATCGTGAAAAGATACTCGTTCACGATAGCGCAGACGCCTCTGCCCCGGTCTTTCGCAAGCCACAGCAAGTAGATTTACACCCTAAGTTGGTTAAAATTGGGTTTGATTCTCAACACTCACTGCGCGGTAAGTAGCTATCCGTGGTCGTCACCTGTGGGGTAATCCTGAAGCTTTAGTGTTCATTATTCTTGTGAGAAAACCATTTACTTCATAATACAAACGAGAAGTAGTCTTCAGCGTGTGAGGCATCAATAAATCATGCTCAATCACACCCAAACACAACAGTTATATTTTCTTGTCTAACAGTATGTCATTGCCCTTAACTGGGTCTCCAATAGCCAACGGGATTAAAGTAGGCCATAATCGTTTGTATCTACGGCCGCATAAAAATCAAATTTAATGTAATTTATAGGTACAACTGCGACAATATTGCTCTCGTCTCTTATAATAATATGCGTTGTTAACACCTGTTCCAGATTATTTTCATCATTAACTGTATCAGTGGATTGTTGTTCAGATATTTACATTTTAATATTTAGGTTGGAAGGTAAAGTTGTTTTGGTGTCCTCAATGATAGGACTTTTCAATTGTTTTGTGTTATATTTATGTATGGGTAAATGTTTAGTTCCTTGTTGCAATAAATTAATTATTTTAAAAGGTTACCGTAATACGACGAAAAATAATCAATAGAGATGTCTTTATCTCATTTTTTTTAAAGATGACTGGACCTGTTTCTTTTGTCATTTTTAAATCTTGGATATCTAGTGATGGGCTAAAAGGTTTACTTAACTTCTAACAATATTTTATTTCCATAAACATATAATAATGCCTATAAAAGGAATAATTGGTTATCATCTAATACTGGCGATAAACATTTCTCCTCCATAAAATCTTGCAATTCATAATTTTAATTATTTCGTAAGGAGTGTTTACTCAAGCATGTTTCTCATGATTGGTATTTTCTTTCATAACCTGTCGTTAATAAATGACAGTGGTTTAATAATAATCACAGTCAGTTTAAGCTTGAATAATTTGTTTGCTTTTAACTTCAAAGTCCACCGCTTCGTTTAACCGCACGCGCGTTCTTGTCACGTAAAGTTTTGTAGGTTGAAATACTATTCGTCGTTTATTTTCAACTTAGCATCCATACTTAATATTATAAACGTGAAAGTAACTTTCGTCTGTCCGTCTTTCTGTCTGTCTGTCTGTTACGCTTTCACGGCTAAACCGATGAAAGGATTTTCATGAAACTTGGTGTAGGGTAAGTTTGGATCCCAGGAATCAGGATCCCATAGGCTACTTTTAGCTGCGATAACCAACACCTACCTACCCGGGCTGAGCTGCGGAAAACCGCTAGTGTAGATATACTTTGAAATACCAATGTTTAATGTTTATCATTCATTAGTTATTTAAAACCTGGCTGCATCTAAGACAGTGATTTAAATTGTCTGCTAAATATTTAGGATATAACGGTTAATTTTAACATATATTCTGTACAAAGTACCTACATTGTTTTTTAGCCATAATTATATTTATAAAAGCAAAAATAACGCTGTCTGTCTGTTACGTCTTTTAGGCTAAACTATCTAATTGATTTTGATGAAATTTGGTAAGGAGCTATTTTGAACTTTAAGAAAAGATATAGCCTACTTTTTTTTTTCAGGATAACCGACATCCACACGAGCGAAGGCGCAGGCAAAAGCTAATAACTTAAAGTCGAATCATTCAATTGCTTATCAAACCTGAACATCGAAAAACTAGTTATTTCGTCTCCATTTGATCATGACGTGTTAATCTTTCTTTATATAGTCATTACGCAACATACAATTTAATCGTTTTATCAATATACGTTAGACTATAAGAATTTATTCACACATGTGGGTGTGCGAAGGCTCTAAATACATCATCGAGCCGTCAAAAACGTAATAATCAAACAACATAACTTTACAATGTATGAAAATGTTTTATTGATGTTAGATTCTACATAGCGGATGCCTAGTGGTTAAATGAACGGATTTGTGTGCACAAGGTTGCAGGTTCGAACCCATTACAGGTAACAATGTGATTTTTTCAAAGTTACATGTACCTTCTTAATTATTCTATAACATCATTTACAATCGGTGAAGGAAAACAACGTGAGGAAAATCGAAATTCAAAATTTGAATCTGAAATCCCCAACCCGCAATGAGCAAGCGTGTCAATCAATCCTCGTGCCTTCTCTATATGAGAAGAGGCCTGTGGCACACACAGTACAGATTTTAATAATAATAACAGTATTATTATTAAAATCTACATAAGGTAAATGTAAGGAAGCCCGTACATGAATTGCTCGAGCAGTTAGCCAGTGATCAACACACACGGACTGCTCAAGTTGTAGACCGCCCTCGCGCGTCACTTGTTCCTCACACCCGCTTTCTTTTTGTTTTTCGACGCTCGAAACAGTTTAACTGCTTCAAACAGTTCTTTTGCGGGCGGATATAGAAGTCATAGTAGAAGAAGGATAGTTCCTTGGAGCAGTTGAAACCGACTGCTTTAAGATGTCCGTGTGCGCGCAGTCTAGATATCACGTAGTGTTTTTATATGCCACAAGCAATTTTTTAGATGATATGTTTAATTCAAGGCAAAAAGTGTTTTAATACGTAATCATAATATTTTTCAAGGACTGTTTAGTCTTTTTAAAAATTAATAATAACATAAGGTATGATGCGTTAGCATTAATGAGTAGTATATATATAAGGCTGGACGAACTTAATATTATTTACGGACCGTTTTAAATATTGTAAACTATAACACAATTGGCACTTTCAATAAAATTTCGACACCCTTATTTTTATTAATATTAATTTCGACATTTTTATTAATATACATTTACAGCAGGGTTATTCGCTATGGCAGTTGTCAAAAAAAGGGATAATTGTTTTATCAAAAACACTTCGTATCGTCGTAACTTTGATAACCAACTAGATCTATTAGGAAGCAGTTGGTCACCGACATTAGACCGATTTTATTAGCTTTTTTAATGCTATTTAGGGTTGACAACTAGAGATAGCAAATAAGCCTGGTCATTAAACATGCCTTACATAATTTGGATCATTTATACATAAATCGGAGTGCGTTTACGGATCCCGATATGCGTCGTATCCTAACACTTGTAATGCCCGGGGCGCGTTCACGAAACAAGTGTTAAATTGTCGAACATGATACCATCGTTATTCGCTAACGTGGCTACACGTGATACGCTTACGTGGAACAGTGTTGCAGTGGTAGGGTTAATAATTTATTTTTGTTAAGAATAAAATAAAATAAATATGTCAATGTGTAATATGGATCGAAATGTGTTAAAACTAAATTAAATCTGACTTTTTTATTTGATAAAAAATATTGTGCATAAGAAATCTAAGATAGAAATCTATATTAATTTATAAAGCAAAGTATATTATTAATTATTTCTGGCAAAATTTAATTGAAGGAAATTGTCTTCGTTTAACAGAAAAAGACAGATTACAAAAATATACCAGATAGTTACCTAATTGTATATTATAATGCAGTCTTGTTGATAATTCGCTGACACAAGTTCATTGAACTAAACAAAATAATACTGCATCTCAACAAAAAACCGAGTCAAAATTAACACGTCAGTTTTGATATTCTAAAAATGTTTAACTTGTTCACTCGAGTGTACAGGCCGCATCAATCGTGAGGAATAAACGCATTATGTTAATTTTCACCAGAATTACGTTTTGGTGTATGTGGGCCATTCTAATATGGCGGCGGCTGTTGAAATGAACGAAACTGTACTAGGGTTGGCGATTATAGATTTTAATTAATATTTTTGGATGTTTAATAGGTTTCTGAAAGTGACGAATTAATCTATTTTGCACTGTAAGAGCCCTGGTAATACGAAACAAAGTTAAATAATTATTTAATTTTTAAGCTATTCGTTTGTACATTGTACCATACACTCTAGTAAATAGATTTTTTAGGCAAGATTAGCACTCGATTTTTTTTACAAAAATACTGATAATTTTGTAGCTAAATGAGAATGAAAACCCATCCCAACACTATTTGAAAAGAAAAGAACAGAAGACAGGTTATCGATCAAGTTATTTCTGTGTTACAAGAGTATTGGTGTACAAAATCAAAACCAATCATTATTTACTTTTGATATAATTACTTAACGTGCAAAAAAATATTTTTGGTACCCACTTACTGTTGAGTATTCAATGTAGTCACAAGAAATATTAGTGACAACCCTAAAAACATCGAGTATCGATAGTTTCATCAAATAATTTACTTTAGCCCGCAGTTTATGTACGTAATATAAACTTATGTAATAAAATAATATGTAACATGATAAAGACAATATTGTATGGAGTGTTCCCTCGCGACCTCTACAGTACTCTGTAAAGAGGTTTACGATCAAAAGTTACAAGATTCTGTAGATAGTGTAGTGTGTAATATTCTTTAGTTTATATTGATTCCAAAGCTTGAATAACGTTATTGTTTGACATAAGCATGATACGAGTACACATTAAGTCGTGTTCGGCTTTTAAATGGTCATAACTTAAAAAGTACTGAATCAATTTAGTTGCAATATTCATCAATTTGTAGCATTAAAGGTGTGAAGAACAAACTAATTAAGATAAAAAAAAGTTTTAAAGCAAATAATCTAAACCAAATTAATTTTATATCTTAAATTATGGTAGAATTTCTTCTGCAATTAAAACCATTAGGTAACTAAGTGTTGATCAGGTTATCAAAAGTTAACCAACTGTTAAAAACGCGCTCACATAATCGGGTTAACGACACTCTATTACAACATCGAACAATTCGCCTGACAGAACCCATTACAACTTCACCATAAACTTTTATTGGCTTTTTATCTATACATTTAAAAAAGAAAATGTTTATTTTACATAATCCAGTGTGTCGTCGAAAAAAACATCGATGTTTTTGACCTGAATACCAAGTTGCAGCTCAGAGTCAGAACAGTAGGCCGATTGTGAATCAACGAGGAAGCGTTTTTCGACGATATGGGTCAGCTCTGAATAGTGTTGGGAAAGTTCCGATAGATGCATTGCATTTTATCGATGAAGTTAACACGAGGCAATTATTAGCATGTGATTTTACGATTTTTCAGATAACTGAATCTTTACTCACATTCACATGCAAACATAAGTTTATTGACAAGGTTGTTGGAATATTACATGGGTGTCTTACAAGAAACCCCTAAGGTCGTGACTGGTAAAACTCCGTTTTTACCTGTAAACAAGAAAAAAATCTGTTAGCAATGTTACATAAATTACAAAATATTACGTAGCATTACATAAAATATAATTTAAAATGAAACTTTGGTTTTTTGTTTGTCCAAATAGTTGATTTGAAATAATTTTATTCATAATGAACCTCTGTAAAAAATACCTCTTATAATAAATTGCCTACACTTCAAAAACATGTAACTAACAAAGAAATATTAAACAAATTAATATCAATCTCGTAACAAAAGCGAACAAAATAATGCAATCCGTCAAACCAAAACCAATTTATCATAGACTAAAATATCGACACTGCACGTCACTGTCTGAAACGAATTGCATCACTCTGGCCATCGAAATTCGGAGCGGCGGCGTTACGTTGGTTTACCTAATTTTTCTTTGTAACTTTGCTTCAACCAATCTCTCATTGTTTAGTCGAACAATAACGCCTTTGACGTAGTTCGGTGCCGGAAAATTATTAATTGGGGACACGCGGTCGTTGCGTTCGATATTTTGAAACCGACGCAACTTCCCATCACTATCTGTCAGTTTTGTTTTTTGGATTTGATGTATACTCTGGCTGTGAGTTTTCTTTTAAGTAAAGCTCGAATATTAATGACTAGTGTTCATTTTTATTTGAAAAGGTATTTTTAAGAGATTTTATTTCACGAAGTAAAGTAACAAATTGGTTTTCGTCTGAATCTAAATGAAGTACCTATTTTTGTATGTATTGAATATTCAATGAATTATCTGTATAAGTATTTGCTTTTATACATCGTTTAACATGTGTTTGACTAAAAATAAACGTTTAAAAACCACTCGCTTGTGAATTGCCGAAGTGTGTATCGTACTTTGGTATAAACGAGTGATTTTCACGCCCCAATTATTTTTTTAAGCGGATTGTGATAAATGAATGAGGGGGAAATATATTTAGAGTTAACAACTAAATAGAATCCGATTTAGGGTTTATTAAAACTTATTATTTCGTTTTTTTTTTTTCAATAATGGTTCGACGTAAATAACTGTAATAAATGTCCAATACAACACTGCATAGTTGTGAAGATCTATAACTCTTGATAAATTGAAATAAAACTAGTTTGAACGGATTCTATCGCGGTTTATTTTAGATCTAAGATAGAAATCTTTGTTTCAGAGAGCACACGGAATCTGTGATGACAGACACCTTGCCGCTGAGCTTCAACATGTCAAGCAAGTACTGCGAGACAACAAGCTCCAAATTCCACGGCCCCGTCACAGAAACCGAGTGAAGCCAACCACAGTCGACCGTTTACCTGCTGTACTACCATATGTCAGAGGAGTCACAGACAAGATTGGCTACATCCTGAAGCGCGCTTCAATTAAAACATATTTTAAGCCGCCCAAGAAGATTAGTCAGTCCTTACCACCTGTCAAGTGTCACATACCTCTACAAGATGTAGGAGTATATAAACTAGATTGTGACTGCGGTCTCTCTTACATCGGTCAAACAAAGCGCAGCATAGGGACCCGCGTAAAAGAACATATAGCTGACGTTAAACACCGCCGCTCAACGAAGTCTGCAGTCGCCGAACATGCTGAAGGCTCCAGTCATTATATTAGATTTGACAAACCACAGATCCTCGCTAAAGAACACAAATTCCTACCTAGGATGTTTCGTGGGGCTATTGAAATTAAAAAACATCCTAATTTCAATAGAGAAGACGGCTGGAAGATATCACCTACTTGGGACCCAATAATACACAAACTTAAAACCAAACCCAAGAGCAGCGCTGCAAGACTTCAAGACACAGTGAGCTCATATTGCGTAGGTCGGAATACAAACAATTAATTAAAATATGAAGGTAGAACGAGCAACATCACCTGTCAAGACGAATACCACCTCAGTCTGCCCGTGACCATGACACCTGCAAAGGCGTCGAAACGTCGAGAACAAAAATCTAAAATAAACCGCGATAGAATCCGTTCAAACTAGTTTTATTTCAATGTCTAATATTCGCGTAAACCTCAGAAAGCAATATCTTGATAAATTGTTATAAAAACTACTAACTCATCATCTTACTACATCAAACAAGTCTCTAAATCCAAGAAAACCAGTCAACTAAATCAAAGCTTGAGTCACTCAAATGCTTCGTTCAAATCTACGAAATACTCCACGGACAAGCACAATTAGACCACATCTGTTCACAAACATGTTTTAGTTAAATTAAGTTCTATAATTATGTTTATTGATACCATCCGTTTGGTAAGAATTTTTTTAGTTTCCGCTAATGAATCACTGATTAAATTCGGATGGAAGGGAGATAAGCCATGATTTTCATTCCAATCTGCCTACTGATTACTTGAAATTCGTTCCGTGGGATTTGAGATTCAAGATTGCAAGTCCTTTACCGGATTTCTCATAAACTTGGCTAAGGCTTTAATTCTCTTCAATATTATTTGTGAATTTTGTAGTTCTTAGCTCTCATTTTGGTCATGATGTTGACGAAGAGCCGGCTATTGCTGGCCAAAATATTTCCAATGATTACTTAAATTACCAAATCAAAAAAATATCATTGATTAAAAATACCTTTTCATCTAATAAGCTCAATAGTTATACTACTACAGTCTATCCCTCTTTACTGTCTGGATAGACAGTCATAAAAAGGTCTTTGATATCATGGTAACTTTTGGTTTCATTATCTAAATTGTTACCCATTTGCCCAATAGACAGCATCTTCCGGTGCGTGTAGTCATTGGTTCGTTCATGTTATATTGTACGAGTAGAATTTCTTAAATTTAATCGTGTTACGTAGGTGTAAACAAACGCTAATTTATTAATTTCTTCTTAATTAAAGCCTTTTATCTCTTAGTTAGAAAATTCTCTTGAATTATTACTTTTCACACGTGGACCATAATTAAAGTTGTCAACTCTCTTTTTTATAGTGTTTTATCAATGATTGTAAATTAAACGTTTCCCACGCGAATGATAATGTCTATTTGGTTGTTTTTTATAGCAGTAGCATTAAAATTGTGTGTTTAATTGCAGTTGTTTGTTTCACATTAATTAAGTGTGAGAATTGTTTTAGTTTA
This sequence comes from Diachrysia chrysitis, assembly GCA_932294365.1. Lineage (NCBI taxonomy): Eukaryota > Metazoa > Arthropoda > Insecta > Lepidoptera > Noctuidae > Diachrysia > Diachrysia chrysitis. The sequence continues at coordinate 8,517,210 of OW028662.1, read as the reverse complement.
TTACCATTAACTTACTGACCCGTTTTCAAATAGTTTATAGCACGCAATGTAAGTTCTGCCATTTTATTATGGTTCTATAACATTTGAAAATTCTAAAGCATCATCAAAGTAATTATTTTAAGATGCAATAAAATATTTTTACTTCAAAAATTCCGTTAAAATAGAATTCAGTCAACTTGGATGTGTACATTTTGAAGATCAAATTGGGATATTTTAAAGAGCAGTTAAAAAGCAAGGTTTAGTTCAAGCAAGTTTGTTCGGTCTCTTTGTGCAATTGTTTTATGAATCGTAGCGTGTATTCTCAATACAAAAGAATTTCTTCACGCCGTATAAACACTATTAGTACTACTACCTGTGATACTTGGTACTTAATAATTTCGTGAGCTCTCAAGTATTGCAGTTCACGGCCTATTCACAGTACCTATACGTGCCCTTGATGAACGGTCAAAATTATAGTCTTGACCCCAATGTCATTCTTTGTGACTCAACGTTCAACGTCAAGCAATTTTTTTGACAGTCTTCTATTAGCCGTCTCTTTCACACTTATTAGTTGCTAGGAACGTGACGTTATCGATGTTTTTGAGAGGCTAGTTGCGAAGTATTTCGATATCATAGGTAATTTGTGGCACGACTTTGGAGAGCTCTAGACGTCAGTAGTGATTTAAGAATAATATTGTATTATGAATTTGACTTCTGATGTGAAATTATATTGATAGTAATTCTTTGAGATATTGTATGATGTGTTGTAAGCAGTACAAGTGTTACGTTCCAAATTATTCATATGTTTTTATGAATGGCAGAATAGAAACAGTTTTATTGTAATATTGGCTGATATGATGATGATCGTGAGGAATTACTATAGTCTTGACAGTATATTTTACAGTTCAAATCTATTTCTACTATATACTGCAGTTAAAGAGGTTGCATACTCACACATATTCTGTGCTTCAGCCTTAGAAATGCTGCTAAGAATTTCCTAACATAAGAACTAAATTTTTTTTTTTACTTTTTCTGTCTCTAATGAACAAATAACTCTCCCAAATCACCTCAAACCAGACCTTTCTTTAATCTTCCACACTAGGTTACATATTTCTGTGAGACAGGGGTTTAACATAATGACATATATGCCAACTACACGAAAACTTGGTCCAAATGTTTGTCCAAATGATCACGATCAATTCGCGCACTAAAAGTTGGCGTGATGACCTCAACACCACTAGTGCAATTAACGAACACTTTATAAAAAAAATAATCTCTTAATAACATATCATAATAATATTATCTTAAATTGAAACGTAATATATTCTAAAACGAGTATGAAGTACAAGTACCTACTAATGACTTCATGTTTATTCAACAGCAGAGACCTTCGCAACAACTGTGCCAACACAGTTTGACACATGCTTAATATCTTAAAAACGTAATGTAAATCAGAAATTATGTTAGAACCCTGTGTTTGTTAAGTCTTAGTAGTATTCTTTTGTTTCATTACCATTTTATTTAAACAGGTTGAAGATTTAGTGTACCAACGGTGGACAATAAAGTGAATTACGAAAATAGACCATAATTGAAAGCAGTAAGGTATATTTTATTCAGCTTTAGTGTCAAGTTGTAAGGTTGGTAGTGCTATACCAATTGTAAATAAATAGTATGTTTTATGACTTGTTTTGTAACTATAAATCACCTTGAGATTCAACACTGATAAGTTCAAATTAACTCATAAGTTTTAGTAATACAATATAAATAAATCGAATCAGATCGTAATTAAGTACTATAATAATTCTTCTTCTATCTAGCCTTTTCCCAAGCTATGTTGGGTCCGGCTTCCAGTCTTACCGGCAGCTAAATACCGTATTTTACATGGAGCGACTGCCTATCTGACCTCCACAACCCATTTTACTGGGTAACACAGTATCCCATGGTAAAACTGGTTGTCAGAATTGTCATGACTTACCTAACGACTGCCAAAGATCAACGTATAATAGGAACCAACGGCTTAACGTGATTTCCAAGGCATGGAGGGGTCTCGGTATGTTTACAAATGGTCACCCATCCACGGACAAACCGCGGCGGGCGCGGTTTAACCTTTTATCCGTCAAAAAGTACAGTTTACATTTAGCCACGAGCACCTAATAAGTATTAAAAAGATTTCCTTCATTTAATTATTGTTATTAGTATTCCTGTATTATGATCATTATTAAGTTATTATTATAAGCAAAATTCATTCAAACGACGGATAACTACATCAAACATAAAAACAAAAGAAGATAAAAAAATGGATACATTTCAAACAACACAACGAAAGCTTCAATTATAAACTCCAATTAAACACATCGCCGAAGCACTTTTACATTTTAAATAAAGAACAGCTTATTCAAAACCCGAACAATATAATAAGACGTTCTTCCAAAGTTATATTTTTGGGGGACGTTCGCCATTTTTTTTTCTTACAAGCATTAATCTTCACTTACTTAGAAATGTTCGTGGTTTTTTATTCGCAAATGTATTAGCCCCCAAATTAATTTTAACGTTGAAATGAAGTTTGTTGCTAAGACATGTTTCGGAATTATTTTGGGAGAAATATGACAGTAATATCTTTGGAGGTGTATGAATAGCGTAGATTAAAACTTTGGAATGTTGCTTGAGTATTTAATGGGTAACATTTAGTTAAAGACGGTGAACTTTTTGGATCTAGAACTTAAAAGTACCAAGTTCCATCTTATGTCAATTTGTTTGTGTAAATAAAGCTTAGTGTCACAGTAGAACTTGTTTGTCTAAGTGATGAAAAAAAGTGAGCTTTTTTGAAGTTCTTTGACAATATTTAAAGTATTATTTTTATGTATGTGTATTTTTATTGTGATTGTACACTTCTTCTTATCCTCTTTAGATATTCTATCACTCAAAGACTTGCTGTTAGAGAACTCAATTTTGAGTTAAGCTCGCCTATGTACATATTATTTATTAGTATATAACTGTTTTATTTGTTACGTGTACAATTAAGAATTAAAAATTAAATAACCATCGTTAGTTTCCTATTTTGTACCTGAAGTACCTATTATTAAATTCGAGTATAATTTATTCTATTTTTTGTATGTACATCTGTCATACTCGTACGCCAACTGCACGTAAGTATAATTTAACCTTCAGAACTATTGAATTCTTGAGTCAGCATAAAAAGTAGAACATGATAAATATGCTACTAACTGTATATAACCTTTTTTGATGCGTTGACAAACATATTTAATAACGCTGTTGCAAAAAGTAACAATAATATTTAAAATAAAAAGACCTGAGAGTATACATATACAAGCATAGACTGCGCGCATCGCTAGTAGCCCGTTGTGCCAAACGAAAGCAAATTTTTAACTGTAAGTTTTACGCTGGATTACGGATTTAAGTGATTTTCGACGACATACGTTTATGAGAAAATATCGATGGTTCTGATATTTTTAATTACGGTAATATTAAGTTTTGAGATAGTTTTATTAAAACGGCGCGCTCTGTTTTGATTCTAACTTTACAAGTTTACTTGTTCATACTAGTGCTTACAGTTCATACTCGATATGCGCATTCATTTTTTCTCTAAGAACAAGACATAATGTTGAAATCTTACGAATGAGGGCCGAAAACATGTGACTATAATAATCAATAATATTACTTGTCAGCAAAGTAAGAACATTGACCAATAAAAGGTTATTGGATCACCAAATAGAATTTATTTCGGGTCATCGGGAATCGGGAACCAGAATAACTTGATATTGGTTGTTTTATCTATTCAGCAATTTAAGGATCAATAGCATATTCGTATATCAGCAATACTGGCTTATTTTAGTCGAATAGACGTTGACAGAATTACGCGAACTTTTTTTTTGGAAATTTATACTTTACTAGCTGTCCCCCGCGACTTTGTCCGCGTGTTTTAGTTTCAACGGTTTTTCATTTTTGCAACATTGGCATTTATGCTCCGCTCTTTTTGGTCACAGCTTAATGTTATATAGCTTATAGCCTACCTCAATAAATGGGCTATCCAACGCTGAAAGAATTTTTCAAATCGGAACAGTAGTTCCTGAGATTAGCGCGTTCAAACAAACAAACAAATAAACAAACAAACAAACAAACTTTTCAGCTTTATATACTAGTATAGAAGTATAGATTAACTGTGTTACTGACTGTACCAAACGTTGATAAAGTTTAAAGTTCAACACAAAAAGCAATGTGGCACGAGTTGCAGATTGAAAATATTATTTCTTTTGATTTTCTGCAAGTCGTCCTAAATGGACCGTACGCATGTAGGACGAGTTGATGAATCACTCATATTTTCTAAACAGAAATAATATTGCTTTTCAAAATTGTATAAGTATATATGTTATATATATGTTTAGGGCCTATTCTGCAATAGGAGACACCGCAATATAAGTGCGGCTTTAAAACAGTGGGACCATCTAAGACTTGACGAAATCAATGATGATGATGAATATTACTTCAAGTATTGAATAACCCGCAAAATGTTATTGTAAAGTAATAAAATGTTTTACAAATCCGCCAAACTAAACTTAATAGTTAATTTTAATTGTCATTCCGTGACCATGTTTTGATGAATGAGCACGTTCAGCACATTATCTGGTTATTTCCAAGAATATAAAGAAGTTTTTACTCTGTCCAGATTAAGAAAATTATTTCTATAAAATAATAAATAAAAATAATAATATTATGTATCTTCAAAGATATAATTTTTATTTTATTGTATAAGATATAAGACATTATTTTTTATTTTGGTATTATTGTTTGTGTTCGTTTTATTGCGATTTTTATCTTATCAGGTGTATTTACTACAAGTGATTTATAAAAAATAGTAATATAGAAGGTATTATTTGCTCTGTCTTTATACGGCATTTAACCCTCTTCATCATCAAGTAATTAATTATTAGTTTCAATTATTATTTCATTTATATTATTTTTTTAACGATTTCCGAACCCCACAGGGGCTGCCCTTAGAGAACGTTGCTGACGTAGTTAGTTTTATTGCTGTACTGGAACCACTTAAGGTTTTCGTCAAAAGTCCGGTGAAGCAATAAACAAACCGCCTTGACATCTTCAAAAAAAGGAAAGCAACAGAATTTTTTCAATTCTTTATAATTTTATACTTTAGTAGGTAGTTACGTCTGACCAAAATACAAACATGAAAATTAATTATTCCATCATCGTGTGTGGTGTCAATGATTCTAAGTCCCCGTTACGTAATGATCGCAGTTCTCACCGATCACGAACATCTTGCTATCAGAACTAAGTTGATATACTAATTAAAAAGATGTTCTTAATCAGATTTATAACTATCAAATTAATCTTCACCTTGATGACGGCAATAAAACAGCTAATTGAGAAGCTTAGACGTTAAATCATGGTCATTCGTAGAAAGTAACTGTATCATACTAATATATAAAGCTGAAGAGTTTGTTTGTTTGTTTGTTTGTTTGAACGCGCTAATCTCAGGAACTACTGGTCCGATTTGAAATATTTTTAGTGTTGGATAGCCCATTTATTGAGGAAGGCTATAAGCTATATAACATTACGCTGCGACCAAAAGGAGCGGAGCATAAATGAAAAAGGTTGCAAAAATGAAAAACTGTTAAAACTATAACACGCGGACAGAGGCGCGGGGAACAGCTAGTTAGATATATTTTATATATATTTTTATGTCGTATCAATGGTATTTATGCGGAAGGAAGAGGATCAAGTGTTGACATATAAATTAAAGGATAAGAAATGTAAATGCCGTTAGGAATAACTAATTATAATACACAATAGTTTACTTTTTAGGCTTCCGTACCCAAGGGGTCGTAACTGGGCCCTATTACTAAGCCTCTGCTGTCCGTCCGTCCGTCCGTCTATCCGTCCGTCCGTCTGTGTGTCAGCGACTTGTAAATTATGAACCGTAATAGCTAGAGAGTTGAAATTTTCACAGCGTATGTATTTCTGTTGCCGCTATAACAACAAATAATAAATAAAAAAAAAAAAATAGGCTTCATAAAATGATACGGAATCCTTCTTGCGCGAGACTGACTCGCACTTGGTCTGATTTTTTTAATTATCGCCAATAAATTATAGCTTAAAATATAAGATTTTGGCAAAAAAAATGTATCGGTAAAACGGTCGGCCTGTCTCACAGCGCTATGCTATTATACATATAGGTACCTTAAAACAAAGTAGATAGGTATTCAACAAATAGTTGAATTATAATGCAAGTTACACACGCAACAAGTTTGTTGCTATCAAAAGAATTAACCACATTTATACTGTACATTCAAACCAGCTTAATTGACTCATTTACATTCCACAAAACACTCAAATCAATTCTTTAATCCACTGGCAATAAAGTTCAAAATTACTTAAAAGCATGTCAACTACAATTTAAATATATATTTATTAATGACAATAATTATGAATAGTTGTGTACGGCATTTAACATCAACGTTTGAATAAATTTTATGGGCTCAAGTGTCAATTGACACAAGTATTTGGGTCATAGACTACATCACATTCGTTTGTAATTTATGGACCAATAAAAACTGAGTTTTACGCTATTGATATCAATATGACAATAGGACAGAGTGATAGAGTGAGATACGCCTTGCTAGGGGCCATCAGAACATGAAATTATTCAAGGAATAAAGAATAGAAATAAAATTATTTCTATATCTTTTACTAGCTGTCCCCCGCGACTTTGTTCGCGTGTTTTAGTTTCAACGGTTTTTCATTTTTGCAACATTTTTCATTTATGCTCCGCTCCTATTGGTCGTAGCGTGATATTATATAGCCTATAGCCTTCCTCATAAACGGACTATCCAATTCAAAAAGTATTTTTCAAATCGAACCAGAAGTTCCTGAGATTAGCGCGTTCAAACAAACAAACAAACAAACTCTTCAGCTTTATAATATTAGTATAGATAAAGATAGAAATAAGTAATTACGATTATCTTTTTATCTATTTAACGCAATACACAATGCAGTAGATGACTAATTGTTTTTTTTAATGTCCGTCCGATAGATTATTAAAATAATATTAGACTAGTATTTTTTTATTTTGCATAACCAAAAACGTAACGATACATTGATTTGAAATCATGACGTCACAATTTTGTACGCAAGCATGATGTGTTTATCCTCCACTAAACACAACTTTGTTTCGCTTTATCTGCTTAATGTTACCTTATTTTGAAAAAGCAAAAAATATGTGTTTAATATTTAATTTGTTTAACCAACTTATTAATAAAATGTATATATACCTACCCAGTCATCAATCCTATTCAAGTAAAAAACTGTATTGTTATAATGTGCAGTTAACTGTTTAGTGGGTACTTTGCCTTAACAAAAAATAAAACCTAAAACAACACTTGCAAATCAGTAAGGAGCAATATTTTCAAACGGTAAATATTTATTATGTTGCATCTCCGTAAAAAGAAAAATTACGAAATAAAAAAGTAATTATGTAGGCACGTATGATATATCGATATTTAAAATAGTCGAGTTTAGTCGATTAAGTTGTGATTTCCGGTGTTGAACTCGGCTAATTGGTTTAAAAACGATGATGTGTTTAATCGATTATGACTGGATCGAATGCGGGTCGGGCGTGTTCGTTTCGACAAGATTTTAGTTGCTTAAGCAATTATACGATGGCTGACGTATCATTCTCTTTCTGAATAGCTAATAATATTAGCTAATAATTACATGTTGCGTGAGTAAGCAGGTATATAAATAGTGCAATATAAAGGGTTGGATATCGAATTATTTCATTTATCGATAGAGAAGAAGAAGAAGAAGATATAGAAGGAGACGCTATCAATAAAACCTATTGAATATTTAAAATAAACAAAAAACTAAATTATGCTGTTTATAAGAAACAACTTATTTTATACAGATTTTATATTCAAGCTTACAATATTAAATTCGTAATCGTTATCTCTAATCGATCAGCAACCAGCATCGATAATAATCGGTTACCGTTCACACCCTAGTTATCGTGCCTGCTTGCGATACACGTTTCAAATTTCGAATTTAGAATCCTTCTCGCGCGTGTAACTGACCATTTACAATCAATTTATATCTATTTTACCAACATAAATAATTGACTAAAAAATGGAACTTTTAATCGTATTGTTTCAACTTTAAGGTCGAAATTCAAATAAAAAATTTATTAATAAGCGTATGTGTAAGTTTGTAAGTTTTTCGTGGTAAAAACAGAATTTTACTTGCAAATGCAGAAGGCATTCAAAGACAGGCCACAGTTTAATAAGTGCGCATTGAATTAAAACTATAACGTTCAGATGAGTAGAAATATTAACGATGTTCTATCATACACGATTAATCGAATCAAATTTAAATCGATTTCTATCGATATATCGATTGTTAACATTCGATTCTAATACAGCTATTGTTTATCGTTCTATTACGTAAATTGTCTTGAAGTAATAACTCTATCAACAGCATAAACAAACCTGAACTTTACCACGCCTAAAATAATACCCAATACTCATACATCCCACGCGCGAATTAAAGCCTTAACATTTAACTGAGCCTAATAAAGCCTTACCGAGAATCGTCCATTATTTCAGTGCTGCCAATAATTTGCAAGGCACTGTTCTCATATAGCGCACTGTATAGGCGTGTTCGGATTAAGAGCACACGCATACAACCCTATCTTAATAATACGAAGCGATTGCTGAGTTTTAAATTACTAACGCATACTGGCAGATGTTTTTGACGATTCCATTTTTAATTTTTTGCTTATTTTAAGAATAAAAAAATAAATAAAACAAATAATATAATAATATTTTTAAAGCAGTTTGATAATCAAGTTAAATAAACTATTTACTAGCAAAATCTATACTAATATTATAAAGCTGAAGAGTTTGTTTGTTTGTTTGTTTGAACGCGGTAATCTCAGGAACTACTGGTTCGAATTGAAAAATTCTTTCTATTTTGTATTGGATAGTCCGTTTATTGAGGAAGGCTATAGGCTATATAACATCACGCTAAAACCAATAGGAGCGGAGCATAAATGAAAAATGTTGCAAAAATTAAAAACCGTTGAAAAAGTCGCGGGGGACAGCTAGTTGTCAATAAATAAATACCAAAAAGATTCAGAAAAAACAATTGATTTTTTTACATTCCAAATATAGTTTTAGTTCTTTTTTTTTCTATTGTGTGAATTTAAACATTTCTGTTAACAAGATATGTACACCAAAGCAATAAAGACTAATTTAAGCAAGGGTCAATGCTGTCAAAGCTATCTTTTCTTAATAAGGAACGCCGAATAGGGTTAACAAGCCCAAAAAGGCAAGAAACCCAAACTAGAATTAGATAAAAGACGGTATTCTTAAACCGAAACAAATGCCTTCGGATCCGAATCCAAAATCATGTGAATACCCAAGTTTTATCCGCCCAAGTAGGTACTACACTATTTCGGTTAACCTTTTTGGGTATTTTGTACATTACAGACTTAGGAATAAAACATTGATAGCCGTTTTTTTTATTGTAGGCGATGATTTATCTATACATACTATAAAGCGGAGACCCTCGCCGCGTCTGTCTGTGTGCCTGAACGCGATAAACTCAAAAAATACCGAACGGATTTTTGTATGAATTTCATCGATGGATAGAGTGATTTAAGAGAAAGGTTTGTGTGTATAATTCATTAATGTTTTGTCTACCCGTGCGAAGCCGTGATGGGTTAATAATTATATGACGGGCCTGTTGGTCTAGTGGTTAGTGATCCTGACTGCTAAACTAGAGACAGATTTGTCCTGCGTGGGAATCAAACCCACGACGGGTTCGATTCCCAAATTACAAATCTTTGTGTGATGAGCACGATCATTTGTTCTGTGTCTGGGTGTAATTTATCTATAATATGTATGTATTTAGAAATATATAAGTATGTTTATCAGTTGTCTGGTTGCCATAATACAGGCTATGCCTAGTGTGGGATCAGATGGCCATGTGTGAGCTGTCCCAAGATATTATTATTATATTATTATATATAAAAAAAGTCTGATATTTTATCAGCTATCTCTTATACTTACGTGATTATCCTATCTTTTGTACTATTCATTAGTGCAACTTGACAACATTTTGACATATACCAGTCACCATAAAGGTAAAATATCTTGTGTATAATATTTTGCATTTATTGTAGGTATGTAATATGAGATAGAACTATAAAGAGAGGCAAATTTAGAACCTCCCAATAAATTATTAACTCTTACTAACCCCCAAATTCTGAAAATCAAGTTAACATTAACACGACCTTAAATGCATACCTGTCGCTTTTTTACACCTTAAAGTGACAGAGACAGCATAAGACTTAACGGCGACTTAAAACTGATTGACGTTTTAGTTTGGCCAAAATTCCGTTGACTCGAAACCATAAATGCCCATTAAATCGGCAAAACAATTTCTTAATGCAATCTTCGTTGATACTTAAATAAGGAAATCAAAATGTTGATCCCATCACTTGATAAAGGAGGTACTATTAATGTCAAACTATGATTGACATAACACCAGCTGTTTAGAACTACAATACGCCCAATTCAAGTCACAGAACGCTTAGACAAAACAAAAAAAAAACTATTTCAAATTCATTGTGTGATTGTGTGGTCCCTCTATCTTAATATTAAGTTAATGATGTACTTACATGAATGGATCAATCTGGAGCTAAAATGAAGCAATCTAAGGTAATCTATAGTAAACTAGCAGTTGCCTGTGGCTTCGCCCTCGTGGGTGTCAGTTATCGCGGCAAAAATTAACCTATGTTCTTTCTATACCAAGTTTTATCCAAATCCGTTTAGCGGGTTAGCCTCAATAGCATAACAGACAGACAGACTGAGTTACATTTTGCATTTATAATATTAGTATGTACTGTGGCTCTTTTGCTAGATTCTTAATTCCTCCATACTACCTTTAGTATATGAAGGAATCATCTAGTTGATCTATATCCATCAATATATAAATGTCATGAAACAAAATTTCTACGAATTACTGTAAATTTCCCAATGTGTCCATGACATCATAATTGTTTTGTTTCATTCAAATTGCTAAGAACAGAACAAATTTTGTCTGTGTAAGCGTACCTTAAATACAATAGCAACTATTGATTTGAGATCGTTCGAGTTGCGTGGGCAGAACCCTGTATTAACTGCATGGTTTTAACGCTAGGTCTGTAGATAATGACCTTATAGGTGAAAGGATAGGCTTGAAGGATGAATGGAGTCGTTGCGTGTGCTTGATTGATTACACGATGAAATTGAAATTATAATGATATGGGTGTTGATTGCGAAATCGTAGTTCAATTTCATTTTAATTAAAGCACTATTGGACCAGAATGTATTTATATCAATGAACAAGATATCATGAAGTTTATTTTATATTGATTTGTTAGATGTTATTGTGAAGACTTCTTACCCAAAGTAGGTGGGTGATAAGCTTCCACTTTTATTTCTGTAAGAACACGTCAGCCCTATTTTGTAAAATTAAAGATTAATGGAAATTAAGAATAACAAAATACATTACAACTTAGAATCAGTTAGAACAAAATAGGCTAATAATATCCTGTACCTAAAAGATGTAAACAAAATAGAACAAATGAATCTTTAAAAGACAATCCGTCAGTAGATAGACCCCACCACCACCTGACTGCAACCCATAGAACCATTGCCACTCGGAAGTTATTTGCAGTGGCCAGTCTGAAGAACTGAATATACTACGAACCCAGGTAGGCCGCTGTAAACACAGCCTAGCCAAATGGGTTATTATCGCTCCCCGTGATACCAAATGCGAGTGTGGTGCTCCCTATTAAACCATGCCCCAATAATTGCCCAAAATTCCCGTACAAATGCACTTTAGACGGCGTAAAGTACGCTAATGATGTCGCTATCAATGTCGCAACACACTGGGCCCGTGTATTATAGTATTTTTATAATCCTCTTAATTTAAACTACCTCCGTGTTCGAGTAGCGTACACACCGGTTTTTAAGGTGTTGCTAGCTCTGAGGACCCGATTTCGATCGCCGGACGGGTCACTGTAAATAACCACTTTTCTACATTGTCTCGGGTCTGAATGTTTCTGGTAACTTCGTTGTCTCTGATTCCATAACAAGTGCTTTAGCTACTTACTTTAGGTTCAGAGCAATTTATGTGATGTTGTCCACATTTATCTTCTATCGACACGAAAATAAGAAGAGCAGATAGATCACCATTCTAGAGTATAGTGACAAGTCTGTGATTGGTTTTTCATATTTGAATTGAGATTGAAGACTTATAAATATTAAAAAATGAGATGACAGGCTTGATTTATTGGTGTATTGACTTCTTTGATTTCATTTATTCGTGGACTTCTTAATTATAACATGCGTTGATAAATTGTGTGGGTGTCAATCATTTTATGCTCCACATTTGCATGTTTTATGTTATGTGTCGTAATATTTATTATTGCATTAAGATGTTATAATACCAAAGTATGTATAACGATCCCATGATTGCATTGCACAATTTACACCTATTTGCCACATACCTATATTTTGACGATGGTGAAGGCATAATTCTTCTACCAGTAGATATATATGTATATGATAAAATGGGTTTATCAGTAGTAAGAAATGAAAATCTTCAAGGAATGTAAATAGCTAGATCCGGATCTTAAGTTACTAGCGCTTATTATATTATTGAAACAAGAGAGAATCCGACTGTATTTAGAAACTTAGAAGACAAAATCGAAATGACGTAAAAGCATGATACCATCAGAATTATACCGACTCATAGAAGAAATGTTTAATTTGTCATTCATTTCTGCTATTCATCTGTTTTCTTGACAATACGAGTATGAAACACTCTCATAATCTGCGACACAAATAAATAATTCTCATACACGGAACTATATGAAAACAAAACAACATCACTATGAGTCATGAGTTGTCAGGACTGTCACAGAAGGCGTTAGACGCCGTTTGATTCTTAGACTATAAATAGTGCGGTTTAATGAAGAGGTAATTGGTTAAAAGGTTAAGCGCTTCAATGTTCAAAGATGAAGATTAATCACTCAATGTTAAGGAAGATACATGTCATTCAGAGTCCAGGTTTGGCACGTTATTACTAAGCTTTTTAAGCTAATTTTAAGACTAAATCCATTCACAAAAGACCTCTGGAATTATAGATGTTTACCATCACTCATCTATATATCACATAACTACACACTGTACGTCATATATCTCTTACAATTTACATACCTTTTAAGAAATTGCTTAATACACATGGAATAAAACCCAAAAAACCTTTTCCTTCCCAACAGAATCCCACATCAAGTAGCTGACTCACTCCACGCATGCGCAATAATTGCAAGCTTACAGTCATACACATAGTCACAAAATCCTACGCAAATGAACCTTACGGCTTTGACTTAAAGACGCTTCCAAAATCAGTGTTGCAGATGTGCGGTTGACTGTACTATCTTGTCATTTGGACCCACACTTTGTTTATTTATCCAAGATGGAGTCAATGACACAAAATGATTATGAGTTTTTTGGTATTGAAAAAAGAAAAAGGTATTAATAATGGAGGTTGCTTAAATGGTTGAATTTCAAGCTTTAATCATGATTTGCTAAATATCTGTGTGTTATTACACCTGTATTTTGTTAAGGGCTAACAATATCTTTCGCTCAAAAATATATAAGTCATGCCAATTAATTAAATTGGCATGACTTATATATTTTTTAGCAATTCAAATTATCACCATTGAGTCAACAGGTAGGCAGTATACCCACAATATAAGGAAGGTTCGATTCCCACCCAGGACAAAGCTTTACGTGATGAGCATGATCTTAACACTTTATTTGTTTTGTGTTTGGGATGTATTTATAAATATATAAGTATGTGTATCAGTTGTCTGGTTTCCATAATATTGGCTCTGTCTAGTTTGGGATCAGAGGCCCTCTGATGTGTGTGATCTGTCCCAAAATATTATTCTCCCAAGAATATTATATTTATCACAATATAGTAACAGTACAATACAGTACACAATACAATATAGTACACAATATAGTAATAGTACCTTAATACTCAGTATTAGAAAAAGATTTCAAATTAAAAAGTTTACAGTAACAGACTGCTATTAAAACATAATAATTCTTCATATATGAAACCAATGCTCACTTTGCAAAAGCCTTTCATATTTTTTTTCATAACAGATATTCAGTTTACGTTTTTCTCCAAACAAATATTGGTGTCAACCGTAAATATTTATTCTAAGTCTGTGCGTTTATAAATAAATTTTGTTTTAATTCTGTGAACTACGCAAACACTGCCACCAGGACAATCTCGTTGTGAATTTTCTGTTATCAAAATGCAACATTAACTCAATACGAGACAAATAAAGGTACATTGCATTGAGTAAAGTAAAATAATTAACTGATTAACCCCTGAGTACTGAAACGCCACTTTACTTTGAGACGTTGTTAAATGTCTATTTGCCGCTACTTTACAACTTCAAATGACAGAGATAGACAGCAAGAAACTTAACGGCGGCTTAAAACTGATTGTCGTTTCGGTATTCAGCCGATATTCATATGTAATTAATTATTCCTGCTAAATTTAAGATAGAACTTCGCGCAACGAAGCGTTAACTAAAACTTTAATATCCAATTTTTTATTTTATAATAAAAACAAACTTACAAACAACTGCTTACAACACATGCATTTTTCCAATAACAAAACATTGTAAGCTCTTAATAATAAAGCAGCAATGTATGACAATATTTACGCACCCGATAATCTTTATTGATATTTTCTGTTCGCATATCCAACAAACAGAATTGAATGATTGTTGCAAACCGTGTATATACAGACTATATTCCTCTGTACAACAAGTACAGAGTAGTATTAGGTAAGTGTAAATGCTGGAAGAGTTTTTATTTGTAATAAATAAATAAATGTGGACGACATCACGTACATTGCTCTGAACCCAAAGTAGCTAAAGCACTTGTGTTATGGAATTCAGAGACAACGAAGGTACCACAAACACCCAGACCCGAGACAATGTAGAAAAGTGGGTTTCTGCATTTACCCGGCCGGGGATCGAACCCGGAACCTCAGAGCTGGCGACACCTTGAAAACCGGTGTGTACGCCACTCGACCACGGATGTCGTAATTAATACAATAATCCTCCTTTTAAAAAATAATATTTTTTTTTTTTTTTTTTTTTTATTATAATGCTTGCAGGTGCTTTTCTAACGGGTATTAGGATCTTACAGTGTCTTTTATTATTATGGAGTCAGTAGGCTTGAATGCCTATTTCAAATAGCCAGAAAACAACTACATATTATTCTTAAGTAATTGTTAAACTCTAGCGATAAATATTTGCAATTCTTGAGTGCAAAAAAATACTAATTTCTAAGTGAACTACTTGAATTTTAGAAACAAAAAGTGGAGATTATGATTCAGTAAGTATTGTGACGCCTAATAGTGATGATTATGCACACACAGAAACAATCAACGATTCGATCATCAAATCTAACAATGACCTTCGTTATATCATTGTCATGCCTTGTTAAGCATATAAGTGAATCAAATCAATTTATCGACGCTAAATATTTAAATTTTATTCCTAACTAGAATCGTATTAAATAATAAATTGATTGTAATATACAAAAAAACTTGCTATTCCAATCCTTGAAAGCAATTAACTAATTTCAATTTGCATGGAAATTCATAAATAAAACTGTATCGAATAGATTGAACTTGTAAGCTTTAAGTCGGTTGTATAATACTGAATATTTATTTCAAATTCCTTTAAATCTCCTAGTGGGTTTTACCAAGTAAAAATGCAGTTTATTGTACAGCATTATCATAAATGCTGCAGTGAGTCAACAACAACAATACCTATTTAGCTTCTAAGAAATTACTAAGGAAAAACAACGAGAAACTTAAAATGGAGCGACTGGTCAATGGAAGAAACATGGCCAAACATCTGTTCTTTTCCATAAGTAAATTATGAGAACAGTTACTCATTAGTCATCACTATAAATGGTACATAAAATATTACCTTCAATGAAGAAATTATTACAATTATTTACTTAACCATTAGATATACGGGATACACCAGACCAAAGCAGAAAGAAAAACTAGATTTACTGATTCTGGACTACTGAAAAATGGTGATAATGATAATGATGAAATATAGCATAAGCGCTATTCCAGGTATTAAATTATCTATGCATCAAGTTTCATTTTAATCCGTTCAGCCATTTTATAGTAATTGAGTAAAAACCATTCATTCAAACTTTTTATTGCTACTTTATGAAGGCCTAAAACAAATAAAACACAAAATAAAATTCATATTTGCAAACACTCTCCTAAAATTTACATATTTACTCAAAACAGAAAGTCATGATCATCATACCTGATCTTCTATCCAACAAAATATATAAGAAATCTAATAATAACATTGTACAGCCACTTACCGATAAGGACTTGGAAACGAAAGTCATTACGAAGGCGGAAAAACAAACGGACATAAGTGTAAAATCAAATAAAGACGGTGAAGAAAATCGATCAAAACCGTGGACGTACCTGCAATCAATCAGTCGGGGAATTTGGGTGGGCGAAACTTTCGCTGAAGATAAAAGCAATATCGAAGATATTGGAGATACCATTATTATAAATGATGAAGATAATGTCAAAGATTTTGATGTTGAGTCAGTGGTATTGATGATCACATCAGCTGGTACTGGTAGTTGCGAGTCCAATTCAGGTATCTGATAAAAATCTATTACATTTCATAGCTATCTGCCCATTAAATACACGATTTCTTTTGTAAACACCTTGTTCTTGCAATAAGGAACATAACAAAAAAAGAATTATCCGATTTGGTGCAGAGTTGTTCGGAAGTGGTGTTCAAGGAAAATCGGGATTAATTTTTATTTCAAGAGATAGATTTTGCTTTAAATTCGGAAGAATTACATAACAAACGTAGGTCCTACTACGTGGTAGGTACGTCAGAAACGACATGTAATATGGTAAATAGAGGAATGTTGGTAATAATCTGACTATAGTTATCATTCGTCTTTAAAAAAGGTTAGAGCTGATGTTGAAGGTAGAAGAGTTGTTTAAATAAAAACTGAGAAAAAACATGTTTTTCCAGAAGACAACTAGGTTAAATGGACAACAAATAGTCAAACTTTAAACACAAAGGGGACTAACTCGTTCAATTATGCTAATTAAATATGTTTGTTCATTACTAAAATGTGGGTTTTCGAGTGGCATAGATATCTTTATTTGTTTAAACTGTTAATGAGTATAGAATTTTGAAAAAGAATGCATCGGTTTACCTAAATACAAGTTATTTAATGAACAACTTACCAATAACGTTCTTTTGTTTTTTCATTGAAATTGCAATCAACTGAAGCAAGACTAATTTTGGGATATACCAAAACACGTAATTCTTTTATTGTTATTGCTAAAAAGATGAAACCACAAATGGTTTGATGTAATTTGGCGTGAATGGACATTGAATTTTGTATTGTCCATTATATTTTGTTTATAGTATCACGATTTTTGAGAGAATTTCGTACACGTCATTTCAATGGCATGACTCATCATTGTTTTATCTGATTTTTAGGTTCTACATCATCAGAGTGCCGATATTTTAGCGTTTTTATCTCGCTTACTAGATACAATTTTAGCCCTTTAAGTATTTTCCTATTATTATAAATTGTTTTTTATCCCATCATTCAAGAATATAAATTAAGTAAATGCAAAAAGTTTGAGTAGTAAGACAGGCAAAAAAGCTGGTAAAATAAATAGCTGTAAGGTACCATATTTTTCATTTGTACCATGACTAATGATACCGGAATACCATCACTTGCCATTACAAACAGGACAAGCACATGACCTTAATCATAGTATTTGAAATGATCCTAATGAGCATGCGCAGATGCCCATGTTAGTAGTTTCTAATTCTGTTTACATGTCCAAAAGCTCATTGTTTAACTTCAAAATTTTTTGTCCACTCAATTATACGCTTCGTTAAATCAAGAAGACAAAAGGACTTTTTGTGAGTCTTATAGGATTTGCGAATATAAGCAGAGAAACAACAACGAAGCAACTCCTGTGGTATTCAAGAGATCACAACAAAAAAGGACTCTATATTGGGTAGCGCAGAGTTTAAAATTGATGATCCAGATTGCCAAATCAAGATATCAGCAAACAATTGAGTGTATCATGATTGACTTTATAGTCAGTCACGCCCAGTTTCTTTTGCGTCTCATAAACAAGCTTCAGAACCTTATTCTCTTGGTCTTAAGATTCCAAATTGTGTTCATGGAGAGCATATATCAGTTGGTACATTAAAACATGAAAGCATTAATACAGTGAATGGTTAATAACGTCTCGATTGACATTAATTCTTCCTTGTTGCGCTTCTGATTTGCATAATCTGTGAACTTGTTTCTTATAAAAAATATATCGTATGAATCATGTTGTGATTGCTGTGCCATGATTGAATACTCTGTTGAGTTTCAAACAGGTATAGAATCGTGTGTTTGAAACATTTTGCTTGGGAATACATTTTTGTATTGGACGATTGGCAATATTGGTATATTGTTATACTCGGCAGTGGTATTTTTTTAAGTTCTATCGATATTTTGAAGGGAGGTTGAATTAAGTATTTGAAATTTCAATTAGTTGTAAAATAGGCTATAAGAAATATTAAACGTTTTTACTTTTTCTATGTGGTTTATATAAAAAACGAGTCTGTAATCATGTGATGAGATGAATAAGAAAAAATAAAGAGCAACGTATCTTTAGTAACTATAACCTAATCTGTAGTATCGTGACTGAGGTTCATCTATACTAATATTATAAAGAGGAAAGATTTGATTGTTTATTTGTTTGCATTGAATCGGCTCCGAAAATACTAAACCGATTTGAAATATTCTTTCACTGTTGGGAAGCTACACTATCCCCGGGTGACATAGGCTATCTTTTGTTCAATACTCGTGCGAAGCCGGGGCGGGCTGCTGTATACTATAAAAGTTTAGTAGATGGAACCATAATACCAAAAAGTATAGACATCTATCGGTCCTGTCGACTGGCGCTATATACCTAATACTCAAAATATGAATACCTATAAATACATCATAATACCTTGAAACCTTACACAGTGCATCCATTGATGCACCATGCCATTGTTATATGAAGTTCCCACCATTCACATCATTGATTTACTGCAGGCAACAAACTGGGTTAAGTATGCTACAACTGAACTAGGTAACAATTGAATAGAAATACTGACGTCCTTCACAGTAATGAAAGAATGTATAGTACACGTTAGAGATAACATTATATTTTGTTAGAAGAAGAATTCTTTCTTTTCAGCTTAGGTACCTATAAAATAAACACATTGTGATACTAAACTTTACTGCTTGAAATTTTACGGTCTGTTCGACCTATAATAAACGTTAAGCCGCCCTCGCCACGGTTGATCCGTAGATAGGTGACCATTTTTAAACATACCGAGACCACTCCACGCCTAGGAAAGCACGTATAGCCATTGGTCACTGTCATAAATTGATCTTCAATTCTGACAACCAGTCTTACCATGCGTTACCCAGTGAAATGGGTTGTGGAAGTCAGATGGGCAGTCGCTCCACGTAAAATACAGTATTCAGCTGAATTCGATAAGACTGGAAACCGAACCCAACATAGCTTGGGAAAAGGCTAGGCAGAAGAGTTTTCTATAAATTAAGTAACTAATAAAGTTAGGTACAGTAAATAGCTAATTTAGTTAAACTATTCTTATGTCTTGCATATCGTTAGTTATTTTTACTTGATCTACTACTATATACTAGACTGCAATTCCATATCTGAGGGTTAGTAAACATGCAGGATAGTAACTAACAAATGTATTTCTTGTAAATCGCACTACATTTTAATCCTTACTAATATTTTAATGCAAAAGTTACACTGACTGTCTGCCTTTCTGTCGCGCTTTCACGCCAAAAAAACTGAACCGATTTAAATGAACTTTGGTACACAGAAAGTCTAGAGCCTGACAAAGGACATCCACGCGGGCGGAGTCGCGTAAAACAGGTAGTCATATATATTTCTAAAATATACAAAGTAATACTAGCTTCCAGCTTTCTATTTGCAGTGCTATTTGTTCTAAAAATGTGGGAGGTTATTTCAATGTATTTTACTATCGGAGAGGTGAGTCGCGGTGCAAAATTTCTTGAATTTCCAGGATAAGTATACGATACTATTTCTATGCAAATCTAATTTCCTTCCAATACGTGTGGGTAAACAATAAAGATGGTTTCTTAGTTCTTCTAAAATATAATAAACTATGTTGCTTATGTTTTTAAACTTTGCCCGGATTAAACTTTATTCGTTGGAAGGTAAAAAATAATAATTGAGGGCCACACTTCTTGTGGAGTTAAATAGATAAGAATAAGTGCTAACAAATAAATTTAACAAGGAATCGACTTCTGAGGTGCCCTATAGACAACAAAAATATTTTTTATCGATCCACAATTGCCGAAGATTTTGCGTAATATACAAATAATAACGTAAAGACGAATTGAAAACTTCATTTTACAGCCAGTTAAAAAAGTGTAAAGTAATGATGTTGACACAATAAGTAAAAATGTAACAAAAATAAATTGTTACCAAAACTATTAAGTTTCTCTATGAGGCTTTCACAGCTAAACTACAACACCGATTTCAATCAATTTTGGCATAGTTTTAGATTGAACCCCAAAGAGTTTGCCGGGTAACCAAGAGTACCGCGGGAAAAGCTACAGCCGCAAAAGCATTAAAAAAAAACTATATCTATAGATCTATTATAAGACAAAGTCGTCCGCCGCGTCTGTCTATCTGAAGGCGTTAAACTCAAAAACTACCGAACGGATTTTTAGATGGTTTTCACCTATGGATAGAGTGATTCAAGAGGAAGGTTTTTGTGTATGATACTGGGGCGGGTCACTAGTTGAACATGAACAGAGAACGGATAAACAACTCGATTCCCAAATCGATCGATCAAAAGACAATTCGTAGCGATTATAGGTATCCCATTCAGAATCATCCTATAAACACAATTAGTCAACGCGAAGCAAGTCCATTCAATGTCAGGTCTTACACAACATACTCGTGAGTTGATCATCAAGTTTCTATGCATTGTAGTACCATGTGAAACTATTTGCAATGCCACGAAATGCCTACAGTACGCATTGTCTGGTTGCCATGCAAAAGAAATGAAAAGGCTTAGATTATACGCACAGGTTTACAAAGTTGAAGGTTTGTTTTTGACTGTTAGCAGCAAATTCTTCCAAGTTGCATAGATTCAGAAGGTTGAAATTAAAATATATGAAATGGCATTTTGTATGTTAAGTTTCGGTACTTAGATCTTAAGTTCAAATGATGATTAATTTAATAATGACTTCTTAAATGCGTAACTTGAAACTTTGCTTGACCTAGTTCCGTAATAAAAGAAAACGTTAAATAACTTAATTGTATAAAACCTTATATACTGCACAAAATATTGGCTGTAGATAAAAATGTGGAGGCAATTTATCAAGACTGCAGCCTAAATACGTTTTAAAAAATGGAATTAAAACAAACGACACTCACGATCGTATTCGATTTTATCATTGAAGTGCCGAAGTTTTATAGACATATCGCACAATAACGATATAGTAATCGATTCATATCGATGATATAACGATTATATCGATAAAGATATTAAACGATTTTAATAAAACCTGGGTGGTCTAAAGCTTTTTGTTTTTATTAATATAATTATTCCACATTTTTATTATTACGTCTTCGATTACTTAAGTGGAAAAAAATATTTGGAAATATAAATACTCTTTGATTGCTTAATACTAGTGGCTTGACCATGCGGCAATGTCGTTTTTTATTTAGATTCAATTTCGTTTCGGCCTTGAATGTCAGTACTTTCAGATATACAGTTGCGATCTGTTGATCTTATTAAATAGGATACTCATTTTAGAAGTTATCAAAAGAGATATTGATTGAATGATTTGAATGAATGAAATATACTGTCTTGATATAAACTTAGACAGCGTTTCTCATAGAAATCAGAAGTAATGTCGTAATAAAACAAACAAGACAGTAGTCAACGCGAAATTGTCACTTTCTAATGTTCTCCGGGTTCTCACGTAAACATAATCAAATTATGTCTAGTGACCGTGAGTGACCGTACTTTCGTTGGGCAAATATAACGTAAGGCTGAGGTGCGTTTGTCAGCGTGGAAGGTAACGAAAAAATATAGATAATCAGGTATCATGAAAACTCAAAGAGTAGATAAAATCTTTTGAATAATCCTTACTAATGTTATAAATGCAAAAGTAACTTTGCCTGTCTGTTTGTCAAACAGCAGGAAACAGCTAGTGCATAATAAATGACTGTTCTTTTCTACATTAAATCATTAAGAAATATACATAATTTGGGTAATGGTTGTTAGAAAACATGTCTTGTTATAAAAGGAAGTTAAGGAATGCTTTCTGAAGTTTATGCGAATGTTATACATTGAAATAAAACTAAGTTGTCTGCCCGTGACCATGACACTTGCAAAGCCTTTATAATGTCAGGAACTAACATCTAAACAAATCGCGAGAGAATCCGTTTAAAAATATTCTATTTCTAAGTTAACAAACTTTTAAGGTTTTGGTAAATTTATTATTTTGTAAGATAAAGTTAATATAAATTTTATTCTACTATTCTTATTGCACCAGTAACTCGTCCCAAAGTGCCAGCTTAATTATTATTTCCAGTAACAACTAACTATAGAATAAAATCCACTATCTCCGCTTGCTGTATGACCTAATCCCAAGAGCTCAGTCCAAACATTACTAGAGAGAACAAAAAACGGTGAAATTCTCATACGACGTGTGAAAAATGGTTTTCATTTAATATTTGTTCAACACCTACATTCTTGTATTTTATGTTTTGTCTTTCGGGCATTGTGACGTCATGAAATGTTAGTTCACTCATGTGCAAGCATTTGTAATATTTAAGACGAGAGTAAAATTGAGTTTTCTCTTAAAAACCAGTTTTCGCCTAGAAACAATTTTTAATTTCGTCTGCTTGTCGGTCCATTTGCATGTGCCGGCTAATCTTCAAAACGCCTGATCAGATTTTGATAAGATTTTACTAGCAGATAGCTTTCTATAAGAAGTAACTTATGCTTATTTCCTAGCCTCAATTACTTAGGCAAAAAGATATTCGACAACATTAGGGACAATTTCAATTGATGGAAATATTATATCGTACGCGAAAGAGAAGAACGCGGGCGCAACCGCGTGTCTCAGCTAGTATCTACATTTATATTATGAAATGTAGAGTTGCGTACACATTGAGAAGATATAAAACTATTGAGTAATCGATTTAAAATAGGATCTTTTAGAGTACTTTAAATGGAACAGTTCTATTTAGGTCTGCACTAAAAACTGTGTCGGAACGTAAAAATAATAGCACTACTCTATTTTTGACTATTTTTACTCGATGAATGATTGGAATTGCTGCAGTGGTTTACTAGATTACTGCAATGAGTTGTAAATAACATTTATATTAAATAAAGCTGTTGAAATTTTTTGGACGAAATTGAAATTGTGTGAGTAGCTCTCGTATAAATAATTAAGTGAAGCAATTGACACTATGATAGAAAATAATATAATACTAATAATATAATATAAGTAACCTACCTAACTTCAGTAGGTCAAAGACTGCAGTCGAGTGGTCTGCTAATTATCATTGTACGCGACGTGCTGCGGGTTCGATCTCCGTATGGGAAGAACATTTATGTGATCCACAAATGCTTGTTCCAAGTCTGCGTGTTCTTTGTGCATGTCATTTTAATGATTATGAAACACACGGCGACATAAGATAAAAGTCTTGGGGAAAGAGGTCTTAAAGGGGAAGTCGTTTTAAAAAAATATTGTAATTAACTAAAAAAACCAAATCTAAATAAACTTATTTTCATTTATTGTTAAATTGACAAATTAGTATTTAAGGTGTAAAAAAAAAATACAAAATATCTTTTTGAGTTCTAATTTTGGGTTAGTTAAATTATCACGAGTCAAAAATCCGCTACGGTTTGCAACACGTATCTTACCTCTTGTAGGTCCCAGGTGAATGCCATTCTAGTCATTATATATATTACATAAGGTTTAATTTTCCGTGCATCTAAATTCGATCTACACTTATTTATTGGCGGTCTACTGTTCATTTCTCCCATCACTTTCTCCGTCGTTAGATAAATCAGTTTCCAACGGTTTTCCTAACACCTAGCTTATAAGTTCTTACATATGTTGATGGATAGATTAGGTACCTACTGTAGGTAAAAACTTTAATTTTTCCTAGACAATGGTTCTTTGAAAAGATAAAGTTTATATAATTCTCATTATTATTCAACAACCATTTCGTCTATTTAAACAAATCTTTGACCTTAACAGAACAAAGCATAAATATTTGCACGAGCTGAGCAAAGAATTCAAATTTGAATTGTAAAACTTGCAAATATTTCGATTTCATTATTATGTTTTCCAACTGCATGAAATTTAAGACACAGTGCACAATATCGCTTACATAGGAATGCCATCAAATAACACAGTGCTACGTAATAATCTATTTAGAGTAGGTCTCTGTTATGTCTAAATGAACTGGTCAAACAAGTCTAGTCTGAAGGTCACCTTTAGATAAATATTACTTAACAGTATGCTGCATAATAATCGATATTTTAGTGAATATTAATGTGTTATTTATATTCAACTAGCGATCCGTCCCGGCTTAACATGGTTAGTTTTTTAACATTACAAATTTTCAATTACCCAGCTCTTATGTACTTTAATATGCATATCTATAGTAATATATAAAGCTGAAGAGTTCGTTTTGTTTGTTTGTTTGAACGCGCTAATCTCAGGAACTACTGGTCCGATTTAAAAAAATATTTCAGTGTTGGATAGCCCATTTATTAAGGAAGGCTATAAGCATATGCAACATTACGTTGCGACCAAAAGGAGCGGAGCATAAGTGAAAAATGTTGGAAAAATGAAAAACCGTTAAAACTAAAACACGCGGACAAAGTTGCGGGGGACAGCTAGATAAACGGTAAATAAAAGCTAAATATAAACCTAAATGAAAGATAAAAGCTAAATATAAACCTTCCCCTTGAATTACTCTATCTATTTCTGAAAATTGCATTAAAATCCGTTGTGCACTTTAAAAGATCTAGGCGTACAAACTGCGGGAGCGAATTTGTTTTATATTATACCTATTTAATAAGATGTAAAGAAGGAAAGAAGATTAGTGTTACGAGGTAAACTAGCATTTGAGAGCTAATAATAATACCTCACCAGACTCTATGGAATGATATGTGAACTATTTTTACTTTTATTTTCTAAGCAATTATTTTCTTATATTATATTTAATTATTTTCTGAGCAATAAGAATTCTTAGGGGTAATAATTACTCGAACTTAGTTAACTGATGATACCTATTGATTTTCGTTATTATTTATACTTCTGACTAATTTAATTGCGGATTCTAAGACATTCATTCGCTTGATAATTGAATCATTGTAGTTATTGGTTTACAACAGTTGCAGTAATTGTGAGATGAGCTAGTTCTTAAGTCATTTATTTAGGTCAAATATCATAACACATACCAACATTAAGAATAATAAAATCATAAACAAACAAAACTTAAGTTAATATTTATCAACATTTTGCTCTAGCCGACGCTATAACATCGCATAATCCTTATAAGGTGAATTGAGACCTCAAGGCTCACCCATAAACGGTTTACCAATAGCATTAAACGGGATCCAATCGATAAATCTAGATTTTGATCCATATTCTTAGTAAACAATGGGATACCATAAAAGCGAGATACAGTTATGGCCAGCCCCCTTTGACCGCAGTACGAATATCTATAAATCCGAAGTACGCAATGATCACGATTTCTGATTCATATTTTTGTTAAATCTGACTGTTTTGGGATTGAAGATTGAGTATTTCATTTGTTTATTGTATTCTTAGATGACAATCGCATGACCTCAAACAGTTTTTGAATCGTTATTTAATATTTTATACGGACTAGACCATTTACTCTTTAAAAAAAATACATCACTTGTGTAACTCCAAAATCGTACCTAAAGTATGTATGTATCTATACATTTTATAAAACAAAGTCCCCCGCCGCGTTTGTCTGTTTGTCTGAATGCGACAATAACAAAAACTACCGAATTGATTTTCAAATGGTATTCACCAATGGCTAGAGTGATATAAGAGGAAGGTTTTAATTGTTTTTTCTACCCGTGCAAAGATGGGCGTAATATAAAAGACAATTAATTATAAATTTAAAATCTATATTTTGACAAACTAATTTAAAATAATGATACTATTAGTAATAAAATAATTATCAGTTATATTTATTGTTATTTCTCATTTATATGCCTACTGAACTGACATATTTTATCTCATTGGGGTCAAGTATTGTAATAATCTGTGGTACGAAGACTACTTTATTTCAATTGGCAGAAATTCTTAAATAAACAATATTTAATCATTGTTATAATATTGGAATTCCCTTTTAATTTAAATATGTTTGAGAGGATTCATCATCTTTCCACACAATATATCCAGCAGGGTTTTTTAGTGCATATGGAGATAAACTAGTCATTATAAACCTAATTCGACTGGCCTGTTGGTCTCTGCTTAGTGACCTTGACTGCTTAACCGACGGTAGCGAGTTCGATTCCCACCCAAGGCAAATCGATGAGTATGATCATTTGTTCTGTGTCTGGGCGTAATGTTTATCAGTTTTGTGGTTGCCATCATACAATCTCTGCTTATTTTGGGATCAGAGTTGCAGAGCTGCATAGTATGTGTATGAGTTGTCCCGAAATATCATAGATATGATAATTGATATTAAATTATGATATTATAAGAAATATTTGGCTTAGTATATGCATATTACTAAAACGTTAAATATTACCGTGATATTTAATTCGGATACTTATAGACATTTTTTCAAAGTTTACCTAGTTACCAAACTCCCGAACACTAGAATTTTATTCTTAGAGAGGTCTTTAAATGTATTTGGACCTCCAAATCTCCCATAAACTCAGACCTAAACAGCGGTGGTTTCCCTGGGTCTACTGGTCCATTAGGCTATGAGAAACGGCCACAGTTTAACTCTATTATAAGATCTAAAAAAAAACCTTTTTATTATTAAAGAAAACTTCGAAAAATAGGTACGTAGCCAACAAATGTATTTCAAAGAAAAAAAGTTTCTTTAAATACATCTCTGGGGCTCACGATACCCATTAACGGCTAATATCACCATTACCATCAAACTTGGGACTTTATAATTAATTCAAACGAACTTTACAGTGTGTCGTAAAGACCAATAAAAACGTTTTAAGGAAACGACATAATTATTTACGACCAATCAGGAGTAAGCGTCATCTTTCTTGAAGTTTTTGTGATGTACTCAAAGTTTGCAGTGTTGGGGTATGAATGAGATAAGGAGTAAAATATAAAGTAGGCAATACTATTAACAGTTTTGAAATAGGAGCGGTATTTACCGAGTTGTGGGATACGAAAATATGCAAAAAATTATAATAAGGTAAACGCAGCTATTACCGACCCTGATAAGACAAATTTAAAATCGATGATAATTATTAAGAGCTGTGATTGCTTACAAATTCAGTGTTTTATTTTTATATGAAACTGTTATTTGTCTAGTTTATATTTATTACCTTATATGCCAAAGATTAGAATGTTTTCCTAAATTTAAAAAAATATTAAGTGAATAACTCGATTTTTGGTATTACCGACCCATAGGAACGGCTATGAAGCTATTAACGATTTTTATGAAGCTATTACCGAGTGTAACAAAACTAGGTATTTTGTTTAAATAAGAACTAAAAAACTAATTGTGGTTTCGTGAAGGTAATTAGCATGGATTAGGAAAGGCATGTAAGCTTGCATTGACTTTTCTCCGCTTTTGTTGATCCATGTTTCTGCAAAAATAAATTTTATGTATTTCGTTTGCCAAATTAATTTTCATAATTATTTTTGTTATTAGTTAATAATATTAGCTAGTATTTTCTGTAACCAGTTAATCAGTGTAATGTAAAATTATGGATAATGATTAGTATAGAGTCGGTAATAGGTTCCCATACTTGCTATCACCGACTCACACGGGTCGGTAATAAGCGATGTATATACAAATATGAAAGCGTTGCACCGACCCACAAAAACTAGATAATATGTATTTATTTGATATTTATAACTTTAACAGAGATTTTAAATAATTGATTAAACAAATAAGATTAATAAATGCACACATTATTATACGATAAAAGGTTATTT
The DNA here is from genome assembly GCA_932294365.1 of Diachrysia chrysitis. Lineage (NCBI taxonomy): Eukaryota > Metazoa > Arthropoda > Insecta > Lepidoptera > Noctuidae > Diachrysia > Diachrysia chrysitis. Next base: position 8,488,774 of record OW028662.1, on the reverse strand, counting down.
AATTATGTTCCTTTAACATAACAATAAATGAATAATTTTACTATACGTGGTGAATATAAAATGGAAAAACAAGTAAACTATTCAAAAAAGAGAGAAGAAAAGGAAAAGAGCTCGCTGTCGTCACAGAAAATAACAAATTTTGTCTCTTTCCCGGGATACCACACACACAAACGTTAGTTTTTACGATGCTCAATGAACAAACATTCGTGTTTCGTCAAGTATCTTCAGCATAAATTGTTCTAGTAGCATAAAAATTGCAAATTAATGGAATGGATCGGTAATAGCTGCGGATTTTCGACGGGTCGTTAATAGCTGCATTTACCTTAATACAAATTAATCATACCTATTAATATTATAAATGCGAAAGTAACTCTGTTTGTCTTTCTGTCTGTGAGAAACGGTTTCACAGCTAAACGGCTAAACCGATTTGAATGAAACTTGGTACGGTGTAAGCTTGGATCCTAAAAAATGACCTAGGCTACTGCTTGCCGCGATAAACGACACTCACGCGGTCGAAACCGTGGGTAACAGCTAGTATACTATAAACGGAACTTAAATAAGACGAACTCAAAAGTAAGTCGTAGTTCCAGCACGAGACTTAACGATGAATTAAATTTTCATGTTTTATTTTCGCCAATATGACAGTTTAACTGTGTTTAGTATTTAATCCACGATTATATTTAATATTATAATATTAATGAAAAAAGTAGGATATCAATTTATTACACTGATCGTATATAAAAAGATCACAATGACAGATGGTCATAACAACCATTTGCGAATGTGATAAGTCACTATTCATTTGTTACATTCTTATCGATTCGTTGACACCCGTCTGTAGTGCAAATGCTATCGAAGTATGGAGCAGTTTTGGCGCTAAATAACACCAGTAACTAGGATAAAAAATTGTCTTGATATGCCATTGTGTCAAATAGCCCTACTAAGTACCTATCAACTAATTCAAAATAAAAAATAAATAAACAAGTATGCAAATTATGGAGTTACTAAAACTCAAAAAAAGGACATAGGCTTCTTTTTGCTGCTATAACCGACATCCACGCGAGTGAAGCCGCCGTCAAAAACTAGTTAAATAAAAGAAATGAAGCTAAACATGGTAAAGCACATATTCTGAAGTCCTCATAATAATAATCATTTATTGTTTGTAATAATCACCATCTTAGTTTAATTGTAGTAAAAAAAAGTTGCTATCCGTCTTCCTTTCTCAGCCAACTTACAGCCACTACTTCAAAAAATAGTATTTTTTTTCTATGTGTTGCGCATTCTGTGACAAATGCCTAGCAACAATGTACGGTATCACAACACTTAGTCACATTTTTACTCCAGCGCAAAATTTACGAGGAACATTAAAACAATTGTTGTAAATGATTTAAGTGTTCGCTTTATGATATATATTTTATTAAGCCCACAATCCTTCTCAGAGTTTCTGTTGATTTACAGTTTGTAAAGCCTCTTATTCAAAGGCTTAGTGAAGAGAAAATACTAAACAAAAGACTCTTAAGTCCTTAGTAGAGCATTTCATTGGTTCTAATAAAGAAAAGCATTTTTGAACCAATAATTTGCAGATATTATGTATTATTAATGTCTATGTGTGTGTATTGTACAATGGACCACACGCCAAGTAACAATACTGAATCTTATTGCTTTGTGTTAAAGGCTTTATTAAGTTCAAAGTGTTATCACCGAATTGTGGTTGTCTGTATGCCCGATTTTTTATATTTTTTTATTTTTACTTATTTATTTTTGTGTGTACACAAAACAACAAACCACACGAAGGTATACAAAACAAATAGGTACAAAGGTTAACCTATTTATGTATAAAGACCATCCATAAGTCGTTACCAATATTATAAATGCGACAGTAACTCTGTCTGTCTTTTTGGCTATCTGTCTGATACGCTATCATGGTTAAACCGCTGAGCCGATTTGGATGAAACTTGGTATGGGGTAAGCTTGGACCCTAAAAAGGACATAGGCAAACTTTTTTCTACGATAACTGACATCTAAGCGGCGGAGCCGTGGGTAACAGCTAGTCATCTATAACTTGCAGACTAAAAGCTCTACAATTGCATTACTTACAAACTCTCGAAGCAGTTGTTTATCTATTGTGTCTGCTGTATGTGTCATACAGGGAATTACTTCATTGTAATAATTATTTATAGTTAAGCCTTGTATATAGTAGTTTTATCAGACATTTTGGTCGAATACTCAGACGCAAACGCGTTTCTCTTTTTAATTTAACTATTTCTCCATTTTTTTTTCTTACAGAACAGTTTCTTGACGTGCTAATACACCTATAGCTTACAGGCTTATTAAATTCTTAAATAAAATAAATAAAAAATACAGGCTGATTTTTTAGACATATTCCGAAGTTTTCGGGGTGTAGTAGCCTAGTTAATAAAATCTTCCTCCAAATTTTATTGGTTTATTGTTGTTACAAATATTATTGACAAAAAATTCGGTACATTTCTATTTGAAACCCTGACTCGTGACCTAGGTGAGACCTGTGTGACAGGAGTTAGTGTTTTCTATTGTTTTTCTTCACAATTTAAATGCAAAAATAATAAAAATACAAATTTAACTTACTTAAAATATATCTATCTTATGTGGTGTGTGCTTATACGTAGGTGTGAATAAGTTGTGTGTGTGTGTGATTGTACTTGAAGACTCGATTTTGTGTACATGAGAGTTGCTTTGCGTATGTGAGTACATAACTATTTATAAATGGCCAAGTACCTACCTATCACAGTTTTACTCGAACAAGGGAACAAGTCAGCCAGTCTGCCTAAACTTAACAATTCCGTTCCAAACTTATCAAATATACTTGCTATCAAAACAATACATACTTGGTTAACTTAGTACGGTAAATGAGAGCAGGCAGATGCGTTCTTATCATACGGGTCGCATTCCTAGCAACTTGACGGCTTGATTGATAAGCACTTATGTAACTAACTAACTAGCACAATTGTATGCCACAGTCTTCCTGATTTGGTAACTTGAGAAAACTTTGGAAATTCCCAACTTTAGCGCAATCTATACTAATATAAGCTGAAGAGTTTGTTTGTTTGTTTGAACGCGCTAATCTCAGGGACTAGTGGTCCGATTTGTATGGATGGATAGCCCATTTATTGAGGAAGACTATAAAGCTATATAACATTACGCTGCTACCAAAAAGAGCGGAGCATAAATGAAAAATGTTGCAAAAATGAAAAACCGTTGAAACTAAAACACGCGGACAAAGTCGCGGTGGACAGTTAGTATTTAAATATACCACGCCTATTTCGACTGGCCTGTTTGTCTAGTGGTTAGTGAACTTGACTGCTAAACCAGAGGTTGTTGGTTCGATTTACACCCAAGACAAATCTTTGTGCAATGAGCAGTATTGTTTAATTTCGTTCTATTTAGCTTGTTTATAGTGTATTTTTTCTATAATATGTATGTATTTAGAAATAACTAAGTATGTTTATCAGGTGTCTGTTTGCCATTATACATTATACAGGATCTGTAAGTGTGTCAATATGGCCGTGTGTGAGTTGTCCCAATATATATTACTAGCTGTCCCCCGCGACTTTGTTCGCGTGTTTTAGTTTTAAGGGTTTTTCATTTTTGCAACATTTTTCATTTACGCTCCGCTCCTATTGGTGGTAGCGTGATGTTATATAGAATCTCCTCAATAAACGAATTATCCAATACAAAAAGAATTTTTCAATTCGAACCAGTAGTTCCTGAGATTAGCACGTTCAAACAAACAAACAAACAATCAAACAAACAAACTCTTCAGCTTTATAATATTAGTATAGATTTTCCAAACAAACAAAGATTCAGAAAAACTTCGTTCATTCTCGAATACTTAAACGTAACTAAAATTTAGGACCATCTTAAAAGTCTATATATCACTACTCTATACTTTAAAGCGACAGAAGCACGAGACTTAATCGCGTCTTAAAATTAAATTTGAGTATTCGGTCGTAAATCTTGCAAACCACTAAACAAATTTAGATAAAACTTGCACTGTTCCCTAGGTTAAGGTAAATGTAATGTAAATAAAAAAAGCTCTTTTCCTGTTAAGAACTTCTTAGTACCGGGACCGCAGTATGGAACGATGCCAAATAAAAGGTAAAAGGCTCGTTCCCATGTCATGCCCCATACCTACAAAACACATAACGAATCAACATAATTTTTATTCTAAACGTCGGCTGAGACTAATCTAATATATTCACAGTGTTTGCTATCAAATTCCTTCTGAACGGCTTGACCGATTTTTATGTTTTTTTTTGTGTACATTTTGTAGGTCTGTGAATAGGTTGTAGGCTATTTTTTACACCACTAGGTGATAAGGGTGGCCCTCTCTAGATTTTTTATTTTTTGGACAAATTTATATGGTTTAGTTCAGTTAGTATTATTATACAAATTACGAATTAGTTTTGACTACAAGGCAGTTTTTTTTTTATTTTGATTTCTCTGAGTATTTATATCGACTCTATAGGCTATAGATACTATAAAACATTAAGCATTTTCTAAATCTAGATAGGCTATGGGTGGGCGTCCTTGTCAAATTCAGGCAAAAGAACCATTTTTTGTAAGAATAGTGGAGATTTAAGTCTTAAAGCCTTATTTATAAAAAAATCTGCGGTGTTTAGAAATTGCTTAGCAGATTCTAAATTAAAATTTACTATAGAAAAAAAAAACAGGCATTCTGGGAGTGCCGACAGAAGTAAAAACTCGAACAATTACAATATTATGTAGATACTTTATATAAAGAGACGTCGCTAAGTGTCGCAAGTTCAATTGTTTTTTTCCGTCTCAAAAATGCCCAATGCACCTCAAGAAGTTTTTACTTCAGAATTTAAATAAGAAACTGCTAATCAGTTACTAAACACAGTGGAGATTTTTACTAATAAGGCTTTTGATTTTTTATACTCATAATTTTTCTAGCAAAACTTTCCGTTTTTATAATCTAGCGTATATCCTGACCTTCTAATCCCACTCAACACAATCAGCTGTATTCTCGTTATCAAGTCAAACTGGTTCCATTCAACATTTTGTCATCGTTACCAGTTAGGAATGTGGCACACTGATCATACTCGTAGTATTTGTGTTTTCCGTATTATTTACATAATAAATGTTTGCTTTTTTTGTTTGTAAAGATGTATGCTATGCTAAAGCCGTTTTGTTACGCCAAAATAGATATATTTTACTAAAACTTGTTACATTAAAAAAAACTTAATTTAACTTAAAGACGTTCTTAAATGCTTCTTAAATCTTTATCTGTCGCTACTTTTTACGTTAAAGTTAAAACTGGAGAAACCACTAAAGATCATCTTTATTTGCCGTCAACTTTTACTGGCGTAGGTAAGTGCTTAGAGTATACATAGATAAGCATAGAGTGTGCGCATTGCTAGTAGCCCGTTGTCCGTGCGTAAGCAAATTTTTTGCTGTGTATGAACTTTCTTAAACTACCCATTTTGTTTTGATCACCTGTAATACAGTCCCTTATTTGAAGCTATAATACTTGCCATTTTGCTGATATAAAACCTTCATATTAAAAGTCCAACTAGAGAAAGGCCTGTGTTTTACGAGTACGTTTGGGTTTATATCGTAAAATTACGTACAAACGTTATGTTAGTTTAGTTATAACATAGACAAATATAATGGTAGGGGAGGCCACGATGCTAAATGGGGATTTACTCGAGCGTCGTAGAGACCTATTGGGATGCAAAGCTTAGATGATAAGAAGAAAAAAATGTTATATGATATATACCTTTACATCGGTGGGGGAAGCGGCTATAGATTTTTAAATATGTAAAAAAAAACTGTTGCATGGACATCCTCGAGCGCGTCAGATATTGATAGCATCAATGCCCTACGTATTTTTAATAATGTACGTATGTTAATCTGATCGTTTGCATGATGCGGGTGGTTGTATTTAAGGGTTGAAAATGAAAAAAAAAAAAAATAATCGAGCGCGTCAGATTTTCTAAGGGAGTGTTAAGTGCACCAAAAAAAAGCTCTCATTCACTATTCTGACGATTTCGATGGGACGCAAATTCGCGGCCATTTTCATAATGTGCAAAAAAAATTCGCCATTTTGAAATACTCAAGCGCGTCAGATTAAGATATATATGGTTCATCTTTATGTTCTAAACGTACTGTCTCATAATCTGACGATTATCTAGAGGGATTCGCCTGATCTGACATTTGAAAAACGGTTCACCTTAAAGGCCATCCCTGCAACTTCCCGCTAATTCCAATCCTGGACGCTTAAAATTGTACTAATGACATTTTTGAGCTCAAAATATAATTTATGTGATATTTTGAGCTCGCTGAGTTCAAAGAAATAATATTTCTATGCATTTGAGCTCTCCCAGCTCGAAAGTCTGATAGAAGTTTCATAGAACACTATTTTTGGAATTTTCAAACCGCAATAACTTTTGAATGGATCAAGCAATTTTCACGCGGTTGGCGGCATTCAACGCATTTTTATCATCCTCATAAGTAGTTTTGCAATTTTAATTGATCGAACCACAAATTTCGGAGTAATTCCGAAAAAAACACTTTTTCGGGTTTCTTTCGTTCACGATATCTCTCGAACGAATCAACCGCTTTTGACCAGCTTGGTGGCGATCGACGTGGTTTTTCAAGCTCAAAGGTGGATTAGTTTTTTAAAGTTGATTGATAAAGCCGGTTAAAAGTTATTCCAAAAAAACCACTTTCAAAAAAAAATTGTCTTATTTTTTTTGAGATTTTTCAAAATTTCTCAAAATCTATCGTTCCGAATCGGTTCAAATTCACAGGAAATCTAATTTTGAGGGAAATATTTAGAACGCCGTTTAGTAGATTCCGATCGGTTTAGTCGTTCAAAAGTTATAAGCGAGACACACACACACACACACACACACACACATACATACAGACATAGTGACAACATCACGGATTCACACACATAATATTAAAATAGCAAAAAAAGCCAAAACGTTGGAAACACGTTGTAAACAGTATGCCACGAACGAGTCTTTATGATCAGCTGTGATGGCGTCATGGCAACAGAAACCAGACGGAGTGAGAGAGTAATAGATAGAGAAAGAGTGAGCGGAGAAGGAAATGTAGGCATCACGCAGCTGCACGCATTTAACTTTATCGACGAATTTTTGTTATTTCGGCTTGCGGAAATCGTCAGATTATATATTTTTCATTATTCTTGAATTATTTCCTTCAAAATAAAAAAAAATTAGCTACGCTCGAGAATGTCGAGATGACGTTTTTTTTTTACAACTTTGTTGCCCTCCTCTTTTTTTACGTCACTCTCAAATTGTCAGATTAGTTGAATATACACTTTTTAGGATGTAATTAACTCACCCTACCTTAATCTGACGCGCTCGAGAATTTCTGATGGTCAATTTTTTTTTACTAATCTGATCCTGTATCCTTCACAGGCGGCCTTATATATGGGCCTCATGTTTTGTGGAGGTACTTAACCGGGTACAAGGTATCCCCCTGTATATTAATCTGCCGCGCTTTAGTAAATCCCGAATTCCCCTCTTGGGCTCCCCTACCATAAATAGGTTTATGATAAGGTCTCTGAATAATACTGGTTGGTAGGTCTTTGGCAGAAAAAAAAACTTTATACCAATACCAATTTCTATTATATATATTATTATATTTCTGTAAAAAGAAAAAAACAATTCATCAAAAATAAAATGATGCGAAACAATATAAAATTTACAATCACAATTGTGCAACATTAAATTTTTGTACTACTAGTTATAAATACCTGTTAAATTTAAGTCGCTATTTCTTATTACCAAGTCTAAAGCGATACACCCCTCCTTTTTTTTCTCCCGTGTTTTTCCTCACGGACTTTCTCCGCTCTGGGGAAGGCGGAGAAGCCGGACTCTTACCGGCTAAAACCACCAAACTGCCTCTCCCTTCCCTTATACTGGGGGCCACAGGAAAGCGGTGAAATTTACCGCTATCTCCAACAGGGAGGCTCCTTTACTGACCAAGAACGTTGACAGTGGGGATAGCTTACTGCCTCCGCCTTCGCTGATAAAGAGAAAGAAGCACCGCTTCCGCAAACTTGGCCCTATAATAAAGCAGCAGACTTCCTAATCCAAGCTAATTATAAAATTTTGTCCAATGTTATACTTTGGTATTATATTCTTAATGGTTCTTTACTGCATACCCTCAAATAATTAGCGTCTGGTTATTACGCAATACCCCATAATCCCCGTATCGCTTACAAGCATACATCATCCACACCCAGTTTACTACAACATTTAAATCTTTACGATGTTTAATAATCGTATGTCGAGGTAATTAAAGGTATGTAGTTGTGTGAACGAACTGAAGTTATTATAAATATCTGCTAAGCGCCCGCACACTAACGATCGCCATAATGTTTTGATGCGCGTTCAGAACGACAGAATGTAGAAGTTGCAGTTTCACTAATATATTTTAATAAAAAATGAACAATGTTTTTTAATTTTTTATCTTGTATTTTATTTAAAATGTGTGAATTGTTCCATTTATAAAAATGTTTCTACTGCATTGTAAATCTCTTATAATTATTTTCTTTTATTTTAATAATATGAAATTCGTTGGGTTGTTTTTTTTTTATGAAGATATTTGTTAAGAAAATAGGTATTTGTTGACCAACAACTGCTTAAATAAATCAAACGAACAAACAAAATGGAAAATCAATGGCTTCGACCACATCTGTCGAAGCTCGTTTTAGCTCGACAGCCGAAACTTGTCTTTGTTTGCTTACCTTACTGACCTAAGTGTCTAATTAGTTGTTTGAACCACCTAGTGCGTTTGTTCCTATACTAAGGTAGACGTCAATGCACAATTGCATCCGTTGTGTATAAATGAATAAATAAATATTATAAGTGAAGTTTGAGGGTATGGATGGATGGATATCTGTTTGTTACTCTCTCAGTCTTACTTTGGGATACTGTGTTACCCAGTAAAATGGGTTGTGGAGGTCAGATAATCTGTCGCTTCATGTAAAATACGATATTCCGCTGAAACTGGTAAGGCTGGAAGCCGACCCTAACCAAGCTTAGTAAGAGGCTAGGCAGAAGAAGAAGACTCTCTCATGCAATAACTACTGAATGGATTTGAAACTAATTTGTCACATAGATAGTATACACTAGATTGACACAATCATACCTACATAAATCGATACGTCTAAAACAACAGGAATTAAAAGGGGAAAACCCGCGATACTCCGCTAGTATAAATTGTTTTCGATGCTACATATTAAAGGCGCTTCCCATGCCTTTGTGACATATTCCACATAGCATCGTTTGAGGTTTTTACAGTACCTAATAATTAATGTCAAAACCACAAGCCAGGATTGCGGGCTCCACATTCCATTGCAAGTAACATCGAAACATTATTATTAATAAAGACTAAAATAAATTTTATTTGTTATTTCTTATTTTGATAAAAAAATAATTGAAATCCGTTAAGCGTTCAGTCGTGCTCATAAAAACACTATGTCGGAAGGACAGACAAACGGAAGTACTTAAGAATATATAAAAACGATTCTATATTAAGATATAACCTTCACAATCTTTAGATATCTACTATAACTATTATACCTACGATTAGTTTAAATATTAATTTAATTATAAAGTGCGTGCAACTAATCTATACTAATATGTTTGAACGCGCTAATCTCTGGAACTACTGGTCCATTTGAAAAATTCTTTCAGTGTTGGATAGCTCATTTATTGAGAAAGGCTATAGGCTATATAACATCATGCTACGACCAATAGGAGCGGAGCATAAATGAAAAATGTCGCAAAAATGAAAAACCGTTGAAACTAAAACACGCGGACAAAGTCGCGGAGGACAGCTAGTAATATATAATATAACACCACTCTAAAATAAAAACATAAATGCACAAAAAACTTAGCTATTTTCGCACCGTAATAAAAAATACCAAAATATAAATTGGTATTTTATTGTTACGTTATCCGATGTAACTAATAATGTGTGTCGAATTTCCAGCGAATACTGTAGGTACCGACACAATTTTTTAAATTCACAATTCAACTGTATTCTAGAATAAATCAACGTTTATGTTCTGTTAGGTATTTATGTCTTGTTAGATGTAACTTTTTGCTTGTGTCCACATCCGGATAAGTTCAAGACCAGAGCGTACTTAGTTTGAAAAATTATTTCGTGTTTTTGTAATGTTAAGGCAGTGGAAATGATTTCTGGTCTGTTTGAGACAAGTAAAGTAATAAATTAAATAAAAATTTGATTAATATCATATTACTTCCTCACAATAACCAATACTTTTCCGAACCAAGGCCCGCAAATTTACGGAAGTTTTAAGATTTACATGTCAATGTCTAGCTAAACATGCACTACACATTTACAAGAGCAATAATAGCAATTAGCTTTACACGTAATTGTTGGCCCGACGTAGATACAAGGAAGCAATGATATCATACGCGAAAATAATGAAGTGTTGACTGATCTTTGTACATTATAATATTAATATAAGTGAAGTTTAATAATAAATGGCTATAATAATAAATACTAATAAATAATAAATAAATGGCGACAACATCACATACATTGCTCGGAACCCAATGTAAGTACCTAAAGCACTTGTGTTATGGAATTCAGAGACAACGAAGGTACCACAAACACCCGGACCCGAGACAATGTAGAAAAGGGGTTTTCTACATTGACCCGGCCGGGGATCGAACCTGGGACCTCAGAGCTGGCGACACCTTGAAAACGGGTGTGCCACTCGACCACGGAGGTCGTCAAATGTATTAATATTGCCATGTTTTTAGACATGTGACTTCTTACGGACAAATCGTTATTTGCAAGGTATTTTTCAACTTGTCTGTTAATCAGTGCCTGTACTATGAGCTATTGAAGCAGGAGTGTTGTCATCGTTAAAGCGAGACGGCGCACTACACTGTACATAGCTGCGTCCTACTTCCACAACGGCAACAGATAGTAAACAGTATTCGTGTAAGTATAATGTAAATGACCGTACAGCTAGTGTTCAAAAATAACGGTCATAGTCAATAATATTGGAAAAGCAAATTAAAAACTCTCACACTTAAATTAAATAAAAAAGAAAAACATAATATATAACCCTAAATGAGACGGTTTAGTTGTCTAAGTAACTTTACTTAAGATTTAAAAGAGAGATTATTTAACTTCTTAAGACAGACTAAAATAAAATTATAAATTAACTGCAGTTTAGACTTTTATTCACGTCTCCCTAACAACGGAATCCAAAAAAATATGTAATAAATACAAAGATCAAACACCTTTTGCAATGGCATTACGGTCTACAAGCCTGTTGGTCTAGTGGTTACTGACCCTGACTGCTAAACCGGAGGTCGTGGGTTCGATTCCAACCCAGGACGAATCTTTGTGTGATGAGCACGATCATTTGTTCTGTGTCTGAGTGTAATTTATCTATAATATTTATGTATTTAGAAATATATAAGTATGTTTATCAGTTGTCTGGTTGCCATAGCACAGGCTCTGCCTAGTTTGGGATCAGATGACCGTGTGTGAGATGTCCCGAGATATTATACTATATTATATATTATATTATTATATTAGTATTCTGTTGTAAATTTGCAGCAACTACTATTTTAAAGACGCAATACGAAAATATCGATGGTTCCACTTTTATAAAGGTAATTAATATTAGTTATCAAAAAAGTGTTAATAAAACAGCACGCCCTGTTTTGACACAAATTTTACGATAGTACTTGTTCATACTGGTGCCCACAGTTCATACTCTTATAGGTGCACTCTATCTATTACTTATTTTTACTCTAAGGTAAAAACACAAAATAATAACTTAAGCTTATTAACTTAAGCTTATTACTAACAAAATTACGTGTAACACAAGCACAAATTATAACTTCTAGCTGGGTATACAAAGGTTTAAATAACAGCAAAATATTACCAACAGATCGAAAAAATCCCATCAGTTCTACAGCTGACACATGTACGAATCATTATGCTGTTTACTATTCATAGTGTTATACCATACACGGTTATTCATGAATGACATCACCGCAGACCATCAGTATAAAGGCGTGGTTATATAATCACTGACGACAGCGTTTTTTTTTGAAGTTTTGAATGGTATTTATTTGGTATCGGTAATTTGAAATAAGAGTATTTTAGTTAGAGATTGGATATTAGATACTGGTTATTTAAAAATAGGTGTTACTACCTTAGAGTAAAATAAAAGTAAACTATAGAATGCGCCTAAAAAGTATGAACTGTTGGCATAAGTAAAAATCGGAAAATTTGTGTCAAACAGAGCCCGCACGGAAAGATCACTTACGCATTAAACTAGCCTAGTACTTACAACTTAATCTGCTTACGTTTGGCACAACGGGCTACTAGCGATAAACGCACTCTATGGTTGTCTATGTTTACTCTAGGATACTACCAATATTATGTAGCAGACTGCAACTGTTTACAAGAAAATACTATTACAATAAAACTAAGGCCATAAAGCATAAATAATTAAATTCTCGAAAACGCTTTATTATAATACCAGCTGTCCCCCGCGACTTTGTTCGCGTGTTTTAGTTTCAACGGTTTTTAGTTTTTGCAACATTTTGCATTTATGCTCCGCTCCTATTGGTCGTAGCGTGATGTTATATAGCCTATAGCCTTCCTCAATAAACGGACTATCCAATACAAAAAGATTTTTTTGTATTCGGAACAGTAGTTCCTGAGATTAGCGCGTTCAAACAAACAAACAAACAAACAAACTCTTCAGCTTTATAATATTAGTATAGATAAATACAAATTTAATTGAAAAACTTAGTAATGCCACTAAAACTGATTCTGGGATGTCTTTGAGCTGATTCATGGTTTGGTAGCTCTAAAGTCTAATTGGTCTAGCATGAAATTGTTGAGTTTTATTTTTAATGTCTAATTTTTATAATATTAATAATATCCAGTTAGAAATGTCTAAATAACTGCGTAGTACGTCAATCAATTTCATCTTTTACTTAACATTTCGGACTAATTTTGAAAAGATGTTCTCTGAGATAAAACATCTATCGACAATTTAGACATCTGCTCAATATATAAAGAATAAAATATCCTCAAATATAATACAAACAATAATCGCCTTAATAACTTTTAAATGGACAAAAAAAATCCATCCCAGTCATAAATCTGTCAAATGTAATCATAGCTTTTATCATAATATTTATAATACACATCATTATTGCAATCTAGTACTCTTAATCAATCAATGTTTGCGAACTAAATGTCATGGTCTTGGAACCAGTTTGTTAAAACTTTGGTAGGATGACGTTACCTGTATAATAATATTGTGCATCGATAATGTTTATAACTGACCACCGTTCAAAGAGTACTTTTGTTTAAGATTTTTAATAGACAATTATTTCGTAAATATTTTTTGAGATAGCGCGATTAGATATAAAGCTGAAGAGTTTGTTTGTTTGAAAACATTTTTTAAGCGTTAGATAGCCCATTTATTAAGGAAGGCTATATAAAATTACGCTGCGACCAAAAGGAGCGAAACATAAATGAAAAATGTTGCAAAAATGAAAAACCGTTGAAACTAAAACACGCGGACATAGTCGCGGGGGACAGCTAGTAAAGAATATGGACAGTCACGATTTGGATACTTTGTTGGGGTCGCGTTTAATGGTCAAGGGAGTTTTTTATCTGGTAATACCACAAAAACATTCTAGATATAAAATTAATGATATTATCATCCAAATATGTGCGGAGACCAAAAATTACATAATTTTTTATCTTTATATACAACCGTCATGTCTATACCTAAAAGATACATAAGAAACAGACAATGAACTACTAATATAATAGTAATATCCATTATAAACTCGTATTAACAAAGAGGATTATTCGATTACGATTCAGCAAAAAATATTAAACAAACAGTGGTTGTTTAGCCAGCCCCAGCCATTGTTTACCCTTTTAAGATAATCTTTATGGGTGTAACCCACCCTGTTTTATTATCCCCTACAGTTTTTTCGGGACAGTGAAATATTATAGGTATTTGTGTTGGATATAGCGCATTTCCAAAGTGTCGTATTACCTAGGTCCTAGATGGTAAACGAAAATTCAATTAAAATAATAAGACAAGGATAGAAGCATTGTTTTTATTTCAAACTAGCTGTCCCCCGCGACTTTGATCGCGTGTTTTAGTTTCAACGGTTTTTCATTTTTGTAACCTTTTTCATTTATGCTCCGCTCCTTTTGGTCGCAGCGTAATGTTATATAGCTTATAGCCTTCCTCAATAAATGGGCTATCCAACACTGAAAGATTTTTTTAAGTCGGACTAGTAGTTCCTGAGATTGGCGCGTTCAAACAAACAAACAAACAAAAAGATATGTCTCTTGTAGATTTGTTAGCACGACAATTTATTAATTATTTATTCATTAATTAACATATTAAATGCGAAAGTACCTCTATCTATATGTCTGTCTTTTACACTTAAACTGCTGAACTGATTTTGAAACTTGGTATGGGGTAAGCTTGGGTCCCAAGAAAGAATATAGGCTACTTTTTTCCGCGATAACTGACACCCACGCAGGCAGAGCCGAGGGCAACAGCTAATGAAGTATGTAAATAAAAATCAATCGCCACATGTATGACGGAGCATCGCTTATGAACTGCTCGACCGATTTGAGTGTTTGTAATTGTCAGTACAAGGTTTGATTGAACGAGAATTTGCGACGAATTTCGGGTCAGCTAGTTTTTAATAAGATAATAACCTGTCGGTGTTGTTTATACGACTGCCAAAGAAAAGTAGTGTTTTCTAAGAAATTTATACTACGTCTTTTACCTAACCTTTTCCCAAGCAATGTTAGGGTTGGCTTGCAAGCATGGCACTAACGTCGAAAGTCGAGTTTAAGTATCGAATGAGGACGATATGATTGTTAATTTCCATTCAATATTTTTCGCATTCATTAAATTTTATAAAAACAATTTTTCAATTACTACTTCAGCCAAGTTAATTTGACGAAACGACTAGATATTAATCTCTTAACACCTCATTCCAAAACGAAACGTTACAATCAGACTGCATCGCATAATAAAGTGTTTAAAGTTGGTCCGGAGCTTGCAAGAATCCCGCTTACCTTGGTTATTTCCTACTTATTCGCTTCTCTTGGTACCTCCGTACCAATGTAATCAATAAAATCCCCATTCCTCAAACTTTTAGTAGCGAAAACGGTAGCGATACATCGATATTATATCGATTAAAAATCATGGTACAGAGTTTTCGGAATTGTGTCGAGAAATTCCGCTATATTTTTTACTTGTTTTGCCGAAGTCAATAATGTTTGTTGTAATAATATTAAGGGTGATAATAAGGTGTTTTAAGTTTTTAAACTTATTTTTACTGTGTAAAGCATAATAAATACATAATTATATTAATTATTTTGTATGTAAAATCGGTGTCGTACGAAAAAACAGACACTATGACACGAAATGAATACCAAACAGTATTTATTTACACAAGGTCGTTTTAAATCTTACAAGTAACATGTAAGAGGATTTTTTAGTGTCTATAAAATTATTTCCTTAAGCAATATAACTTAGAACACATGGTATTGAATCTTGGACATTCGAAGCGCTCGGCGAATAGTGATCAATGCTCGTCTCTTCTCCATAAGAGGCCTTTGCCCTGCTGCGGGACAGTTACCGGCTGTTTTTTCCTTTTTTTTCTGTTTTATAGGCTGTAAACCTCGTATTATACGTTCGGTTACAACTTGTAATAGTCTAAATAAATGAAAAAAATATTAAATATTCCAAGTATTTGGAATAGCTACAGATATCATGATGCAAATAACAATATTGTTTGCTTATTTCATGTTTTAAATATTTGTGATACTTATTTTTATTATAAATAAAAATACTAAACCACATTAATTATTGTAAATGTAACGAATATTTTCGATAAAAATTATCTTTTCTTATATCTTTTAAAGGTTACCGGATTCGGAAGTCAAAAAAAGTATCGATATCGTTAAAGGAAGTCTCTATTAGCGATACCGTATTAATTTAAAAACAAATTTTGTAAGATTTTTAAATTTTGTATTTTGTTTGTTTTTGTAATCTGTTTAAAGGTTTTTGTTTAAGTGGGTTAGTAGAGATGTAAGGATAATATGTAATGAGTAGAATCATGTACTATAGAGGATGGTGACATATCATTATGAGTCATTGTTTAACTAGTAATTAGCGCAGTAAATTAGCGTAGTAGTGTTTTGTGCGTCTGACTGTAAGTAGTTTTGATTTTGTACTGATCATCATCTTTATACATCATTATATTATACATATTTTTTACTTTGTTTTTATTTTGTTTTATACCTATTTTATACTTGTTGTTCTATATTGTGACTGATTTTATTTCGGTAAATTAATATGGTTTAATAATTGTATGTTATTATTTTTAAATTTAGATTAAGTAGAATAAATTTAAGTTAATTTTAATTATATAAGTATTATTATATAAATACATTTTAAGTGACCTTACTTGGTTATAAAAAAAAACCTGTAATGATAGTTGTAAGGAAGATTCAATAAATAAAAATATAAATAAATCTGCCCTGTTCGCAATTAAATTCTTAATACCTAATTTCTTTATTATCATTATTCTTAATTAACTCCTTTCTTTCTCATTTCCTTTTGAAAAAGCCTAAACTATAGATGTAGACAAACCGTACAAGGTTTTATAAAACACATACAAACAACAACAAAAATAAATACATGTCGCGTTATAATATTATTAGTTACTAGCTGTGCCCGCGACTTTGGCCGCGATGAATTTAACGAAATAGTTTTTTTTTTCATTTTCGAAGTAGCCTACTTTAGTACTGCCTAAGTTACTTCTTATTAGGTACATCAGCTATCTGCCAGTGAAAGTCCCGTCAAAATAGGTCCAGCCGTTCCAGAGATTAGCCGGAACAAACAGGCAGACAGACAAAAATTGTAAAAAAAAAAAAATTGGGTTTGTATACCCTAATTACATTATATGCATGTAGTACAAAGCGGTTATTTTAATATAACAAACAGCCACTTAAATTCTATTTATTTTTATTGTATACATGTATACATATTGCTCTGCTCTCTGATATTATAATAAAACCTCTTTACGCGACGAGAAAGGTCAATGTTTCTTGTATATTAGAGAATCTGCCATTATCCACCAAATCCACCACCATTACTAAACCTCCAAAAAGCAATTCTAATTGCAATTAAATAAAGATCGTCATATGAATAGAATACAAACAATTTGTACCAGGAAAGTAGAAGGAAAAATTTTGAGAAATGTCACTTGCAGTATGCAAATAAATTATGTAAACTTCGCTTGCGATTCAGTATTCAATCTACTGCGCATGTCTAGCGAATGTCAATGTCTGGATATTCATCGCAAAAATAAAAATAAACTACACTTACGTAACAGGCAAAAATCAACCTTAATACCACGACATACGGTCTCAATATCAAAGTGTTAATGCACCTATATTCACTATTTTGTTTTATACTTAATTCTTGCAAGCCAGTTCGATTCAAATAAAATGGCTGATAGTAACGTTTTTAATTTGCTGTAAAACGTTTACATGTTCATTAACGCATGGAATAAAATAGCTATTAATAATTCAATTACACGATACATGTAGAAGAGGTTACTCATTAACATCGAGTCTGCAAGGAGTAAGACTTAAAGTAAAATATCAAGAGATATTGAATTAATGCGAGGTATTTGTCAGGCCTGTTGGTCTAATGGTTAGTGACCTTGACTGGGCAACCGGAGGTCGTAGGTTCGATTCTTACAAAGGACAAATCTTTATGAGATGAGCATGATCTTTTTTTCTGTGTCTGGGTGTAATTTATCTATAATAATATGTATTTATTTAGAAATATTTAAGTATGTCGATCACTTGTCTGGTTGCCATAGTTTGGGATCAGAAGACCGTGTGTGAGTTGTCCCTATGTATTATTAAGATTTTATTATTATTTCGCACGTTTACAGCTAATGCGACTCTGCTCTAAGTGCTACAAAATTTTCTTTTTCGCGCCTTTTCGCCTTTTATGCAAAATTAAACGAGAGCAATAGAATTAGTTACCCCTTCAGCAGGTGTCAAGTGAAATCATAATATTTAACCGACTTCCAGAATGGAGGTTCTATGTTGCACTGTATGGTTTTTATCGATTTCTCGGTTAGTTATGAACCGTTTTTTTTAATTCTTTTAAAGCCGTTTTGTTCTTACAAACAAACATCGAAATAACCCTAAATCCACATAAATGCGAAATTTTAATCGGATTATTTATTTATCATTTATTTACTTAATTAATAAATTACCTACTATTTAAAGTTTTAATTCGGCACATTCATACTCATTAGGCTGTTCATTTTTCTTGTCCTAGACATTTTTAATTGAACCATTATCTTGATAACTTCATAGGCAATAAAACACTGCTTTGGTCAACGAAAGTCCAATAAAACATTTTAAATGTTTCTAAGATTTGTCATTAAACTGCTAACGAGACAAAGTATAATTATATGCGAATTTACCTAACGTATGTTTCAAACACAAGAGGTTTTTATAAACAGGTTTAAAATATTTATGCTTAAAATTTAGAGGTCATAGTACGTACCTACTTAGGTAAAAAATAATAAAAATAGTTTCATTTATAAATAACTAGCGACCCGCTTCGGCATGGGTAGACAAAACATTATATTGAATTATAAACACAAACGTTCCTCTTCAATCACTCTATCCATTGGTGAAAATCATATGAAAATCCGTTCAGTAGTTTTTGAGTTTATCGCATTCAGACAGACAGATTTAGAAATTTCGTTTTTGATTCTGCAATTGTATAATGCAGAATCTAGGTAGGTATAAAAATTATGGTCACCCATCCACCGAATGACCTTGGCGAAGGTTGGTTAACCTCGACTCGATAAAGTTTGATTTAACGTTTAGATATTCACTACCCTATATTATACCTATTACAACACTAAAAAAAATTAGGTGAAAACTAGACAACGTGGTCGTCTGTTTGTGTGTCAAGTTATTTCACAAGGCCTAAGAAATACTCTTAAATCAACTGACGCTATAAGTCAAACTTAAGTCCTTTAAGTTATACCTACATAAATTTGTTTGTTTTTCATCACTTAGTTAACTGTTTAAAACAAATCATTTAGACTAAAACTTACTTACCTAATTGAAAACGGTTATTGTATTTAATACCTAACGGATTTTTTTATTTTTCATAAATTTTAATTTGTTTTTTTTTTAATAACAGTAATCCTGTCACTACTGCTTTTATTTACCCCTTTGAAAAATATGTATCGGCGTGATGATAAACTAATTATAACATCATGTAGTTTATAAGTTCAAAATAAAAGAAATACTGAAACATTAAGCGATTTTATCTTGTTCGTCATGTTAAGATACATAACTCAAAGTGTTATTAACCACCATAAATTTAAACTCTACTTAATTGCATGTTTAAAGTAATATCTACATTTGCACCTAAAGAAGAGTCATGTGTAATCTTTAAAGTTAACGATTCAGCCTTCATTGTAGAGCCAATTTGTTGTTATTAAAGTCTACAAACAATGTTATTATAAGTCATCAAATAATTACTTTTGACCTTGGTAGTACACACTGTATAAAAATTAAACTAACTATCCATGTGTCTGTACATAAAACACAGAAAAAAAAACATAAAAGAGAATATTCTATTTTACTATAAGAACCAAAGACGAATGACAGCAAATATAAATGTTAATTACAATTCAACATACCGTTTTGCCAAGATAGTGCTAAGAAATCCTCGTCGCGAAGCCATTGTAGCTCGCTAATTATAGTAGACATATCAGCTACGAGCGACATTACATGATAGCACTCCACAACACACCAAACAATCACATCACACACAAAAAAAACGAAAAACAGTTCTAAAATCACAACACTAAAATCCACTCGTCAAAAGAATTAAAAACACTGAAAACTTTCGCCGACTACGAAAATACACCGATATCATACAATATTGATATTACGAAATTTGACAGATCGTAACATGGGGTGAACGAACGGCGTGCGCTTGCGCAGCGGACGTGCGGCGCGCACGATCGATGCCAACCGACTGGCTAAACAAGTCAGTTGTAAACACTTGCGGGGGGTTATCGACAAGACCGAATATCGACAACAAACGTCACTAGTTTCGCTACCTCGTGTGATCGAAGGCCGCAATTTTTACGGTTTAACGTAAGGTTAATGTAACTTGTTCGTTTTATTGATGGCTCGAATGTGTTCTGAGATTTTGTAACCGCCTTAATTTGTATTTATTAGGTCGTATGGTAATGTAAGATAATTATATCAATGTTTAAAATTAAAATGGGTTCAAATAAGAGGCTTCAAGTAAATATAATGAGTACTTTTATATAGATGCGTATACATACACCTATATTCAATTGTTTTTTGTGGTATAACACTATTACTAGAAATCAGCAATTATCTAAATTGAGGAATTAAACCGTTCATTATCAACGAAGCACTAATTAAAAAATATTACAAAATTATTAATTATTCCTTATTTATCTTTTATTTTACTTTAATCATTAATGTTACTGTTATCTTATTATTCTTGTAACATCCAAAAGATTAAGCTTATTAGGTTTCCAGAAACGAAAATCTAATTAGAAATATGACGATTGTTTACAGAATTCTGTCGAAAATAACAAGATTAGTTATTTACAAAGTAGGTAAGGTTTATTCATTAGACACTTAGAGATTATTCTATTTATCTTTAGTAGTCAAAACACTGATTCATATTAAAAAAAGATATACATGTTATAAAATTATAGTCCTCCGCCGCGTCTGACAGTCTAAACGCAAAAACTACTGAACAGATTTTTAAATGATTTTTACCTGTGGATAGAGTGATTCAAGAGAAAGGTTTTTGTGTATAATACATTATTAATTTATTGATTTATTTAGGATAGCCAACAATTTTTTACACAAAACATATACATTTACAATTTCCACATAATACATTTATAAGTACAACAATCACTTAAGGCTAACACCACATGCACTATTGTGCTATTGTAAATGGTTTTACATATCACATCTATACTAATATATAAAGCTAAAGAGTTTGTTTGTTAATTTGAACGCGCTAATCTCAGGAACTACTGGTCCGATTTGAAAAATTATTTCAGTGTTGGATAGTCCATTTATTGAGGAAGGCTATAAGCTATATAACATAACGCTGCGACCAAAAGGAGCGGAGCATAGGTGAAAAATTTTGTAAAAAAAAAAAGAACCGTTGAAAATAAAACACGCAGACTAAGTCGCGGGGGACAACTAGTATTATTAGTATTATTTATATTTGAATAATTAATGTTTTGTCTACTCGTGCATTCCGGGTCGCTAGTATATTTGTATAAATAATGAACTGTTTAGTGCATTTTAAAATGCATTTATTTAAAACTCTTGTCCTTTTTTAACTTACACAATCTCAAAACTGGGTACAATAAATCTAACTTAACTAACGACATTAAAAAGAGGATTTATCATAATTTAAACAATGTAGAGTCATTACTATCTTATAATAAATAGTGTTATCTGCTCTGTGAGATAGTAATTGTTATTCAAACATCTACAATTTAGGGTGCGCGGGAGCAGGGTTTTGTAACACGATAAGAATTTTGTGTTGTTTATTGTTATATTAACTTTTTAACCTCATTTTTGGAATGGTAGAGTACCGTCTTGCAAAAGGAGAGAGGTAGGAGGTTCGTTCTTTGACCGTGAAATAGTTTTTTTTTTCTATTCTTCTGAATACGATCAACTTCACAATAACTTCACAATAACTAAATCTCAAGTGATCTCTATCGATGGAGTTACTAGTAGACTCACAGAACAGATAAATATAGTAGTAGACTTATTTAAATAACACCAAATTGTAATTTTATCTATGGTAATGCATTTCAATAAGGGCTACTTTTATCAATTTGCCGATAGAGGCGCTAGTCGCACGCGATGTTCGGAATGTCAAGTTCTACAGTTTGTTGGAGGGCTTTGACAGCCGTCGCACTAGTGGCGCTACCACTGTGCGCGACGTGCTGTGGGTTCGATCCTCGCTTGGGACAAACTTTTTGTGAGCCACATATAGTTGTTTTAAGACTGGTTGTTCTTTGTGCATGTTAATTTGAATGTTTGTAAAACCGCCCGCGATACGAGGATTAAATTCCTTATTGCGGGACTTATTATTTTTAACTAAAAAAGGAAGTCTTTTTATACCCTGCTTTAAATAATTATAATCATTTTCATACGATAAAATAACACCATAAATAACCTACAAAAACCTTTGATAAGTCTCGTTTATAGTAAGCACGTTGAAATACACATCATGAGATAAACATTAAAATTTAAACACTGATAACCTTTTCAACCAAAGGAAGTTTATCAGGAAGAAAAATACTATAAGTTTCTTATCAAGCGTTTTTATATAGCTAATGATTAAAACCCTACTCAATTATGTAAATTACTGTCAGTAGGTGTTTAAATAATTCCTACTTTGATACAAAAATTTAATATGTCCTAAGATCAAAATAAAATTAAATTAAATTTTTCGTTAAAGAACCTAATAATTTATTTACTGTTTAATAAAATTGATTGATCATTTTATCAACTAAAAAGATTGCAACATCCGTGCAAAAAAACTCACACAGTAAAAGTAAATTCAGGTATTGCGTCTTTTTATATTTTATCTTTTTTTACTTATACTATGTAGGTATTATTAAAGTATGCCTCAAGCTACTTTAATCGGCGTGAAGTTACATATTATAATAGTCTCGTAACAACCAATTATTTTGCACGGAAGTGTATAATTGGTGTGGTAGCTGGATGGATACTCTCGGCCGGCAGTGTACGTAATGGTTTAAGTGGTAAAGCTTTATTAATAGAATCGTTTGTAACCTCTTTGTTAGATATATTGTAACAAAAGACGTAAGTAACATTAAAATGTTAAATACGCATTTTTAGTTTATTAATGAATGGTAGTTTTTGTAAATAAAACACAATTCAAATATATTTTATTCGACTTTTATAAAATAATATCTTTTGTCGAAACAAAAACTAGCTAGCTTAACTCCTTTCTTGGAATTCAAAATTACCAATACCAAATTTCGACAAAATTGGTTTAGCGGTTTAGCCGTGTAAGCACACAGACGGATAGTAAGACAAACAGATTTACAGTCGCATTTATAATATTAGTATAGATTCACCTAAGTCCAATACGACTGGTTAAGAGTGCCAACAAAGAGGCCGAAGAATAATTTATTACTATTATAGCAAATAACCCTCGAATACTGAAACTCAACTTAACTTTAAGACGTTCTTAAATATCTATCTGTTGCTACTTAACGTGAGAGAGACAGCATGAGACCTAACGGCGACTTAAAACTGATTAACGTTTTAGTATTCGGCCTTATGGGACAAATAAGCAAATTAAAGTATACTTTTTCAACATTTAGGATATCTCCTTTATCGATTACAGAAGAATGCATTTTTATGTATTTATAAGTATATATTTATATTTATCTATATAAAATGTATGTATAATTTTTCAAACTTCTTGTTCGTGTTTTTTTTTTTTTTTTGTTGGTTTTTATCTTTATGTTTTAAGTCTGTACCCACTTCAACGCACTTTTATTTTTTACCGAGAGGTTGACTGTCGGAAAATGCCTAGTGGCATTAAGTCCACCTCGTGTACCATTTTGTACATAAAGTTTTAAATAAATAAATAAATAAATGCAAATCGTAAGTTAGTGTGACAAGCTTCTGCGAGCCGCTTTACCCATAGTGACATATACTTTAAACAACAATTTTATCTTAACACTCTCAATAATAACGAAATCTATTCGTCAGTCAAAGAATGATTAAAATCGGTTGAGTAACTCTGAAATGTCCCACTACATCAAATCTTACACTTTACTTCTTTAGTAGTTTATTGAGAATTTATTAAGACCTAGATGTTGCCCGCGGCTCCGCCCGCCTGTGTGTTGGATATTACGGCAAAAAGTAGCCTAAATGTCCTTTCTTGGGATCCAAGATTACCCCATACCAGCGGTTTAACCGTGTAATTAAAATCAAAATATTTTTATTTCAAGTAGGCACCTTTTCAGGCACTTTAAAAACGTTAAATGACTTATTATTTTAATTATTTGTTACGCATTAACGCATGCGGAGCGAATATTTGTAATTAAATACAAATAATAGAAGGAAAAACTTAAACTTCAGGCAGGACTCGAACTTGCGACCACTGGCCGCTAGTGGCCTCGGTAGCTTAGTTGGTAAAGCGACTGGCGCGTCAAGCCAGTGGTCGCAAGTTCGAGTCCTGCCTGAGGTTTAAGTTTTTCCTTCTATTATTTGTATTTAATTACAAACGTTAAATGACTCTAGTTGCGCGGTTCCAAAATGTGACTCCTATAGAGAAGAACGGGCAAGAAACTCCATAGGTAACAAAATATGACATCCAAAATGGAAGAAAATATACAAATAATAAATCGTACATTTTTCTTAAATTACTATGTGTGACATATTCACAAAGGGTAAAGAGTAACAGACAGACAGACAGACAAACAGAGTTACTTTCGTATCTATAATATTAGGATGAATAAACTCGAAATTTTCCCTAGCAACATATCAAATATTATTTTGTTCTTGAATCTTTCTTTGACGTTGAAGGACGCAGTATAGCTAAGCTTTCCCTAGCTTATACGTTCCTATTATGTGCTCTGAAAGGTCAAGTGTACTCGAGACACGCGCATGTATGAAGCATTGCATGAATAAGAAAGAAGTGAGTAATGTAGTTTTCTTAAACCTTCAAGAGAAACTGCAAAACTCGTACGTTTGGGTCGACACAGACAGACAGAGTTACTTTTGCGTGTATAATATTAATATGAAAGAGTGGATTATAAACCTGATTACATGGATAGCCGAGTGGTATAGGTCACCATGCCAATTACTACTGTGCGCGACGTGCTGCGGGTTCGATCCTCGCATAAGACAATCATTTGTGTGATCCACAAATGCTTGTTCGAAGTCTGGGTGTTCTTTGTGCATGTGAATTTAATGTCTGTCCCCGCGATAAAAGGATTAAATTCCTTAGAGCATAAGTTATTTTTTTAAATAAAAAAAATTGTTTAAGTAATTATTTATTGCTTCTTGTTAAAATATTTAATACCTAATAACTGTTATTACTGATAACAAGATGTAATCGAAAATGCTGTCGTCTACGGGTTTTTCAAGAAGAATGCATGCATAGACAAAGTTAAACCAAAAGCTCTATCTGCAAAAAATGGTTATCTTCATATCCATACAGCACTCATGATTGGATATTGAAAAGAGATTGAATCTACAATCGCATTAGATATTATGTATGTCACAAATATCGAGTAGCATCCCCGCACAAATCGCTAAACCTATTTGCTCATGCTTTTCAGTACTAATGTTGTTTGTGGTACAAGTTATAAGCGATTGTGGTTTGATTTCTTACCTATGATTAATAAATAAATTATTTAATTTGATATAAAAAAATATAAGTTTTCCATATTCATCATAATATTGTTTTTCTTTGTCGATATACTTAATACAGAGTGCAAATTTTAATAGTCCCTATTAAAAGCATACTAGCATATGCCCGCCTGCGACTCCTGAATGTCGTTTATTGCGGCAAAAATTAGCCGGTAAATATAGCCAATGTAACTCCGTATCAAACATAAGAAAATCGATTGTGTAGTTTACCCGTGCAAGCGTAACAGACAGAAAGACACCTCCTTCTCGCATTTTTTATATTAGTATACATTAAAAAAATACGAGAAAACGGGCATTAACCCCAAGGATATTTGGCGGGGGTCTCAATAATTGAGGACTAGATAACCGTTGGCAAATGTGCCAAGTTGGCAAAATAATGTTAGTAGCTATTACTATTCCTAATTGTTCTATTGATGACACAGCCTTGGCACAACCGTTTATGTGTCAGATTTGGCAACCACGAGCCTAAGGCATTTTAACTGCCGTATACATAACTAATCAAACGTTGATCTTTGACAGTGGTTAAGTCATTACAATTCTGACAACCAGTCTTACTTTAAAATACTGTGTTACCCAGTAAAATGGGTTGTAAAGGTTAGATAGTTAGATAGGTCGCTCCATGTAAAATACGGTATTCAGTTTTCCGGTAAGACTGGCAGCTGACCCCAACATAGCTTGGGAAAAGGCTAAACAGAAAAAGAATACATAACTAATCAAAATTTAATTCACCATTCAAAAAAATAACAAAATAAATAAATGTGGACAACATCACATACATTGCTCTGAACCCAAAGTAAGTAGCTAAAGCACTTGTGTTATGGAATTCAGTGACAACAAAGGTACCACAAACAAACAGACCCGAGACAATGTAGAAAAGTGGTTTTCTACATTGACCCGGCCGGGGATCGAACCCGGGACCTCAGAGATGGCGACACCTTGAAAACCGGTGTGTACGCCACTCGACCATGGAGGTCGTCAAAGGATATGCCTTTATTTATTATCCGTTTCGCTTTACCTAAAAAAATCTACAAATCGACCCCTGGTTCAAAAGATAAAAATCACTGCCATCAGTGCCACCTATCCGGCACTAACGTAATTAATTTCGTCGGAGTGGTCATGTCGCCCTTTAAATGTGTGCAAAGTTATATATCAATTAGGCTAACGGTTCTCGAGTTTTAGGTGAACATACATTCTTTTATATATAATTTAGATAAGTGTTTTAACTTTAAGATGTTCTTCAAAGTCCACTTACCAATCGATCTATTTTACACCATACAAGCAAGACTAAATACGACTTAAATTGATATGAAATTGAGTTTTTTGTTACTATTCATCGAACACACTCCTCAGCAAATAATAGCTGTTCTTTAAATACATTGTAACCCCGTTGTCCGCTTGTAACTTATCCCATAACCAACACAATGAATTTACGCCTAAACATTACGCGAATCGTTTAACTATTACAACAGTAGCTAACCTTCAATTGTTTTACGACACCTGTAACTAAGTTTTACAAGCATTACTAATCGGAAAATACAATGTAAGAATTTTAAATAGAATATTATGTAAAACAAAAAGCATGTAAACAGTAACTTAAATAAACATTTAAGTTACTGTTTACATTACAACTCTAAAATATTATAATTCTAAAATAAATTTAATGGTTCCATAAACTATAATTACCGAATACTTCAAGTTTGGTAGACCTCATTATGTTTAAAATTGTAGCGGTAATTAGTAATTTTTTTTAAATACATCTAAAGCAACCATTGTATCAATTTTATAACAAGACCTTATATAAATGAGTTTTCTTATTTAATTATTTTTTCAACAATTCAAGCAATATTAACTCTTAAAATGTATGGATTTAAAAAAGAGAAATGATAAATTAAACACGTTGTTAAATCAAAATATGCATTTTAGAGTAGTAGAATGCATATATTTTGTTACATATCTAGAGGATTTTACATCGCTTATAACTTATCCCACACCCAAAATTCCGCATAATCCGAACTGGATATGTCGCCTTCCTTTTCTGTCTTATCCGAGTGATTGCTAAGTAAAAAGGCGTTCTGTAGCTGTCGCAGCCACATCAACACGTGGGTGTATACTACCCTTTATCGTGACAACTAACAATACAAATTCTATTTGTATACCCAAGGAATGTACGCAGATTTTTCAACAAGTTTACACAGTTTAAATTGGATTTGAAATGGGTTTAGTAGCTGTTTATAAACTAAGTGTGAGCTTGTATAAGGCGAGGTTTGCAATGAGAGCGGAGAGCATGTGGACGAAGGCAATAAATCTGTAGTCTTATGAACTGGGTCATGACGTGAAATGCTTAAATAGTCTCTACTAAGATTACATTGTTTCTGACAAGGAAAAGTGTCGGTTTAAAAAAAAAGTTCTATACCTAATGGCAAAAACTAAAATTGAACACTACAAAAAATATGTTTTCTAACATGCAGCTTGGACGCACGCATTTGATCTTTATTTGTTGGTCTGTTTTGCTGTTCTATAAATTGACGAGCCTCTTTATCACAAAATTTAAAAAAAAACAATAATTTGAAATTTCTGATTTTCTCTTTCACTTATAACTTGTACCACACAAAGGTATGACGTACACGTTCTCACTTGACGCGTATAAAGGTCGTTAAAGTCGTCACAATACACGCTGAAACACTTTGCTATTGCCTTCACGCAACTATTTAGGTGCAGGACTAATTATTTTAACCATGAATTAAAAGTTAGTTACTCGAATAGGGATGTTGACTTTTTTATGTTAGACACGTATTTTTTTCTTTTTTTACGTAACCATAAATTTACGACGAATCATTGATATGAAATGTTGCATGACGTTATGATGTTGTACGTTTTGTCATTACAAACATCATGACATTATTAGCCCCCACTCCTGAACTTTGATTTGCTTTATCTCCTTGGTTTTTAATTTTGAATAAGTAAAAAATATGTGTCTAATACATTTTTATTACATGAATTACGGGCTAAAAAGATTTTTACTTTTCATAACCTATCAGAGTTCATTCAGATCTTTTGTTCATGCATATGTTTAAAGATATTTTTATCATAAATTCGAAAATATTAAAATTAACTTACTCATGGAAAAACCTGATACCTCGCATCAGCTTACAACTTGTACCACACATAAATATGACGTAGTTGCACGTTCCTCTGGACGCATATAAAGGTCATTAAAATCGTTACATTACACGCTGAAACACTTTGCTGTTCACTTGCAACTATTCAGATGCAAGGCAAGTTTAAGCAATAGCCTAGTTAGAAGTTTTAATTAGGTACGATAGTCACATGTTTTATTATAATTATAGTTTGGTGATATACACCCACAGTAGAACTAAAAGTAGGTAGGTATACTTGAGTTTAGGAGCTAGTTTCAAGATAAATGCTGTTTTTTTTATTCTTAGTTGCAGTTTTATTTTATTTAGTTGATGTTAATGTTATGTCCCGGCTTTACACGAGTGATGTGACATTTTCAAAACATATTTTTTTGTAAAAACTTTTAGCGAAATTTTTCCATCCGTTGACGTGTGTGATGACCAAGGGTAATAGAGATTCATTTTTATATGTATAGATTTAAGTATTATTGGTTTTTTTTTATGAATCTTTATACTCAAAGACCTAAGTCATTTAAGTTTATATCTTAGTATACAAATCTAATCTTGAAAGTTTTCTTCGCTGGTTGGAAAAGAAGTCGGAGTTGATTTAAACATGATGTATTATAATGTATTCTCTTATTCAATAGTAACAAAACACTAAAACTACATAATATAATTATTGTACTCATTATAAAAAAAATGTTATATATATTTTTTAATTATGGCCTCCTTTTTAATCCCGTGTCTACTCTTTATCCCTTTGATGATGTTGAAGTAGTTTAAATGAAAGCGTAAAGCATTATACCGCTATACAGTGGTTTCATGCATGTGACAGATAATTATTTTGATATTAAAAAAGGATTCATCACTATTTGACAACACGATACAAGGAAGTTTATCTTTTAAATTATACAGTATGTAACAAAAACCCTGTCCGATCCAATAAAGGCGTATTCCTGGTTCAACTTAATTTCAACAACTTAATTTCAAAAACTTTCAATAAAGAGAGACATTTTTTTCTAGTACTTATGTACTAGAAAAAAATGTCTCGCTCAGGCGGCTTCTTTATTACAAAACTCTTGGTAGTGCACGTTAACTTTGTCGATCGATCAGTGTTGCCTTTGATCAGTTTTATTTTAATTTAATTCACTGTTCTATTAAATAAATATTCACTGTACATATACACAGTAAATATTCACTGGGAAAATATATTACTCTCAAATCCATTCAATAGTAACGTATATGTGTACGCAGTACGATGCATAATAATACTCATAAGGATCGGACAGGGTTTTTGTCGCAAGACACCGCGAGTCGAAGTATACCCTAAGTCGCTTAAAATTGGGTTTAATTTTCAACACTCACTGCGCGGTGCGTGGCAGTCCGTGGTCGTCGGCCGTGCGGAGTGCTCCTTGATATCGCGCACTGTGAAAAGTCGACTTTATATTCAGAGCCACTTTTATTCGAAGCCTAACTCAATTTTCGCCTAAACTTTTAGAAATAAATTAAACCTTTTTGATATGTGTAATCTCACCAAATAGGATTTTCTTCATTGCTTTGAATACTAGAAATTATGTATACTCATATTATAATATATATATTTAAACAAGTTGCGTGTGTCACTTAAGCTAGCATCTAAGATATTTATTGAGTTCAAAGGTTGCAATTGTGTTAAGTGACCGCTTTCTGCATTTAAATCGATATCGTTGTCTCAATATAATAACCGTGGGAATTTTATTTGATATTCTAGTATGGAGAATGTCCTTTTTGTATAAAAAGTAGGTAATTTCTTCTTACTCAATTCTGTTATGGTTAATACTTAGTTCATTTGTTTGTTGATCAATCTCTAACATTTAATCCTTCCTTTGGCGTTTTCACGCCAAAACTACTGAACCGATTTTAATGAAATTTGGTACACAGATAGACTAGAGCCTGAGAAAGGACATGGACTACTTTTCTATTACTTTTCGCCGCGATAACCGGCATCCACGCGGCCAGAGCCGCTGGAAACAGCTAGTATTTAATATAAAGTCGTGCAAGTTAGCCTCAAAAGTTTTCTTTGCTGGCTCAAAAGTATTATTCAAGATCATAAGTCGAAATGTATATTGAATATTATGGTAAAATAAATTGTCGTTTTCAATAGAACCAAAATAAATAAACCATTATAAATAACTAGCTGTGGCTGCGGCTCTCCCGCATGGTTGTCGGTTATAGCAGCAAAAAGCAGCCTATGTCCACTCTTGCGATCCAAGCTTAGCCCATACCAAATTTCATCAAAATCGGTTCAGTAGTTTAGCTATGAAAGTGTAACAGACAGATAGATAAGAGTTACTGTCGCGTTTTTAATAATAGTACAAACCCAATTTTATTATAAATTAAATCTAAAACATTGTTAAAATATCTCTTAAATAATTTATTTATGACTTTTAGTGACTGTAGGTAATCAAAAATAAAAAAAAAGTTATTACATAACGCCTACAATTTTCCACTAGCAACGCATTTAAATTCAAATTTCGAAACTATCGTTCCATGACACCTCATAAACAATTACTAAGTACTGAGATGCGTGAACGGCCAGTATTATTAGACCTGTAACATTCATTCACGTTAGGCAGTTTATACGCAAGGCGACGATACCCAACGACTTTAGTCTCCGAACCTTTATGAATTTGTATTGTGGTAGTTGCTTGGATACTTAAATCGTCGAGTATAAGTCGTTCGTTGCCCCGTGTATGAACGGCCTTATACATATTTCTGGTTATAAAATACAGAGCGATTGAATGAATTATAAGTCTTTTAACACTGGTTGGTAATGTCAGTCGAATTATTTTTACGTACCTTTTTTAAAGTAATTTCTTTTTAAATGTGTATTTTTATTTGTATTTTTTTTCATTCCATTGTTGAAAATTCTGTATATTTACGTAATAAATTTTAAATGTGGAATTCGAATTGAAAATTTCTTTGTTTTATGTATTTTTTCTTATTTTTTTTTATATAAAACTAACGACCTACCCCCACTTCGCACAGTTACACAAAAAAATATAAATTATACACACAAACCTTTATTTTGAATCAATCTATCCATTGGTGAAAACCATGTAAAAAGCTGTTTAATAGTTTTTGAGTTTATTGCGTTCAAACAGATAGACGCGGCGGAAGACGTTGTTTTATAATATGTATAAAATAATATTTTAAACATGGCAGGTATACTTATTTAAGTTACATTTTAGTTACTTACGTTTTCTTTATACTCAAATAACATTTTTAAAAATATCAATGGAATTTTCAGAATAAAGAACATACCTATATCAGATTAATTGCAATTATTCATGCCATAATATTGTGACTGGTTTTGTAATTAATGTATTTTAATTTAACTTTTCTTGGAATTAAATCGTGAAGAAAAACAGACACAAACAGACCATAATTTTACCAAAATTCTGTAGAAAATGAATTTATTTTTACACATGCAACATCAAATATTTTTTTTCTTAAAATTAAACTATGGCGAATAACAATATTGGAGTAACTCTTACACATTTAATAAATATTAGCATGACCAATGAGCGGATGTTAAAACGTGAGCTATCAAATTTCAACAGGAAATTGACATGGACGGCGCGTGCGCGAAAGTGAACCAAACTTGACTCACACGCGCATGCCGGGATAAAGTATAAGCTGAAGCGATTTAAATTATTTTTCGTTTTTTTCCTGTACTCGGATGACTAGAACAAAATGAAAGGTTTATGTGTACCTATTACAGTTTTTTTTTTGTCTAACTGCAAAGCGGGTTGGTAGTTTTATATGAAAATACGTAAATTAAAGGAATTTTCAATTCGATTTTCACATCCAAAATTTCTTACGTAAGTATACAGAATTCTCAACATTGGAAAGAAAAAAATGAAATTAAAAAAAAATAACTTTAGAGCAAGTACTGACGTAACAATAATTCGACTGATATTACCATCTTTAAAATATAATTTTTGTGTTCTGTATAAACTGTAGGTGAATAAACATAAAGTGCGTCAATTCCAATAAATCGGAGGCATTAATCATGATATTGTGCATATGATATTTATATATTATATAAATTTTATGATATTTTCTCTTAAATTATAAGCGCCACCAAAATTACTTTGGAGCATTATCAAGCTTTTAATTCAATATTACCCTTAAAACATACAATGTAACAATGTTCTTATTATACTGATTAAAAGCATTCATTTCGTTATCTCTCATTTTAAAACTTCTCAATTGAGTCTTTATATCTAAGAAAACAAATAAACGTAAGTATTTAATTAATATGTCAAACGCCACTTACTCTGTACTTACACTGACAGCAAACAGCTCAAAATTGACATCAGAAAAAAAAAACAATCGCTCTTAGTTCATGTATTAAAACCTTTATTCATTAAGGATTTATATTACATGTAACAGTGGCTAGTGTTACTGCGAAAAAAAAACAAAACTTCCGAATGACTTCCTTATTCTGACTTAACGAATCACCATGCAGTTATAGAATATCTCTGTCCCGTTCTATTTAATAGGATCGGAAAGAGACAAAAGATACGTGAGAGTAATTAGTTGGTACAGAATAGTCCTGTTTGGTTTTTTTTGTGCGAACGCCCTTGTCTTGATATATGATAGGCTTGGGGTGAAAGACTAAGGAAATTTGTTGAGTAGACTATTATTTGTATTAATTAATTGTTTTATAAAAGTAATTATTGTCATTACGTACAAAGTAAATTAAAGTTTTTTATGTAGATACGAAATCAATTTCAATTCACTTTAGTTTTCATTTAAAAAGAGCAATTTCTGTGTTAATAGCTTAGGTTTTAATAAATTTTCTTTGAAGAGTTTTCCATCAATCATGAATTATTAAAAAACATCAACCCTAAATCGAATACGTCCATATCCCATCAAAACACATTTAACCCTAAAATAACAAAGAAACGTCAACCTTATCCACTAAACACAAAAATACATAGAAATATCTTTTATACTCTTCACATATCTTTTGTAGTCAGGTTGACTTAGAGAAAAGGTTGTATCTTTTTACAAACAAGTCCTTGAAATTCTCGAGACAAACATTGGCATCTATGGCTTTTATTGTAAGTCAAATAAGGACTCTTTGTATTTAATTACAGAGAAAAACAAGCCTCACTTTCTGGTTCATGAGTCACATTGTAATGCTACGTATACGCTATGATGCTATCCATTATTTACTAATATTATAAATGTTAAAAGTATGTCTGTCTGTCTGTTTTATGTACTACTGTTTTATGGCTAGACAGCTGAACCAATTTTAATAAAACTTAGTATGGGGTAAGCTTGGATCCTAAGAAAAGATTTAGGCTAGTTTCATCCAAATCGGATCAGCGGTATAGCCGTGAAAGCATAACAGATATACAGATAAAAGTTACTTTCGCATTTGTTATTAGTATAGATAGGTTTTTTAACAATGTTTATTTTTATCGTTAGTCAGAGTTATATTACAAAAATATACTGGAATCAATTCTACGACCTTGAGTCTTAACTATCAGCATCATGTATATAATTATTATATCATCATTTATATCACAATAATCAAAATAAAGTACTAAATAATCATTTAATGTCGAATTTAATCAAACAATTCAAATGGCATTGCATATGCTATTGCAACAAAAATTAAAATTAACTGAACTAAATAAAGTTTAATTTTTTGAATTCTCAGAATCTACACCTCTACACATCTACACCCCATCTTGATGACATTAGAAAACTCTTTTTTTTTCGGTTTAGATCTTATTTTCCTTTGAATATTATTTTGTCTGATATTTTTTCCTTTTACATTAAAGAAACAACCTGATAATTGGATGCTCGCGTGTATATTTTTCTTGTATCTTTCCTTATTAAGTAAATATGAGTTCTTTAGATCGGTGCCGTGAAGACATCTTAAAATATTTCGGCGTTGTACCTACTTCTATGAAAGACAAAATTGAATGACTTATCTGAAATGCCAGTAATTTAGAACAGATTTATTTGGGAACACTGTAGCTTTTCGACCCCACCAAAAAAAAGGTTTCTTCTTATGTAGAGAATATAATATCGCATGCTGTTATGAAGAAAAACTTAACCACGCTTACTCAATGCAATTTGGCTATTTTAGATTTATTACATACTAACTGTTGCCCACGGCTCTGCCAACATGGATGTCGGAATAGTCGAAAAGTAGCCTATTTTGGGATCTAAACTTACCCCATACCAGGGTTCTTCAAATCGGTTCAGCGGTTTAGGCGTGAAAGCATATTAACAGATACAGAAAGACAGACATTGTTACTTTCGCATGTATAATATTAGTATGAAAGTATAGATATTTATTACAAAAATATTTAAATCTGTGATGGGGAAAACAGAAGTTATTATAAATATTATTATTTTCTAGATTTTATTAAAATAGTCGTGGTGTTTTTAAAGAACAAAAAATGATTCTCTTATATAATGTAATTCGCATACTTAATCCCTTTAACATTAATGTATTGTGTAACGCGTCTTCTGCAGTACATCTACTTTACAAAAAGCACATAATTAGTTTGTTAATAATTATACATAACTAGCGGTGCCCCGCGGTTACCTCCGTGTTAGTAGTCCCCGTTCCCGTCATACATCTTTTTTCCAGATAGCGGCATAAAAAATTGCCCACGATCTATTCCCAGACTCACCAAATACCTATACACAAAAAAAAGCATATACTTAATTGCCTATGCATAAAAATTGGTCAAGCCGTTTCGGAGGAGTTCGATAACAAACACCCAGACACGATATTTTTATGTGGATAATCAGTTCCTAAAAATAAACAAAAGAATATTAAAAATACATTTGACCTTTTGCTAGTCAAAACCAAAAAAACTCAGTCGTACAAAATGCGCAAAAAAGACTTCCTTTTTATAAAACCATTTAAAAACACTAATCAAAATGTGAACAAGGTCCCACCCAAAACCAATTAAACAAAATACTGGCATCCACTTTCATTTGTTTAAAACATTAATATTCTGGTTAAACCGTCCACATGTCAAACAAGGCATTTAATTATGAAGATTAACCTTTAATTAGAAATTGATAGAGACAAATCGTAGACGCCGTTAATCAAAATAATATTAGATTGAAATAATAGGTGGTGTACGAAATTTGCATAAATCTGTTAAGGAGAACTTAGTCATTGAAATAAAACTACTTGCGAACGGATTTATATTTGGATTTTAGTGTTACTATAATATTTTAATTCATTCATTTAATGTCAAGACGAATACCATCTCAGTCTGCCTGTGACCATGACACCTGCAATGGCGTCAAAACGTCGGCAAATAAAATCTAAATGTAATACTAAAATCCGTTCAAAATTAGTTTTTTTTCAATGTCTAACATTTGCGTAAATCTCAGAGAACTTACTAGTCATTGGATTAAAATTTATTATTATTAAGTCATGACAATACCTAAGAGGAAAAATAAGTTAACTATAGAGTGCGCATATCGAAGAGTGATTCGTCAACTCGTCTTAGGTGCATGCCTACGGCACATATAGGACGACTTACAGAAAATCAAAATAAATAATAATTAATTTTATTCTGCAACTCACTACTCCCAGTTTGCTTTTTGTTTATTTATTTTGATTTTCTGCAAGTCGTCCTAAATGGGCCGTAAGCATGTAGGACTAGTTGAAGAATCACTCATATCGAGTATGAACTGTAGGTGTAGGCACTGGTTAGAACAAGTAAAATAGTAAAATTAGTGTCAAAACAGAACGCGCCGTTTTAGTAAAGCCATCTCAAAAGATAATGTTACCTAATAATATCGGACCATCGATATTTTCGCGTAAAAATCTGTCGTCACACGGGAAATCACTTAAATCAGTAGTAGTTACAGCAAAAAATTTGCTTACGCTTGGCAAACGGGCTACTAGCGATGCGCGTACTGTACTCTGAGGTTAATACACTTCTTATAGTAAGGTTTAGTTTGTAGCATAAATACTTTTTTACTTAGAAATAAAACAAATGTTATTACTTAACTCGAATCTAGACTGTTATGAAATAAAATCACGCTGCGCCATTAAGAAAAATAACATAGGAAATATTAAAACCAATCTTACTAAACAATCGCTACGAACAATCAGGATCTCAAACAAATATTTAACAAAAAACAAAAACAACTTGACCTTAACAATCTTACGTAAAAAAATAATTTAAGATTGCCATTTCTGCCGCTCATTTACATATTATACCTCTTTCTAGAATTGTAGAAAATATATTAATATATACTTAATCCATACAAATATTATAAATGTGAAAGTAACTCTGTTTGTTTGTCTGTTACCTTTTTACGGCTAAACTGCAAAACAGATTTTGATGAAACTTAGTATGGGATAAGCTTGGAACCTAAAGGACATAGGCCTACTTTTTGCGATAACCGACACCAACCGGGCGGTGCCACGGGCAACACCTAGTACTTAATGTTACAAATGCGAAAGAAACTTTGTCTGTCTGTCTGTTTGTTACGCCCTCACGGCTAAAACGCGGAACCGATCTTAATGAAACTTGATAAGGGGTAAGCTTTAATCCTAAGAAAGAACATAAGCAACTTTTTTTAGCAATACTCGACACCCACGCGGACGGAGCCGCGGGCAACAGCTAGTATACTAATATATCAGGTAACAATTAATTTGGAATTGTTAGTTATTAATATCCTTGCGAACTGTTAAAATTATGTAGTCAATCTTGTCAAAAGAACCAGTTAGAACCGACTTGAATAAATGAGGTTATTCATTTGATCTGTCGCTTCATGTTTATCATCTGCTGTTGCTTTCTTCGGTCTTCCACAAGTAATTTAGCAGATGCGATAACAATTCATAAATAGTTTTAAAGTAAAGAGAATTAAGAAAATGATATATTTAAATCTTTGTGTAATGAACATGATCATTTTTATTGTGTCTGGGTGTAATTTATGTATAAATAACGAGTGCTCTAGCTTTACACAGGTTCATTGTTTTATATATAATACTAGCTGTTCCCCGCGACTTTGTCCGCGTATTTTAGTTTAAACGGTTTTTAATTTTTGCAACATTTCTCATTTATGCCCCTCTCCTTTTAGTCGCAGTGTAATGTTATATAGCTTATAGCCTTCCTCAATAAATGGGCTATCCAACACTAAAATAATTTTTCAAATCGGACCAGTATCTAGTTCCTGAGATTAGCGCGTTCAAACAAACAAACAAACTCTTCAGCTTTATATATGAGTATAGATATATACTTAAACTGCCCTCTTGAATCACTCTGTCTATTGCTGAAAACTGCATTAAAATCTGTTGCGTAGTTTAAAAGGTCTAAGCAGTCAGACAGCGGGAGCTACTATGTTTTATACTATGTAAAGACATGAATATATTTAGAAATATATAAGTATGTTTATCAGATGTCTGGTTGCCCTAATACAGGCCCTATCTAGTTTGGGATCAGATGGCCGTGTGTGCGTTGTCCTAATATATTATTGTGCAGTTTTCCAGTAAAAAATTCAATCAGCATGGTATCTGTTCTATTACGTGCATAAAAAGTTACACAACATCATTTTATTGATTCTCAATCTAATATCTATTGACAGTATTACACAATAACATTAAAAACCAGTCGCGTAATTTGATATTTTTTCTGATCGATTAATTGTAACTAATTGCGATTAATAAAATATTTGTCGATGTAATCGTATTGATTATGTTAAGGTATACAGTCGAATGTCATGTAGAAAGTATTAGACAAATAAATGTTGTGTAAGTGTTTGTGATGATTCGGAAAAGTTATCATATTGAAGCAACATGAAACAGCAGCCTTACCCCCGAAACTGGTTTGGTTCTGTTTTTTATTTTGATTCGAACTGAATTCTGAATTGGTACTCCCGAAGCTATCCGAATCGAAAACCATGGTCCAGTTATAATCGATCGTAATCAGCGTTGTTAGTAGTATATATACATGTGAGTAATTATTTAAAACGGTTTTCTCACGTATATTCTCGGGATCGCCCGACTAGTGTCAGACTCAATAGGAGTCCCTAGTCATGAGACGCGGTTGCGGTGGTGTCGCGAGTCGATTAAGGACTCCTATTGACTCTGAAACTAGTCGGGCGATCCCGAGAATATACGTGAGTAAACCGTTTTGTTTTAAATAATTATGAATTCTCCTCCCAAATACATGTGACTACATCATCGTAAAGTAGTATTTATTGTATCTTCAAACGTTTTTTGTCAAATTTTCCCTTAGGTTATTCTCGATCGAGCTTAGTTACAACTCGTGCCGCTACACGATGTGGCGCTAGTGTCAGCTTCTAGAGTACCAACTCAATCTCAATTTGATTGAAACAGAACTCGATACAGTCGGGAGTAAGGAGCAGTTTTCAAAAAAAATTACTTAGATATATTTATAATCGGATCAAATAATCAATCAACTCAGTCTACAGCCTTTTTCGGTCCATTGCTAGACATAGGGCTCTCCTAACTTACGCCTTTCTGCCATACATTCAGTCCAATCTAATTAAAGTACCTTTTGGGTAGATAGACGTCCTACATTTCGTCTCCTATCAAGGAGTCATCTGCTCCAAAGATCAGATTCTGTCCTTGAGAGGTACCCCACAGCTACTTCAATTACCTTGTTCTTTAAGCTACTGAATAAGAAATCGTAATAAAATAATACACATAAGTCGAATATTTTGTTTCTCATAGTATGGTCCAGCAAAATAGGCACATTTTGAGTCAAACTAACAAACATGTGCTAGTTTTTAATTGGTATAAAGTACGTACGTGTCTATTCATAAAAAAAAATGAAACATCAAACCATTATAATTAACAAATCGTTAACCACAATTCAAATAGAAACGTAACCGTGCTATTAATTACAATAAAACTCGCCTGATTAAATACTTGTCAGATTAATTATATTAATTAACTTTGGCGAATGTGACTCTTGTCACTACCTAGAAAGTTAGTCGCAAAATTATTGCCTTTATATTTTATTTTGTTTGAAAGTCCAACTAAATTAAGATTTATTTTGGTAAAGTACATTTAGATTACGTTACGCCACGCTTATAGTAAATTGATTTTATTTGTTTCATATAATAGACCAGTATTATAAATCAGTAGTATTGAACCAATTTTTTGCGGTTATGTATGACGTAATAGAAACCCTACAGCAATAAACAAATGACAGTTTAATAGTAATAATAATATCGATTAAATTATGTATTTAGGTCACACACATATACTGAAATGACAAAAATAATTAATTAAAAAAAAGGTTTCCAAATTTTATAATAATAACTGTAAATTAATTCGACGAATTTAATTAAAACAACTGATAAATTCAGTCAGTAAATGTCTCATAAAGTATCCGCGCAACTTACTTTTTAAATTATTTGACAGTTGTTCGCGATATATTCCAATTATAAAAACCATTAATTGACGTATCGAACAGCAATTTGCCAATATCAGAAGTGTACACAACTTGGCATAACGTACGCTGAGCATGTCTGAGATAATCCTTTTGCGGATCAATTAATTAAAAGTTATTTTATTGTTATCTATTTAGTATT
Source organism: Diachrysia chrysitis (assembly GCA_932294365.1). Taxonomy (NCBI): domain Eukaryota; kingdom Metazoa; phylum Arthropoda; class Insecta; order Lepidoptera; family Noctuidae; genus Diachrysia; species Diachrysia chrysitis. The sequence goes on along the minus strand of OW028662.1, from coordinate 8,448,386 downwards.
CCACAAACGTCAACTTTGAGCGCGGCTTAAAACGAAAAATCAATTTACAATTTTCTAATTTGAAATTGAAATCGAAAATTTTGGATCAGTATTTTTTTATTTATTTACTAGCTGTCCCCCGCGACTTTGTTCGCGTTCGCGCATTTTTGTAACATTTTTTCATTAAAGCTCCGCTCCTATTGGTCGTAGCGTGATGTTATATAGCCTATAGCCTTCCTCAATAAACGGACTATCCAATACAAAAAGAATTTTTCAATTTGAACCAGTAGTTCCTGAGATTAGCGCGTTCAAGCAAACAAACAAACAAACAAACTCTTCAGCTTTATAATATTAAGTATAGATTGTATTTCTGGTAGCGTATGATAAGTGTGTTACGGAAAGTTTGTCCTGTGTAGTATTTTATTACACTAATTTATTAGGTGTTTCTTATTCAATTACAAGTAATAATAGTTGAGGAAGTAATAAATGACATTGGAACTTGAATACATACATAAAAGTTTCGATTTTGTTTGAACTTTCGCTATTTATTTATTGCTATGTGGTTACAACTCCACCCGCTAAAGAAATTTGTTTTCTGCGATGTGTTAGATTTCACCTCAATGCTTAGATACATAAATATTTTTACCGATTGTCATTAAGTATGATGTTCGCATCAAAGGCAGATTGTCTCTCAAGGAAATATGTCTTTTGGCTTGACTTTTATATTATTATTTTACTTACTACTTTTACTTAATACTCTTTACCGATATTTCTTTACTTAATTCTTTTATATTATAGAAAATATTATATTTTATACTGCACGGATAGCGAGTGGTGTATAGGTGACCACGCCAATTACGTGCTGTGGGTTCAATCCCCGCTTGGGACAAACATTTTGTCTTCCACAAATGCTTTTTCAAGTCTGGATGTTTTTGTTGTATAATGTTTATGAAACTCCCAACGATCATCATCTTCAGCCTATAAATGTCCCACTGCTGGGCACAGGCCTCTTCTCATATAGAGAAGGAACGAGCATTGATCACCACGCTTGCTCATTGCGGGTTGGCGATTTCAGATTCCAATTGTTGGAATCCAGGTTTCCTCACGATGTTATCCTTCACCGTTTGTCAATGATGTCTTAGAATAATTAAGAAAGTACATATAACTTTGAAAAAAGTCACATTGGTACTTGCCTGTAGTGGATTCGAACCTGCAACCTTGTGCACACAAATCCGTTCATTGAACCACTAGGCCACCACGACAATACGCCACACTCCCAACGATACGGCGATAAAATTCACTAGTTCAAGAGCATTTTAAAATAATATATAGTAGGTATATAGGTGTACATATATACGACTGTATCATTCCATGATATATTTATTTATATTCTGGATTGATTTAGTATTTTTATTTAATTCAGTTATTTCTATGGCCTTGTAATTATCAAGGACTATCATTATATTCAAGTTTTTGGAAGCCTAGTTACTGTAGGCAGTTTCGACTTTTCACAATATGAAATAATTTTAAACTAACACTTTTGCGATAATATTAACCTATTCTAAATAGGCGAAAGAGTCATGAAGGTCCATAATTAAATTTGAAGATAAGCTTAATAATAACCCCTAGATTCCTACTAAGGGTTAATTTAAACTTTTCCAAACAAACATAATTTATGCAAGCTTTATTTTTTTTTTTTTTTTTTTCTATATATGTGACTTCATGCTAGTAGGATAAAGTCACAGATGGCAAGATTATTAATTTAAATCGTAAATCAAATACTTATCGGAACAAGTTTAAAAAAAAAGCGGAAGTTATTATTTCCGGCCTTAAGATATCGAGACGCAAGTCATAATAACGCGGTTTTATTACTACGAATAATATAATGGGACCTGTTCGTAGAAAAATAATAATTTATGGTCGTCAACCAACTTTTTCTTTATTTATTTAGTTGAGATCTTTTTTTTTATTGCATTTTAAACACTTACGGAAAGATACAAACAAAAAGTTTAAATAAAGCTACGGAATTGATTCATTTTTAATTAGTTTTGTTGTCATTTATAATAGGTCACAACCTATCCATGTGTGCAAAAATAATATTAATACTACATATACTAGTTGTTGCCAGCAGCTCCGCGGGTGTCGCTTATCATGGCAAAAAGTAGCCTATGCCCTTTTTTTAGGATCCAAGCTTACCCCATACGAAGTTTTATCCCAATCGGTTCAGCAGATTAGCCGTGACAGCATAACAAATAGTAGGTAATAAAGAACAATAATAAGACAAGTATATACTTTAAATGACAAAAATGATTGACCGGATATTAAAAAAATATATAATAATAATAATAATACCAGCCTATAAATGTCCCACTGCTGGGCACAGGCCTCTTCTCATATAGAGAAGGAACGAGCATTGATCACCACGCTTGCTCATTGCGGGTTGGCGATTTCAGATTCCAATTTTTGGAATCCAGGTTTCCTCGCGATGTTTTCCTTCACCGATTGTCAATGATGTCTTAGAATAATTAAGAAAGTACATATTATAACTTCGAAAAAGTCACATTGGTACTTGCCTATAGTGGGTTCGAACCTGCAACCTTGTGCACACAAATCCGTTCATTGAACCACTAGGCCACCACGACATCCAAAATTAAAAAAAAATAGATCTAAATTAAAAATCAAAGTACGGAAACGAATACAAAGTGCACTCAAACAAATCATCATGCACATCAATCAAATCTATTAAAACAAATGCCGAGGCGTCGATCCGAACCGCGGCATCATAATGTCGCTTCCTTGAAATACAAAAACAATTGAATCCTTCCGTGCTAACGACACGACGCATGCGCAACAATTACCATACAATGTGAGCGTGCGCCAGCGCATCAATGGCGCGGGATTATGGGGCGGCCATCTTGTGTGGTTGTATGGGATTCGTAAACGGAATAATGATGAATGGAACTGGGTGTTGGATTATGGGAAAAAATATTTTCGTAGAGGATTTGTTAATTGAAAAATATTTGTTTCATAAGTATATAGGTATATGCAGAAGGACAAAAATGGCTGAAATAGTAAGTCTGTACGCCTAATTACTAACATAACAATTAATTTTTAAAATCCTTATAATTACATTGTGAATGTAAATTGCTTAAAAAATTGGTAGGTACCTAACAAAATTGTTAGTTGTAAATCATTGAAAACTACGGAATATCGACAATAAATGGTCACTAAAAATATAAATAAGTTTTTCTAAATATAACTCTATTTCTATGTACGCACGGCAAACTAAATAGGTTTGCAGGCCACACGAACATTTTATATTATATTATATTACATTATACACTAAAATTGATGTTACATATTATATTCAGCTTATGTAAGCGGATTATAATATTTAATAAAAATATTAGTGCACAATATAATATAATATAACATATTAGTGTGGCCTGCCAACCTATCGTTTGCCATGTGTACCTATTTCATAACAAGCTTAAAACACAAATATCTCGTCTCTCCTAATTATTTTTTCCTGTTATTCAGAAAAACTAATATTGTGTTGCTAACGAACCGTTCTGTACAACTTATTTCCAGTAATAACGAATGCTGCTAACGAATCGGAAATATAAAAGAGCCGTAATTTATATTTCCTTGAATACTGTTTGATATCATGTAAAGAAAGCGCTCGCAATAACTAGTAATACTAATAAAAATCCCAAGTGGGTATAAAAGAAGAACCATCTAAACTCTTGCCGGAAATTAAGTACATTGAAAAGGAAGAGGAAGATGTTTGCCCAATAATATATGATATAATTATATGATACAGGATGTTACCGAAAGGGTATAATTATCTGTCCAAAAGGGGTGAAAAGTACATTTAGTATAAAGTCAGTTTAAAAAAAAAATCTTAAATGAGTTATTTAAATAATTATTTTATCATTAAAAGAGATTTTATTTCAATTTTAAATATTGATCACACATACGTATCACCGCACTACGAGGGTCAATATCTTATTACTTTACTCGCTAAATGTTAAGATACATCGCTTCATCGGTCTGTTTATGATTGTTGGCGTCGAATACTACTTAATGCGAAAAATTAAATATCAATTTTTGCTGTTTTTTAATGTCAGTCAAATAGATTAATCAAAAATATTAGACACGTATATTTTTTTTCACGACTATAAATTGATTTGAAATGTCGCCATGTCGTCACAAATTCGTGTTTTTGTAGGTACGTAAGCATGACATTATTAGCCCTCACTCCTAATTTTTTATTCGCATTGTCAACATAGTATAATCTTATTTTTAAAAAGTAAAAAATACGTGTCTAATTTTAATTATTATCTGACAGACTTTTCATACACACTCATTTACCCCATTAAAAGAGACTACATAGAAAGTGTTTTAGATTTCATGAATTCCTATATTGAAATTAATTAACTAAACTAGTTTCTCGCCGTCCGGTGATTCAGTGTGGCCACTAGCGGTGTTGGGAACTGGGAGTTGGGAGTGTTGCCAGTGTGCAGAAACCGCAGTCGTTTTTATTATTTTGTTCTTTTTTCTTCTTTTGTTTTTGTTATTTCTGTTATTATTATTAGTGTTCTTTTTTATCTTTTTTGTATTTTTTTTATTTTATATTGTTTTTTTGTTGTATTGTTGTGTCTCCTTAGTGTTTAAAAATAAATATATTTTCTTTCTTTATTTCTTTCTTTCTTTCTATAAAATATCCGTAATACTACGTAAATCATGGTCCCAGTATCGTAGACGACGAAGCGCGTCGGTCACTCACCCCGGCTCTGTTTATCCATCTCGGTGTTTACCTCACAAATGCATTGCAATGCGCATCGCAAGGATGCCTCACGTGTTTGTTAGTTCTAGCTCTCAAACGCACTTTGCTGTCTAGGTACACTAAACTAACTTTGAATCTAACTTTAAGATTTTACAAAGGAATTAAAAACATTAATTTGGTTGCGTTGATAATTAGAAATTTTGTTCGACATTTAAGATTTTGGATGTCAACTATAAAAATATCAACCTTCTTTGGCAGTCGGTTAAAAATATACCTAGGTCTTTAGTAAAATAATAGCTAATAAATTTGGGAATAAAAAATTAATCCGCAGATATATAATATGATTCCAGAAATTCTACTTAGTATTTTATGTATTTAAAACGGAATCACTTTTACTAATTTATTACATTCTAGCTGTTGCTCATGGCTCTTCCTGCGTAGGCTAAAAATAGCCTATGTCCTTTCTTAGGATTCAAGCTTACCGTATATCAAATTTCATCCAAATCGGTTTAGCTGTTTAGCCGTGCAAGTGTAACAGACAAACAAACAGACAGACACTAATTAGTATAAAGTATGGATGATATAAAAATACGCTGGTTCTTAAAATATTGTAAATTCGTGCTAAAAATTAGTACTGCATCATTGCCGCCTGCAAAATTAATTTTGTCCAACGCACAATCGTAGCTCAAATGTTTCCCAGTTATTTATTTATGTCTTACAATTATTGACCACCTAGGTAGAATTCTCCATAAACACATCGGAAACAGACATCTGCCGTCAGGATCAGAATTTAAATGTACTAGCGAGGTAACTAATGGCTTTGCTTTGAATTTCACATGTTGTAGCCATTGTTAAAGAATTGCTTACTGCGTAAAACTGATGGCAGATAATTAAAATTACCTTATCAAGATAAAATAAAGCAATATATTTATGTAATTTGGGAAATTTCACCAGTTTTACATAGCAACAGTACGACTTTATTAATAGGTACATAGGTAAATCTATATACTAATATATAAAGCTGAAGAGTTTGTTTATTTGTTTTTTTGTTTGAACGCGCTAATCTCAGGAACCACTGGTCCGATTTTAAAAATTTCAGTGTTGGATAGCCCATTTATTGAGGAAGGCTATGAGCTATATAACATTACGCTGCGACCAAAAGGAACGGAGCATAAATGAAAAATGTTGCAAAAATGAAAAACCGTTAAAACTAAAACCCGGGGACAAAGTCGCGGGGGACAGCTAGTAAATAATAAAAATATGAATTTAATTCATTTATGCCCGTCATGCCAAAACGACGACGCCTTACAAAATACCTTTTTGATCATTTTTGTTATAATTTGATTTACTAAAAACAATTTTCATATGCAGTTCACAATTCCGTGCACTTTGTAAGCAAGAATAACGTCATTAGCACAAAATCCTGAACTTTGATACACCTTATATACTTAGATTTTTTTTAAAGCAAAAAATACGTGTGTATTTTATTTTTTTCATTTAACTGACGGACTAATTTGATTTTTACTTTTCACATACACAACTAACATTAAAATATATTATCTCCCAACCTTTGTGCGAGGATTGAACCCGCAGCACGGCGCGCGGTTTTAGTAGCCGCATGGTGACATCTGATACCACTCCGGTATCAGTGGGTAAAAAAAACAACAGTATTTTTTTATTCTTCAACGAAATATGCATCAATCTGACTGCACGGATAGCCGAGTGGTATAGGTCACCACACCAATTACCTCTGAGCGCGACGTGCCGCGGGTTCGATCCCCGCGTGGGACAAGCATTTATGTGATCCACAAATTAATGCTTGTTCCAAGTCTAGGTGTTCTTTTTGCATGTGAATTGAATATTAGTAAAACCGCCCGCGACACAGGGACCAAATTCCTTAGTGCGGGAGTCGTTTTAAAAAAATAAACTGGCAAATACGTGAGACCTTTATCACCAAATAACACTTAATCCATAATAGCTATTGCGCAGAACCTATTTCAGACAATCAATCGAACAGTCACTCGTAATATTGTGTTGGTGACATTAACCACAGAGTGCAATTACTATTGGGGTTTAGCGATCAGAATTGGCAGCTAGGTAAATTAGTTACTAGGTAATTTCGACTGGTACACACGTATACAAAGGCTTATACACGATTGTATAGAAAATCAAATGATTTGGGGTGCAGAATATAATATATTACTAATTAACCCGGCAAACGTTATGCCATGGCCACCCTTATCACCTAGGGATATAAAAAATAGCCAACGATCTATCTCAAATATACAGAAAAAAAAACATAAATAATATCAGTTCATAAAATAAATTAATTAAATTAATAAACACATCAAATAAATTCATGAAAGTTGTTTCGGAGAAGTTCGATAACAAACACTGTGACACGAGTTTTATATATAAGAAGATAATTTATTATAATGTAAGGTAGTAGTGTTTAAAATAAATAAAAGCAGTTATTGAGAGAAAGAAGCTAAAACAAATTACGGACAAATATACATTTTTAGCAATCGCTTTTTGTCAGAGAGTATGCCCGGTTTGCGGAACTGGATGCGAAAGGCGGAGGACCGGGTGTTGTGGCGCAAATTGGGAGAGGCCTATGTCCAGCAGTGGACTACGAAAGGCTAAATGATGATGCCCGGTGAACGGTTCTTATTTCATCTCGTTATAAAAAATCTTTATAGAAAACAGATATTACATTACAATGCGGCTTCGCCGGACTGTAAATAAATCACATTGCCCGATAGCCGTCAGCCGATAATTTGTAAGCGCCTTAATCAATTGTTATAGCAATAAGTCTGAACGGTGCAACTATTTAATTTCTATCAGGCGTTTAGAAACTTGAAAATCGGTACAAAATAATTGGATTACTAAATAATGTTTCTTTACATACTCTATTTAGTAATTATTTCTCTAAATTCTATTTGCTCTTCAACAAATTTACAATTTAAATTTACTATAGTACCTAGTTGGAAGCATAATTTTACTTGATTTCGTAAGCAACTGAGTTACAGTGATGAGTCGTCGGGAAGTTAAGTCGAATTTAAGTCTAATTAGTATACGAGCTTGTTAACAAACGAGCTTAGCGACAAACTTGTGTCGTTTAACTAGTCGAGACAACATAATATGGTTTTAGCTTTAACTATGTGTAGTGTAAGTACTAACAACACTCGTAGGGGCTCGTGGCTAAGTGTAAGCTGAACGGTTTGACTGATACTGAAGGTTAAGCCGTGCTCGCCACCGTCAGTCCGTGGATGGGTGACCATTATGTTAATAACCGAGACCCCTTCCCGCCTCGGAAAGCACGTTAAACCGTTGGTCACGACCGTCATACTTTGATCTTTGACAGTCGTTAAGTCATTACGATTCTGACAACCAGTCTTACTTCGGGATGCTGTGATATATTATTAATGCGAAAGTAACTCTGTCTGTCTGTTACGCTTTCCCGGCTTAACCGCAAAACCGATTTGAATAAAACTTGGTATGGGGTAAGCTTGGATCCCAAGAAAGGACAGGAGGCTACTTATTGCCGCGATAACCGACACCCACGCGGGCGGAGCCCCGGGCAACAGCTAGTAAGTTATAATATCATTGATGCCGAAATTGCTGCTTCTAGTAAATACTGATGATATTCTTTAGAATAGGATCAGATTCCTAAAAACATGTTAATTTTTTTTTTTTTTAAGAACGACTCCCTCACTAAGAAATTTAATCCTTGTGTCGCGGGGGGTTTCACAAACATTCAAATCACATGCACAAACAACATTTGTGGGTCTTGTCCCCTGCGGGGATCGAACCCGCGGCACGTCGCGCACAGAGGTAATTGGCTTGGTGACCTATACCACTCGGCTATCCGTGCAGTCAGAAAATTAACTTCACAGATCTATGTAGATGTATAACGCTTGTAGAAACCTTTACCTGGGTTTCAATTTCGTAAGCCAACAAACACTGGTAGCCCAAACTAACAACTGCAATCTACACTGGAAACTCGATAACAGAGGAAAACGGGATGATCGCCTTAATTTGAATCGTTTACGTTCGCAAATCGACACCAAATTGATTCCGATCCCTGATCGGGTTTTCTGTTGAGCCGAATTTGGTGTTGCGGTGAGGTATTAAGCTTCAGATTAGTGAGATTTCTGAGGGTTGTTAGTTTTAAATGACCATTTAAATTAATTAGCTTAATTGTGGAGGTCAGATAGGCAGTCGTTCCGTGTAAAATACGGTATTCAGCTGAATCCGGTAAGATAGGAAGCCGACCCCAACATAGCTTGGGAAAAGACTAGGCAGAATAGAACACAAAAAACATACCAAGACCCTTCCGTGCCTCGGAAATTGGAAATAAAATCATTGGTTCCCGCTGTCGTACGTTGATCTTTGTCAGTCGTTAAGTAATTACAATTCTGACAACAAAACATGGCATACTGTGTTACCCAGTAAAATGGGTTGTGGAAGCCAGATAGGTAAGCGCTACATGTAAAATATAGTAGGTATTGAGCTGAATTCCGTAAGATTGGTAGACAGAAAAGGCTAGGTTCTGCCAGGCCTTTTGTAAGATACGGATGACGAATATCCAGGGTCAAGGAATGGTTAAATTAAGAAATTATGTGCGAAATTTTTAAAATGAGATAACCAACAATACTGTTGATAAATGCCCGTCTCTTTCTTCAAGAGAACAAACTCGAAAATAATTTTAAATGAGTCCGCTTTCCTTAAATAAGACTTTGCAATTTTTGAGTTTTTTCCATCGCTTTTCGCTTCGGGAAATAAATCATTTTTTTAAATTCTGATGACAGCTACAGATCACTTTATAAGATAAAGTAATACGATTGATCATAGGTGTAATAACAAGCCGATATTTTGATTTGTGGGTGGTCTGAAATCATTCGCTACATTGGCCTTGCAACTATGTTGTAAAATAAAAACAGTTGTAAATGCTATTACCGATTTGGCGAACATCCAAAATCACACTTCATGGCAATACTAACGGTATTCCGGTTTTAAGTTTTGTTTTTTTAATGTTTTTTCGACCGTAAGCGGTTTTGTTGGTGTAATTATGGTTTAGAAGAAGCTTTTTATGGATTTGATAACGAAAGCACACCTTGTCGTTTTGCCTTTATACATTCTCTTTGATGGAAGTTATTCATTGATTTTTCTCTATCTGTCGATATAACTGTAGTTACTTCCAGTAGGAAGTAAGTGTTTTTTTAAAAGCACTAGCCCACCACACTGCGCATTATTGCAACTCCTGTAAGCCATTATCTATCAATGAATACAACCGAAACAGTTAGGCTCGGGTATCTCAGGACAGTTAACAGTCTTGGAAAGAAGAAAGAAATATAATTAGAAGTAGTAAATAGAGAAGTAGGAGAAATAGTTTCCAAATGTTTGTGTTGTCTATTTATTTTGCTTGCTAACCTAATTTGAAAATGTGCTTTTTATTTTTATATTTTCATTCTATCTGCTTAGCCGACACACTGGTCTGCAGTTTGGTAGATCTCATATTATTGAACAGTGTTACAGTGTTCCCAATTTTTTAAATAACAAAATTGACCATTTTTTTCGACTGCAATGTTCAAAATTCAATTTAAATCAATTCCGAATTTTGCCGTATTTGCTTAACTTAGGGCGCGTTCCCACCGTATCGTGACGACAGATAATCGTGTAGTTTTAAGTGTCGTGGCTTATATGTTTAAATGGAGGTGTTCACATTTAGAACGACACAATTTACTGTCGTCTACGACATTTTTGCAGTGACGACACTTTGTCAAACAATCGTTATAATGGGAACAGGTAGAGACGACAGTCGTCGAACGATAAATTAGTCGTTACGACATAGTGGGAACGCGCCCTAAAGAACACAAACGCGTTAATGAATTCAAAAACTTCTGTAAAGGTCAATTGGTAAGATGTCGTAAATACGTTTTACAGCTTCCTTCAGAGAAAGCGATTTCATTGAGCCATTTACTCAAAGAATTGGGAGATTGAGTGTCTACTTGAAATTAGAAAAAAGGTGCTGATGGTAGGCCGTTAAATGGAATCTTCTGAAACTTAATTTTAGTCTTGAATGAACCGTTCATGACGGTTTTATTGTTTAGTATTTTAGACGCGTAATGCAATTTTTTGTTAGAGATATAATATTATTTAGTGGACGACCTTCGTAGTCGAGTGGCGTACACACCGGATTTCCAGGTGTCGCTAAATCTGAAACCACTTTTCTACATTGTCTCAGGTCTGGGTGTTTGTGGTATCTTCGTGTGCAATAGTGCAATAGCTACTTACTTTGTGTTAAGAGCAATGAATGTGATGTTTTCCACATTCATTTATTTATTTATTATGTGAAAGTCATCACTAAACTACTAAGCTGCGGATGGTCACAATAGTAAGCTAGAATATAAAAAAAAACTTAAAAAGAGACTAAACAGAATTTCCTGGGCATATAATGTTTGTGAAGCCATTTAGATATTAACTCATATGAAGTAGATACCTAATTTGACTTTTTTAATAGAATTTATTAAAAAATATTTTTTAATTACAATCTTTAAAATCAGCTAGGTAGGATCATAGTATCGGTGAAGACAAATCAAACCAGCCCAAACTTCTATGGGATTACGTCGTTTCTATGGCCACCTAGCTTCATCATCAGACGCTAAGAAGTACCACAGAATTGTCTTGTCACCGAATTAATATAAGTGTGCAAAATCTCATCTGAATCAGATGTCAGGAAGTGGGTCTAATTTAGCTTGCAAGATATGACTTAAACAAACATACGTAACATACATACATTGCAAGTTAATTAAAAGTTTGTAAAAATTGTATGTGCGCGAAATACTTGAAACCGAGCTAACCTAATCAACTTTTGGAAGGACAAATTTTCACAAAAGCATTTTGTAATACAACTAAATTTGTGGAGAATTTTGGAAGCCTTTGACTCTCTCTTTGAAGGGATTCCTGTATTTGAGCGGCATTTTAATTGCACATGCCCTGAATCTCGACATTTCAACTCTTGGTTGTATTTCCATAATACTAATGGAAATTTCTCTACGTTCTGTCTGAGGATGAAATTAGATTTTGGAATTAAAGTGCAAAGGATTTCTCTCTGAAGTCTGTTTTGGATGGAGGGACAGATAAGTAATAAAGCTGCAGCAATATTTAATTTATAATAAGCAATAAATTATAATTTAATGAATAAGAAAAATACACGATCAAAGTAAATCCACCACCAACATTAATTTGGCTTAAAAACTCATATGTACTTTATATCTGATTTACACAGAGTTAACATTATTGGCTGAAAGTCACTTTAAAGGTGCTTTCCACTGACGAGGACTTAGGCAGAGGGGAAAGGAGCGGATCGTGAATTGGATTTACCAATCACAGTGCTCGAAATCTCCACTCTGCAACAGTGCATGTGGAGATAAGCTCAGCTGAGCGGACTTTCAAATAAAATATATGAGTGTGAGATATGTGGCCCAGAGCTGGACAGAACAGAGTCGAGCAGGCTATGTTGCCGAGCGCGGGCACGAAGCGAAAGGTAGTGGGTAAGGCTCAAGCAGCTCACACCTCAGCTCAGCTCCGCTTTAATGAAAACGCTTGCCACTTTTTACTGCTCTTTTCCGTTTCACTCCACCCTGCTCCGCTTCAGTGGAAACGCACTCTTATTATGGCAATTTATAGTTTCAAATCAAGTCCGTACCAACTATAAACAAAATCCCCGAATCGCGAATCCAATATAATTTATCACCGAGAACGACAAGTTTTAAAACGAGCAAACTTCAACCCGACCACAATCCTGTCAATTTTACAAACCATTCGTTTAAGTACAGACATTCAGAGCTCTTTATCAAGACCACTAAAATAGGTTTTATGGACCATTTTATGGTGGACCCTTCAATCTAATCTATTTGAGCGTTTTCTAAACAAAAAAGGGCATAAAGTTCCCCGAAAGAACCTTGAACTTGGCATTTCGGTTGTAGTGGCCTGACCACAGATATTGATAGACCAGATAGCGCAAGAACAACTACTTGGCATGCCACTTGACGTGCGTATAAATTTGTCACTTATAGTTTTACTTGTTTTATAGTATTAATTACGCAACATTTTTATTTTACACATCGTACATAGTGTCGCGCTCAGTCTGCATCGTTGCGCCGCGCTAGTGATTTTCACCAATCTGTACCAGGCATTTTTGAAAAACGAATCATGTCTACATCAAATTTTTCAGTTGATTCTTGTTTCAAATTATCAGTAGATACTGCTTGTGACGTCATAGTAGGTAGTCAAGAAATGGCACCCTTCGTTTTTATACAGATCGTGATACTTGCGTTATCTAGGTGTCTATTAATCTGTGGGCCTGACCTTTGTAAAGTCATTAGTATTGAGACATTTGCATGAACCTCGTTTAGGATTTGTTGTTTGGCTTTTGTTTCAGGAGAAAATGTTTATGGACTATATAAGTTAGTGTTATTAGCTATTTTGAGTGAAGTGGAAAATTATAATATGAGTTCAGATGTAGCGGTGATTATTTGTGTTTGTTTTAAGTTTCTTAAAACATTTTCGATTTTCTGTGGTTTTAATCATTACTATGCAGATAAAAGATACACATCCAGATCAAATTCAGTTCAATACACAAAGCTTTGCATGTTGCGTAACGTCTTCATGTTGCTTATTGGCTATATTCCATTTTATAGAGGGTGAGTTTTTTTTTGTTGTACAAACGAAAACAATGACCTCTATATCGGTTAAAAAAAAACTCGAATGTCAGTACTGTTACCGTAAAACTCGGCTACTGTATTGAAATGTCATTTTCTTTTCTTATTTGTTTTTTGAGTTTTCTATATCAATAGTATTTGTAATTGATAAAGAAGTCATAACTTTCGTTTGTACAACTACAAAAAAACTCACCTTGTATGTAGTTTTCTATTTTTATTTAAGGCCAATAATTATGTAACCCATTACATACTATTATACCAACACACTATTTCAATCAAACAGTTTACAAAAGAAGTTATTTTCCATTTTAATTTTAGTTGAGTTATTCATTTAACCTAGTTCTTGATCTAAAGCCTAAATACACTTGTAAATTAACAAGAGAAACTTCGCCGTACAGCTGCAGACATCTAGCCCACATCCTACTCCTACACCTATCCAGGCTAATAAGATCGCGGTGCAATCAGCAAATTGCGCGCCAGATGGCTAGCCGTTATTACAAGTAAATCTCAGATATATGATAATCTGAAAAAGTTTGCATTTTGGTTAACGTTAAATATTAAAAAAATATACATAGTACAAATTTAAGTTTAGAGAAATAGAAGTATATTTTTTAATTATTAAAAAAACAGTAATTTTTTGTCTGATAGATTCCTATTGAGTCTGAAACTAGTCGGGCGATCCCGAGAATATGCGTGAGTAAACCGTTTCGTTTTAAATAGTTCCTCTAAAGTCCTTATTTCTGTCATCTGCAGTTCAGTTCAGATGCAACTATGAAACAACATGATAGTTAATAGTTGCATCTGAAACTATGTTCCAATCATCTTCCAATTATATTCCAATCGTTCCAATCACAAAATTCTTTACACACAATATTGCAGGAAAAATTGTGAAATCATTTTATTTATGTAAAATATTTTGCTAAAAAATTGGGTAGAAGGTTTATTCAAAGCCAAAAGGCAATATTACTTCAAGTACAAACTTTCTATCAAAGGCTCTAAAGACTAAACACCAACAACTCACAAAGGGAGGTACTCGTATATTAATAATCCAGTAATGAAAAATCCTGAAATCTCAAATTAATATCGAGGAGCTGAACAGAAAACAACGGGCCCTGGGTTTTCTTGAAAACTAAGAAACAGCTGTGGTTTCACAAGAAATTCAATTTCGTTTAACGAGTAAATAAAGCGATGCGATAGAGCGTAAGGCTGGCTACACGTTGAAGACAAAATGCGACGGACTGCGATTAATTTGTCGCAATTTGTCGCTGGGTAAATAATGACTGTTTATTTGAACAGACTATTGGGATTTTATTATTACGGATTTTTGTCGTTGGACTGATGTTTTTAATAAGCAGAATGTGAAGTAAACTATTAACAAGTTCATGATATGAGGTCAAGCGAAAAATGGTGGCAAGATTTTGTCTCTCTTTTTTTATGATGCATATTTTTATAATTAGGTTATCGCCAAGTGCTCAAAAACGTGCTGAGATAAGGATGCCCAAATATTTTATTTAATAGTTAACTAGAAACCCGCTCCAGCTTCATACGTGTAAAGAAAACATTAATGAATTATACACAAAAACCTTCCTCTTAAATCACTGTATCCATTGGTGAAAACTATATGATAATCTGTGTGGTAGTATTCGAGTTTAACGCGGTTAGACAAACAAACAGACGTTAAGCCGATTTTTTTAACCGACTTCCAAAAAGAAGGAGGTTGTATGTTCCACCGTATGTATTTTTCAAATATGATCCATATCTTATAATAAGGTTATCTGCAAGTGCTCAAAGAAGTGCTAAGATAAAGATTTACAAATATTTTATTTCGTAAGTAATATTTTTGGCTTGAGATTTTTCATGTCAAAAAAAAACCAACAATAAAAAACCGGACAAGTGCGAGTCGGACTCGCGCATTCAGGGTTCCGTACCATTTTCTGAAGCCCGTATTCTTTGCTGTTATAGCGATGACAGAAATAAACACTCTGTCAAAATTAAACCTCTCTAGGTATTACAGTTTACAAGATACAGCCCACTGACAGACAGACAGACGGACAGCGGAAGCTTAGTAATAGGGTCCCATTGGCCTTCGGGTACCCGAAAAAGGAAGGTACTTAGTCTGTAGCATTATCAATACAATTTTCATACATACTTATTTAATAGGCATGTTTCCTATTCTTTTTTTAATGTCCGCCTTGTAGATTAATGAATTTTATTGGACACGTAATTTTCTTTTTTCTTGCAAACAAAAAATGATCAAAATACAGAGAACGAAAATTACGCGTGACGTCACTTCTCGCTACGATTTTTACCAAGGCGTGGCGTCATAAGCCCCCACTCCGAAACTTTAAAGCGCTGTATCTTTGTAATTTTTTATTGTTTTGATAAAAGAAAAAATACGTGTCTAATATTTTTTTATTATCTAACTGACGGACTAAATAGATTTTAACTTTTCATACCCAGTCAACATCCCTATTATTACAAAATGAAAATATGTGTATAATGACGTAATAATGATTGTTTCGGAGTTGAATCGGAGTACCCCTACCGGCATGCTCTGATTTCAAGTACCTCGGGTCGCTAATACAGGGCGACGGTAATGTAGACCGAGACGTTACACATCGGGTCAATTCAGGTTGGATAAAATGGCGACAGGTCACTGGAACAACTTGTGACCCCCGGATGCCGCTCAAGTTAAAGGGGAAAATATACAAAACTATAATTAGACCTGTAATTTTGTATGGATCGGAATGTTGGGCCCTAAAGAAGACGGATGAAAGAAGATTACATGTAGCGGAGATGAGAATGTTAAGATGGATGTGTGGAGTGACGAAAATGGACAAAGTTAGAAATGAGTATATTAGAGGAAGTTTGAAAGCGGCACCAGTAACAGAAAAACTGAAAGGAAATCGCTTAGGATGGTATGGACATGTAATGAGAAGGGATGAAACGCACGTGAATAAAAGAGTGATGAATTTGGATGTGGTGGGCTGGAGAGGAAGAGGAAGGCCGAAGAAAAGGTGGATCGATTGCGTGAGAGATGATATGCGGGAAAAATCAGTGAATGACAGTATGACGGCTAATAGAGCAGAATGGAAGGAGAAAACATTGTGCGCCGACCCCAAATAGATTGGGAAAAGGGCAGGAAGAAGAAGAAGAAGAAGACGTAATAATGATTGTTTGTGCCTCAATATTGTTGTTTGCGCTAAAACAGCAATCATCGCAACTCTGCCAATAGTGTTAACATCCTAAAATAGTATGCAAACACTCGTCCATCGCTTTATTTATTATTCGGAACCTATTTGCAGTTCAAACACGACTTGTTATTATTATAGTAAAGTTATTTATTTAACGTTCAGTCCTGAAGTACGATTTTCCTATCCACCTTACTCTGCAATATGAGTTGGTAACGTTAATTTCTATTTAATAAATACTAGAAACCCGCCCCGGCTTTGTACGGTCAGACACTATTAAAAAAATATACAAACAAACTTGCCTCTTCAATCAGTCTATCCATTGGTGAAAACTATATGAAAATCTGTGCGGTAGTTTTTGAGTTTATTTCATGCAAACAGCCAGACAGACGCAAAATTATTCTTTACATAAAATTATCTGGCGTTGGAAAAATTAGTCCTTAGTAACATAATTGACGGGCCTGTTGGTCTAGTGGTTAGTGACCCTGCTAAATCGATTCCCACGCAGGACAAATCTTTGTGTAATGAGCACGATCGTTTGTTCTGTGTCTGGGTGTAATTTATTTATAATATGTATATATTTAGAAATATATAAGTATGTTTATCAGTTGTCTGATTACCACAATACAGGCTCTGCCTAGTGTGGGATCAGATGGCCGTGTGTGAGGTGTCCCAAGATATTATTATTATTATTATATAGAAATAACAGTAACATCGTCTTCATCCAAACTAACTGTCAAGTACATGACATTACCAGTCTGCTCTAGACAATTAACTACTCCAAATACATCTTATTACGCCAGTCTGCATCAAGTAAACTTCCATTAATTGCAGTCTCTCAAACAACTACATCCAAAATGCAGTCAGAATATCGCACCTTGCATATTAATTATGAATTAACGTTAGGGAAGACTGATATTTACAATAACTAATTATCAAATGCACATTTTTATGTAGATACAATGAATACATATTTATAATTACTAAATGCATTTCTGCAGGTTTGTGCTTTAATTCGCGTAGTTATAGTTGCCATGGATATCATAAAAAGCAGATATTTTATGTTGTAATGTTACAAACTACCAGTGTCCCAAATTTCATCCAAATTAGTTTAGCTGGTTTCGCTTGATTGAACAACAATATAGATGAATCATTGTAAGACACGTATTTTTTCTTATTTTATATAACCAAAAACTATCGACGATAATATATTTTGATTTGGAATTTCACATGACACGTCACAATAGGGATGTTTCCTGGGTATGAAAAGTTAAAATCTATTTAGTCCGTCAGTTAGATAATAAAAAAATATTAGACACGTATTTTTTCTTTTATCAAAACAATAAAAAAATACAAAGATACACCGCTTTAAAGTTTTGGAGTGGGGGCTTATGACGCCTCGCTAAAAATCGTAGCGAGGAGTGACGTCACGCGTAACTTCCGTTCTCTGTATTTTGATCATTTTTTGTTTGCAGGAAAAAAGAAAAAATACGTGTCCAATAAAATTCATTAAACTACAAGACGGACATTAAAAAAAAAATGGAAACAGGCCTATTATGTGCATTTTGTATGCAGGCATGACGTTATTAGCCTTCACTCCTGAACTTTGATTCGCATTGTTTACTTAGTGTTTTCTTTTTTTTTAAAAACAAAAATATTTGTCTAATATTATTTTATTATCTAAATGACGGCCTATAACTTTATTTTGACTGTTCACACCAAATCATTTACCCTCATAATGTTGATAGATGATACTAGCATAAGATGAGGTGAGTTGAGTATTACTATATTTTTTTAATCTATACTAATATTATAAAGCTGAAGAGTTTGTTTGTTTGTTTGAACGCGCTAATCTCAGAAACTACTGGTTCGAATAGAAAAATTCTTTTTATATTGGATAGTCCGTTTATTGAGGAAGGCTATAGGCTATATAACATCACGCTACGACCAATAGGAGCGGAGCATAAATGAAAAAAGTTGCAAAAATGAAAAACCGTTGAAACTAAAACACGCGAACAAAGTCGCGGGGGACAGCTAGTACTTTATAAAAAATGTAATCAATCTTATCATGATTTAATTCTTTATCACTTACGCTATTTTACTTAGCACCTCTACCTATGTTTTGTTCTAAAACTTCTTTAATTTAAAAATCTGTTTCAATTTCACTCGACTTCAAACCACGTAAGCGTTTAGTCTAGGAGTTTGATTGGAAACGTTTTTGCTATCAAACGAGCGAACTCTTAGACGATGTAAGTATCTAGGTAAGTACTCTTCTTTCATTACTTTTCTAAATTAAAAAGAATAAGAATGTTCTTGGTTTTGTGCTATTGGTATATTGGTAGAGATACTGTACGGATATACTATACCTATATAGTTTTAAATAAAGGGGTTGAGGAGAGAAAGGTCGCACTAGTTTGAAGATTAGTTTAACTTAATGTCCTTCAAATATATTATTAAAAATCAGCCCTAAGTAAGCCTTTTTAGGGTTGATTTTTATTAATCTATTTGAAAGATATTTAAAAAAGAACATTATACCCAATTGTTGCTCAAAAAAAAAACAACTAAACGAATTTAGTTGAAATTTAGCACACGATTCGTAGGTACACTGCAACTATTTTATGTTGTAATGTTACAAACTACCCGTGTGTCAAATTTCATCCAAATTCTTTCAGCTGTTTAGACTCATAAGCGTAACAGACAGACAGACAGAATTACTTTCGCATTTATAATATTTGTATGGATTATGGTGGTGTGTTATATAATTTTTATATGTTTAAATATCTCAAGCAAATACAATACGGCTATAGAACCTTCTTTTATTGACAATGCAAATGCCTCTTGCACTCATTACGCAGCATCGTGATCGTCACATTATTTGAATGGGCGATTGTTTCAACCAATATATTTAAATGACACCAGATAGCCATCAAACGTCTTCGTGACGAAAGGTTATTGAAGGCAGATATATTATATTATTACTTACAGTATAATTAACCGAGAGGCTCATGGTTATGTGCGATCCATACAGTTTGACCGATATTAAAGGTCAAGCCGCTCTCGCCGCGGTTGGTCCGTGGATGGGTGACCATTTGTGAATATATCGAGACTCTTCCGTGCCTCGGAAATCACGTTAAGCCGTTGTTTTCGACTGTTATACGTTTTATATTTTTATATGTTATATCTTTGACAGTTGTTAAGTCATTACAATTCTAAAAACTAGTTTAGGTACTATGGGATGCCTCAACGATTGTCAATACTGTATTACCCAGTATACTGGGTTGTGGATGTCAGATAGGCAGCCGCCCCATGTAAAATACAGTATTTATCTGAATCCGGTAAGACTGGAAGCCGACCCTAACATAGCCTGGGAAAAGGCTACACAGAAAAAGTGTAATTAATCACATATAAATACATTGAGATCATGTCAATGTACTATACAGTACTTATGCCATGTTATTTCAACTAAAACAAACATCAACTTTATGCAAGTGTAAATAAAACTCATTGTAGACTGATTAGTGCCGTCGAAAAAGTCATAAATTTTAGTTGTAGCCCAAAGTGAACCTTATACGTAAGCATTACAGTTGTTTTTCCTAAAACTCGTGTTTGTTTACTTGTTTGGCATATACATTTCGGACGCAGTATATGATCAAGTTGGTTTTGTGCCCATATCAAAATTAGTTTAATAGTAAAGTACAGTATGTAAGTCTAAGTACAATTAAACACATTAAAAATCAAATTAAACACATAAAACTCGTATTTTCCCTAGCATCGGTACTTTAAATTATTTATTTGAAACTGCGTAATAAAATTATGAATGAACAGAAATTTAAAAATAAACTTAGCGATTGGGTTCTTATTAGCAAAACTTCAAACAATTTATTTAAACACGATTCGAATTCAAGATCTATTTATAACGTCAGTGTGAAGGCCGCTTTATATTGCGTCATTTTTAAACAAAGTTGATCGTATAGCAACTGATTACTAATTTCAACACAATATTCACAGCCCGGCTAGCTCAGTCGGTAGAGCATGAGACTCTTAATCTCAGGGTCGTGGGTTCGAGCCCCACGTTGGGCGAAATCTTTTTGGATCTTTTATGAAACTCCTTATCTAATTCTCAAAAGAAAAAAACAAATAAATCCAATAATTAAGAATATTTAAAAATCCTTACCTGCAATTTTTCTTTCCCTCATTTTCCTCCATAGTTGCTCGGCTTTCCTCATAGGCCAGTTCTCGACCTTAGCGCTGAAGCTTCTAAAAAACTTGTATTCTTTGAAATGTGACATTCTTCTCTCCATCTTGCTGGGACCATGACTTGACGGCGGCGGCGAAGGCGCCTTTGGCGTTGTAGACGGCGAAGCAGCCATTTTTTATCGAACTTTTTATTCCAAATTTAATAATTTATATTTCGACTATTTACTAAATTCGGATTCTTGGTATTTTGGACCCGAATTTAAATTTTGAATTTCCATTTAATCATTAATTTATTTTTCGACACCACCGATTCCATTTTCAATTTTGGAACATTTTAAATATCTTCTCAAAAAACATAACCCATCCTTGGAGTCGGGTAAAAATATGATTATTTTATTTACAATACCTAATTACGTATATTTGACATTTATTTATTTTTATATCTGAATATATTATTAATTTATTAAATTTTATTACTTCACTTATAATTATTTAACTTTAACTAATTTAAAACACTCAGTAGGAACAGTTTCCAATTTCGCCAAGTGTTTTCGTTAATTAACCTGAAACAAATCAAAACAAAGTTTGTACATCTCGTCATTATCGTCGCTAGCTAAGTAACTAAGTACCACATCAAAATTGAGTATAAGTGATGTTAGTATGGATTACTGAAGAAATTAAGTTTACAATCTATACTTTAGGTATACAGCTCAAGAGTTTGTTTGTTTGTTTGAACGCGCTAATCTCAGGAATAACTGGTCCGATATGAAAAATTGTTTCAGTATTGGATAGCCCAAGGCTATAAGCTATATAAAATTACGCTGCGACCAAAAGAAGCGGTGCATAAGTGAAAAATGTCTACAAATAAAAAACCGTTGAAACTAAAACACGCGGACAAAGTCGCGGGGTACAGCTAGTAGATAATGACATAACAACATTGTAGTTAAGTAGATAGGTATCTCTATCTAAATTATTTTTGTTTCATAAATTTCACAACATTGCATACTGAGTATGTACAGTTGTAAGTGTTTAATATTGTTAGGAGGGTATCCTAAATGTACATACATTTAGATATCATCAAGAAAACCCCAGATTTCAGAATATAATATACCTAAATAGTTTGCCCGTTTCACCTATCTTTTACCTTGGCTCTTTAGGGTCGTTGCGTCCTGCGTCAGGTCAGGTCAATTACACCGTAAAGATTCACAAAAAATAAGCTAAGTATTAAAAACAATAAGAATTTATCAAATCCGACTGATGATCCAGAGATTGTTCAGACTAAACAAACAATCTATTTTCCCATCCCTAATGTGTCTGTATGTTCCAAAACTTATGCTACCTACATTTACAACAAGACATTACACAATGTAACTAGTGTTGGGAAAAAAAATAATCAATATTTGTATAAATAAATCTATCTTACCAATAAATTTTTATTACACATTCTTATTGGACATTTTCATTTGTTTTTTACCACTTGCGTGTAATCAATCAAAACAAAAGACGGTTGACGTGCACAAACCTTCAATGTATAGGATAATGCGTCTTCGTTCAATCTATAAATGACAACGTTGATAGGAAAAAACAATGATAAAGCAATATTTAAGGATTAGTGATGGATTGGCTGGAGTTATACCCGATTGTTGGGAAGGCAGGGTTATGTATTTTAACACCTAAGTAAAACAATCATTATTCGTGGAGGATATGCTGCGAAAATACTTAGTCGTTGGTCCACTTGTAGAATAATTATTTATGGAAACTAAGAGGTAGTGATTTTTAATTTATAAATGTGGCAGTTGTTGAGAGTGAATGCTGGTTTCCATTTCACGTAAATTACCGAACGAATTTGGACGAATACTTAAAGTTTACAAGTAAATCATAATCTAAGAATTAAAATTAATTTCATAAGATAAATATGCAGAGTACTTTGCGGGTAGGCGCTGGTTTAAAAATATAAATTCTCCTTATAAGTATATTATTATTATTTAAACCTAATTTTAATTTATGAAAATTATTATTTAAATAAAAAATATTGCATTATTCCTGTCTTTTTACCTAAAGTACCTAAATAATATTTAAACAAAATATGTAGTGTATTTGAAAAAAAATTTTTTATCACGTACTACGATACCATTTTCTTACAAAAAAAGAAAGAAAACATTCAAAATTAGATCCCTCGGTGCACGCATTATTACAAATAATAAAATTAAATCAGTGAAAATCTTGTTCCATTCTTAAATTGGCGACAGGCTGGCGTTCTTTTGCATTATTTGTCTAAGTAACTTTGTTAAAAATAAACCTACCTTTTTTCTCTTTTGTTTTTTATTCGTATTTAGGGTAATTCTTAAAAAGAAATTAAATTGGTAAATGAATATTAAGTAGTTACATGGTTTGTATGTATTTTGGTTTTACTATTATTAAAACGATTTATTTATATTCTCAAATCAAATAAATAATTAATTGTATTTTTTTTAATTCAAATATTTATTTGATTTCTATTATTTACAACTATACAAATACAATTAAATACGAACAATAACAATATTGGTAATTTAGATTAAATAATAATTTTATTTAAATATATATATACAATTTGAATTTTATTATTAATTTCTAACTTATTTAAAATCAGAACACGACATTTCTAAAATCAATCCAATGCGTGTGTATTTGAACAAAATACCAAATGCTTTCAAAACGGTAAAATTCAATTTAATACTGAAATAACAAAAATACTTTTTTCGCATTTTGATTCGATTGGGATTTTGGAGATTTCAAATGAATCGTGATTTAATTCAAAATCGTTTCTATTCATACGTTTGGTTTTATAGAGCTCAAATCATGTAATTTATTCAAGGTACTAGTGTATGATAATTTATTTTTTTATTTTTGATCAAAGATTATTATATGACAGAACCTTTTTTTAAAATTAATTACGTTTTGTTTTTTAATTCGTCTTTAATATTTGTTAAACTTAGCGCCTAAATAAGATTAAAGAATAGTAATACCTATTTCGAGATATTTTTGGCGCGTTATAAAGTACCTAGTATTTTATAAAGAATATAAGTGTTATATTTTTGACATTTATAAGATTTAATATTTATTTATGTTTTTGTTTTTGAAATCGTCTTAGATATTTGTTAGTTAGCGCTTAAATTAGATTAAAGAACTGGAATATTTTGAGATAATTTTGACTCGTTTTAATGTTGTTATATATTTTTGATATTTTTAGGTATATTAAGTACCTGTAGTATTTTTAGAGGTAGGTAAATATTTCAAATTTTTATAAAGGAATGTAAATTAAAAAAAAAGCACGAGTTTTTATGATCTACTACTTATATTATAGTAGAGCTAGATTTTAGTATCTACGTCAAAGAATATTCAATGATCTACCAATGGAATTATCTACGATAGATCATACTTGTTATTTATTATTACTATGCAATGTACCGCGGCCTCGCGGGGTTTTACAAACATTCAAATCATATACACAACGAACACCCATACTTACAACGAGCATAATTATGCGTATCGCACGCGGGGATCGAACCCGCAGCACGTCGCGCACAGTCGTAATTGGCGTGGTGACTACCACTCGGCTATCCGTGCAGTCATTCAAGACTTCTTTATCCATGGCTATATTATTGCCTACTTTTTTTTATTAATATAATAATTATCATCTTTATTGAACGATTGAATGATCTACGGAAATCATTCATCCATTCATGTCATTCAGCTTTCCTCATTCATTTATTTACGCTTACATAATTATCTTCCTCACATTACCCAACTAGTTAATAAAGAGTAAAGCCCTACTCAATTATGTTAGAGGTCATTATGAAAGGTCAATAAGGGCCACAAAGGTCAAAGTTCGGTTACATCTAATTGTGGTGTGGAATATTTTTAGCTGTCTACAGCAAGGCCTTTGTAAAGTAAATTTGTATTCTAACTGGACTAAAAATGGAAAAATACTATATAAAGTACTATTTGTCTACTATTATTAAAATACCAGACGATGAAAATTAAGAAAAGAAAATCTTTTAAAACAAAGTAGATTACATAGCGTTTAACGTCGTAGAAAAAGTCTGATACCAACACAGCACCCTGTTTTAATACTGGCACCTGGTTTCGGTTTCATTCCAAAAAATTCGCTGTCTTTTTTTCATTTTTTTTTTTATTATTTAATATTTACTTGAATAGCGTTAATTATGTTAATTATTATGGCGTAAAACTAAACCGTCCATAAATGCAATAAATAAAATAAAATATACAAACAACATACCTTTTAATTGGTTAATGTAAAAGATTAAATAGTTGAGTAAATTAAAATCAAAGTTAAAAGGGATGACCTAACCTTTTACGAAAGAGACGAGGATTGATGAAGCTTTCTCTCGTAAATGTAATTGAATATTTTGTAAAGTATAATTTAGTGATTTCTAAACACGACTACACTAACACATTAGATAATTATTCTCAGTTAAATATAGGCTTATTTTAAAGTATATATTTTACGTATTTCAATTTCAATATTTATTTGCGTATATACAATATTTATTTCAATTAATATTCAATTAATACGTAATGTATTTATAGCTGATTTTACTTGCGCCTGATAACTTTTAAATTTTAATCCCCGGAATAAAATCTTACAGATTTTGTATACAAAAACTGACAAAAATTTAAAGCTATTTCTCGGTAAATTGGTAAAGTCCTGTGGTAAAATCAGCCCTTAGTAACAAAAAGTGTCAAACTTAATTGCATCAATTAGATCTACATCAAATTTCAGGTTATGTTTATGGTCAGGGGTCAGAAGGGTTACTCTTGATTGGATTTCAGTTATAATATCATCTTCTTCTATCTACTACTAAGTTATAACTAAAAAAATCTGTCATTGTTTAGATTCCAGTTAGTTTCTTCAATTGTAATTTTTTTTTTCATAATAACTGAATTCCTTTTCTACTAAATTTGTAGTTGGCCAGTTTTTTAATTAGATTCAGCTCCCATATTATATTTTATAAGGTTTGCTGCAAGCAACAAAAAATTTTCGTCAAAAAAGACGAAATTTCTTTCATGCTCGGTTTTCGTGTATATTTTTGACTTGAGTATGTGGGATAATAAATTGAGTTAACTGACAGAGAGGGCTTTTAGGTAAATTACTAAGAACATACTCACATGATACCAGTACTGTTGCAAAATCATGTTATTGACGCTCGATAAATTGTGTTTTCACAAAAAGGTTTTAATAGGTACAGTGTTTTATTTTTTATTTTGGTATTTTTACTGAAGATTATTAAGTAGTAGCATTTGTAATAGTTTGTTAGTGATGATGATGATGATGAATATTAGTGATGCAAGTGATGCAACAGACCTCTGATTCTGATTCTGCAACTACGGATGTGCCGCACACTTTTCGACATTCGTTTCCGAATTTTTTATAACGGATTTTGAATTACTTATTTAATTGTGTGTGTGCCTGTGTGTGTGTGTGAGTGTGTGCGTTTGAGTTTGTGTGTTTGTGGGTGTGTGTGTATTGCGTGCGGGTGTCTGGCTGTGTGTGCCTTATTTGATTGTCGTTATCTTTCTACGGATTACAATAAATAACAAATGAATAAATAAGAATAATTAATTCAATATTCCACTTCATTTATTCGAACTCCAAACATTTATTTAAAATATTAAAGATAAATGAATTCTCAAGTCTGTCATTCTGCATAACAATTTTTGTTATGTAAATTAAATTAAATAAGTGGGTCACGGCCGAAGGGGACTTAGACTTATATTTAAAAGGACTTAGAATACACAATGCGGACTTCACGGACTTGAGGTAAATTAATTATTCAGATTTCTTTTTCTTTTTTTAAATGGAGGTGCGGTGTACCTTTGTACGGTATGTTTAAATTAACAGTATACCTAAGGTCTGGTCGTTAATGTGAGGTCTCTTATTATTCTTTCGTTGTGGCCTCTCCTTTCAACGATAGTACGTTTGTTTTAACTAAACTACGTACGGTCTACAGGCAGAAAAATATTTGTACTTATATAACATTTTCCGTGTAACTTTTTCATAAAATAAGCTACTAAAAGCTGTTTATTGTATATTTCTTGCTACAGATTTGGTAAATAATATTCATTTAATTTTGTATTATTTGACAGATTCAAACGAAACAAATAATCATTTCATGCAATCCGTATGAATCCTATACTGCGTATAAGGCTTTTTTTCTCATCTTTATAATTATTAATAATAATAATATCTTAGGACAAAAACTAGGCAGACCTTGTATGGCAACCAGACAACTGATAAACATACTTATATATTCCTAGATACCCATTATAGATAAATTACACCCAAACACAGAACAAATTGTCGTGGAATCGAACCCACGACCTCCGGCTTAGCAGTCAGGGCCACTGCCACTAGACCAACAGGCCCGCTGGTTCAAAATGCTTTTATATTATATTACTGGAAAATATAAAAACTCAATATAATGTTTATTATATTATATAATTCTATTTTCGTCTTAATCCTCAAATAGATTATCCACGAATCTAGTAAACAATTAATTAAAAAATAATAACAAGAATATTTTATTATCCCATCTAAGTTCGAAACTATTTTTAGTCCAACCCTCAAATTGCGACATGACCTTTATCCACCTATTTTCTGAATAAAGAAAATATTTCAAGAGAATTTTGCAAAAAAACACTTTTAGTAACTTGTTCATGTATTTACGACATACAATGTATTTCCCAAGAGAGTAAGCTACGTACATCACTGCATACCATTTTACAACACCTGAACCATAAGTCGTATTGTCTTGTTTATATTATCTACTAGCTGTCCCCCGCGACTTTGCCGCGTGTT
Organism: Diachrysia chrysitis; assembly: GCA_932294365.1. Lineage (NCBI taxonomy): Eukaryota > Metazoa > Arthropoda > Insecta > Lepidoptera > Noctuidae > Diachrysia > Diachrysia chrysitis. Next base: position 8,420,642 of record OW028662.1, on the reverse strand, counting down.
TTAGTTTCAACGTTTTCGTTTTTGCAACGTTTTGCATTAACGCTCCGCCCCTTTTGGTCGCAGCGTAATGTTATACAACTTATAGCCTTCCTCAATAAATGGGCTATCCAACAGAATTTTTCAAATCGGTCCAGTAGTTCCTGAGATTAGCGCTTTCAAACAAACAAACAAACAAAGTCTTCAGCTTCATATATTTGTAGTATAGATATATATATCTAAAAGAGAATGTATACAATATGTTCAACTAAAACTCGAGAACCATTAGCCCAATTGATATGAAATAAACGACATATTGACATGACCACTCCGATGAACATAGTTACGTTAGAGCCGTACGTAGCGCGGGTGGCTGTGGTTTTTATCTTTTGAACCAGGGGTCGATTTGTATTTTTTTTAGTTCAAGTGAAGCGCACTGGGCACCTGATAGCACCAATAATAAACTTGTAAACCTATACCTGCACCTGCCTATTTGATTGCATTAAAATGTGTTGGAAGGCAGGTGCCATGGTTTTCCGATTTAATTCTAATAACCAATCCACTAACATTTACCTACACATAGCCTAAGTTTTTACTTTCCGTTCATAATTTACAATAGCTTTGTATCAACTTTGGACCGTTCATATATGTTCTTCTCACAGGTTCTTCTATAGAGCAGAGGTGGATGGGCCCTAGTAGATGCCCCATCCCAGTTTAGAGTAAAGTTCTCAACAAGGCCACTGCGTGTTGGACCTGTGTCCCCACGTAAGCCTTTCAAAGGACCGGGTATTCTCGATACTAAGGATAGCCCGTGAAAAATGAGAGATACATATTAATAATACCGGCTTATAAATTTTCCACTGCTGGGCACAGGCCTCATCTCAAGTAGAGAAGGCTAGAGCACTGATCACCGCGCTTGCTCACTTGCGGGTCGGCGATTTTAGATTCCAATGTTTGGTACCAAACCTATATGTACCTATACATATACCTAATCCTTATAAATATTTAATCCTTAGTGAAATTCAATCCTTTAACTCCAAGTGCCTATTAAGCCACTGCGCAAATTGAAACCTGCCGATTCAAAATAAAGGCTTAGTTATAATACCCCTGGATTACAAATAAATGTAACGCAATGTATTCTTTTTAGGTTAAAAAGTATAAAAACCTTAAAAGGGCTGTAATGGAAAAGACAGGTCGAAAATAAAATCTATTTATGTAATTTGCTCGTTCTATTAAAATAAAATTCTTTTGATACGATGAGATATTTTGAGGAATTTCATACCTACTATACACATTTTGTTTGTTCGTTAAAGTTTTTATTTTTATTATTTACTAGCTGACCCCCGCGACTTTGTCCGCGTGTTTTAATTTCAACGGTTTTTAATTTTTGCAACATTTTTCATTTATGCTTCGCTCCTATTGGTCGTAGCGTGATGTTATATAGCCTATAGCCTTCCTCAATAAACGGACTATCCAACACAAAAAGAATTATTCAATTCGAATCAGTAGTTCCTGAGATTAGCGCGTTCAAACAAACAAATAAACAAACAAACAAACAAACAAACTCTTCAGCTTTATAATATTAGTATAGATAGTATAGATTTATTTATTCAAACCATAATATAGTTGTTTATAAATATAGAAACAGGTTAAATTATCTACAAAGACCATGAAAGGGTTCAGCGAATTAAAAAGTAAGATATTTCAATGTAAGTTAAATACATTGTTTAAGATATAAAGACTTTACAACACAATTTGTTAGTCATTAATATTACACATGTAAATAATCTTCTTATAATATGAAAATGGTGTTCTAACTAAATTACTGTTTACTTACTAAATTAAAAATACGTTTTACACAAATGATACTGAAATTATAAGACAAGATAGGTCTTTTTTCCAATGTGAGAGGTAAGAAAATAATCCGTTTGTCTCTGAATCTAGCTTATTTAGGCAGACGGTTCCTAATTACCTCCATTACACCCTGGGTGGTCAATCTTACTACGAGTATCACAGAAGATAGTCATTGTTTTTCGTGCTGTTATCATAATATACTAAAAATAAATACATACTAAATTTTAAAACTGACCAATCGCTATGTAGGACACGGTTATTGAAAATTATCTCATATTAAAAAGTACCCATACTGACTACAAAACATAATCCTTAAGTAACTCTGTCTGTCTGTCGGGCTTTCATGCTAAAACTACTGAACCGATTTCAATGAAATTTGGTACACAGATAGTGTAGAGCCTGGAAAAGGACATAGGCTTTTTCCGCGATAACCGACATACACGAGGGCAGAGCCGCGGGAAACAGCTAGTATTAAAATAAAGTATTAAACACAGAAAAAGCTCAAAAGAATTCAGTTATATTCGGTCGAACAATGAGAGATGGCTCAAGGATCAAGGCGGCTGATGTCAGCCATAGTCGCAAAAATCCCCTATTATTATGTTAAAAACGTACGTTGAGTAAAAAGAGAATGAAAATGTCAAGGATTTCAATAAAACCTTTTTAATGTTTATTTTTAGATATTGGAAAGTAAAAGACGTTAAACATCTTTGTTTAACTCATCGTAGAAAATAGTTTCTTTTTGGCAATAACGTGATAAACAAGGCTTTTAAACATTTAAGTAAGTACCTATATAATTAATCTACTGTAAAACTAGTACCTAATATAATTCTTACAAATATTATAAATGCGAAAGTAACTCTGTCTGCCTGTCACGCTTTCATGGCAAAACTACTGAAGCGATTTAAATGAAATAGTTTAAAGCCTGAGAAAGGGCATAAGCTACTTTTTTCTTCGATAACCGACATCCACGCGGGCGGAACCTCGGGAAACAGCTTGTATTCTATAAAAGTTTTATTATTCGTTTACACACTGTTCTAGCGATGCGCCAGATTTGCACGAGTAGACAATACATTAATAAATTATAGTCAAAAACCTTTCTCTTGAATTACTCTATCCATTGGTGAAAACGATTTGAAAATCCGTTCGGTAGTTTTTGAATTTATTGCGTCCAGACAGACAGACGCGGCGGGGGACTTTGTTTTAAAATGTGTATAGATAATAATGTATAGATGTATTATATGGATTATATCAGTACTAGTTAACCACCCTGTAATCTTTAAAAAATATTTCTAAGGAAAGAGACAGCGGGACTCTACCCTTACTAATTGTAAAATTATTTATATGTTAAAAAAAAATATATAATACATAAAAATAATAAGTAAAATTTGTTTCATGTATTTTAATTAAGTACATTTTAATTTTCGCGTTTTGTTTGAAAATACAGGCCAATGCTTAATCCCTAGTATTTTCTGCCTAGCCTTCCAAAGCTAACTTGGGGTCGGCTTCCAGTCTTACCGGATTCAGCTGAATACAGTATTTTACTTGAAGCGACTGCCTATCTGACCTCTACAGCCAATTTTACGGGATACCACAGTATCCCTTATAGTATGTACCTATACTTATTCTCTGATATAATTTTCTGTAAATGAATAATTCCATACCTATTCGATTACCACTTATTGCAACGCATAATGCAATTACTAATTGCTTTTAACTTTTTCGATCTAGTCTAAAAATTCAAAATACCTGAAACAGACTCATCTAAAATTGCAATCTCGTAGAGTATATGAAGATGAAAATGAAAATGGATTAAAAGGTTGATCGAAGTTCAAACACTATCCTGTTAGTCTAAAGTTCTGAACTGAACCGAATAATGAAATTGCTGTTATTTATGTAAACGTCAAAAAGCAAAGTGAATTGACACTGCTGAAATATATATTAAAATTTTAAGTTTCATTCGTGAATGAAATTTTTTGAGCTGAAATGTAATGGATTTATTTTTTGTGGGTATTTTATTGATAGATATTTCTTTTCATTCCCTCTTTTTTTTGTATTGTTAGCTATGAAAATTAAGAAGGTAGCAAATAGTAATCTATACTAATAAAGCTGAAGAGTTTGTTTGTTTGTTTGAACGCGCTAATCTCAGGAACTACTGGTTCGAATTGAAAAAATCTTTTTGTATTGGATAGTCTGTTTATTGAGGAAGGCTATAGGCTATATAACATCACGCTACGATCAATAGAGAGAGAGAGCGGAGCATAAATGAAAAATGTTGCAAAAATGAAAAACCGTTGAAACTAAAACACGCGAACAAAGTCGCGGGGGACAGCTAGTATATATATAAGAATGTTTATCAGTTGTCTGGTTGCCATAATACAGGTTCTGCCTAGTTCGGTATCAGATGGCCATGTTTGAGTTTTTCTAAGATATTATTATTATAATAATAAAACTCTTCATATATATAAATAAACGAACCTTCAGCATTTTTTTAAAGTACGTTGTATCTGACACCCACTTTAAATAACCCCCAATTAATTTTATTAATAAACATTATCATTTATTAATTTACAGATACTGTTTTTGTTTGTTCTTTTTCTTATAAAAAATATTTTTATATTGTTCATTAAAATTGACCTTGTTTATTTTATATGTTGGATTTATAGATTAATGAATGAAATTTAAGTCGTAGTACGAGTATATATTTAATTTGAAATTTTTATTTCCATTTTTGTAAGAAGGTTGTGTTTTGTTTTTTACGATTTAATGTCGATTAATTGAAAAAAGTTTGCTTTGACGAATACTTTTAATTTAATTACCTTACATACGTCATTTAACAGTATATTATACTTGCTTTATTCTCAAACATAGGTGCTATAACTAAACAATGATATTTAGTGCATTTTCGTTTTAACATTCTCAGAACAAATTTCCATAAGAGAGTCAAAACAAATCTTTAGCAAACCAGACAAGAATCGTTAAAGTAAATATTATTTTAACCTGAATTAAAAATCTGCTCCAATATAATATAAGCAAGGCCAGAACGATAATTGCAGTAAATCTTAACATAAATAACAGTCCGTTTGAATTGAAAAGAAAAAACAGTTCATAAATAAAATTAATTTACTCACCTCACTATATGTCTTTCATTATAACACTAACACAAACACAGCACTACACACACACTTATTTACAAGAAACACTTAAATTTATCGATGAAAAGTTGTAACGTATTTTAAATGGAGCACGAACGAAAAACCGTCCCAGCTTGTCAAGAGAATCTACAGGTCTGACCGCAACGGCATAGAATTTCCCGCTCCAGAGAAAGAAAGAGACAACCATGTCTACATTCTATAAGGTAAAAAGAGACGGTATTTTTCTCTCAGTTTCCCTTCTGCGGAAAAGCTCGCGAAATATACATATGCAATAGTGGATGCGGTATTATATAGGAATTTGCTACATCGACGATCGCGTATGTTAAATTAATAATTCATCCATTGTTTGTGCTAGTTTAGATATACATTGTTTTAATAGTAATGTTTGTTTTAACACTGAAAAAGTTTAAAACAGGTGCTTTTTTTAAACACTTATAAGCTGTTTTACGTGGGCTTCAAGCTTTTGAAATGAGTAACAAAATTGTTTTTTTTTTTTATGTGGTCTTGTAATAAGTAGATACAGCTATTGGGATTCATTTGAAATTGTTGGGTCCCGTAGCTCACAAGCAGGTGATTTTTTTTAATCGTTATGTATCTCACAATAAAGACGATTTTAAATTGTAATTATTTAAAGTTATTATTTATTTTATAGTGAGGTACTTAAATTTAAAAAATAACAGCAATTTATTTATACTTGTCAATGAAACCTTTACGGAGTACGAGTAATGGTCATGGAGTTTTGCCAAAAGTTACTATTAATGGAAATTTAATGCTATTGCCTTTATATTGAATTTTAAAGTGATAACTATCTGCCGTACTGAATAATTTAAAATTTTGTTGACAAACCCTTTTTTCAAGTAAAATATATTTTTTGTAGATTATGTTTTTTCCTACGCAGAAAAGACCTACCGTTAAGGCTTTGTTGAAATACAAGAAAAAATAAGTATCTAAGTATAGATGAAGCACCGGGCTAAAAAATATCTTAAACATGGGTGATTAGCTTAAAAAGGGGACCAATGGATGGTATTCTACTTTACATCCTTTTTTATTTATTTTTCTTTATTATATACTAGCTGTCCCCCGCGACTTTGTTCGCGTGTTTTAGTTTCAACGGTTTTTTATTTTTGTAACATTTTTCATTTATGCTCCGCTCCTATTGGTCGTAGCGTGATGTTATATAGCCTATAGCCTTTCTCAATAAACGGACTATCCAATACAAAAATATTTTTTCAATTCGAACCAGTAGTTCCTGAGATTAGCGCGTTCAAATAAACAAGAAACTCTTCAGCTGTATAATATTAGTATAGATAGAGTGTTTTCGTTTTTTTTTTTATTTATTATTAAAATTAACAATTTGTAATGTCCACTCTAATCAAAATGTTATATAGTGATTATAAACTACTCTTATTTACCTTTGTCTATAAGTCCCATACAGATAATTATTAATTACAAAGGCTATAAATACTTGGTACTATACCCACAAGGAAGAAAAACAAAAGAAAATAGCAGTAGGTGTAAGCACAGATATTTGCTGCAATGCGTCAATCACATCGTCAAAAATTCTGGTCCAACCTTTGAGGAATAAATAAGTAAATTATAGAGCGCATTTATCGTGTATGAACTGTTGGCACTAGTATGAAAATTTAAAATCGTAAAATTAGTATCAAAACAGAGCGCATCGTTTTATTAAAATTATCTAAAAACCTAATATTACCCTAATGATACATATCGGAACCGTCGATATTTTCGCATAAACGTCTGTCGTCGCACGGAAAATCACATCAATCAGTAAACAAACGTATCATATTTAACTAAAAATGTGCTTACGCCTGGCATAAAAGGCTACTATCGCTGCGCACGCTCTATGCTTGTCTATCTTTACTTTAAGGTCCTATCTATTCATTTATAATCTCTTACACTGTCTTTTATTTTGTGGCAAGAATAAGTTGTTTGGATTATGAAGTTAGTATTAAATCAGTACCAAAAATGTGTTTTGTATAAAAATACTATGTAGGTATTTAATTTAATATTTATTTAATATTAATGTATATTTTATATTAATTTTAATTAAATAATAAAAATAAACCATTGGCATCTTTTACTTAAATACAGCGTGAGAAACAGACGGCACTAGATAACAACTAACTCAGAAACTACAAACCAGAATTCGCGTTTGAACATCATTGTTTTAAGTAGGTACATATGTTTCTGCGTGTCAGCCAATTTGTATGAGAATTTTAGTTAGAACTCAATTCGACATCTCTAATTTTCGTCTGTCCTTTTCTAATTACGTACAAGTAAAAAAGATACCGATGGTTAAAATTTAGTTTCAGGGCCAATACTTATATAAATGCGTAAATTGACTTATTTAGAAATATTACTTAACGAGTAACGTTTACATTTCTCCACCTAAAGTTAATATTAATAAACCTTCCTGTAACTACTTAGCTATTAAAATGTCTAGAATTATGTGAACATTAATACAACTTCGAAACACGACAGATTTGTACGTGACAATATGGATACTAAACAATTAAGCCCTTCATTATACTGTAATCCACCATAGGGATGAAGGCATTTTTTTTATTTACACGTCACATAGATTGTTAAAAAATGTGAGACACGTATTTTTTCTTTTTTTTTACTAAAACAAGTAATGAGGAAAATACAGTGAATGGAATTTCGCGTGACTTCACTTATAGCTACAATTTTACCAACTATTGTAATTTTTTATTGATTTCTATAAAAGTAAAATTACCTACGAGTTTTATTTTCTTTTTTTTATGAATCTAGTAGTCTGGCTAGGAGCTGGCTGGAGATGGGTATGGTTTAGGTCCCCACGCCAATTTGATGACTTGATAGGTACATAGAGTAAAATTGTTTAAAACTTGTGCGCCTAACACAGTAAAATTAGTGTTAAAATAAAGCGTGCCAATTTATTCATACTGTCTCAAAACTTAATATTACATACCCTAATAATATCGGAGCCATCGATATATATATATAAACGTCTGTCAACACACGGAAAATCACTTAAATCAGTAAACGAGCGTAGTACTTGCAGCAAAAAATTTGCTTACGCTCGGTACGACGGGCTACTAGCGATGCGCGCACTCTTTGCTTGTCTATTTATACTCTAAGGATTGATAGGACAAACATTTGTGATCATCAAATGTTTAATAATTACTCAAGCGTATCTCGGGACCTTCTGATTGGGACCCAATAGAGGTCCTTAATCATGAGCTGACGCGGCGGCGGTGGTGACGCGAGTCGAATTGACCACTAGACCACTGATTAATTTATAGTAATGAATCCGCCTCACAAAAGTTATTATACAAACATAGTGCCGTAACCCGTCAAATGTTTGTTCCAAATCTGGGTGGTATATACAGGGATCAGTTGTACCAACGGGAGTCGTTAAATATAAGCAAAGAAAATAATTGACAGTTGACTAAGCGAGGTAATAATAAATAATAGTAAGCCTTTCAAAGGACCGGGTATTCTCAATATTGAGGATAGCCCGTGAAAAAAGAGATATACAAAATAAAAAATAATAATAAAAATCTATGGTATCTTAGATTGAGTTAAATCAAAGTTCGAAAGTTTATTTATTTTGAATGCATTTGGTCTTTAAAGAGATTAATATTAATAATTATGTTTTTTTTTAATAACATAATATAATTATGTAAATATAATTATTATCTCTCTTGGGTATTTAAGTGTAAACATTAGGAAGGCCATTGACCTGAATAAAAAAGCCAATCCAATCTCTAAAACAAATATCGTTTGGTCTCACAAATGCGTCCCCAGTGAGGACTGAGTAATCCCCACAGCAATTCACGCTTCGCCAACCCACCAATCAAATGAGAATTACTCAATTATTGATCGTTGTTTGGACTTCAAAAAAAAAGTCATACTCGTATTTTCTTTCTTTGATAAATATAGCAGAGTTCCTTATACTTTAAAATCACAGTTATATTAAGTATGAATATGCAAGTCAGCAATCTGAACATTTAAACTGAAAACAAGTCTCCTACACAATAGGCATGTTTCCAATTTTTTTTTTAATGTCCATCTTGTAGATTAATGAATTTTATTGGACACGTATTTTTTCTTTTTTCCTGCAAACAAAAAATGATTAAAATACAGAGAACGGAAGTTACGCGTGACGTCACTCCTCGCTACGATTTTTAGCGAGGCGTAGCGTCATAAGCCCCCACTCGGAAACTTTAAAGCGGTGTATCTTTGTATTTTTTTATTGTTTTGATAAAAGAAAAAATACGTGTCTAATATTTTTTTATTATCTAACTGACGGACTAAATAGATTTTAACTTTTCATACCCAGGAAACATCCCTATTCTTGTATAACTGAAAAGCTCGACCACGTATTCCGTAGCTATCAAGAGAAGTAGTAAAAAGCCGACACAGTATTAGTGAGCTACGTAGAGTGCTACGTACGTAGGCAGTTGAAGGCTTTCCGTAGGCCGTGCTATTAAACTCGTAGCTTAGGTTAATGGCAACACAGATATAGTATCTACACAAGTTTTAAAAATATTTTTCAGTTGATATATTTTTTAGATTTTGTGTTCTGAGTATTTTTAGGTTCATAGTTAACTGTGAATAGAGGATTTTTTTTAATTTACTAGCTAATCTTGAACTTTTAAAATAACTAGCTGTGACCCGCGGTTTCTGACTGACTGTGACTTTTCCGCTATTCTGCTATTAGGAGCGGAGACGAATACGAGAAATTAAAGATCATGAAAATCAGTCCATTCGTTCTTGAGTTATAAATAGTGTAACTAATCCGACTTTGTTTTACAATAAAGCTTTAAGATTGACCCTAACTTGGCCGTGCATGATTTTAATACAGGCACGAACATATACATATATCCAAATTTAGTTACACAGCTACTAGACTACATAGGTATATTTTAATTTTGTAAAAAGACAAATAAAGCACATAAAGCGCTTACAAATAGCTACCTACGTAATATTGCCTCAACTTCAACAAACAATAGTCTATCAAGAACTCTTTGAAATCCGCTTACTCTTATTTTATATTGTCTTCAACTCTATCATTTTATTTTTACACCTCGATCTTTGAAAGCGACTGTCTAGCTTTTGTTATGATCAAATCTGATTGTGTATCGGATTTTTCTGTCAGCAGAAATTACAATAGTAGGCTTTGTGGAGAATTTCCAATAAATAAAGGTAAGGTTATCTTGTTTTTGAAACAGACTGCATACACCACATTTATTTTATTTCTTTACTAACTACCCGCGACGTTGTTAACGTTTATGTCAGTGATCTATATAAACTTAGAGCGGGGGCACACGATGCGTTGCGGCGGCGGTGCGGCGCCGGAGCGGTGTCGCTGCGTCGTTTTACATAGAAATATCTGTGGCATGTCACACGATGCGCTCCGGCGCCGCACCGGACTTGCAACTACCAAGACGAGGTGGGGAGGGGTGAATGCGTTGCGACGTCGGAGCGGCACCGCTCAGTTGTTTTGCGTCACAAGGAAGGACACACGCTCGCTCGTTTCGATTTTTTTACTAAATATTTTTGTTTATTGTAATTGAGGTTTTAAAAAATGAGTGCGAACCTAGATGTTATTGATGAGATGTCCAAGAACGGGAAATCCTTTGGGATAAGTCCAATGAAGACTTTAAAAATGGCGGCGTAATAGTAGGGCCAACAACAGACGTCTTTTACGATCCATTTTCATTAACAGACTGTCCAACGCTGCTACGGCGCCGCTGCGACATAATAACGTTACGGCGCCGCACCGCTCGTGTGCCCACTGACACGGTGAAATCTTTGCGGTGCGGCGCCGCAACGCATCGTGTGCCCCCGCTCTTAGAGTACCATGCGTTCAACTTCTTAAAAAATAGAACAAAAGAAAAAAAAATGAAAATAGTAACAACTTGATTTGAACTTGCAGCAGAAATATTTATTCCCGATCGTACATCTACCGAGCTGTTTATTACGACAGATAGTTTTTTAAAAAGATAATCACACTTTAATCAAAATAATATCTGATCGCTATAGCTATGTACCTAATTTTATTGTTATTCTTTTGTTTATACGTTAAAAATACTAATTTAGGTTTGCAGATGAATTTAAGTTTTTGCAAATTTCTGATCACCTGGATGTTATAGCCTGTTAAAACATAGCTTAATGTTGCTCCACGGTTTTTAAAAAATATTCGCTCTATATTTTACAGCAATATGTTACGTATTTATTTAAAGCAACCTTTTACATACAATCTGACAACCGACAAAAGAAAGTTATCGATAACTATTTTATTATGTGTATAGATATAATTTACTTGCACTTCTACTTAAAAAAGTACATCTCTATATAGACTGTCGAATATGGTATAAACAGAGTTATGGATGTTGTTTCTCATACATTTTAAAAAGCCAACAACGGTAGGTATGGTCTACAAAACAATATGAAAACAAAATGGAAGCCCATTTATGATTCATGTTGGTCTTGTTCTCACTCAGAAACAAAAACAAACTCGATGTACAAACAAACAAAGGTAATGTATGTCAATATTGTACAAATATACTTTGAACCAAAAAATATGTATTCATAATTTCTTAACTAAGGCTCCGTCTCTTTTTTCTTCTTCTGCCTTTTTCATTTACTCAACTGTGTCATTAATCATTATTTACTGACGTTTAGGCGTCTTTTTTGGTTTAGATTTTACTCATTTGTATCTATCAGCTTCTAAAGTCACCAGAAATAGTCTCAATACTAGCAATTAAATACAAATATAAGACAAAATTTAAAAATATCTTAACTTAATGGTTTTTCTCAGCCATTTTTAAGCAATTCAAGTAATGTGTACTTAGGATCTCGAGTTGATTACTTTTTTATGTGGGCAAGTGGATTGGTTGATGGTGTATTTTTATATCTTTAAAAGCTTTTTAAGATTTTTCGGTACTAATCAATTTTGAGTTGAGAGAGAAATTGTATAATTTCTTCAATAATTTTATATCACTTAAATAATAATAATCCTGACTGTATTCGGTAGCAGCAACTTGTTATTTTTTTAATGTGAGATATCACTTAAAAACACACATTAGAACTACTATTAAAAAGCGTAAAATAAGAAATTAAATGGAAGAGATATCACAATAAGATATAGTCAATTTTTATATCTGACTTCTAGATATTAAAAATATATTAGACACGTATATTTTCTTTTGTTTCATAAACAAAAACTTACGACGAGGCGTTAAATGGAAAGTTTGCGTGACGTCACTGTTACACTACAATTTTAGCCAAATATTTACGTCACAAACCGCCACTTTTGAACTTTAAAGTGCTTTATCCTTGTCAAATTATATTGTTTTGATCAGGGAAAAATACGTGTCTAATATTTTTTCATTATCTAATAAACGGACAATTTCAAATTCAATTTAAACTTTAAACGTAAGTCTTTGTTATCGAAATAGGCGACATTCATAGATCGCATCATACTTTTATCAGTGACTAGCTGTCCTCCGCGACTTTGTCCGTTTTTTAGTTTCAACGCGTTTTTATTTTTGCAACGTTTTACATTTATACTCCGCTCCTTTTGGTTGCAGCGTAATGTTATATAGCTTATAGCCTTCCTCAATAAATGGGCTATCCAACACTGAAAGAATTTTTCAAATCGGAACAGTAGTTCCTGAGATTAGCGCGTTCAAACAAACAAACAAACAAACTCTTCAGCTTTATATATTAGTATAGAGTATAGATTTTAACAGACTGCAGGCACTCCAGTACTATCATCAAAGGCAATACCTACCAACGCTAATATCAATAAAACATTCTAGCATCAGTAGGTATACCTATAGGTACCATATTGAAATGTCGGTGATCAGTGCAATATGCTTGGAGTACTGCCAACACCCTGCTGCTAACGAGAGCATAAGATCTAAATAGGTCCTTTTACACTAGAAAAAGCAGTGTTTTCACGGCGATGGGAACAGCTTTAAATCCGGATGAAAAATGAGGAATGTTGTAAGTTTAAGTTATTGTGAAGAGTGTAGTTTCTGTCTGTGGCCTTGTGACTCCCAAACGGATGGAACGATTTTGGTGCAGTTTTTTTGTGTAAAATGTGGCGTAATCGTGATGGTTGTTTTGTCAATCACATCAGTAATTACATATATTGAGATTGAGATTTGTATAATAACTCTCGTGAGGAGTATTCATATTTATTTTAAACAAAACGATTTACTCACGCACATTCTTGGAATCGCCCGACTAGGTCCGCTCAATAGGAGTCCCTAGGAGTTGATACCAGAACTTATAACTAACTCTTTTTTTTTTTCGTAATTTATGTCAGCAAACCTTACGAGCTACGTCATAATATAAACTTAAAACTAAGCAGAGTTCCTTATTATATAAAATACAGACTTAAATAAAACGATATGTGGAAGTATTCCGTACGTAGCGAAGTAAAGGTTCTCATGCATTCTTCATACTTTTAGGTAGCGAGATTCGTTGTTTTCTACATAAATATTTACTCAGGAATTCTGTGGTATGAAAGAAATTACAAATGATTTTTTCTAGACACGTGAATATTGGACGCGTATTTTTTGGTTAATCATGACTTCATTAGCCCCTATTCCTGAACTTTGATTTACTTTATCTACTCAGTGTTTTATTATTTTGAAAAAGGAACAATATGTGTCTTATGTTATTTTTTATTATTTAACTAGCTGTTCCCCGCAACTTTGTCCGCGTGTTTTAGTTTCAACGGTTTTTCATTTTAGCAACATTTTTCATTTATACTCCGCTCCTTTTGGTTGCACCGTAATGTTATATAGCCTTCCTCAATAAATGGGCTATCTAACACTGAAATAATTTTTCAAATCGGACCAATAGTTCCTGATATTAGCGCGTTCAAACAAACAAACAAACAAATTCTTCAGCTTTATATATTAGTATAGATTAGCTGACTAATTAAAGTTCGACTTTTCATACCCCGTTCGATTTTCCATCCAACACATCTTCTAAAATCGCTTATTAATAAAAAAATGCCGCGTATCTGTAAAAAGACCGTACTGCCACAGTCCTTGTGAAAGACCTTTACCTACTGGTAACAAAGTAACAATTCATGTCACTTTTTTACCCTAGAGGTATACAAACTTTTAAGGGGTGGTTAAAAATTTACGCAATCTCATAACATCATTAAAGTTTTGCATTTAAAGTTGTTGCAAATTATGTGAGTTATTTACACTGTTCTGTGAACCAGTTGGGGAAATGTTGGCGTGATAATTATTTATTTAAATTAAATATGTATGTATGACTCCTCATTAATTAAGTATGATCTGCTGCGAGCCTATGTGTATGAATTAGTAAATGAAAACATCCTTTAAGTAAAATTGTCGTTTATCGTTATAAACTTGGCGACCGCCGTGGGTGAGTGGTGTACACTCCGGTTTTCATGGAGTCGCTAGCTCTGAGGTCCCGGGTTCGATCCCCCGACAGGTCAATGTAGAAAACCACTTTTCAACATTGTCTCGGGTCCAGGTGTTTGTTGTACCTGTATCTTAATTGCTTTAGCTACTTACTTTGGGTTCAGAGAAATGTATTGTGTTGTAGACCACATTAAAATAAAAACCTAATATCGGATCGTAATTACACAAATACGTCTTTCATATTTCCTGAGATAGATAACACTGATATATGAGAAAATAGCTGTTTCCCGCGGCTTCGCCCGCGTAGATGTCAGTTATCGCGGCAAAAAGTAGCCTATGTCCTTTCTCAGTCTCTAGACTATCTGTGTACCAAATTACATTTAAATCGGTTGAGTAGTTTAGGCGTGAAAGCGCGACAGACAGACAGAGTTACTTTCGCATTTATAATATTAGTAAGGACAAGTAATATTTCCTTACATTTTTTTTTCATATTATTATCCTTTTACCACAGAGACTAAAGTATTTACAGGCTTCACAAAGTGTGTACCTACATTTAGATCAAGCTTAGTTATAATTATTTAAGCGCTTGTAATGTTGTTTTATTTTTGTATTTTACTTTCTATAAATAAAACGGATTTACCTACTGTTTGTTAGAACCTTTTAATTGCGGTAATTGGACGAGCGATGTTTAAACTTTGATTTACGAGGTCATTCTCAGTCAGCTATTATTTTTAATAAAGGATTTCGGGGAACCATTTGGCACAGTGGCGGTGAGGTTGGATTATTATGCTAAGGGTTATGGGTTCAATTTCCGCGCCGGACAGAAATTGGGTTCTTCTGAATAACCTCCTAAGTTGTTTAGGCGTCTCCTTAGATAACTGTTTTAGATTCAATGTTTAGCTCGTACCTGTGTTGGTTCTTAATTTCATATTCGTAAAATATGAGGACCATATTGGGCGTTAAACGTTACAAAAACCATAAATAATTATAATATTCACAACCAAATTCTACGTAAAAAATTGCAAAACCATTTACAACCCACGAATCCAAATTCTCAAGTCCCTACGCAAAACTAAAGGCACATACAAAAATAAATGAATATCAAATTTATTTGCGACACAATCCACCAACATCCGCTCGAATCCACGCCATTATGCTTCTTACATAAACACATTAATGTCTAAAATCGCATAAACGTTTCTAACAACTTTTATATCCTGTTAGCAGTATTATGTTTTGTTTGAATCGTATTTAAATTGTACATGTAATTGCCTTTTAATAAGAGTTATTGGAAATATATGCCATCGTTTAATATAATGCCTGTTTTTGTTCCAGAATTAAAGGCCTCATTTGATACAATGACGAGCTACTGAGGTTAACTTCCTGAAATTGTATTCAACATTAAAAATAAACATTATATCATAAGCTATTAAGTCGAAAATCATTTAGACAGAAATTGTTGCAATAAAAGGATTTAGATACTAATATTCTTGTATTTTATTGTAATTAAGACTTTATACACGTTATCGTTACAATGTTCCACGGAGTAGGGAGAGCACAGATTATACAAACTAGTCTATAGTTGGAAAGCGCAAAATTTATATTTTACAGATTATGTAGAAATACTTTAACAGAAATTATCAAAAATTGCTGGGGAAGTCTAACGTCCAAATGACTCTTGGAGGGTTACTATTGAAAAAAAAACAATTTCAATTCTATTTAAATGCCAATGCAAAATTATTGTTTATCATATTATTATAGCAGACACACAAACAACAGTACAAAAATACTGTCAATGTTTAGATTCCAGTTATTTCCTTCCTTTTTTTTAAGAAAACTGATTCATGTTTCCTCTAACTTAAAAATTGTACATGCCATTGTATTGGAATTAAAATCTGTCTGGAAATTATGTTTTTCTTCCACTTTGCGTTAACTTTGAAGTAAACGGAGAGCTTATTTTATGTAGGTAGAGTTTGTTCTAGATATCTAATGTTTGTAACTGTAAGTTTTATATAATGTTTTAATTAACAAATCTATATGAATATAAAAATAAATCCCGATTTTCCTTGGTCACGCCGTAACTTCCAAACGATTACACCGAATCGGGTAATTATTTTTTTTATGTTTGCTAATAATTATATGGACACGGTTTTTATAAAATAATAAAAAATAAAGATGGTAATGTTATAAAAGTCTCACACCACCTGCCCAAGCGAAGCCCGGACAGCTAGTTGTTATTAAAAATAATTTTCTCTTTTGAATTCTTGACCTACCTACACTTTTACAATATATTTTAGAATTGTTCCAAACAAAAACTTCAACTAACTTATAAATAGTATGAACTAACCCAGGTTTCTAAACGCAAAAGCCCAAAAAATTGTCAAATCACCTGTCAAACTTTATATTTATCGCTATAATAGTTTGTTAGTCTTTAGTCAACGAATCACAGTCGTAATCATTTGATTTGACAACTGATTAAATTAATCAGCCTTTCAAAAACCAGGAGTTAGTCATTCACAAAAAATGAACATACTTTTTGTTTAACATATTTCGGCCTTGATCATGAAAATTTATATCAAACAAATGATATTAGGCGTCTATATTTTTAGAATTCGTTTATTTGTTCCTTGGATCAGTGGCTGTTTTATCGTTTGTGTAACATTGTAGTTTTTATGTTATTTTTATGTTTAAATATCGTATTCTGAGGTCGTTGTGAACGATATAATGGTGCTGACGGAATCTGCAAAGGAATTCGGTAATCGGAGAGGTATTAATGTGGTGGTAATTTAAGACATAAACACATGTAGGTTAGTAGGTTCAGGTTAATGAAAGGCAAAGAAATAATAATAATAATATCTTGTAATATCTTGGGACAGCTCACACACGGCCATCTGATCCCACACTAGGCAGAGCCTGTATTATGGCAACCAGACAACTGATAAACATACTTATATGTTTCCAAACCATTTCCATATTATAGATAAATTACACCCAGACACAGAACAAATGATCGTAACTCATCACACAAAGATTTGTCCTGCGTGGGAATCGAACAGTCAGCGTCACTAACCACTAGACCAACAGGCAAAATCAAATATCCTTGGTTAGGTCATCATTTGCCATAATTCATTCATTTAGAAACAAATGAAGATCAAATTGCCTGGACGGATAGCCAAGTGGTATAAGACATCTCGCCAATTACCATTGTGCGCGATGTGCTGCGGGTTCAATCCACGTATGGGACAAGCATTTGTGTAACGCGTTACTTAACGAAGCGGTCTACTTTCCCAAAAGAAGCTATCACTTCAAAACTGTTTTACGTGAACGTAAAACATTACGCTATAAACGTACATATAACGCGGGTAAAACCGAGTGGCACCGCTAGTATTATCTATACTAATATATAAAGCTGAAGAGTTTGTTTGTTTGTTTGAACGCGCTAATCTCAGGAACTACTGGTCCGATCTGAAAATTTTTTTCAGTGTTGGATAGCCCATTTATTGAGGAAGGCTAAAAGCTATATAACATTACGCTGCGACCAAAAGAAGCGGAGCATAAATGAAAAATGTTGCAATAATGAAAAACCGTTTAAACTAAAACACGCGGACAAAGTCGCGGGGGACAGCTAGTGAATAAATAAAACTATAAGATACAATGAACTATACCTAAACAAACTAAGGCCAACTATTTTTGTATCGAAATGAAAACATATTTTGCAATAAATTCTATAATTAATGTTGTATTGAGCTGCAAAAGAAAAGCAAATATTAGATCATTGTATGCATTCTTTATGTTTTCTGGGATTCCAAAGATATTTCTAAGAATTTTCTGTCTATTTTTAGGTTATGACTTTCAGAAGAGCTGTGAATATTGTTTTAGTATTTATCGACGCTATTTGCAGTGTTTTCACTTATAGAAATAGGTACAGACGCAATTTAAGTCAAGGCTATTTTATTAAAATTTGATTTTGTGTCATTGTCGTGGTGGCCTAGTGGTTGAACGAAGGTGTTCGTATGCACAAGGTTGCAGGTTCGAACCCACTACAGGCAAATACCAATGCAACTTTTCCAAAGCTATATGTAGGTACATAATTATATCTTTGAAAAAGTCGCATTGGTACTCGCCTGTAAAGGTTAAGAAATTACTTTTTTAATTATTCTGAAATACTATTGGCAAAAGGTAAAGGAAAATATCGTAAGGAAACCTAGATAACAGTAAAAAAAAGTAATCTGAAATCCAACCCGCAATAAGCAAGCGTGGTGATCAATGCTCGTGCCTTCGTGGTAGTGGGACATTTAGGCTAGTATTTGTGTTATTACAAAATAATCAAAGTTATCTTTCACAGAGAATGGATACGCATTAGGGTCAATTCAGACGACAGCAGAGTCCAAACATCGAAGCGTCATCAATCTAAAAGTTAATATAGAAAAATTCACCCTTAACTCAACACCTATTAATTTTTTAAGAGCGAATTGGCTATAAATATTACCTTTTAGATTGACTCTTCAGTAGTATGACTGACCTTTATGCATTATGCTTTTACATTTATACTAATATATATTATAAAGCTGAAGAGTTTGTTTGTTTGAATGAACGCGCTAATCTCAGGAACTACTGGTCCGATTTGATAAATTCTTTCAGTGTTGGATAGCCCATTTATTGAGGAAGGTATAAACTAAATAACATTAGACTGCGACCAAAAAGAGCGGAGCATAAATTAAAAATGTTGCGGAAATGAAAAACCGTTTAAACTAAAACACGCGGACAAAGTCGCGGGAGACAGCTAGTTTAGGATAATTTTCTCACGATATTTTGTTTACCCACACATTAATAGATACGTATTAATTAATGCCACTTATTGAACGCACACTAAAAATAATTTAATAAACGATTCAATTTGTTTTACTCTCAAACTTTTTTTATCCTTTTTTGTTCGTCTCTCTTGTCCAAGTGATGCTGGCTGAATAGAATAGTGAGACAAAAGTCAGACATTTTTATATCATTCCCGTTTAAACAATGTGTACCGGACCGAGAAATAGGTACATGCAATCTTATTACTGTGGAACACATAAGAATTCTTGTGGGGAAACTGGGGATAAATGGACTAGTGGAATATAAATGGTAATGTTTTGTACTAGGTCTTTTAGTTGTGTTGCAAGCATAAAAGTATACTAGATATTTTTATAATTAAATTTCGAGGAGAAAATTTATGTAGGTTTTAAGTTACAGTATAGTACACAAACACTAATTCATTATAAAGGTGATTTTTATACTTTTAGTTTACATCCATATATTATTTTTCTTATTCTGTACTTCATCTGCATAGACTAGGTACCTAGTTAAATAAACTACAGTACCTATACTATGAGCTCTTAAAGTAGGACTGTTGCGTGTAAGCGAGATGAGTGTTGTCGTGGAAGCGAGACGCCGTTACGCGCAGTGTAGTGCGCCGTTTCGCTTCCACAACGGCAACAGTCCTGCTTTAGGAGCTCATAGTAAGCGCTCAATTCCCTGAGCTAGAGAGAGAGAGAGACAGAGTGGCGAGTTGCGCCAAATGCTGACTGAAACAGGTTTTACACTTAGTTCAGAACAGTCTTCACATACTGTTTATTTATTTTTGTATATATTTCCCGGCCTATGCATGTGAAAAATATAAATGTTAAGAAATTGTTAGGCAAATAAGTTATTATATTATTTTATTGGGAATTAAGATCTTTACAGTTTTAAGACCTATACAGTTTCAATTCTTCTATTTCGGTATGAATGTAGACATATTTTTCAGCGAAGCGCATTTTGTTATATTTAAATTATTATAATTATTCACACTTTTCAATTTATACAGTAAATTGCCACCCTGTAGCATACTCAAGCAAAAAAATACGTGAAGACATAAATTTTAAATTAAACCATATCCCCGTACTTCCAAAAGGAATGGGTATCACAGATGCGGGCGCTCAGGTGCAACGTAAGCCTGTTGCTATTTATCAAACATACTTAAATACTCTAAAATTCTACAAAGGATTTTGCTTAATATCTATGGGTTGTTACATAAACCTCGTGGAAATTAAATGGAGATTCATTTTAAAAAAATTGTTTCAAATGAAGAATAATCTAATGCAAAATACACAGTAGGTATTACTTAAAATAATGCACATTTATCCACTAAACTATTAGAACAGATTGTTTGTAAACTCAGTCCAGTCTTAACGCTAACGTAATCATAATTATTATCATTATATTTCACATATTATCTGTCACAGTTATTCTATCAAATAATCTAGGTGTAATTTGTCTATAACTAGCTGACTCAGCAAACTTTGTTTTGCCAGAGTCACCCTTATCACTTGAGTACAAAAAATAGCCTTCGTCGTATTTTCAGAACTACCAAATATACTCATATTTTTTATAAAAGTCGGTCAAGCCGTTTCGGAGAAGTTCTATAACAAATACTGTGACATGATATTTTAATATATAGATTAGAAGATATGTATGTATTTACCACTTTAGCAGTAGTCTGGTTGCCATAATACAAGCTCTGCCTAGTTTGGAGTCAGATGGCCGTGTGTGAGTTGTTCCAAGATATTATATTATTATATTAAATAAGTATTAAATTGAACTCACCATTCACTGGAATTGTTCCAACGAACACACGACCCACTAAATATAAAGCTATTTAATATTTTCCTCAGCGAAGTGTTTACATTTCCCCAATCTCCCCGGCCAGCTGCTCTCGACCAACGTAATCAAGGCAACAAAACAAACATGTCCGAACCGCTAAGGGTTAAAGTCTTTAAGAGGAAGAATACAACCAGAAAAATATTATATCCACATATTTATTTTCAAATTTACACGAAATTCGAGCATTTTTATCACAGTCATTCGACAATCACCCACGAACTAAACAATACTTTATGTTTGACGTTTTGATCTAGCCGCAAAGACCGCGGTCGCGAGAAGACTGATTTAAGCTAGTATAAGTATTTTAGAGTGACTGATTTCATTTTAAAAATACTACCTACCCACAGTTTGTTTTTTGCGATCTGTTCTTAGTGAACCTTTAAACGAGTAATGATGTAAACTTCAATATTTTTAGTAACTAATCTTGCTAATAAATAAATAAATATAAATATATTTGGACCCCAAAGTAAGTAGCTAAAGCACTTGTGTTATGGAATTCAGAGACAACGAAGGTATCACAAACACCCAGACCATGTAGAAAAGAGACAATGTAGAAAAGGGGTTTTCTATGACCCGACCGGGGCTCGGGGCTCGGACCCGGGACCTCAGAGCTGGCGACACCTTGAAAACCGGTGTGTATGCCACTCGACCACTGAGGTTGTCAAGGTGTCGGTATAATAAAACACCTAAAATATCTAGAAAGTTATATACCCATCTTATACTTGCTTAGGTTCTAGATATATTTCAGAACATATATACAGAAAAGGCCTTAAAAATATTATGCTTCTTTGATCAACTATTTCTAAGTTAGTAACGATATATGCATGGAAACCCCAAATATAATGCATAACAAAATTCATCTTTAGGAAGTAATATACTCTCATATTTATCTTATTTGGAACTCAAACTTCAAGGGCAAAAATCCACGAATATCCTATAACCATAGAAAAGATACACAAATTATATATTCATTGAATATTTCCTACACTGGACTTGATATTGAATATTATAGGGTTGTCAGAGAGTCTATAAATGACAATGGCATATTCTTAAATGTTTATTACTGTTACTGTATAAAGAGTTAAAGGTTTTGTTATTTTTGTAATATCACTAGTCTTCTCTCTCTCTCCCCTCTCCTCCATCGTGTCCTCACTGCTGAGGATCGTGACTCCTTCTAATTCCGTTAACCAGTTGACTCCATCGGCTACGTTCCGTTGCTTTGTAAAGTGCGGCACTGACAGATATATCCAGCTCCTACAAATACTTAAATTAGCATCAACTACGCCGTGTGTAATATAACGAAATTATGTTCAATTAAAATAAAATAATTGCAACATCGAATTTTAATTTCATAACCAAACAAAAATTTTAAGATTTGCTGTGTACAATTGAAAAAAAGAATTTGAAAGCATCTCAATTATTTCGACGAAAAACACGACAGTTATTCTAACAAGAGCGAAAATTACTAAGATAAAAAGACAATATACGATTAAGATGAAAGGACAGAGGAAACCAAAAACAAGAATCTTCATGAACACTAAGAAAAGCTCCTTGCAAGTGACCCCTTAACAAAAGTCCAAAGCAATACGCAACTAGCATTGTTTTAATTTAATAACAGTCACGCGGTCCCGTTAGGATTGAAGACGACAAACAAAAAAATTGCTTGTGACACCCCTGGAGACCTCGCCTACTCGCTTTCCCTTTATAAAAGCCAGAACCAAAGCATCCAGTCCTCAGAAACGAAGTAGCAGCCCTGAAGTCACTACAGGCTTTGCTTGCCAACCTGTGGAACCATGGTATTAGATTTAACCCGCAAATTTACGTGAGTACCCTAATTATGTTATTTTCGTTAAGTAACCTGTGTATAAAATTATTTTTGTAGTTATACTGTGTATTGCAGTAAGTTTTTTATGTAACTTCTCAAAACTCGACTGATTTAAGATGAAAATATGTTTTTTTTTTTTTTTTTTTTAATATAAATAAGTCTTTTGCAATTACTAGCCAATTTTTTTTAAGTAGTTTCTTTGCCTACTTAACAATAATAAAAAATACCTAAAATCCTTATTTCTTACACTGGTTTTATCTTATAAAAATAGGAGCAGTCATAGGTAGTTTAAATAATTATAGAAATCTAAACATTTTCTTTTTTTTCAGATTCTAACAAAATGTCCAACAAAATACAAACATTTCTTCTTTTATTTTTAATTATTACCACTGGTATCGTTGTTGGTAAAGCAAATAAAACAAAAGCAAATAAAAAACACACTGCTCTGAAAGAAAAACCTGGCAACGAACGTGTAAAAAGATCTTTAAATGACGATGACGACAGTCCATTCTGGCCAAATCGAGGAAAAAAACAAAATAGTGATGGTCAAAATTATTATAACACCAAATATGATCGCGACTACGATAATTCTCAAAAGTTTACAAAAGCAAATGATAAAATATTAAAAGATCAACCTTTTTGGGGCAATAGAGGACGTCGCGAAAATTCTATGGAGAATCTTTTTGGATATCCTCTTGAATATCCCGAATTTTTCCAAAAATATTGTGAACATTGTGTAGACTATCCTCAAAACTCTGAAGAAAATAGAAATTTAGAGCGGAGATATGACCTCATTTCTCCATTTTGGGGCAGCCGCGGTCGGAGAAATTCCATGGAAATCGAAGAATCTGAAGATGATCCTTTTTGGGGCAACAGAGGCCGCCGCCAAGAACAGGAACCGTTCTGGGGTAATAGAGGTCGTAGAACAGAAAACGAACCTTTCTGGGGAAATCGTGGTAGGCGAGATGACATGGACCCTTTTTGGGGTAATCGGGGAAGACGAGACGACTCAGATCCATTTTGGGGTAATCGCGGTAGAAGGGAAGATTCTGAACCATTCTGGGGAAATAGAGGGAGAAGACAGTCGGACGAACCTTTTTGGGGTAATAGAGGAAGGCGAAAAATATCAGATCCAAACTGGGTTCGCAATAGAAAAGCTGATCTGAAGGAATCTATACTGAACGCTATAAATGATGTTGAAAATGATATAGAAAATCTATCCAGGCTTAAAAAGAGTAACGTTGATCCTAATTCCTTTTGGGCTGGTAGAGGAAGGGATAACAAACTGGCCATACTTTTTAATACGTCTTCAAGAGGTAGAACTGTGTTACCTAAACTTGGAAGACCGCTGGGGAAGACATCGGAGCCAGGAACTGTTCTGGATAATCGCATGTACGTTGACGAGCCAAATTATATTTTAGTTGAAAGAACCGGCCGATCATCTGCCGAAATTGAAGATCCTTATTACATTTCTAGAGGTAAAAAATATTATCTTACTTACAGTGGGGCAGGTGTCAGAGACAGGCGTGGAGCTATTGAAGAAATTGTGAAATCTGTTCGCAATGATCCCTATTTCATAGCAAGAGGCAAGAAGAAATTTGACCGTGTAAACAACAAAAATTCTACACTACAAAATGAGGAATATGCAAAGGCTAAAGAACTGATATGTGCTGCTGTTGATTTGATTATGATTAGAGCTGAAAAGGGCAAAGTTAAACGGGAAATTAATGATAATGATCGCGACAGGCGAACTATACTGAAGAAATTGGCTGCCCAACTACAAATGGACCCATATTTTGTAAGCAGGGGCAAGAAAAACCAAATTTCCGGTGACAAAGATTATCTTCAAGAGTTCATAAGTAATGTAGCTGAAAAGTGTAACTAAAATATAAATAAATACCAGATAGTAGTTAATGTTGTCGAAACAATGATATAAAACATGCTGTAACTTTTATCTTTTGATTGTAATTATCATAATACTAAAGTTATAAAATTTGTCTGTGACCTGATTGAATAAAATATAGATTGTTTATCATGTCTTAATTTATTTGATTTTAGTTACGATGAGCCCTTTTAGCGCATTAAAATTAAGTTCCAATAACACATTTACGTAATTGAAATTAGTTCAATCAACACTTGTCATGAAATTTAGATCATAAATTTGTAACGAAGGTCCATGTTGTGGCTTTACATGTTAAAGTAAATATTATTATATTCAACTTTAAACTTTGAAGACTTTAATCATTAGAAAAAAAAACGTAAATCAAAAATAATAGACAAGCAATGAAATAAAATGCTTACACAGTATACACCTATTAAAAAACAGTTGTATGGTTAGTACCTATATAACATACCAAAAAAAAATTGGAAAGATATAGGTACATTTTGATTTACACAAGACCTTTGATCCATATTAAAAATAAAACAAGTGAGATTAGTGCGACTCTTTTATTATTCTGCAATATTATAAATATAGGATACATCTTCCAAACATCCTATTTAAAAAAAATGTTGCTCTTAAATGTCAGGTCAGGTAACATATATATATCTTATAATTTTTGAGCAATCACAAAAAATAACCAGGTTTTCGATGATTCGGCAAGGTACATTCGGAATAACAGTTACATACCTACTATTAAGCTACATTTCAAAATATACTTTACAAAAATGATTCTGGTTTTTAGATAAAATCTTATGGTACCCATGATTACTCTCTCAACTTTTTCTAGAAGATAATAGATAGAAAGATTCAATCTAAAATATATTTTTAGGATTACATCTAAATAGACGAAAATATCAGTCTATATTTATAAATAACTTTAGACATCAATAACGATCTTGTAGATTTGATTAGAGAAAATTTTCAAGCCAAGTTTTTCTAAATAAATTCTAGAGTAAGACTAAGTAAATTAAAATTGAGCTAGTAAGCACGAGTAACGAAAATTCTGAAAGCTACGAAAAAGAAACTAATGAACAATTTAATAAGACCTAAAATGTCCCTTAGGTACACAAATTTATCATTATTTCAATAGCCTACAACAGTTTTACTACTACACGGCTCGTTCTCACTAAAAGTCTCTAACGCTAAGGGATTCTTGAAAAGGGAATTGTATTCTTTCAGGAAAGTAGGGTCTTTGACAATCAGCTTGTATCCCACCCAGTATTACAAAACTTTAAAGACCCCTCAAAGTTAGGGGCAGTTTGTGAGTTCGAGCAATAGACAACAATAATAAATGACACATATGTATGTCTTGATATGGGCTGGATACATTTATTCAGTTCTAAAACATTGATAGAAACGTCTATAAGGTACGCAACAGGCCATTACACAGATGGTCAAATTTATTTAATAATACTGCACGTTTAAATTAATTTTGATACAATGGGACAAATCGATAAAATTTGACATTTAATGTCCTAACGTTAATAATCTCATATCACGCTCACAAGCGCAAAACACAAAAAAGATTTATTTTATTTTTTAACATACATCAACGTTTCGAAATGAAAGCTTGTATAACACTAACATTCATTAACGAAAACATTTAAAAACTAAACCTTTAATCTTTTAGGCTTTCACTGACGTGTGAACAGTACGTAGATAATTCAAAACGTCAAATGTCCTTGACGCGGGTTGCGTCAGAAAGTACTAGAACCCTGTAGGCCGCGAAATTCGTTCAGACTCTCCATAGAAGGAGGTGATTGGTCGAATCTTCTCTGCCTGCGTCTTCTGTCATGGTGGAGCTCCTGAAGTCCTCGTATCCATCCCCACCAGATATAATGAGAGTCTCCTTATTACTCTGAGCGGGTTCCGTTTGCTTTTGCAATTTCTCGGCGTTCGTCGACCTGCGACTTAGCGCCTTTGTCTTCAGTGAAGTTTGTGTTGCCTTAGCTGGCTGCTTCTGAGCCGCTGGATTCTCAACAATGGTTAGGAACCGCACGTGACCAGTATGTCCGTATGTTATACCTGGAAGAAATAGGAATTCTAATATCAACCCTTTTCACAGTTTATATAGATAATATCAGTCCAAGTTTTGTATCGTAATGAGGAACCTTTTTCGTTCTTCGTATTTTTCTTCAGTTTCTCTAAAATTTACTACTACTACACTTAAACTTATATAGCATGTCTCGAACTTTAAGTCGAGCTTAATTTGTTTTTTTTTTCTCTTATTGCGATAATTTCAATTGTATTAATTATTAATAATAATAATAGTAATCTTGGGACAGCTCACACACGGCCATCTGATCGCACACTAGGCAGAGCCTGTATTATGGCAACCAGACACAGAACAAATGATTGTGCTCATCACACAAAGATTTGTCCTGCGTGGGAATCGAACCCACGACCTCTAGTTTAGCAGTCAGGGTCACTAACCACTAGACCAACAGGCCTGTTAGAAAAATTATAGAATATGTCCTAATTTGTCGTAGCAGTCTTACCAGTAAGATGCGGAACAGTAAACGCCCCAGTCCTCGGGTTGGGCGAGTAGTGCAGCGGCGCGGTGAGCAGCACGCCGGCGCTGGTGCCCACCCACAGCGTGTCGCGGTGCGCCAGCAGCGCCGTCACCCGCAGGCACGCCGCCTTGTGCTGCCGGATTATGTCGTCGCAGCCTGCTCGAAGGGGAATATTCTATATTATTTACTTGTTTAGTAAGATTATAATGTTAATAGCTGTGTTCATAGTTTGATAAGGTATTTTCTATAATCAGAAACTTCCTTTTTGTAAAATACCTATTTTGTGGGGATATAAGTATGTACCGGTTAGGTAGCCATCGTGTAAACTTTATGTAACTCAAAAGTAAATAAAATCTTTGCATATTTTAACTAACCATACTACTAATCCGACTCCTTAACTATTTAAGTAGTTATAAATTCAAAATAAAGATAACTTCTTTAGATTTCTTATGGTTTTAGTTTATGATGCGTGTACAATTATAAATAAATTGTATTTGAATCCTAAACACGACTCACCATGCAGCATCTTAGTGACTTGTGGTGTGATATTGATCTCGGCCAACTGCTCTCGACTGCTGGAGTTGTAGCATCGCAGCTGAGCCGCGTTGTGCAGTGACAGCCATATTGTGCCGCCCGCTACCGCCATGTGGCTGATCGGCTTCGTCTCAGAGCTTATTTGGAATGTTTCGTCCACCTGATGAGGAAATTAGATTACCTTCAGCTGGTTAGATAGGCGATATTACTTTATTTATGTACTTTATATTATATTGATTATTTTACATAAGAAAAACCATACTTTGAATTATTATTGTCCTGATTTTTTAATATAAATTTGATTGTAACTTTTGGAAATTCCTACATTTCACAGGGATCATACTCGCGAGTGTATACACCACATGAAACCATGATCCCGCAGAATCAGTTATTATTATCGTTTAATTTCCATGTATGGCCTAGTTCAGACTTCACAAATCATTCGAAACAAAAATATTGTTGACACTCCTAATCACGACCATCGATTTGTCAGTCGTTAAAATTCAAGGTCATCAGATCATTCTCTGTCTTGAGTGGTAACAGTATGTTAGTCTTGCAAGGTATCATTTAAAATATATGTTATACGATTGATAAGACCAGAGGATAGACCTGCAAAGTATGCGGGTTGATGATCTTGATAGATGCGTGCGTGGCGCACCAGAGCTTGCCGCCGGATAGCAGCATGCTGCTCACGGGGCTGCTGCCCGACCCCACCGGGATCGTCGACCGCTCCGTCCATGAACCGTCTGGAATATAAAGATTAGGTGAGTATGAATCAATATAAATCTGCTTGGAATTATTGAATTGAAGGAGATTTTCTTTTTCATATCTTTTAGTATTTTTGCATTCATGATTTAAGTGAAGTTAAGATGACATTTATCGGTATAATGTTTCACCCAGGTGATCACGGCCAGCAGCCCGCAGCCAGGGGCCTCTTAATTCATATAGATGATCTACATGAAATAAGAGGCCCCTGGTTGCTAGCCGTGATCACCTGGCTTTAAACAGGATTTAAAAAATTCGTTCGTTTATTGATTCTCTTCTAATTAAATTAAGTTCATAATCTGTCCTGTTGTGTGACCTAGTTGCTTAGACGACTGGTTTACTGTTTATTCAATTAAACCCATTATTAACTTGGTCATCAATTCATCATTAAAGTGAGTAATAAGGTCCTACTTACCAATATCTCGACAGTATACGACTAGATCACCGTTGCCAAGAGCAACAAATACTTTTCCCTCCACATATCTGCGGAAACAATGACAAGGTTAAAAAATCAAATCTTGAAGACGGTTTGAATTAACTAAACTACCATAAATTTTCCAGAAAATGCAATTTCATAAAGCCAGCTAGGTGACTAGGTTATTAAATAATTACTTACATAATTATGTCTACGATACTTACACAATGGAATGAACCCCCGAATTGTGTTGCAATTTCACCTTATTCTTCTTTATTCTAATGTTATCGAGGCAATTGTACACGTGTATACATCCATCCTCCGTCCCAAGCCACATTGTAGGCTGATTGGCTGTCGTACCGCTGTCTTCAGAAGACTGGCGACTGGCCGGTGATGATAGTGTCCCTGTAATTTTGAATTTGGAATATTAAAATTGCTTTCGTGTGATGATAATTGCAGTGAGTAATATTGAGTAATTTTGTAGTGATGATAGCGTATTTATGTAAAGCGAAGCGTTGTTTGCTTGTGTTTTGTGTTAAGATTTCATTAATTGTATATGTTTCGTGAAATAATTAATGTAATGTCAACGTTATCTTAAATATGACTATGAAATAAACATAGACCTTTTTCTGATAAATGATGTTAACTTACTACATTACTAAATTTAACATTGAATCAGTTTCATGTTTTTTTTTATTACGTTAACGTTTTTTTAACACATTCAAACTAAAAAAAACAATTATAAAACAAGTATTTTTTACAGCAA
The DNA here is from genome assembly GCA_932294365.1 of Diachrysia chrysitis. Lineage (NCBI taxonomy): Eukaryota > Metazoa > Arthropoda > Insecta > Lepidoptera > Noctuidae > Diachrysia > Diachrysia chrysitis. Next base: position 8,390,800 of record OW028662.1, on the reverse strand, counting down.
TCCTGCTAAGCTTTAGATCAACTAATAATTATAAAAAAAGCTTCCTGTAAAGCAATTAGAGAAAATACCAAGAAAGCGCATCATGCAGTATATAATATTTCGTTTCTATATTACCCAAAAAGGCACGTCCAGTTACTAAGTAGCGTAGGAATAGGAAATACATAATTGAATTATAATTATTACTATATAATTATCTACACACATAAAAATTTTAAGGATTTAAGAAGATACCGAATAGACGGAAGATTCTGTTATATGTCCCTCGAATACTGAAACGTAATTCAACTATAAGTCGTTTTTAAGTATCTATCTGTAATTACTTTACGCTTTAAAGTGACAGAGACAGCAAAACTGATTGACGATTCAGTATTCGGCCAATTAAATAGTGTGATAGAGAAAGTGAAGACGATTACAAGGAATAATATAATAAAGGAATAATTTTAATGTTACACACATAATATAAATTTTGACACGCGATTAAAATCCACATAAGTACTCAGGGAAACTAAAAAAAGAGCTTCAAAATGCCACCTAGCAATTAAGACCAATTTGTTTTTGATGTCTATTTTTGTAAAATACCTTTTACATTATTTATTTTAATTATACTTCGTATGTTACATCTTATAAAAATATAGTAAAATTTGAAACTGCTATTTTTTTTTCTAAATCAATGTATTTTTATTTCAAGTAGGCCTTTTCAGGCACTTTCCAAACGTAAAATGACTAGTTGCGTGGTTCCAAAATATCACTCTGGGGAAAAACCGGCAAGAAACTCCATAGGTTGCTACTAGCTCCACATTTAACCAAATAGGACACCAATAGAGTAGATTTCGAAAAAAAGTGCTTTAGATATCCATTAACAAACATTATCGGTATAAGACAAACAAGAAGACTACACAACAATTTAAATTCAAAAATTCCAAAATAAATATTATTCAAAAAATGTTCTCTGAACGAACATAAATATTCTTACCAGAATTAATGCCCATAGCTTGCTTATCCACGGCTGGATTTGAATTAGACTTCATCACGGGATGGACTTGAATACTCTGTCCCGTGTGTGGGGTGCTTAAACTCTTGCTATGGTTCGGAGTGAGGGTTGTCCTGTGGTTGCCTAGACTTGCTGTCAGGCTGCTGTGCAACCGGATGGTTGCTGACTCCTGGCTGCGCTCTGATTGGGCGTCCTGGTTCTCGCTGGTTGATGAACCGTCGTCGTCTTCGTCACTTGATGAAGAACTGAAATGAAATGTGGATTATTGAAGTGTGTTAAGGACGTTTTTGCCTTAGCATTAAAATGTGATTGAGCTAGAATGGAATGAAACTGAAATGATTTGGGTTGACAACATGGGTTGCGAAAGGCACTCGTAAATCATTCATTGCTTTATTTCACTTCCAAGGAATGATCCATCCTCAGCCCTTCTTCTTTCTATAACTCTTAAGGTCTCTATGAATTGTGATTATAATATTGTGATACACACCTGTCAAGACGTATATTCTTGCAGCTATCGTCAGGGTCCGATATACTGATACCAGGCTTCACTGAACTACTGCTGTTTAGTGAACTTGTGCTCCTGAAAAAAGTAAAAAGTAGGTATGTAAGTATTAATTATAAACTCAAATTTTATTGATTTTTTGGGTTTAGAATCTTTGAAACTGAAGTTCCTCCGGACTGACTTCAAAATCATGTAATTGTAACTGGTATCTCTTTATAATCTATTGACTGACAAAAATGTAATATCACTGAAGGAGAGACATATGACCAACAGTGGGATGATAAGTGCTGTGGATGATGATGATGAATCAAAACTCACGGTATATCGAGCGTCTGTTGCCTGGTAAGTGCGGGCGCAGGCGGCACGCACGCCACGCACAGAATGCGGGCGTTGCAGACGCCATTACATGACGTCACTTGTGGCTTCGGGGATAGCGTTAGCACGCACACTTGGCCGACGTAGCCATCACTGTTGCAAACCTGAGAGTCAAAGAAAAGGTAAGATTAGTAAGGAGTTATTAATGGGATCGATGATCAAAATATTGTTATCTTAGTAGGAGTGAGAATTGAGAATTTAAAGTACTCACTGGGAGATGTCAATTGTTAGCAAGTAAATATTTAAGACTTCTATGTCCAGCAATATTTTTTGGATATAAAAAACCAGAGAATTTATTTTACATTTTTTATTTACATTTAATTGTTTTTTGTCATTTTTTTAACTTCCTCGCTAATGCGATAGTAAAAGCTATTTAAGTCTTAAAATATATCAATTATTTCAAGTTAAAACTTCAGTGTGTACTTAAGATGTATCTTACCCAAACATCAGGTGATTGTCCTTTGGGAGGCAGTGTGGGCGCAGCGCAAGTGAACTGCAGGCCGGCGCGAGTCTTACGAATCGGTACCGGTGATAGGAACTCTGGTGCGGGCCGCTCCTGGCCGTATATACCTGCAATAGTTTACAAAAGTTTAAATATGAATTTCTTATGTAATTTGAGTATTAAAATATTGAGAATTCATATAGAGTAAATTTTTAGTGATACAATGTACCCATTTCCAATTTAAACTGCTGGCAAAGCTCATTCATTTGTTATTGTTAGTTTATCTAAGTGAATAAGGCTTGTTTTCTGTTTACTCGCAAGATTTTTTACTTATAAATATAAAACTGTGTAATTTGTTAGAATATTTTTCTACTTACATAATTTTTGTTTCGTTTCGTTTATCAGTTCTTCCCAACTGGTCCTTTTGTCTGCTTTCGGGTAGATGATCGTTAAATTCTCAGGACCATTTCTAAAAGATATAATACATTGAAAACGTTATACTATACGTACTAAAAGATAAGAGCAAAAAAAAGAACATGGATCCAAACCTACAGAGTTGAGATCAAAAAAGTGGTATGTAAATTTAAATGTGGTGCAAATAAGCTTGATAGAAAAATCGGATAAATACATGTTAGGTTTACTACGTATTCCTTTAAAAGACACAGTTCATATATCATCATATCCTAAGCAGTTTTGGTTTTACTTACGAGGTATTCAAGCTGATCTCCATGTAACACAACTGCGTATCGCTATTCTGTCTCTCCGAAAGCTGTCTGTTCAGCGTATGCAGCATCTCTCTCACTATCTCCTCTAAATGTGAGTGCTGCGTATGCAATGCCGCCACATTCTCTGATATCTGAGTCAGAGTGTTTACATCCTCCGTCAAGGTCTCCACTTCATGCATAATTCTTCTTAGATTCTCGTCTTTTGCTGTTGGCAAGAAAACTTAAAGGAATTATGGATTTTGTTAGATGTCATCATCGAAAGGTGTGTGCAAGCAAGATGCATTCCAAGCCAAAAATCAATAAATTAAGAATGTTTTAGTTTTTTATTTGCAATATCGATGATAAGAAGTATTTAAATAAAAGTTTATTATTATAAGCCTTAGTTTCGTTTTATTGGTTACGAGAAATTAGAAACTTCCAAATTACCTAAGAAAGTCTCAAATTCAACACGATTCAATCTATTTCGCAATTCATAATAACGTGATCGACATTCAAAGTAAAACAGGATATCCTGCTTTAATATGCCAACGATAAAATTTGCTCGAATTGATTCTCAAGGCCATTATTTCATCGCTTAATAAAACGTTGCAGAAATAACCAAAGCTTGGAAAATGCAATATTTTTACGTTAATATTCAGAAGTTTTTTTTGTTTAAGAAAATCATTTAGGAGTTGCTCGCATGATACATTGATAATAATTACTAGAGTAAGAAGAATATTAAAAAAAAACATGACAAATTTTCGTATTACCTAATTTATTAAATGATAACTATCTACGATTTATGTTAATGGTAAGATTTTTCTGAGCCGGCGTACATGCTTGAAATAAAGGACAAGACTGAATTTAATGAAACTATGGGACAGTCTTAGGGTTATAATTATCAAATGATGGACATGGACGAATCTCTGCCAACTCCTTCGGAAACCAAGCGCAACTTAGTACGAAACAAATCAAGGCATAAACAACTTAATTGCTTCTCTACAAACTCTATTCTTTCTATTTCTACCGAGGAAAGTTTATTATTGATATTGAATCAATATTTCACTCACATTCTGACCTACTTCCTACCATTACAAAGCAATCGCTACAATTTCCACTGTTCCCGATTGTTTGTTCCGAAAATGGAAACTGACCTTTTGTAGCTCTCTTCAAGTAATTTTCAATAAAATATTTTTTCCAATAACCTTTGAAGCTCTTTTATGTTTTTATGTCACAAAGTTTTTCGTTGCTTTCTTTATTTGCTTTTGTATTTTGGACAGCTTTTTGTCCATGTCTTTGCTTATGTAAGTACTTTAATATTTATAAGTATGTATTTATTTGTGAGTATTAGGAAACTTTTGTGACATAATTTTGTACTCACATATTTTAATCTTATAATGATTTAGACGTTACTTCACAATAAATTAATGATGCAATCGATTATAAATGAGGCACTTGAAAAAACCATAACACTAAATTATGATAAAAAAATATCCAAGTTTTCATAAAATGTACACTTTGTGACAATTTCTCAATTCGTCGGTATTTTTTTATGATTTCACTCGTGTGTCTGTCCGTCCGTTTGTCAGCCATTTTGGCCCGAAATTACTTCAAGATTAAATTGAAATTTTGTACAAAATCGATAACCTAAATTACATTTTTTATAATTTTAATATAAAGCTATGAAAAATTTTATGAAGTTTTAAAGTTATGAAAGAAAATAGGCGAAAATTGACAATTCTCCCGCCCCTTATCTCCGAAACTAAAAGACCTTCTCTACCTATAGAATACAAGAAAACCTATAAGTCTGTGGTATTAAGTAACAGGAAATTGCTCAATCGTGCGAAACCCGCTACGCGCGTGTTTAACTCGCATTTTTTCGGTTTTTTAAAGTATTTAAATTACTCAGATCGATTTAAAAGAAAATTATGGGAAAAAGCGGAAGATTACCTTTAACAATCTCAAGATCGGCCAGCGATATCCTCATGAGCAGTTTGTACTTGTTTCCTTCCATCTGACTCGCTATATTACTTTGGTATGTCCTGAAATAAATATGAATGGCCCTTTTAGAACACCGACTAGTACAGAAATAAAGAGGATAGATGTATAGAGACTTCTAAGTACTCTTGGAATTCAAGTGACACCATGTCGCTTAATGAGTACAATGACGTCAAAAATTACTTCCCATGACAGTATTTAGGTAATAATGCTTAATTGTTTATCATTTTAGATGTCATCAAGGAAAAGTGGTCCTTAAAGACAGTAAACATACTCAATTACTGGAAGAATTCATCCAAACATAAACTAATGCAGACAGTATACGATAGAGATACAATCGTCAAAATAACTTACGGAGTAGGTTTCTTGATAGTACCCGTCCTTCTCTTCACACTAGTGATCAACATAGTATCGTTGAACAGGAACAGAGCTCTATCTTTGATAGTTCCTTGAGCAGACGGCATCGTCACCGTCTCATGTCTTAGAAACATTCGGTCTGCGGTCACCAGATTTGAAAGACCCTCAATCATCTGTTCCAATTCTCTTAGTGTCTGTTGTTGCTGTTCCAGCTCAAGACTCTCTCTTTCAGTGCAGTTTATCAGTTCTAGTAAATCGTGGATTTCTTTTTGTGCTTCTAGTAGAAGTTTGTGGTCTGGATGTGATTGGTCTATAAAAAATACATTTTTTAATCATATCACTTTTAAGACGCTATAATTAAAAAAGCTACATTTTAGCATGCATGAGACAAATAACCGAAATCTAAAATAGAAGTACATCATAAGTCACATTATAATACAAATATTATTTCTATCCATTTTCTTTCTATTTTTTCGACGATTGTTTTTTTGACGCAGTACACATTCTTACTCCTTCGCCACTGGTGCACTTTATTAGTCATACCTTGTACCGGAATCTAGATAGGAAACGATATCGTGGTACTAATGCAAGCCTAAACATAATTCGTTAACTGACCTGTGTGCTTAATCAGCCTTTGTATCAACAGTTTATAACTCGGAAACTTCTGTACGGGCTTTATTAGCAAATTGTCCAACGACAGTTTCCCCTTATGGTCCCTTGCCATAGCATCCAGGAACTTGGCGAAAGCTGGCCGTGACGCGGCTGCTGTTTTGATAGTCTCCTTCGCTTTCTTCAAATTGTTGATGAAGGACATGTAAGTGTCCATTACGGTGGGTTTTGTGAACTGAAAACAAATATATTTATATAGTCTATAGTTATAAAAAAATGGTTTGCAAAGTTGCGACTATTTGAATTATCTAATGCATGGATCAGATTTTGATATTACGTTCTTTTCACATTAAAATGAATGAACGGCAATAATATTTTACCAAAGTAGACTACAGAAATAACTACGCATGGTGCCTGTAGTCTCTTATACTGAGAAACGCCCTTCTAGCCAAGTGACGTTACTACAAGCATTAACGCTGATCGAATCGGTAAAATAGATAAAAGTGACAAGTCCAAATCACGTGAAAAGAAATGTAATTTCCATACATTTCATGTCATTTACTCTACTATTTGTCACTACAAGAGATGGTCCGTATTAGCAACGTGACAGTAATAGACTGTAATTGTATTGCCCCAAAAAAAGTACTTAGTCACTAACGTCACTCACTTTCTATGTATAATTTATATTGTAGTTATATTCAATATTATGAACTTTCTACTTAACTCTAGTAATTATAGTAGCTATACCATGTAAATAGCTAGCATTTCCTTAGCAAACGCTCGGTAATTGTATGTCGCAGTCATATTATTAAACCCGTATTATAAACATACTATGTTATATGCATCGTAACTTATATCCGCTCTGTTGCATGTCGTAGTAACTCAGTTTCCTACGCTCGCTTCCTATAATTTATTTACAGTGTACCCTTAGCGAACTTTATTCCAATAAAACACCTAAGGGATGATCTATAAATTCACATAGTGTATCTTGGTTCGACAAAGTAGGAGTCGGATGAAACCAACACAAGTTCACACTAAAATGCTTTTCTAAAGATATATTTTTGACGAACTCCGTGGTCGAGTGGCGCACACACCGGTTTTCAAGGTGTCGCCTGCTTTGAGGTCCCGGGTTCGATCCCCGGCCGGGTCAATGTAGAAACCACTTTTCTACATTGTCTCGGGTCTGGGTGTGTTTGGGGTACCTTCGTTGACTCTGACTTCCGAAACACAAGTGCTTTAGCTACTTACTTTGGGTTCACAGCAATGTATTTAATGTTGTCCACATTTATTAATTTATTTATATTAATTTGTGTGGGTATTGGAATTCCTAATATCAATGCATTTTAAGTTTTTTTTATTTCTTTCACAAAATGTTGTAATGATTATTTGTTGATGTTAGTTTTATGTAAAATTATAGATTGAATGTTAAAATTTAAGCCATCAATCTTCAAAATGTTAAAAATCTTAGCGGCGATTTAGTTTTACACAATTACCTAACATCATCTATTTGAAGTTATAAACACCATTAAAATACCGTCAGAAATTGAGAATATAAAATATACCTTGATATATAAGTCTCAATTTCTTAATGTAAATATAATTAAGAGTAAAGTCTTCGTTCCATCTTCATCCATCATACAAAATGGGCGAACGTTATTCTAATGCGTAAATAATATTCCTTGATTATAGCGAAAGAGGTTGTATTTAATATTTATATTTGTGTTGGTTTTGGTGTTTCTTTGTTGTGGATTATATTTTAGAAGATTCAATCAAAATTAAAGATTTTCAATTTTACATCAGTTTACTACTGGTTTTGCACATTTTCAATACCTAAATTTTTTATGTAGGTAAATACTGTAGAAAAAACAATTAAAATAATAAAAGGTAATTTTCCGTTGAAGCTAACTATAAGCTAACCAGCATAGTTTAGGAAAAGGCTAGGCCAAGGAAGATAATCCTTTTACAACTTATGATTATGCTGATACATTTATAGACAAATCCATCGTAATGCGCCATTATATCTAGAATTCTAATTAGGTGTGACAAATTAAATACTTTTCCTGAAAGAAAACAGATTTACGCCTATTGGCTTAAGTAGTGGGATTCGAAAAACCTGATAAAGTTGAAAAAACAAGAGTTAAGTAAGTATTAAAAACTCACCACGTCTAAAAACACATCTCCAACTTTCTGCTGCAGGTCCCATTGCTCGAGCCTCCTCCTCAACTGCTCCAAGAACACCTGATGCACGTTCAGGATTCCTGGCACTTGGTAGAAGATCTCGTCCACCAGAAACGCATCCAGAAGGCCAGCATTCTCCGGACTTTTTAGCGGCTGGAGATATTTCTGTTGGGAAATTAATGTAGTAAGTTTGTGATGTTCCGTTTGCGTTCTAGCTTAAAAAACTTGTTAAATTGAATAAAGAGCTGAGATAAAGGTTATAATTATTATTGAAATCGGTGGTTGAAATCGTTTAGGACATAATAATATATTTTTTTAAAAGGTTTTGTTTCCTTCTTGATTACATCTAAGCCAGCGTTTTTACTAGAAATAAACCTATTTTTTGTCTTTATCTGAAGAAAAAAATATATTATTATAAATTAGCGTCCAAAATTTTGAACTTAATTTGAGTTTACTAAGCCACAATATTTAAAACAAAAAAATGAAAACTGTTTGTCTCTACAAAGTGTATCATGATATATGTGACAAAGTAAAGTATCAATAGTACCTTTAGTGTAAATATATGTTTAACATACAAACATGTTCAAGATCGCAACGCTATTGGATTTAAAATCTCCAATAATCCTGTTGCATTTTTCAATGCTACATAATATTTGAACTCCAATTTTTCCTCGGAAATGATTTTCCGATTTTCCGTGTACAATTTTATAGTACGCAGGGAAATTCAATAATCTGTTAAGGTTTGCTAGAAGCTCTTTTAAAATCATTCTTAGTGATGTAGGTAAAGTGAGGTATTATTTTTACTTAGCGTATTTTCTATTTTCTTAGTCTATCAACGGCATTAAAATCTAGACACGCGGGAGCGTGTCAAGCCAAGTTCAAGTAACAGAATTAAATTATTCCGAACCAGCCTCTCTAGCCAAGCGACATTTTTAATAGCGTTAACGATGATAAAAATCGTGTGTAATAATAAATGACATCTCACTTCGATAAGTAAGAAATTCCATACTTTGCTACAAGCATTGTAGTCAGCCACGCGGGCATCATTAAGCGTTTGACAGATCTTCGCGTGTACAGGTGGTAAGACACACTGGGCAGCTCATGCAGTAGATTAGTTTGGGTATAGATCCACACTCCCAAGGCTCAGGCCAACTTGTTTCCGGAGTCTCCTCATAGACTTTCAAATTTCAATTAAAATCGTGTCATTGCATCACGGAAAAAAGGAACACTTTCAAAGATATATAATTAGGTCAATTTATGCGACTCAATATCGACAATGAAATTTGCTAGTAGCCACCGTAATAAAACCAACAGCGTCAGATTACCATATTGCACAACAATTTCATTACTTAATTAACAAAATCTCAGACATATTAAGGAAGCCATAATCATAATCACCAACTGAATCGATTAGATAAAAGCGAAAACAACAAGAAACTTTCACTTGAACCCACGAAACCTTACTTTATATTTTATGAATTTTACAACAGTAATAAAAAAGCCACGGCAAGGAGACGGAACTATAAACATTTTTCTGCTTCAAAAACTTAAGGCCATAAAAATATAGGCAATCATGAGTCAGTGTCAAACTTTACCGCAAAACATGCGGATTACTTTGATATTTTGTGTCCCGTTTGACAGTTTGGTTACCCTAATCAGGTCGAGGGTGGGGGAAAAGGGATCTATAACGATATTGAGGTGGAAGCTGGTAATGTTAAAATGGATATTTATTTGGAAAACCCGCTGAGTTTGCTATCGGGAGGCGTAAAATAGAATGTCTTAGAAGTGTGTAAGTTTGGTGCTGAATCAGATAACGATTTAGATTTATCTAGAAAACTTATTGAGTAAAGTAAATTGTATACTTAAAATACATTTCTTTAATATTAATAGCAACTGGATCGGGAACGGTGAAGCGAGCAGCGAAATTAATTCAGAATGAGATGCTTTTAACGATTTTTTAAAAGCTTCTTATAAATAATGGAATTACAAAAATAGCATTTGAAATAATATACATAAACAATAAATACTATTAGTAAAAGTAAATATTTTTAAGTAAAGAGAAACATCCTTTAGATAAAAACATGAAGAAAGCCTTCAAAGTTGTCACCATTTGAGACCATTAACAAGAACCTTGGAAGCCGTCACGAACAGATACTAAACTGGCCTAGAAAATAATTAAAAGCACCACCCGACACATTTCTATGGCGCTCTGTGAAATCTGTCCTTCGCCAGACAAGGCTACTGTGTACTATAGATAAATACAGAAGTAGCACAATATTTGAATCATTAAATTGTAAATCTAAAACTGTTATTTCAAAGTCGGTACTCGTAAATAGAATGCCCACCTTTTTCCACCTTTATGGTAAATATTTATACTTTGGTAGATTTACCAGCTTTTGTGGTTGCATAACTTTGGTTTGATTGAATCAATTGAAGTCAACCTTGATAAAAAAAAATACAATCTACTCATTGTGAGGTTGAGGGTACAAAAGTATTGTTTTGTGGAACTTCTTAATTTTCTATTAGATGTTTGCAACGGGGGACCGTGTAGGGGGGTACGGGTGACAATAAATAGCCCGACCCATATGATGGAAGGTGGAGTGGAAAATTTGAACGGGAAAACCAGTGCGTGTTTAGGGCTGCTCAATTAATTGTAAAAGCTCTGAATTGGGGAACCGAAGGAGAAAAAAGGGTTTAATTTTAAAATGTTCCCAAATTTTTTGTTGGGATTTTCCAGAAAAAGGGTCGTCGATGTGACAACTAATATCTTGGGAGGGATCGCGGTTTCAAGATTGCTTGAACATTTTCACAATCTTCGAGTGGATGTTTTTAGTTTTTCTGACGGTTATCTAGAAATTTATGGCCATTTGATGTGTATAGAGCTTTTAGTCTCCTTGTTTTGTCAATAATTTGCTTGCAAATAATTTAATTTATTTATAGAACTATCAAGTTCAATAGTTTAAGCATCGTATAGAAACGCAATAAATTCATGGGCAGAATTTTACTATGTCAAAACAAATGCTTACTAATACATTTAATAGCTATACAATACAGAAATAGATCAATAAACAAGTCATAATAAAATCAAAACATTGTAATAAATTTTTCTCTCAGCATCCCATTTATACTCGAACAAAGAGTCTATAATCGAAATGACAAGCAAAATATTGATTTCAAAGTCCCGGCTGTCAGCCCTGGATTATCATCAAGTCCACAAATATAACGAATTTGTCACTCCCCGGCTCATTCCCACCAGATAAACGAACCAGCTGACTAACTGAGTTATTATAATAATTTTACGACTTACAATTAATTTATACTGGTTCACGTGGCAAAGGAATGAGACTGAGGTAAATTTTAGACATTCTTTCGTATGAAACTGTGGGTTAGACAATTTTGAAAGCGTTAATTTCGGCTTTCTTTGGATGTTGTACAAAGGAAAGCGTTTTATAGTACCAAAGTTTAACTGTTATGGCACTTTTTAATGACACTTCAAGCTTTTAGAATTTAATTTCAGTAAATCAAAGACTTTTTAGGTGTTTTTGAATTTGATTGTCAATAGTAAGTCTACATTTTGCCGAAACAATAATATGTCTATAAGGTCCAATTAAATTCTTTTGCCATTTGACGTGATATTTTCACTTAAACAACCACCAACTTTAGCCGGTATATAAAAAAAAAAAACATTTTAAACTGACCTGTACCGTTCAAAAAGTTATAAAAATATGAAGTTTTAGCGCAAACTGAACCTTATATTTATATTAGCACTAGCAGGCCGCCCCGGCCTTGCACGAGTAATAAAAAAAAGATTTAAAATTGAAAATAAATTATGTAGCTTCCCAACAGTGAAAGAATTTTACAATCGGTTCAGTAATTTCAGAGCCTATTCAATGCAAACAAACAATCAAATCTTTCCTCTTTATAATATTAGTATAGATTACAGTTGTTTTTCCTAAAACTCGTTTTTGTTTACATGTTTGGAATATAAATTGCGAACGCAGTATAGTATACAAATTGTACAAAATTTATAGAAATTATAGCTACATTCGAGACACGGAACATTTCGTACAAAATTGTTATTTCTTTACCAAAATTTTCACGTTAACCATTCAGAAATGCCACTTTGCTCCAAGGTTAGAGGGTTATCCAAACTTAGGAAAATATCTTTTGTTATTTTTTAAGTAGATGACACAATGTATTTCTTTAGACTTGACCCAGATAAATGGGTCGCTATCTAAGACTTAGGCTAAGAGTTTTACTGCTAAAACCCAGAACTTTCAGCAAAACACTTAAATGTTTTTGTAAGGATAAACTGTACAAAAAACTCTTCGGGACAATAAAATACTTTTCTTGAAGACTTTTTGCTATTTTTCAAACAAAAACGGAAATTATGTTTGGTCTATAATAAAGTAGGTATTGTCACACTGTTCAAATGGGAACGATTGTGTTACAAGTTTTTTATGGAATTTAATCTTGGTCTTTTTAATATCTTCTTTTTATTTAATACTATGTAAGTGTCTATTATATCTAATATCAGCAGAAACACCTTGAACGGGAACAAACTTGGACTTTTGATAGAAGGCCAAACATATGACACTGGTATAATCAGGTCAAGGGCATATAGGCCGTCCCAGGGTTGTTGCGTGGCCCAACGCCATATTAAACAGGGACATGGATTTCGATTATAACGCATTTGTTTTCCTTATTTTTGCAGATATTAAAGACAGGTCGTCAGAGGTCTGAAATTTTGATACTCTGGAAATGGGCATAAAGTCTCAAAAATTAGGACAATTCGGAGGTTTTAGGCTGGTTTTTACCAGGGATGAGTGACTGTGGAAACCAGTACCGAAACAGAACACAGTATAGCTTAATAGTAAGTATCCTTCGCCAGATTTTCTCTTCATCGAATGTGGTGTCTTGCAATTTTTACCGGGCCAGATATACAGTTAGGTTTTTCAACTCAAGAACGGGTGGATTGATTTTCATGCTCTTTGATTGGTAGGATTCGTCTCCACCCCAACCAGTAGAATAACTATAAAACCACGAAATAGATAACTATTCCGTGATAAAAACATCGGAAAAAGTTGGAAAGGGGAGCTACTTACGCGGATGAAACCGCGGGGCACCCCTAGTGTGTAGTAAATATTTCACGCAATCGGATTTTTTTGTTACTTGTTTGTTATAGTTTTGGAAAGAGAAGAGAATAGCCATAGGATCTTCTGTTGCCACCATCTTACCTTGACTAATATCTCCAGCGCTTCCACGTACGACTTCTCTGTTTCATACAGCTCAACCACAACATGTGTTCGAGTGTCCTGAAACAAAAAAAGGGCTGTTAATATTGCATTTCAAAATTATTTTGTTTCTGCATATTTCTAAAGTTGATATCTGGGACTCCAATATTTCGTGGCTTATGTAGCGAACAAATCATTTTAGAGAGGCATATTGATTTTTTATAATACGTTTAGTTAATAAGTCGTTGTGCGCGCTGTTTGGTGTTACAATAAAATTTTATATCTTTTTTTTCAATTTTTTTCTATATTTTGCGTCTCATTTCAAATAATTTTGTGGTATTTAAAGCTGAAATTATAACAACATTTGTACCATAAAGCCGTTATTAATCATAATAATTAAAGATTTTATTATTAAATTGCGAAATTAATTAAGAACCAGCATTTTCATAACAGGCAATTGTTTTCCCTACAAAAAAAGGCAAAAGAAAAGTTAATGTTTAAAAGAAATTCATTTAAACGAAGGCATGATATTTACATAAATATACGGCCAAGTATACACTGGGGTACGACGCACAACTAAGTGGGTACAGTCGGGCACATAAATATTCATACGGTTTGAGTTGCGTTAGGTACAGGTAAGGAAAAAAGGTTTGGCCTTCGGTAGAATTATTTTGGGTTGTTTTTTCGCATTAGAGAATTTCGTTTCATGACTTTTAAGGGTAGCAACCTAACGATAAAAGTGAAACTGCACGTATGATTGATAAATGTCGAGGTCAAGTAATTTGATCAAACTGTTTGATTAAATAAAAAAAATACGAATTTTCCTATTTCTTCATGCTATTTGACCTTTCTTTTTTTATAAAAATTTCACACTGACATTAATGCCAATTTAAAAAAAAAAGAAAACAGTTTTACCCAGCCTCTTTAATCAAATTACTTGAACTATGGCCCAACTAAGAAGAGCTCTTCAAAGTGGTAATAAAAAAAATTGATAATGTATTTTCATGAGATTAATCTAAATTAAAATATTTAAAAATATCCTTTAATATTATATATTTTAATTTTACCTACACAATAGAAAGACAAAACAAAAACAAACTATAAATTGGTTTTTAAACACCAAAGACAATTTTAAGTTCCTTAAAATAACGGCCATTTTAGACGCCAATATTAACCTTTCTCAGCCCTTGTAAGTAAAGCAAAAGGCACTTTTTAATTAGACAAATGCCTTGTACCAACATACTTAAGAGTTTCTGTAGCCGGGATTTTCTGAAGTTAGTTAAGTAAATCGGGATCTCTTTACAAAATTCTAAGGTATAAGAATAAAAAACTCCAAGCTTTTCAACCAAATAGCTTTGTTTTGTAAGTTAATAAGAATTGTTTTATTTTATTTTTTTGAAATAGCTTTCCTTTGGTCAATGGAAATACTTAATAAAATTAGTATTGCAGTATTAAAAAAAAATGATACTTTACTATTTTGCACCACATTTATGACTGGTATTTGGTATTGTTGGTTGACTACACGAGACCAAAGGTCAAAATTTTTCTAAAACCATATTGCTTATCCTATGCTATTATTTAAACACGTCTCAATTAAAGGTTTTCGAGTTTTTAAAATGCGAGCGCTAATAACATATAATTATGACTAATTTTTAATATATAAAAATATCATTGCTTATTCACAAGAATCTCGATTTTGCAGCAACTGCTTAGCAGGTTCTAAATTCAGATTATCTATAGAACAATTTAACAAAGCATCTGCTAAACATCGTAGAGACTTTTATAAATAAGGCCCCTTAACTTGAAGGAAGATTTCTTTTTTTAAGTTTAAATTCATTATTTATGGTTATTTAATCATATAACAATATTAATTTAATTCCAAGAAACTTAACTATATATACACAACAAAAATAACAACATTAATTGATCTAAATAAAACATAAAACCTAAATATGGCATCAATAAATTCGTCCACATCCCTGTCCACTGAGAGAGTTCCCAAAAGGCTGGCGGCATTGCCACTTTGAATGGCAATGCTTATCCTTTGTCCAAGGTAAAAGCCAGCCCTTGTGTCGAGCGAAGTGTCAACAAGACGTTTGGCTAGATCTTTAAAAAGCATGTGCGCACTCGGACCCCACGAGCCAAGAGTCTTAACCCCAAACGGCTCGAATATATAATTTTAAACAAGGTTGTTATAATTCCACCGTTTGAGGTTCTCAGTAGCGGCAGCAGCGGCCACCAGCACAGCCCGTCGAACTAGGAAGATGGCGCAAGAGTGTCGTCACACGTAGCGTCCCAAATTATTTATATTTCTTATTATATTTTTTTTCTATTTTCTTATCTACAAAGAAAATGGGTGATTAAAATTGTTTTGGTATTGGGGCCATCAAGATAATTGACCGAAATTGTAAAGTCATTGTGATAAAACCTACTAAATGTTCTGGTTCGATCATAAATATTAGTTCGAACTAACTTAAGTACCGAATAGCGTGATATTTGTGTATTTGGAGACAGTAATGAGAATGTTTATCTATCATTTAGATATAAAACAATATTTAATTTAGAAAATATACTTTTATAGGTGAATGTACTGCACTGCACTGGTAAGGACAAGTTAAATCGTAAAATTAGTCTCAAAACAGAGCGCGCCGTTTTATTAAAACTAACTAAAAACATAATATTTCCTTTATAATATTGGAACCATGGATATTTTCGCTCTAACGTCTGTCGTCGCACGGAAAATCTTACTTGCAGCAAAATTTGCTTATAGTCGACACAACGGATCAGCTAAATTCCGTATTTTACATGGAGCGACTGCCTAACTGACCTCTACAACCAATTTTACTGGGTAACAGAGTATCCCAGGGTAAGACTGATTGTCAGACTTGTAATGACTTAACGACTACCAAAGATCAACGTACCAATGACAGTCGGGACTAACGGCTTAACATGCTTTCCGAGGCATGGAGGGACTCGGTATGTTTACAAATGGTCACCCATCCACGGACTAACCGCAGCGAGCGCGACTTAACCTTTTTTATCGTTCAAACCGTACGGCTTACACTTAGCCAAGAGCCCCTTAATGCGTAAATAAACCGTCAATATTCCTAAATAATTATGAATACGCCACACGAAAGATAAATATAAATACCTAAGTGTTATTCAGTTATCTCAGGGCTGACATTATGATCTTAATTAACCGTATTTCTTTGTTATTTGGGAAATAATTATGTAATATCATATTTTGTTTTACTTACAAAGCCTTGAATGAATGGCGTTATTGTTCTGTGTTCAAAGGTATTTACGAAAAATACTGTCTTAACAGAGTTTTCTTTGTTTGCTATACTTTGACGTTTCTAGAGTCCTCGGAAGTCCAGACGTGTATGTAAAATATATTTTCTTACTTATTGATGTGGGAAATAAACAACAAATCAACCAGGGTATCAAACTCTTATCGAAAAAAAATATATGTGAACAACAACACATACATTGCTCTGAACCCAAATAATTAACTACACCAATTGCGTTATGGAATCAGAGACGAGGGTATCACAAACACCTACCCCCGTGACAATGTAGAAATTGGCTTTCTACATTGACCCGTCCGGGGATCGAACCCGGGACCTCAGCGCTAGCGACACCCTGAAATTCAGTGTGTACACCACTCGACTACGAAGGGCGTTGGTCGTCGTCATGAAACGAAAATGCTATTATTACAGCATACTTACAAGGTTCGAATCAAATACCAATGTTATATTATGTACAGTCACTCGCAAGATTTAAAACGTGCACTCACATAATTAAGTAGGGGTGTGATGTTAAACAAAGTACCTACTTATTTATTGCTTGTGATAAGTACAATTAGCACGCGTGTCTTAACTCTTAAGCTTTGAGTAATGAAAATGATTTGGTCGATCTCTATTCATATAAAAAAAATATGAATTTATAACGACGTACAGTTTAAAAAATAATCTTTTTTATATGATGACCTCCGTGATCGAGTGGCGTGCACACCGGTTTTCAAGAGGTTGCCAGCTCTGAGGTCCCGGGTTCGAACCCCGGACAAGTTTTCTACCTCAGGACTGAAAGTAACTCTGTCTATCTGTAACGCTTTCACGGCTAAACCACGCTCCCGATTTTGATGAAATTTGGTTCGAATTTAATTTGAACTGTAAAAAGAACATAGGTTACTTATTGACGCGATAACCGACATTCACGCGGGCGGAGCCACTGGTAAAGCTAGTAGTATTATAAACCAATAGTTCCTAAATAATTCGGTACATTAGTATTACACATTTAATATTCTATCGTTACGACATCGTTCATGGTCTTTAGGGATCTAAATATGAAGGCATAATAATATTACCTAGCTACTTTACACAAACAGTTAACTATGACATGAGTTAGTGAGTCCCAAAAGTGCCGAAACGTACGTGAAACATGCAAAGGTACTGAAGGGAAATAAAATAAAATTTACTGTTATAAATGGCCGATTTTGTCGCCTCTCTAAACACGCTATTGTGACTTTAAAATTTGAGGTGTTTATTACTTAATGTTAGTGTATTTCCAGTAGATATTTACTCTGTGTTTTTTGCTTAATAAATATAATACTAACCATTAAAAAATCAAAATTATTTGTTTGTTAAACATAAGTGGAAATTTACACTTGATGGAAAATTTTAAGTTAATGTAGCACTGTTTTGCCATGAAATAAATAAATATCATTTAATAATATCATTATAAACACATAATTCAATGGTTACGGTGACGGCCTTGTGATCGAGAAGTCACAGGTTCGAACCCCACCCATTGCACTATTGACGTGAACCCATTCCAGACAAGCATATTTACCCAATTTGCAGTATTGTTAACCCTTACAACTAAGCTAAATAGTTTAGTTGGAGGGGTTAACAAGATTGCTAGTAATTTTAATTCCACCCACATGGCTACTAAACTGTACAAAAACAAAAAGAAATATTATTTTAAACAAATAAATAAACATATTAAACCACCTATAAATGTTTTTATTATTTTCTTATTAACACTAGGTTCAGCCTGTTATGGGGCTGTTGCCATGAAAATTATATCGATTTGGGTTCAACCCTCGGTACGACATAAATATTTAAGTGATTCGCCGCTGGTATTGATTTCGAGTTTGTGTGGCATATAAAGGTTTTTCCATGTTTACAAGAGCTTATCTATGAAAAATTGTAAAATCTATTGTATATAATGTTATTCTATTAAGTACTTTATGTATTAAGATTATTATTTTTATTACTCTTAATATTCATGATGAAGAAGTGGAATAAGTAAATTATTTTGTTTATTAATTACCTTGGGGTAGTTAATAAACAAAATAATTTCCATTTATTTATCTATCTAATAAGCCCGTATTGTCCCACTGCAGGGCAAAAGCCTCCCTCTCTCTCTTCCACGCACTTCTGTCCTGAGCTAGGATGGGCCAGTCCTTTCGGTAGGAGTCAAGTTGGTCTCTTCACCTCTTTTTCGGTCTGCCGCGATGTCGTCTAGCGTTATGTGGGACCCACTCTGTAGTTGTTTTTACAACAAAATAATTTAGTTTTAGGAAAATAAAACCGGCTTCTTACGGTACCGGATATCGCGGATGACCCCGCAACGCCATCTATAGAAAGGTCCACGTCCATGATAGCGCAGACGCGTCTGCCCCGGTCCGTCGCAATCCACCGCGAGGCGAAGTAAACCCTAAGGCAGTTAAAATTGGGTTTGATTCTCAACACTCACTGCGCGGTGCGTGGCTGTCCGTTGTCGTCGGACGTGCGGGGTGGTAAGTAATATCGCGCACTATGGCTAGCTTAAACTACCAAACTTACAAAAGTAATAGTTACTAGGATGCGGCTGTTGTTTCAAACATTTCACGACATAATTAACACGCAATTTACTACTAATTTATTTATTACCAGCTGTTTCCCGCGGCTCCGCCCGCGTGGATGTAAGTTATCGCGGCAAAAAGCCTATGACCTTTCTCAGGCTCTAGACTATCTGTTTACCAAATTTTATTTACATCGCTTCTGTAGTTTTGGCGTGAAAGCGCGACAGACAGACAGACAAACAGAGTTACTTTCGCATTTATAATATTTGTAAGGATGAATGAACCATTAGGCAAAATTATTTATTGCTACTTGATTTAAATAAAGCAAATCATAATTATTTGAACCAAAATTGTGTATCCCTTATCCTTCAAAATCGATAGTTGAACTCCCCCAAAACAAGTGAACACAACCCTACAATGCTCATAGCTGACAAAGTGTCAACCCTCTACATTTTACAAGCACATTGTCGGCGTTAACACGTGCGTGTTACAATGAAAGATGACATTTTCAGACATACAGCTCACTTAACACGAACTTATTGCCCTTTGTGAAAATATAATGTGCTTATTAAGTGTAGTTTGTTTTTTAAAAGAGCTTAATGGTAATATATTTGAGTATAGTTGTAAGAAGTTCACCATACTGCGAAATCTTGGGACAACTCACAAACGGCCATCTGATCCCAAACTAGGCAGAGCCTGTATTATGGCGCCCTGATAACTGATAAACATACTTATATATTTAAAAATACATATTATTAGAGATAAATTACACCCAGACACAGAAAAAATGATCGTGCATATCACACAACGATTGGTCCTGAGTGGGAATCGAACCCACGACCTCCGGTTTAGCAGTTAGGTTCACTTACTACTGGACCAACAGGCCTGAAGATAATGTAAGATGACATGTACAATTGTACACTTCGTCTTAACGTTCACTCACGTTAAAAGCGATCGTACAGCTTTTATACGGCTTTTGTTCAGACATTATTAAGTACAAATTTGTAGAAGGATACAGTAGTAGCTTAGATTTATTGTGAAATTTTCAAAGGGCTTAGAATTAAACAGCAAGGGAAGAAATTTTCAAAAATAGTTGAAATTAGAAATGATATAATTTGGTGAAAATTCAAATTACCCTTTTAAAACACAGAATAATTCGACAAAAAATTTAAATAGACATTATAGAATGCTTCAACATCGCATAAAACGAGGCATCACACTTAAGTGTACTACTAGATTATTATTAACTGAAAAAAGAAGAAGGTTTTCAAGATGACGTGTATATTTTTATTATATTAATGCCATGTAAAATATCTCTACATATCGCTTTGCTAAAAACAATCGCTCCAAAAAACACACGCGAAACATATTATACAGATCAATTTGAAAACCCAATAACCAACACCCAGGTATTATGCAATCGTCAAAATATAAACAGAACAAACACGAAACTCGCACGTGCGATGTAAACCTTTCAACACGAAACAACATCGCAATACGAATACGATAAAAGGAACACAGGAGGAAAATTATTGTAAATGGCTTTGTGTAAATTCTGATACAAAAGCTATTGAAAATTATTTTTAATTATTTGTTACGCATTAACGCATGCGAAGCGAATATTTGTAATTAAATACAAATAGTAGAAAAAAAACTTAAACCTCAGGCAGGACTCGAACCTGCGACCACTCGATCCAATCGCTTTACCAACTAAATTACCGAGGTCACTGCCTGGAAGTTTAAAGGAAAATGATTTTTTGGGGACGTTTCAACCATTTTTTATTATAGATTTATATGATGCGTCATACATACATAAACAAGTTAAAGGTTTTTTAGGTTTATTTTTCTTTTAAACAATAAGTATTAGTAGAGCTACGCAAATTGGGATGTTAATATTTGTTGTATCTCCGTCTTCTAGATAGTAAAAAAATATTAGACACGTATTTTTTCTTTTGTCTCGTAAACAAAAAATTTGGAAGATGGAGAGAATGAAAACGACGCGTGACGCCACTGTTACACAATTTTAGTGTTAATATTTACGTCACAAGCCCCTAACTTGAAATTTAAAGTGCTTTATCTTTGTCAAATTTTATTGTTTCGATATAAGAGAAAAGATACGTGTATAATATTTTTTGATAATAAAAAAATTCAGACATTAAAAAAACATTTCAACATGCTTATTGTAATTAATTGTTGTGTGTATTGTCTGTGTAGGTTAATCAAGTGACCAAATTTATGTGCATAACAAGCCTAATAATTATAGAAAAGGAGTAAACACATGTGTAAATAATATTGCCATTTTGAGTGTAGAAACAAATTGAGAGAAATGTCATGAAAAGGAAACAGAAGGTATACAAATGGAACCCAATGGCAATGAGATGTAAGTATCAAACACGGGCTGTGTATGTCAGCAGACAAACATCGCAATCTGAAGTATTGACGAAGTATAAGGAGTTACTGCGATCAACCACAATTCAATACTAAAATCGTACCACAAATATCAATCTTACTACCATGTAATAAGGTCGTAATTAATGCAACAGCATTACTGCTAATGAGCGAGTTCTTTATAAGGAAAATTTTCGGGGAAATGATATGATCCCAAAGGGTTTTTACCTGAAATTTCGAGACAATGTTTTTGATCATTACTGTTTGATTGAAAACCCAAAATAATAAAGAGTTAATTAAACTTTACTTCTCCAAAAATAAGAGTATATTTAACCCGTAGTCGATTATTTTAAATCTATTTCTTTAAAAAATAATGCTTAAGCTCAGTGGCGTGCCATTGGAGAAGCTTATGTCCAGCAGTGGACGAACCTAGGCTAATGATGATGATGATACGTTTTAACACCATGTTATTTCTAGAGTAGCATTAGGTTTTTAGTCAACTTACTTTTGTTATACTAAGTATCCACTTAAATATTGTTTTATTTATTACGGCTGTGTTTTGTCTCATCGTCTGTAAAGGTATTTGTGATAAACAGGAAATGACGACAAGAGATTCAACAAAACGCCAATCAGTACTCAAATGTGAGTTTACATCATGACATTTGTGTACACACGCAAATTGCATACGAGCCATTCACAAATTATGCTTCACCGAGATTCTACCATAAATTCCAAGAACAAACTATGACTGTCGCATTTCAAAGAAACTCAGATAGAAACTGCGACAAAATAACAAGTTTTCTCCATTATTGGAGTTACAAAAAATAATACTACAATAATAATATCTTGGGATAACTCACACACGGCCATCTGATCCCAAACTAGGTAGAGCCTGTTTTATGGCAACCAGACAACTGATAAACATACTTATATATTTCTAAATACATACATATATTATACATAACTTACGCCCAGACGCCAAAGATTTTTCCTGGGTGGGAATCGAACCCACGACATCTGGTTTAGCAGTCAGGTTCACTAACCACTAGACCAACAGGGCTGTCGAAATAAATGTTCAGGTCAAATTGTAGTGACGTTTTTAGCATCAGAACAAATTGTAGTGACGTTTTTAGCGTCAGGACAAATTTTTTACAGTTCCTCTGTAATATAACATTATTTCCAATAAAAATAAACAAGATTGCAAACTAGGAAGGAGATTGAATAAATTGAAAATCCAATAAACGCCGGTTCTTGCGATGCTTCTAGATTTGCGAGCAACGCCTCTGGTGAGGTTAATAGAAATTCCAGCTACTTTAAATTAGTTCCATGAAGATGTAAATAATAATCAAATTTTAACCACTTCGTTGCAGTTATGCAATGCTTTTTACTCCGAAGGATAGCATAATCACGATGAGGAAAGCTCTTGCGAGTTTAACTTTAAATTAAGGTTCTGCAGCTTTTTTAAAGTGAGTCGTAACGAACAAACTGATTACTCTTTAAGAGTTAATATTTACGACTAACTGACCTAACTAAAACTAAACTAAGCTAACCTAACCTCACTTTCTAAAAAATAATTTTGCTACACTTTATAACAACACGTATGGACCTACTCAATATACATTATACAGCCTAATTTTCTTTGCGGTCTTATGGTAGTCAAGAGAGACATGAAAGCGCATCATCACACATGATACGCTTTTAAGGGTTCCATATCCAAGGGATGCAAACGGGGCCCTATTACCAAGCCTTCGCTGTTCGTCCGTCCATCCGTTTGTCCGTCAAGAGGTTGTATCTCATGACCAATAATAGCGAGAGAGTTGAAATTTTGACCGTGTGTATTTCGGTGACCGCTATAACAAATAATAATAAATTAAAAATTAGAAGGTGCTCCATAAAATGGCACGGAATACTTCATGCGCGAGTCATCTCATATTGAAATTTAAAAAAAATAATGTTGACAACTCCCAAGCCGATTTCGAAAGCAATTTATTTAGGCTAGTAGTTGGTCTGCATTTACTAATCCATTCTCACAAGGTTATTTTGATAAATTTGCAAGTACCAAATATTTTCCAATGAAAAAACCCGCCATTAACATACGCGATGAAATGGTGTTATGAAAAGCTTACCGAAGTGATTCAACTTATTAAATGATATCATTAAATACGATATTGTGATCCGTAACATTTCTCGTGATGCCTATTTTTAAACTGTTTACGTTAAATTCAAAGGCCAAGTTTTCGATGATTCAGCTAGTATACAATTTTTAGATCTAGACTAACGAGTAAAGATACCAAAATAAACATTATTTGAAGTTAAATGTATTCTCGTGTTTATTTTAGCATATAATGAATCAGATTAATGAAAATTAGATGGATTTACTAAAGATGTTATGGGGATTTGTGTTTCTGCTAATGTTATAAATTTGAAACATCAGAGTTTAAGTAAACATTGTATTTGAGCGATGTTTTGATTATACATATACCTACTATGGTTATAAGACACATAAATCATACATAGCAACATAAGAGAAGGGCTTGTGTTAAGCCGCGCTCGCCGCGGTTAGACTGTGGATGGGTGACCATTTGTAAAAATATCGAGACCCCCTCCTTGATTTGGAAAGCACGTTAAACCATTTATCCCGACTGTTGTACGTTGATCTTTGACAGTCGTTAAGTCATTACAATTCTGACAACCAGTCTTACCATGGGATACTGTGTTACCCAGTAAAATGGGTTGTGGAGGTCAGATAAGCAGTCTCTCCATATAAAATACAGTATTCAGCTGAATCTGGTATAATTGGAAACCAACACCAGCATAGCTTGGGAAAAGGCTCTAGCAAAAGATAAGCGAAATAAAAGATGCCAAATAACATATAAGAGCTACTTATTTAGCGAGACTTAAAAAAGGACTACAAAAGAGAAATAAAAAAAGTACGCTCTTAAGTAAATACTATAAATAGATGTATTTGTAGCTTTGTAAATTATCGGTGAGGAAAATAAGTAAAAGAGTGGTGTGTAAATTGTGAAAGAAATTATGATGCCAGCTAGACATCATAATTTCTTTTAATAAAGACAGGCTTATGTCCAGAAGTAAACTGAAATTCCGTTGATTGATAACATCTATATGAAACATTATATTCCATGTAAGATAACAAAGATAAAACATTACATAACCTACGTATTAACACTAGTAACGCTACAGTTAATACTATCCGTAGTAATGAATAAATAATGCCTTATCGAAACAGCTGACGCGGCTGATGTTATTCTCACGGCCTTACAACAGTTCAATATTCATTTACTATAAAGAACGTTGAAGTAAATATTTAATAAATAGACTTTACAATCAAGAAATTGCTAAACAGCTGAAACTGCTCTTTTATGGATAATAAATAAACGTGGACAACATCACACACATTGCTCTGAACCCAAAGTAAGTAGCTAAAGCACTTGTGTTATGGAATTCAGAGACAACGAAGGTACCACAAAGAAGAAAAGTGTAGAAAAGTGGTTTTCTACATTGACCCAGGGATCGAACTCAGGAGCTCAGAGCTGGCGACACCTTAAAAACCGGTGTGTACGTTACTCGACCACGGAGATTGTCAAATATGTTCGAATATTTTGCAGCAACTGGTATTTTTTGGTTCATCAATTTTAGGAGTTTTGTTTCTCGAAAAATTTCAGGTGTTCCAATGGACCTTGGATTTTGTTATGTTTTGTCTCCATAGTCCAGCATTAATTCCCGATGCCCGAATATATTTAGTACCTTACCAAAAATATCTGCGAATGTTTTCAGAATAACAAAAAACCTTTTAGATGACCGAATTTACATTAAACCTTGAACAAAGGTAAGACTTATGTTTCAAACGGGCCTTTATGAACAAGCCCTTAAGCTGATTTTGGGATGAAAGTATCCATGTCCTTCGGCAAACTATATGCAAATTACGAAGACGTGTCGATAAAAACCTAACACGTACAAAAGACAACAAAGACAATAATTTGGAACAGTACAAAATGAGAGCAAAATAATATTCATACTGTTTATTATAAACTTATGGAATCATTCCTTAATTTTTCTTCAGTGTAAAATTTATAGTCAAGTATAGACATTCTTGACAATTTAGAAAATGAATTGGGAAACCAACAATTAATAAACTTAAATGAGTAGTACTAACATAATTATTTAGGAAATCATCAACTTAAAAGCATGGAAAAATAATTAATTGATGCTAATAAAATTATTTTCCTTGCATAATGTGTCAGTATGTGTATTGTTTTTTTTTAATACCTGGTAGATTATTAAACCATGTTTGTTATTATCTAATTTACTGGCTAAATTGATTATTACTTTGCATGAGCTCAGGCAACCTCCCCATTCTACAACCACCAACTAGTTCCTTCCTTCCCTACACGACGACATAAATCATTAACCATTAGAATAGCCCTAAATCAAATCCCAGACAGCATATACTTAACAGTCAGTACATATAACACACGTGTTATCATACAAACACAGCTATGACTCCGTTATCAGGACAGTCGGCGACCTCGGTCCACTCGTGAACGATCGATATACCATTAATTATGTTCCTACCGTGGCTACTGGAACACTGCGCGATAATGATTCAGTGCTGAATGTGAATTCAGATTCTGAGGCTATTGACGCGTTGTAAGATATTGATACGTATGATGGAGGTGATTTAAATCTATGTAATGATGGAGATTAGTAACGTTGGTTATCGTCTTCTGCGAAGCCTTTTACCAAGCTATGTTGGGGTCGCCTTCCAATCTTACTGGATTTAGTTGAATACCGTATTTTACGTGGAGCGATTACCCATCTGACCTCCACAACCCATTTTACTGGGTGAGAGTAATGTTGATTATAAAGACAGAAGACAGATTTGGTAGTAAGCAGTAAAAAGGATAAAATATATTCTTATTCCTTTCAATACTTAAATTTGGATTAGAACCTGTGCGTTGTGCATTTGATTCAAAAGTGAATACCATATGACTAGCTGTTTAGATTCCATAATCAAATTATTATTTTTTTAATTTTAATCACAATTAATTGAAATTAATCCTAAGCAACAAAGTTAATGTAATTTATTAATAGTGGCCAGTATTCGTTACCTGAACAACACGTTTTAATTATTCATCATCTATTTCCAAATGTATGTCTGTCATGGCGGCATTTCGGAATTCTTGTCGGCGATTTTAATTCCCAACCTTGACCAAAGGAAACAAAAGTCGGCCAAGGATGAAAGTTGAATTATTAAAGCGTTTTATTGCTTTTTAAGGCAGCATTTTGTACAGAATGAACTGATCCCTGGATTATTAAAAAAATGTACATTTTAAATAATAAAATATAAAAAAAAACTTTTCATGAATTATACAACAAATCAAAATGTATAAATAAATAAAGTATTCAGCTGAATCCGGTGAGACTGGAAGCCGATCCCAACATAGCTTACGAAAAAGCTAAGCATTAGTAGAACAAGACAACAATATAAATAAACAAGCTATAAATACTATTTAAAGATGTCACATAGAAAGAAGTAAAAACCTTTCGATTATCTTAAATTCAGTTGAAAATTAAAATAGATGAGTCACTTTATGTGATCTAAATACTTCGAGATCCCTCCTTGCTCCAAAAACTGAACCATAATCTTTCAACATCAAAAAATCGATGGCGAAACACAACCGAAATAATTTCACCAGTACAAATCCACATAGGTATTCACACACACCCTCAATATCCAATTTCACAAAATAACTGGCAATCTGCGAAACCGTGAGATCCCAAAATCTCAAGGGACATCTTTGTTCCCATCCTGGTTATCCAATTCGATACCATCGATTATCAAGACCAAAATAACAAGAACTAGCCTCGTTAAATATATCATAAAATACTGATGGAAACGTTAACGAGAAGGGGTCTTGATAAAATGGGTATTGGATTCTGAAATGTTAAAGGGATTTATCGATAAGGTCCAATACTCGAGAGAATATCCTGTTGTTTTTTTGTAAGCACATCGTTTTCTTATTTAACATTTGAGCGCTTTTTCGACTTAAGTTTGTATTGGACAAAATATTTTGATCCAAATTTTGGACCCTATTACAATAATAGCCAGCTGTTTTTATTTTTGAACATTTCATTATTTACGATCTAAAAGTAATTTTTAAACTTTCCTGAAACAAATTTTAATTAATATCAGAATTTCTACAACTTTATAAATTTTTAATGTGTGTGAAATTATAACTTCGCCTACTCAAAATTATGAACAACCTCTTAAATAATTTATTAGCGTCCTCTTTACAGCTATAAACACATTTATTATAATAATATTTTCGTTGTATAAATCCTTGTCCAAATAGAGCTTCTAATGGCTCTACCATTCAAAAATGAGATGGAAACCGGAACTTTACACGTACGTGATAAAATTCCTTTTTGAATGGAGGGGGATCGCAAGTGCCATACATGCACCACAGTAATTGACAAGAAAGTGGGACAAGTCTTCGTTTGAGACAGCGCGTTGGAAGCCGAACGTGACTACCTACACTTTGCCACCCTATCTTTAAAGAAAACATCGCAAAATGTAGCTGAAGGATCTAAGTGAACATCGAAGATTTGTTATTTCTCGTAAGTGAGTGTGAATTTGCCAGAGGAAAGTGAACCTTATTAAAATTAATGAATTAAATGAAATACGAGCTCACCAATAATATAAACGATGTTTTTCTCGTAGGATTTATTGTAATGTAATTGTCTAACACACTTTTTTTGTATTTTGTTATGTTCTCAGATTGAGACGTGCAGAAAATACTATGTTATTTACCTATAGCTTATATCCCATGAATTTTATGGCAAATAGTACGGTAAGGGCACTTAAAAGTACAACCTACGCCAGTCGGGTTAAACATGTTTTAGCCATTCTAGAAGAACAAACAATACTAAGTAACGCATGTAATCTTAACTCAAATATAACCCTTTAAACCATACAAGCAGAAACCAATGTTTGCAGATTTAAAATCCACAAAGCGTTTTCAGATCTCGTATTGTTGACGTTCGTTTACGAGGTCAGATTAAGGTAAAGAGGCCAAAGCAAAAGCCTTCAAGCCATAAATTATATTGTTATGACGTACTTCGTGAATGTACCTTTAGTAAAAGCTTTGTTGTATCCGTTATTCACTGTTAAGTTTGATGCTCCTTGGATTATAGCCTATACAAATAAATAAAAATGAAGTGTCTGTTTGTAATATTAAAAAAACAGTTTTTTACTAAATGCATATTATTGTATATGGTACATAATATGCCAAAACAACATTTTTTACTTTGTCTTTGTCTGTCTGTTTGTTACGGATTATCTTTGGAACGGCTACACCGATTTTGTCGGGACTTTCACTGGCAGATAGCTGATGTAAAAAGGAGTAACTTAGGGTTAATCGAAAACTAAAAAGAAACACTAAATAAACAAATAAGTTTTTTGTTAAATTCCACGCGGACGAAGTCACGGGCACAGCTAGTATTTCTATAAAGTTTAAGTTCTTGGAATACGGTGTGAAGTGTTGAAATGTGGTAATATTATCAAAGGGGTAAATGGTGAGATGAACACCAACACGCCTGTATTCCCCAAAGCGATAGACGGGTTTTGATCTCCTACACTTTATCAAACACTAGCTGTCCCCCGCAACTTTGTTCGCGTGTTTTAGTTTCAACGGTTTTTCATTTTTGCTACTTTTTTCATTTATGCTCCGCTCCTATTGGTCGTAGCGTGATGTTATATAGCCTATAGCCTTCCTCAATAAACGGACTATCCAATACAAAAATATTTTTTTAATTCGAACCAGTAGTTCCTGAGATTAGCGCGTTCAAACAAACAAACAATCAAACAAACTCTTCAGCTTTATAATATTATAGTATAGATTTGAAATCTAATGTTAGGGGTGAGCTCTTGGAGTAAACATAGACAAGCATAGAGTGCGCGCATTGCTAGCCCCTTGTGCCGACGGTAAAAATTGTTTAAGCTGTAAGTACTACGCTCGTTTACTGATTTAAGAGATTTTCCGTGCGACGACCGACATTTACGCGAAAATATCGATAGTTCCGATATTATTAGGGTAATATTAGGTTTTGAGATAGTTTTAATAAAACGGCGCGCTCTGTTTTGACACAAATTTTAAGATTTTATTTGTTCATACTAGTGTCTACAGTTTCAATATCGATATGCGCACTCTAGTTAAATTTTTCTTTTTTGTGTAAGGGTGAGCTTTTTACAAAATGATGATCAACAGTATTAAATCTTAATAAAATACGAGCTTATTGGTATCTATTAAAATGATAAAGACAAATTAAAACAAATGAAGGAGTATATTGATGGTGCATTTATATCTGGCGAAAAAAAGCACTGCCTTCTTCCAGCAATAAAATGGACAAGTTCTAATCTAGTTTTACTAATTCCAAGGCTAATTAGCAAACCTAATCTCTAGTCAATTGTAAATAAACATTACCAATAGCTGTCCGGAGGCCAAGGACGGAATCCAATGCCTACGTCATCTGGCCATAACTCATGAACAGCCTGTTTAAAATGACATGCCAAACATTAGCAAGCTGCCAAAATAGTTTAGGCAATGCTCTTCTCGCCTGTGTTGAAAATCCTGACCTACCCTGAACTTATGTACTCCATTTACTTACATAACTGATATTAATAATCACCAAAATAATACATGGCGCTCAGTAGGGTAGGACTGGGTATGAAAAGACAAAATCTATTTAGCCTGTCAGTTAGATAATAGAAAAAAAATTAACAAGTATTTTTCAGTATTTCAAAATAAGGAAAAACGTTTCAAAGTTCGGGAGAGGGGCTAATGACGACATGCTTTCGCACGAAATGTATAAATCGTGACGTGCAATATTTCAAATTAAAGTAGCGTCGTAAGTTTTTGGTTGCGGAAAAAAAGGAAAAGATACGTGTCTAATATTTTCAATTTATTTATCGTCGGATGGATAAATTAACATTGAACAATAACACATTTTTTTTTGACGTTAAAAAAATATTATTAGACTTCTACCTCATTTAGTATTGAGCACCTACCTATCCACTTATCATTACGGGGTTAATGTTTTGTGTATGTTTGTTGTTGTGTTTGCATGTTTTATTCGCTTTTTTGGTTTTCTCTTTAATACTTTTATTTCACAAAGATTCTAAATCTCTATTAAAATGATAGTTTTAAAAAACACATCCCATTAATTAAAATATTAGTTTGATGATAAACCTACATACATAACAAAAGTACCTCTCTATAACAAAATATTACACAATACAAGAAACTTTATACTTTCACCCCCAACAAAAAACAATACACAATTCGGCCCGCAATTTGGTCAAAACAAATAAAAGACCGTACAACGCACTGTTATAGACTGCACATACATATTTAATTACAAAAGGTCCCTTCACGGGGGAGTAATATTCAACATACGATAGGACCTGTGATGGTATTACGTATCTTGCTAAATGAAAGCCACACCATTATTGCGGACGAATAGCTAATTCGTATTATGTATCGCGTTAATGTTATACATATTAGCAATTTTATAGCAACGCTAAAACAAAAGAGATGTTCGATTTTGGGCTACCACTATGTACGCTTCATAGATAAATATATAGGTATATAAAAAAATAGGAAAATCACATAAAAATACTAACAAATTAATTTGTTAGGTTTTTTAATGTGATACCTCTATTTTTAGGGTAGCTATGACAGTTGTGTTTGAGATAACGTTTGACGACATGTTTTTTTGAGATATTACATAGACACAGATGTCATTGTCATTATTATCTGATCCACCATATTTATTTTTACTCTTTGACAGAATTAATTTTAATTTACATTAAAACGAAGTCAAATTATAGAAAATAAACATTACAAATCGGTTACTATTATATTGTATAGCGATATTTACATATAGTGTGCATAGTGTTAGCCTACGGTCCATACATATATTGAATATCTCCTTTGCAGTCGCTTTTCTTTTTCCAGACACGTAATAAGGCCGCCATTTTATGAGCTTTCAGAACTCGAGTAAAAAGTTTCGATGTAATTTCTAGTTTTATTTTGATGTTCGTTAGTTGTTGGAGTAGGTTTTTTGTTAACTAGTTGCTGATTAGTTTTAGTGGGAAATACTTTTAGACCTTAGAGGAATAAATAAGTAAACTATAGAGCGCGCGTATCTTGTATGAACTGTTGGTACAAGAATAAACATGTAAAATATTAGAATAGTTTCAAAACAGAGCGCCCCGTTTTATTAAAACTATCTTTTAAACCTAATATTACCCTAATTAATAATAATAATAATACCTTGAGATTAATTATATCGGAACCGTCGATATTTTCGCACAAATGTCTGTCATCGCACGGAAAATCACATAAATCAGTAAACGAGCGTAGTAGATTTAGCTAACAATGTGCTTACTTGGCATAAGAGTCTACTAGCGATGCGCACGCTCTATGCTTGTCTATGATTACTTTAAGTTTTGGACCATAGGATCTATATTTTGATCGTTGAGGTATCTTAATTGTTGGTGTGTTGAATTTTTTGTATTTATTTATGTGTATAAATTTTTATTTTATTTTCTAATAAATACATACATTTTCTACGCTCAATGGAACTCTAA
This sequence comes from Diachrysia chrysitis, assembly GCA_932294365.1. Lineage (NCBI taxonomy): Eukaryota > Metazoa > Arthropoda > Insecta > Lepidoptera > Noctuidae > Diachrysia > Diachrysia chrysitis. The sequence continues at coordinate 8,358,502 of OW028662.1, read as the reverse complement.
TTGGGTGAGTTTAGTACACATATAAGTTAATAATAAATGTCATCAACTTTTAAATGCCTAATAGAACGGAACCCTAATAAAGCCGCAACCCTATTGGCGACAACCAAACATAACCTTCTACATAAGTGTCTCTATTCCTATCTACTCGAGACAAATATTTGAATAACCTACATCGCAATAACTACTAGATATTTTGTCCTGAATCTGGGTGTTTACGCGAAGAATATGTGTATGCCAATATGATTGAGACTACTATCTGTAAATAGCGTGTAAAAATAGCGTAAAAAATAGCGTTTAAAAGCTATAAAAAATAGCGTGAAAAAATAGCGTGTAAAAGCTATTGAAACCGTCTACTTTGATATAATATAACTATTGGGGTAGATCATTGGGTATGAAAAGTCAAAATCGAATTAATCCACCAGTTAGATAATAAAATAAAACTAGACACTTATTTTTTGCTTTTTCAAAATAAAAAAAAGCACTAAGTAGATAAAGCGAATCAACGTTAATGTGTGAATGCTAATGACGACATTTTAAATCAATGTATCGTAACGTTAAATAAGAAAAACACGTGTCTAATATTATTTAGATTATATCTGACAGACGTTTAAAAAAAATGTCATCTACCCAATTTCGTCCGTTACATAATAATATTAATTAGTTAAACAGGATTTATACTAAAACAGAGTCGAATCGAATTTTGAAAATTCACCCATATTTTAACAACATAACTTATATTTCATGTGATAAAAATAATACTGAATGACTGAATTCGTGAGCATTCGCGCGAATTAGCGCGCGTTCCCTAGAAATATCTCTTTATAATTATTTTAATTTTAAATCATTTTATATTTATGTAATAGGTCGTACAGCAGACTTCCTGTCTTAGCTATGAATATTTAATTCGACCTGCAAATTTTATATTTAATTTAAATATAGAAAAAAAAAAACAGCTGTCTGCTAAATGTACTTTCTTCAAAAGCGAGGAGTTTCCTGCGCTATTTTCTTTCTATAAGAACCTTTTACAAAGTATAAGAAAACATAAAAAAAGATGAATAAAATCGGTAAATTTGTCCTCGGCGCAACTAAGGAAAACAGGGATTTATTTTTATATAAGTATACCTAAAGATTTGATCTGAACTAAAGGTCCTGTTCGACTAATAAGTCTGTTACCTAAGCTGGATAGTATTGTAAAAACCTACAATGTTGTCTTGTTCACGTTAAGAAGAATTATAACCATCTAAATAAAACGATGAAAATAATCCTCAAACCAAGATGACAACGCATAAAAACTGCAGAGTAAACTCACAGACTAAATTGAGCGTGAAACTTCAAGTTTAGTCCATCATGACAGTCATAAATTATCTAAATCAAGGCTAAGTGGTTCATGAAAACGGGTTTAAGGATCCTCAAATGTTTGAAAATCTTGAGATTTAATACACTCTGTCTTGATTTACAAGATACCATTAGATATTACCATATTTTTATGGCATAGTCGATAAACAGAATAAATGTTGGATATGCGTTGCTTGATTTTATATAGGTATATATTATATGGAAACAGTTCAGAATTGAATACCTAGAGTAATGTCTTGGGGACAAGTAAGACTTTTTTGTAATATTTTCTGCACTTTAAGTTGAAGGTTATATAGTCTAATTGTAAAACAAAAGTAAGAATTCAAAAAAATTTAAGCTGAATAATTAAATGAAAAACTTACAATACGGCATTTTTTCTTTTTGTTTCTTTTGTAGTGTTAATAATTTGGTTCTTAATTATTATTCATATTTTTGTTTTTATTTAATATTTTTTTTAGATATCATCGTTGTTGTGTTCGCCAATAAAGTTATTTATTTCTGTCTCTTTTTACATAAAGAACGAAATGGCCTTTCTTTGATTACTGATTCATTTATGTACTTTTAGTCTTTAGCGAATACAGGGAAAAAGTTCCCTACTAGGTATTGGATTCACAGTTCCTACTTTTAAGAGGTTTCCCAGTACCTGCGCTAGTCAGAAAAATAGGTACTACTATTTCAGTGTACCAGCACTTAAAGTGCATTAAGTATAGGTTTGAAATTCTCGATATTAGTTTTAAACCGCTTTAAATCTGACTTTAAAAGACTTCGAAATTTTCTTTTGTTTCAGAACTAGTATAGTAATATAATAATATGTTTTATTTATCAGATTGATATAACTAAAGAAGAAAAGAACAAAAAGTGAAATCTGTTTATTTCCCAGATAATTTAATTAAACCTTTTTAAGTGGTAAGGTAAAATAACTGTTAGTAGTTTTAAGAAATAGCATATTGAAGTAATCATACTGTTTTTTTTACTTGGTAAGCCTAGGAATAATAATAAATAGGGTTGTGTTGCTCATCTTTTGTTGTGATGGTAGTAAGATTGTCTATTTTGTAGAAAGCCACAAAGTCTTAAGAAAAAAGATAATCTCCCGTCAAGGTTGACTGGTCTGTTGGTCTATTGGTTAGTGACTCTAACTGCTAAACCGGAGGTTTCATGGTTTTGATTCCAATCCAAGTAAAATCTTTATGTGAGGAGTATTTGTTCTGTGTCTGGGTGTAATTTATTTGTAAGATGTATGTATGTATTTAGAAATATATAAGTATGTTTATCAGTTGCCTGATTGCCATAATAAAGGATCTGCTTAGTTTTGGATCAGATGGCCGTGTGTATGTTTTCCCAAGATATTATTATTATTATAACACAAAAATTAGATCCAAATCAAAGAACAAATTAAGTACAATTATAAAAAGGTGTCGTAGCGTAATCATTTGTATTAAATCCGAGTTAAAATCCCGTCTTTCTCTCAAGGAGCTTAACGAAAAGATGTCTCCACAAAACAGATTAAATAAAATTCTTTTATACTCCCTCGTTGGAGCTTGAAGGAGGGCGAAGACAGATTTCATCAAACTTTAAAAATACTCAGACTTATTTCATTTCACTGGAGTAATGAGATTTCCTTCTGGTAGATATTTCAATGCATATTGATTGCATCTGATGAAAATACTTGGAAGTTTTTTTATTAAAACATGGTAAAATGTTTTATAAGTATGTTTTTCATTTCGGTCTTCAGAGAGGCAACGAATGCGAAAGAGATCATTCGTTGTTTATTTAATATTTATACTGGATATTAAAAACATAACTTAAATATATTTAATTTAACAAATCTATATTAATTTATATAGCTGAAGACTTTGTTTGAACGCGCTAATCTCAGGAACTACTGGTCCGATTTGAAAAATTCTTTAAATTTTTCTAATTTACAAAAAACTTAAGCTATACTTAACTAACTTAAATATAAATGAAAATATATACCGAAATAAAAATAAGATGGCTTACCATTATCAAGCAAAATTGTTTAATAATGGTTAACAAGCATAAAAAAATCATCATCTTTTTGTTTGATAAGATGAACACAGTGCAATAAATTTTAATTAGAAATTCCTTAAACCTATCTATACTAATCTAAACTTCGCGATACTGCAAAGTACATTAGTGCTTATAATGGCGTTTCAGTTCAGCAAGACTTACCATAAAATTGTAACGTTAAGGTCATAGCCCACTTACACGACTCTGCTCCCACCCGGCAAAAAGAATATAATTTAAATATGGGCTTTAAATATTGCTCTTTAGATATATTTTACATTAGCATCATAAATTAGCAGACAGTTAGCTGTCAGCGAGCTTACCGCCGTCAGACTGCTCGGTAGTTGACGCCTCGCTGGCCGCACGTTGTAGATGAGCGGTCGGTGCGGTGTCCGCGCGCTCACTGCTAGCAGTCGTAAGCTCACTGCTAGCAGTCGTAAGCTCACTGCTAGCAGTGTCTGAATTTCGTATTCTTCTTTGTTATGTCTTTTTCAATAAATGATAATATGTAGTCAAATAAGTACCGATCCATATGAAAGTAAATGTAAAATTTTTATTCGTCATCTAATAGGTGTCTCTGGATCTGCCAAAATTCTCCTTCTGCATGTCTTGCTTTCAGCATTTTATGCACCCAAAATCTTCGTCTGTTATTTGTTGCGCTTTCCTCTTCATCCTTTAGTGCAATAGCAATAATTGCTAGTTCGCGCGTTGTGAATCGGGACATGGTAAAAAATACGAGTTGCTTTAATGGAAACCGATCACGAACTGTGTCTATCGCGAAAAGCGAGAGCGGTCGGCGGGTGGATAGCTGGCCGTCTGCTAGCTGTCGCCGCGTGGACTACGAGCAGCCGTCTTAGTTTAGGGCGGTGTTGGGTGGGAGCGGTGTTGGAGCAGAGTCGTTTAAGTGTGCTATGACCTTTAAAGTTATCTCACGGTAATAACTAGCTCATGTACAAAATTGAATACATCAACCTAATATCAAGCGATAAAGTCCAGGCTCTTAGCAGTTCTTTTTCTGAACATCATCCCTAAAAACAAAAATTCTTCTGGTTTAATTAGTTACCTGTGCGGTTGCGACAGCAGTTGGCAACATATTGAAGTCTTCTACTCCACTTCTGGAACTCCTGCTTCCTCTATCTGAACTCTCTTCCTCAGAGTCAGAAGCGTGGAAGGACAGACTCCCAGGACTTGGGTCACTCAGCCTCAGTTTGAGGCAATCCCGACGCATTTTGAGGAGATCACAATTTTTTTCCGAACTTACTTCTTTTTCATGTCTTTGGTTGAAATCTTTGGGAATGTTACGTTTTATAGAAAATTTCTTTGGTTTAATTAAGAATTTTTGGTGTAGTCATTTTTTTTGTGCTGATAGAAAAATGTATTTTGAGGAACACTTTTGCAAGTCGGCTAGGCGGTCGGTTTTTAATTTGATCAAGGCTTAGAGGAAAAAATATGAGTTTGTTCTGCAGGCACTAGTATGAACAAGTAAAATCGCAAAATTAGTGTCAAATAAGAGCGAACCTTTTTTCAAACTATCTCAAAATTTAATATTACCCTATTAATATCGGAACCGTCGATATTTTCGCACAAACGTCTGTAGTCGCACGGAAAATCACTTAAATCAGTACTTTTTTGTCTACCCTTATAATATCGGAACGTCCATATTTTCGCACAAAAGTCTGTCGTCGCACGGTCTTCTGTCTACTTTTTTTTTGTGTCACTTTTCTTACGGTCAGCATAAGGGGTGCTGCGATGAGCGCGCTCTATGCTTGTTATGTTTACTCTAAGGATCAAGGTTACTTATGTGTTTTAATATAAAACCATCGAAGTGCGTAATACGTAATAAGGTCTTGTCATAAACAAAGAAGGAACGATTATTTGTTTAATATTTATGTATGTTATGCATTGTTTTGGTTGATTTTAGGTCACTAGTTCTTGGTTACGTCATGATGTTTTATTTACCTACCGTTAAGCCCTATTCTTGAAATAAATCTCAGAGTAAACAACAATAATTTGAAATTCAAAACGTTTTTTTTATAAATATTCTTTCTAGACTACTGACCATCTCCGTGGTCGAGTGGAGTACACACCGGTTTTCAAGGTATCGCTCTGAGGTTCCGGGTTTGATCCCCGGACATGTCTTAGGTCTAGGTGTTTGTGGTACATTCTTTGTCACTGATTCTATAACAGAAGTTCTTTAGCTACTTACTTTGGGTTAAAAGTAATGTACATTTATTTATTATATTTATTTACTACTATCTGGAAATTATTCCAAAAGTGTACTCCTATCTACCTGCACTTTGATACAACAATCTCTTAAACAAGTTTATTTGACAACAAAAAGGTACTCTAATGACCCAAAAATACCCTATTATCCCACATATTTTCCCTTCACAAATCCTTTTAATATTCGCAAGTGTGCCCCAGCTTTATCTACGTAACTCGACACCTCGCCACCTAAGGACTCTGTTACGTCTTTCTATTGTCGCACTTGAAGAACCGGCTTTATTGCGTCTTGCTCGTTAACACATGCTCTTTAGAACGTACCTTTTGTCAAACATTATGTTTAGCTATTGAAAGCGTGATTTTTAGTACTTTATGGTTTGCTGTGCAGGTATTTTTATTGGTTTGTTTGTCATCATGTTCTTGGCTGAATGTGTCGTATTGTTCATTTTCGACAGTGGCTATGTACCTATGAGGTTATAGACTACCTACCTAATTAGAGAAAAAACCAAGTTATTGTACTAAAAAATATCATATTATGGGTAAATGTTACAGGCGTTAGAAGACGTAATATTGGATCGGACTGGGTATAAAAAGGAAATATCTATTTAGTTCACAAGATATATGAAAAAAAAAAACTCGTATATTTCTTTTATCAAATCAATGAAAATGACAAAGTTAAAGCTTTAAAGTTCTGGAGTGGTTGTCATGTCATGTGTGGGTAAAAATTGTACCCACAAGTGACGTCATGCGACATTTCCATTCACTGTATCTTACTCATCGTTCGCTTAATTAAAAAAAGAAAAAATACGTGTTTAATATTTTTTAAATATCTATGTGACGTGTTAATAAAAAAGAAGTAGTCCGGTCCCCTATTGATTTTTCTTAGAGGGTGTAATTGATCAAGATGGAAAAACAAAGGACAAGCAAATTGTTTTTCTTACAACTTAATATTTGTTTATATTAATTAGTATGTAATTAAAGTCAAAGATTATAGAATACGCTTTTGTGGATCACACAAATGCTTGTCCCATGCGGGGATCGAACCCGCGGCACGTCGGCGTGATGACATTTATACCACTCGGCTATCCATAACCTAATATCTCAAATTCTCAGGTCCCGAAACCAAAATCCAGTATTTCTTGATATTTCGCATTCCTGGTTAATTTAACTCCAGCGTATACAAAGGAATACAGACATTTGCAAATCAATCGGCAACAGTTTACATTTCAATTTGAGTGTTTACGAATCCTAATTGATCTTTGAGTATTCCATTGAACTGAACTAGATGTGATGTACGGAATTTCTGTTAGAGAACTGGATTTTCAGATGAGTTATGCGAATGAACGAGTTTCTTTTAGTTTTTTTTTTGGTGTAACGATATAAGGGGTAATGCTTTCTGGAGTTTACGCGAATGTTGGACATTGAAATAGAACTACTTTTTAAATGGATTCTATCGCGGTTGTCGCTATCGGGAACTAAAATTGAAATAAACCGCAATACGAATAAAATATAAAGGATATATTGTGTAGGTAGAGTTTGATGTTTTGTGGTACACAAAAGTGGTGTTAGACATAAATATAGAAAAAAGATAAGACACAGTATCAATGGAGATAAATTGTTTTAGTACTAAAAAGTTTGAGTAAATCACAAATTCCCTGGTATCAATATTTTTAATGGTTTTGATGAAGATAATTACATATATGAACACAATAAAGCAATGTGACAAACACTAGACCAAGCAAAAATATTTTATTCTGTAAAGAATTTATAAACAGAACGCATTTGTGTAAGAAAAATAGCTGGCAGATATAATAAACCTTTAAAAAATATATAAAAGCAAAGATAATGTTTATTAAAAAATAACCTGATCTCGCTCAAAACTTGAGCAAAGTAGAACACGCAACGTCCTTGCATTTTCTGTCTTATTAAAGAAGAAATACGTTTAAACGGAGAAGCCTTATGATTAAAGTTTGTACGATATTAATAAAAGCAGGCTATACTTTAGCATTTAATATTATAGAATTTATATCCATCTTGCTTAAATATTTATTATTTGCCGTAAATCCGTTTTAACAGCTTTTTTGTTCTTTAAAATTAAAACTCAAATAAAAACTTGTAAATTAATGGTGACCTCACTTTCAGAGCACGTTTTAAGAACTCATACGATTAAAAAAACTGCTTACAAGTATCTTATTTAAACTAAGGCAACACGTACCGTAACCAAAGAAATGGAAGGAGGATAGAGAGGCCTGTGCCCTGCAGTGTGACAGAAATGGTTCGAGAGGGAGAGAGAGAGAGAGAACACGTATAAAATTACACGTAATTATGTTCTCTTTTTTTTTCATTTTCTGAAATCTTTTCACCTTAATGCAACTTGACTAAGATAATAATATTTAAAACGAACCTTCGTAACATTTTGACTATTACATTATATGTAAATAGGTCAGGTAGTTATTGTGTAGGTCAAACAGTTTCGGAGGAAACATAAGTGCTCTTGGGAGAAGCATTCGAGTTAGAACTTTATGTAACTTTGCTGACTTTAGATAAAAGTGACAACTTTTCGGGTATCCATATCGGTGCAGTGTTTTAGAAGTAAAATTGTAACAGACAAACAGGCAGATAGAGCTATTTTTTTGCATTTATATTATTAGTATGGAGTATGGATTCAATGATAATGAAACGGATTTATTTTTGATTGTTAAATAATAAATATTTTTTCTCATAAACAAATAGAAGAATACAATAAAATAAGATAACACCGGCCCTCTTGCTACTTAAAGGGATGTTGGCTGGGTATGAAAATTAAATACAAATAATAGAAGGAAAAACTTAAACCTCAGGCAGGACTCGAACCGGCGACTACTGGCTTGACGCGCCAGTTTTTCCTTCTATTATTTGTATTTAATTACAAATATTCGCTCCGCATGCGTTAATGCGTAACACATAATTAAAATAATGGGTATGAAAAGTAAAAAAAATATATATTCATATTTAGGCCGTAAGATAGATACCTAATAAAAAAAGACAAGACATTTTTTTTTGCTTTTTTAAAATAACTAAATACTGAGAAAGTAAAACGAATGTAAGTACAGAGCAAATGATGCCATTATCTTGCACAAAACGTAGGACATTGTGACGTCATGTGACATTTCAAATCAAAGTATCGTCATGAGTTTTTGGTTACAATAAGAAAACACCTTTTTTTTTTTTTTTTTTTTTTTTTTTTTCCGGTGAAATCCTCATGGACTTCCTCCGCCCTGGGGAAGGCGGAGGGGTGTGCCGGACTTTTACCGGCTAAAACCACCGGAGTGCTTCTCCCTTCCCTTATACTGGAGACTACGGGAAAGCGGTGCAAACTACCGCGATCTCCAGTAGGGACGCTCCTTTACGGAGCCACACCGTTGAGGGTGGGGATGGCTTACTGCCTCCCCTTTCGCTGATGAAGAGGCGCGCGGAAGCACCGCACGCGCCAACTTTGGCCATGTAATGGAGCAGCAGACTTCCCCAAGTCTGCCGCCCTAGAGGCGTTTATGGTGGCTGAAGGAGGGCATTGTCAGCCCTCCTCCTAGCCCTTGTGCGCCGGGCGCGAATCGGGAGGTCGGTTATACACTCTCGCTCCCTTTCCGCGCTCTCTTTGAGCGCCATTACCTCTTCGCAAAAGACGGTAACGGCGCCCCAAGCTGCCTCGCTCTCGACCATGGAGGCTACTACGGCCGGGAGCGAGAGATCCTCGCCTAATATCAAAGCGAGGGACTGGCGCTGCACCGCCCAAGCAGGGCAATGCTCGAGTGTATGCTGCGCCGTGTCCTCGCTATTAGTGCAGTGGTGACACTGGGGGGTAGGTTCTCTCCGGGCTATACGGAACAGGTAACTGCCGAAACAGCCGTGCCCCGACAGCACCTGCGCTGTCCGAAAGGTCAGCACTCCGTGGCTGCTGACCCATTGCTGTAGGACGGGACGGACAGCTTCTACAGTCCTGAGACCTGCTCCAGGAATAGTTAGCCGCTCCGCCCATAACTCCAAGAAGGCAAAACGGAGTTCCCTCAACATTTCCTCCTCCGCTCAAGGTGGAGGCCTTTCACCGCGGCCGAGCAGCTCCTTTCGCCACTCGTAAGCACTCGCGAGGACTCTGGCGTCCAGGTCCCAGGGAAGTGTACCTGCCAGGAGACACGCGGCCACACAACAATAAGAAAACACCTAATGTAACCTTATATTTTTTAATTATCTTCCTGACGAAAATTAAAACATGTTTTTTTGTCATTTTTCTCATAGACATGCTGAAATATTCACCATCTAACCAACTTGCAAGTTATCTAAATAGAACGAGTATTTCATCCCCTTGACCTTAGTGTTCAACCTAAACGGTTGAAATAAACCCAATAGCACTTGACATTCAATGCAATCAGTATTCAGTATTAAGTCGTTGAATGCTAGATACGATGGCATTTGAATGGCCTGAAACCGATCGTTAGGGAAATCAGGGAAACTTGTGGCGAATGGACGCCTTCTTTTGCAGTTGTAATGGCAATTATACAGCCTAACATAAATAATATTATAATTTTTATTCTATACTAGATTTTTACCTCAGCTTCGCTCGTCAGTTGCCCGGTTCACCCGGCGTTGTCAGTTATCGCGGCAAAAAGTAGCCTATATCCTTTTTTGGGAACCTACTTTACCTTTACAATACAAGATTCATGAAAAATACAAGATTCATGAAAATCGGTTCAGCGGTATCGCCGTGAAAGCGTAACAGACAGACAGAGTTACTTTCGCATTAATAATTTTTGTCAACCATAGCATTGGAAAAGGCCAGACAGAAGATTTTTACTAAGTATAATATGGAATGAGTCATTGGTTTTAAAAGCATTTTAATGCATCTGCAAAACCACGTATTAAAATTTGTTTCCAATATTAATATAACAATAGTGTTTTTAAGGTTAGCATAGTCAGGACTGATTTTTCCAACGGCACATAATTCGTGGAATAAAATTGACATCTGATAGATTTTGTATGGAAGAACTGTCAAAAATTCAAAATTTCTCCTCGTATAAAATTATCAGGCAGTAGAAAAATCGGCCCTAAACAAAGCTACTATTTGAATAATCTTTTTTTTTGACAGAGATCTACGATTATTTGTAGATTTATTTGTAGTATTTCCTCAACTTCGGGATAACAACGTTAAAACGTGATAGAGTAACAACAATTCTAGCAGCACGTGTAAAGATTTGAATTACCCCTTAATGTTTTAAGCCAACAAAACTAAATAGAACTCACATCTGTTGACTATATCCATTTGGCAATGATCTGCATTTGTGTTATAAGTGCTAAACATTGATATAATTGAATTGGGAAAACCGATTGGTTGCGTTCTTGACATTCAGAGATTGTAGATACCTCGCCTCAGATCCAATACTGAATGCAAGTTCGTTGTTTACAGTCATTTGTTTGAATGTAATAAGCGCAGAATACACTATCTTAAATTTTATCCCTATTCAGTCACTGATTTGCGAAGCCTAAATATCAAAGCATTTGTTTTGTTCGCATTTAGGGAGACTGAATGCGATTACCCTATTTCAGGACCGATTTCATTTAGGATCCTAAATTCAAAAAAATTAAGTATTTGAAATGTTAAAACATCTGATGGCTAAATTTTAAGATAATGTTATAAATGTAGATGTGAAAAAATATATAGACGGAACCGCATTTTCTTAGAATGACGCCAAAAGTGGAGACGTTACAACCTCGCCTTTAGAATCCGTTTAAAATGTACTATTACCAAGTTAGGTTCATGCAGGATCCAACTGCTAATAAAATAATGAATCATCAATCAAATTTAAAGCATATTACTTATTAACAAGAATGTAAGTAAACGCCAAATTAATTAAAACATTGACATTCAAAATAACATAATTTAGAGTATACTAACATAATTGAGGAAACATAAACAATAAAACACATCAGAAAAGATACTTTAGTACACAGTAACAATGCTACAAGGACTTTCTAAATATAATAGTGCGTCGTAAAATTATACTGTGTTACTGAGAAATACTCGTTAAGTGGTAATATCTATACTAATATTATAAAGCTAAAGAGTTTGTTTGTTTGTTTGTTTGAACGCGCTAATCTCAGGAACTACTGGTTCGAATTGAAAAATTATTTTTGTATTGGATAGTCCGTTTATTGAGGAAGGCTATAGGCTATATAACATCACGCTACGGCCAATAGGAGCGGAGCATAAATGAAAAATGTTGCAAAAATGAAAAACCGTTGAAACTAAAACACGCATACAAAGTCGCGGGGGACAGCTAGTATACAAATATAGATAGACTTAGATAACGCAAGTATCACGAGAAACCAAGCCGTTTTTTGACTACCTACTCTGATGGCCCAAACACTATTGAGAGATGATTTTAAACTAGAATCAAGTTAAAAATATAATGTAGGTACGAATGCTTTGTCAATAATGCCCGGTACATAGTACCTACTAGCGCGGCGCTTCGATGCAGACTGAGCGGAACAGTTGCTCAGTTAAGCATATTATGCTTAAGCCGGGCACGCGAAGTAAAGGCTCTTACTCTAGGTATATCTATATCGGTTGTAATAAATCAAGAATAAACTTGGATTGGAAACAAGGATGGAGAAGATGTGAAAGTAATGGTAGCATTAGTTTACCTTGCAGGCTTCGCTGGTGATAAATTGAACTGAAACGTGGATACGAAATGAATTCGGTGCCCAAATGTATTTGGGTAAATTGGTTCGGAAAATCCAATTGTTGGGGTGCTATTTACATTGACGACCTCCGTGGTCGAGTAGCGTACACACCGGTTTTCAAGGTGTCGCCGGCTTTTAGGTCCCGGGTTCGATTACCGGAAGGATCAATGTAGAAAATCACTTTTCTACATTGTCTCGGGTTTGCATTTTCGTTGTCTCCGATTCCACAGCACCAGTGTTTTAGCTTCTTACTTTGGGTTCAGAGCAATGTTTGTGATGATGCCCACATGAAAAAAAATGCTTCGTTGGACTGGTAGAGTAGGTACTACAGACAATCTATTGAGTTTCTGGAGACGAAAGCTCTTTACAAACCTTAGCAATTTTTTTAAACGCTGATTCATGTATTTTTTGGTAGCCAAGATTCATTTGGTGTTTATATCCTAGCTAGCAATACAAAGGCTATAAAATAATAAAATTGTAAATACATATAATATATGGTATCTAGATAAAACATAGTAAAATTCGATTCATGATAACAGTATAATAAATATGTATAAAAAACCCTTTTTCCTCGTTATAAATAAAAGAGAATAGACTGATGACCTCTGATAACCTTTCCTACGTATATAACTAAAGAGGTGGCTGATGTATAAACAGCCTGTATCGGATTATCAGATTAGAACAACTAGCATACTTAAGGCTTCTCATTAAATAGGGTCTTATTTCTAGTAAAAACAATTGTCATTAGACAGGTACTTTTTATTTAATTTGTATGGTTTGAGAGTAATTGAGACGGGTATGAGAATTTGGTAAATACAAAACAATTAAATGACCTATGGCATTTGTTATATATTTCGATGTTATATAAGAGAGAAATGGTGATACGAACTGGATACCTTACGTAATTGGCAAGAAGAATTGAGAGAACTGGGATCGCTGGAAAGAATGGAGAGAGCCCTTTGGCCAGCAGTAGGACAATGCAGGCTAGATTTAGATAAATAAATGTGAAATCTAAATATACCAAATTCTGGCTTACTACGTATATTTTAACAATCAATGCAAATTAAATCATCGTGTAGGCAAAGCTTTATAATTTCAATATTATAAAAAAAAAATCTTTATCAATATAAGAAAATAAAACATCGTGAGGAAACTTGAATGCCAAGTATTATAATCTGAAATGCTAACCCGCAATGAGCAAGCGTGGTGATCCATCAAATCAATTAACAAAAAATTTAGCGAGATTGATTTAACAGGTAACAGGTGCACAGTATCATCTTAGGGATACTGTGTTACTCAGTTAAAACCCACAATAGAGCAAGCGTGGTGATCAATACTTCGTTCTTTATATAGAAAGAGGCCTGTGACCAGCAGTGGGACATTTATAGGCCGATATTCTCAGAAATCATGTTACTTAGGTAAACATGTTATGAAAAAGTATTTAATACAAAGAAAAAAATCTTTGAATACGTATTAGTCAAATATTGTTAAGAATGACATTAATGTTTATTTTGGTCAATATGAATACCAATTCCAATAAGGGCTCAATATTAAAAAAATTGCACATCTTTAAGTAGACAGTTGTTGACGGACTAATTTTAATACCATGGCAACCGTTTTCCATTTTTAAACTGACTTTAAAAAGGACGAGATTCTCAATTCGATTGTTTTTTTTTTCTATGTATGTACATCGATTGCACCGAGATTTCTGATCCGATTTACGTGATTCATTTTTTGTTCGATGCGATATAGATATACCATTTTAATTATATTAGGACATTTAAAAATTACCCGAACAAAAAGATTAATAAAATCAGAAATAATATCAAAAGAGTTTGATTATTTGTTTATAAAATAAGAAGCAATCCCAAGTGTGAAAGGGATGGCAAATTAAAGGGGTTGAAAATATTAAAGATCGAAACAGTTACAAATCACACGAAAGAACGCTAACTAGATTACTAAAGATCTTTCCCCATCCCAGTATTTTATGGGGTAAATAAACAATTCGGAAGAATTACATTTGTACGAAAGAATTTGGGTAAAGATAATGTTTTGGAGTAACACTCCACTATTTTAGAATGTAAGATTTCAGAAAACGTAGGTACGCAGAAGTTTAGGAAATTGCATATTTTAGTGCCAATGGTCTTTTTGGGCTTAAGTTGAAAGACTAAAGGACCAAATTTTGCAATGGCCTTTACCCTTCAATTATTTTTAATTCCAATATGTAAATTGAAATTGAAAAATAAGATTATTTTTCTTGTTTTGTTTTCTTGAAATAAGAATCTGGCAGTAAAAGGACCTAACTGGAATCTAAACATTGACAGTATTTTTTGTACTGAGTGTGGTTTGTGTGCGTGTTATATATACGAATAACAATTTGCATTGGCTTTGTATTAGAATTGAAATTCATTTAAGAATAACCGTCCTATCCCTTACAGTTAGACATGCATGAGATAAATTAATAATTATGAAGTCATGGTTTAAATTCTTCAAGATTAAAGCTTATTATTTAATTTATTTAATTACTTTAGACCTCAGATATTTGTTCAGGTTATATTAGGTTCTTTACGTTGTGGATGTTCAAAACGTCTAAACAAAGGAAAAAATTGACTTTGATGAAAGGAATTAGTCGTTTTAGTCCTCACAAAAACGCAAGTTATGGCTCTCTTTAATTGTAAATAAAAATTATGTATTAACGGAGACTTGTATATTTATTCATATAATTTACCAGCGATTCACACGATGAAGTAGTCCCCGTTCCCGTAAGATAATTTTTTTTATTTTTCGTATCTGTCTCATGATGTTATTCTGCTATTCAGGAACTTAAGAATTTAAAAAATCCAAGATAATGAAATCGGTCCGCCCTTTCTTGAAATATATGGTGTAACTGACTCGACTTTTATGTACTCTACATGAGGACTTTGGCCTGCAGTAGGCACTGAAACAGCCTGCAGTTAAGCTACATTACTATGAGGTGTAGACATGAAACTACTAAAAGTCTTTCTTTGTTAAAAAAAGGTTTGCAAAGATAAAATAATGATACATAATCATTTCACGTAGTTATGGAAGAGTCTCATTACTAGGTCATAATAAAATTGTGTCCGAATTATAACCTACCTATCTCATCATCTTAATTTATATAATTTAATACCAAATGTTTTTTACAATTTATTTTAAATCTTTAGTATTTTTTAAAGTAATTATTGTAACAGCTTTCAGAGAAATAGGATGGGACTCTGTAAAAGTCGTTATTTTTTTTGCGAGATTGAATTAACAGGTAGCAGGTGCAATGCAATCTTAGTATGGGGTACTGTGTTACGCGGTTAAATGGTTTGAGGAGGTCAGATATGCAGTCGCTCCATGTAAAATACGGTATTCAGTTGAATCCGGTAAGACTGGAAGCCGACCCCAACAAAGCTTGGGAAAAGGTTAGGCGGAAGAAGAGGTGCATAGTATCATCCCTACTTCCATATCTATACTAATATTATAAAGCTGAAGAGTTTGTTTGTTTGTTTGTTTGTTTGAACGCGCTAATCTCAGGAACTACTGGTTCGAATTGAAAAATTCTTTTTGTATTGGATAGTCCGTTTATTGAGGAAGGCTATAGGCTATATAACATCACGCTACGACCAATAGGAGCGGAGCATAAATGAAAAATGTTGTAAAAATGAAAAACCGTTAAAACTAAAACACGCGAACAAAGTCGCGGGGGACAGCTAGTTAACAATATAAACGTGAAAAAAGCTCTATCTGTATGTATGTCTGTTACGCTTTCACGGTTAAACCGCTAAACCGATTTTGATGAAACTTGGTACCGTGTAAGCTTGGTTTTTAAGAAACGACATATGCTACTTTTTGCTGCGGTAACTGACACCCATACGGGTGGAGCCGCAGCAAGCTAGTAGCTATTACAAACATAAAAACACAGCAATCCATTTAGTTAATTTTCGTTCCTCCTTTTAATATGAAAAAGAACCTTACGTTTGGACAGTTACAAATAATATTATTCCTAGATTTAACAGTCCTGACCTTTGACATTTTAGTTATAACGGTGGCATTCAATCTGCCTACGTGTTTTTGTTGGTACCCAGATTAAAAGCAAACAGATTGATTGTAATTGAATTAAAATTTTGAATAATACACTGTAAATTGTTAAAAGATGCTTTTTAAATATTAAAACAAAGAAATTGGTGGCCTATATTAGTATTTTATATTGATGCATATTGATGTTTAAATTCGTACTAAAATTATTATGAAAATAACTTTTTTTATTATAATGCATTGATAGACCGTGTGATTGTACATGTTCGTGTTTGTTACAAATAAAATTATTCTAATCTTTAAAACAAAACAGATTTATTGTCACTTAATAATTCTTTAACAAAAGGTAGATACCTAATTTGTCAAAATAAAAGTCTCACAATAATTTAAATCAATTTTTCGCTCGAAATCGATCGAAAACTATGTCTTACTAAAATATTTCAGTTGTATAATTTTATGTATAAATATTTACCTATCTAGATGGTTCATATTTAAATGAAATTTAACTAATATGAAATTGTACTTGTACCATATAAATAAATTCAATAAAAAAGTGTTAAAACGTAAAAATTATGACACAGCTTATCCCGTTATCAACACATACATTTTAACATTTTAATTTTACTCCCACGCGAAGGAAAAGCAAACAATATTTAAAAATACAACCATCATATCTCATACATACACAAATTCAATAATGTTTACATCGACTAACATCTGACGTATTATTCCGAATCAAATTAGGTTTATTTATCTGCTCTGACAATCAATTACGGGAAAATTCCTTGGAAAAAACATAAAGAAACGCGTTACGCACTTGTCCGACGTGGCGAAATAATCGTCTATCGGGTGAAAATACACGCAATATTTAGTACGAGACCGCCATGCCGATCTGCACTGTAAAACGATTATAAACACTATTTTTGTATCGTTATTTTGTAAACGTAATCGATTACGAACTGAACACAGATAATAATCACTAATCGTGTCACTCGATTTATTTTATTTACCATTTGATTATCGAACACGCTCGTCTTTTTTTCGAGATTTATATTATTTTTCGGATGGCGAAATAAAAAAGCGCGGGGTTGTATTTGGGAGCGCGCAACGACGCCCACCGACGACAGTGGCGCCGCGCGCGGCACTGGCTAGAAATCAACTGGCTTCGGGCAACAGGAACGTTCCATTTCACCAGCAAACTAACGAAAACACACGGCATATACCTTACGCTAACAGCAATAGAGGTTAATTTTGATTATTTAGACGGTAAATGTTAATATTATGTGTATCTATATAGGCATCAGGATGTCCCTTTTGTTCAAAGCGTTCTTGTTCCGCTCATTTGAGTGGATTCCGTTTCATTTGGGCAGTATAATAATCGTTATATTAATATCTGTCTAGTACTGTCACGACACGTTTGTCTAATATTTGTAACTGTTTTTTTTTATATACACGATCAGTTTCTCTATCTTGTAAAGAAATAAAACACACCCATACAATATATTATAGTATTTATAAGTAATGCAAATGTTATGAATGAAATTGCGTCTCTCTTTTATAAATATGTGAGAATTTAAGAAGATACATAACGATATATTTATGTGACTGCCACTGATCGAGTTTTTGGAAAACCGGTGCAATGATTTACTGTTTTGACTATTGCAGTACACGTTTCAGGTTTACCACCATAAGGGACTGTGACTCGCAGGATTTTTTAAGTCTAGGATGTAAATAGTACTACATACCAACATACAGTATGTTATTAAGTAAAAATTATTATACGATATCCTAAATACATACAAATTATAGACAAATTACACCCAGACACCGAACAAACGATTTGTCCTGGTGGGAATTGAACCCAGTTTAGTGGTCAGGGTAGTGACCCTAGGTCTAGTAGGTAGTGACCCACTAGACCTGGGCAAGTCGACTATTATCAAACTGGAAGTATTAAAATAATTATTAAGTTAATGTTTATTATAATTATTTTCAAACTTGTATAATAACTTTCCTCACGATATTTACGTATTCATAATTATTAAAAAAAAAACGGTTTACTTACGCATATTCTCGGGATCGCCCGACTAGTTTTAGACTCAATAGGAGTCCCTAATCATAAGCTGACGCGGCGGCGGTAGTGTCGCTTTTCAGTGAAAACCTAACTAGGTGTTCATTGTTTAGATTAAGACTATACTTATACAATAATACCGACTTATAACCACTGCTGGGCACAGGCCTCTTCTCATGTAGAGAAGGCACGAGCTTTGATAATTTTTGGGACTATACTATTTATTAAAAATTCATAAGTGCCTACGTAAATTTTCATTTTATTTAAAATCAAAGGCTACCGACAAACTGTCATCAACAACTAAACAATCTATGAGTCTACGAATTAGTTTGACCGCAACATGTGTCCGAGAATTTTAGATAACACACTAAACAAACATCTGACTTTCTGTACCAAAATATATATACAAAACCGGCTAAGTGCGGGTTGGACTCTAGCATAAAGGGTCCCTTCCATTTTTTGAAGCCACCTTTTGATTTTTTATTTTTATTATTTGTTTTTATAGCGGTATAAATTCAACTACTGTTCGTGAGATACAGCCCACTGTAAGACAGTCGGACGGACAGATGGACCCGTTTGCACCCTTTCTGTACAGACCCTGAAAAAGAGCCTTGCTTTAACAAATCAATAAATACTTATATTCAAAAATAAATGTATAAGTTATACTAAGTCCTAATTAATGTAATTTATGATAAGTTTAGTAATAACCCTCATATTTGCTACGCCTGGAAAAGGCCGTTAAGCTGTGCCTGTTATTTCATTAAGACCTGTAAGACCTTAACATGCAAATAAAGATTTTGAGTTTGAGTTTGATCCTTAAATGTCCTTTGGAAATAACCTTCGAAACCAAGATCTTACTATACCTATATACTACACAAACTGCAGAAGAAACAGTTTTCTGGTACAATATTGTAGCGTCATAGATGGCTACACGAAAACTAATAATATTGCAAAACATAAGAGGGTTACACAGCCCGTTAGTAAAAAACTACTATCAGCTACCTACTAATAAAACTTTGATATTGTATGCTTCAAAGGGGGGAAAAGTAACAAACCCATATTAAAACATATTTTACGAGCTTTGAGTGGCATCCTATAGACACCATACTACCTTGTAAATGGTTTGTGGATTTCATGTTGGTAGTCTTTCCATGTAAAATATATACCTGTATTTTACTTGAAAATACATATATTTACCAGCGAAATAATAGCTAATTACACGCACATATTATGTGTGTGTAATAAGAAATATGCACGATTTTTATGTGGTTATTTTTCAATAATAATTACACCGTCTTAACACTAAGAAAGGGAGTTGAAATCAAAGGGCATTGTCAACAATGACACTTAAGCAGCACAGCCAGTGACGTCACATTAGATCCGACCAATGGCGTAGCGTCTTGATAATTCATAAATCCTGCGTATATTTTCCGATCTATATTTTTTTTATTAAATTAAAAAACTAATAATTACGTTATGAATTAGAACTGACTTAGCATTCGATGTAAAAATTTAAAGGAAATCTCTTATTTATGCATATTCCCTATCAGCTATTCTAGCAAACTTTAGCTAAAAGGTTTTTAACTGAATTCTGTTAGACGAAAGAAGACTCCAATATGTAGACGTGGTAACAGCAAAACACAAGAAAATTACGTATACTTATATTATGTTATTTATATACACGGCAAAAACCTAAACACAAAACAAAGTCCCTGTATTTTTGGTGTACCACAATATCCCAAATATGTTTTTCGTTTTACAAGTCAACCCTACCGCTGCCGTCTGTAGGTACAAGAGACCGTTTATTAAGTTTATAAATAACTTCGACCTACTTCAAACCCACCTGTCATATCGTATTATTAATTTATCGATGTCTGAACGAATGAACGAATATTAATTGTAAAATGTTCACTTTGTTTACTCTCTATTTGATATTAATGTGTTTAGATGGGTGTCAATGTGGTCATAAATGTTAAGTGTGTTGGTTATTTATAAAATATAGTGTTTGTTTATGGTTTTGGGAGATATATATCAGAAAACGATGGTTTAATGGCTTTATAATACTTTTTCTACCATTCTACTTTAAGGTGATGCAGAAAAAGGAGCGTGGTAGATTCACTAAGCTACTATATTAAAACAGATAAAACGAATCATTTTACAAACAATACATACACAAAATAATACATACATCATACATATTTTACAATGTCACAAGTAGTGCCGTTGCTTTATTTACAGAATCAACAGAGAATAATCTAAGCTTTTGTCAAATTAAATTAAAATGAAAAAATATAAGGCCATAATTAACCAAAAGAAAAACAAAGTTGATTTTTTCTGTATCTATTCAACTTCTGCCTTTTCCTAAGGTATGTTAGGGTCGGCTCACAGTCTTACCAGATTTAGCAAAATAATGTATTTTTCATGAAGCGACTGCCTATCACACCTCCACAACCCATTTTACTGGGTAACACGGTATCCCATAGTAAGACTGGTTGTCAGAATTGTAATGACTTCACGACTGCGAAAGATCAACGTATCACAGTTGGGGCCTAAGGCTTAACGTGTTTTCCGAAGCACGGAGAATAACCTATGGAGTTTCTTGCCGGTTCTTCTCCATAGGAGCGACATTTTGGGACTGAGCAACTAGAGTCATTTAACATTTTGCAAGTGCCTGAAAAGGCCTACTTGAAATAAAGTTATTTTGATTTTGTTGTTGTTGGAGGGATCTCGGTAACTTTGAAAATGGTCACCCATCTACGTACCAACCGCGGCAAGTGGGACTTAACTTAAACTGGGCTTACTTACACTTAGCCACGAACCCCTATATCTATTGAAATAACATAAAAAACCCACTTTAAAACAATCCAGATTTTATTTTTAAGCTTTGCATACTAAAATGTCACCTCAGTCATTAATATTTTAAACAAGTAACCGTCCTTTTGCTTTGAGTTCCGTTGTGAATTCTTAATGAAATAATTAAAAGTGAGTGGACTCCTATTAATAAAACATTTGCTAATTAATTCAATCCTTTGAAACAGTAGATTGTGTATTTTAAAATTAAGTAGGCCGTTGTTTTAATATTTAAGCAGGGAAGGGCAAGCGTGTTCAAAGTAACGTTTTAGATAATTCGGGAGGCTTATGCCCAGCGGTGGACTTAGGCTGCGTTGATGAAGATGATGCACATAAAAAAATGTAATGTATTTTTATCACATTCTTTAAATTAATCAGGTATAACTGCCGACCTCAACATAGTTTGGGAAAAGGGTAGGCAGAAAAAGAATCGCATTCTTCAAATCGAGAAAATCAGTGAGCATTGTGCATTTATTTTAATGTCGTAAATGACTCTATACTAGCTCAGAATAATTGATAAAAGGCAGATTAGTTAGATTATTAGTACATGGTTATGGTTGTAAGTAAATGGTACTTATAAGGTAACGTTCAGATAATAGATAATAAAATAATAATAGGGATGTTGACGGGGTATGAAAAGTTAAAATCTATTTAGTCCGTCAGTTAGATAATAAAAAAATATTAGACACGTATTTTTTCTTTTATCAAAACAATAAAAAAATTAAAAAATTACAGCGCTTTAAAGTTTCGGAGTGGGGGCTTATGACACCTCGCCTTGGTAAAAATTGTAGTGAGGAGTGACGTCACGCGAAATTTCCGTTCTCTGTATTGTGATCATTTTTTGTTTGCAGGAAAAAAGAAAAAATACACGTCCAATAAAATTCATTAAAATGGCGAACATTAAACATATTCTAAAAAATATAAATAAAACGTAATAGGGTGTTGAAATATTAACACTAAAAAAACTACCTAAAAAATTTATAACCGCAAAAAACAATTTTACTAATCAAATTCAACCACCTCAATAAAAACAAAATTAACACATAATAAAATTACTAAGTGTCCCTAACTCGATAATTTATTATCTCGAACCTAACTCGCTCCATTATCCCCGCACTAAGAAATTTACGTCGAAAAGTTGTGACAGATACAAATCATCAACGTAATTAATAATAACTCGAAATAAACTGGAGTCGGTTCATCATAACTCGAGAATTTCGCGAGGGTTAGGTGTGAGACAATTAAATTAATATTGTAAGATATTTTAGTAATGTTTTATATTTCTAATATTATTGAAATGTCAGCACAATGGGGTGAATGGCTATTTTTTTAATGTATCTCAAATAAATTATTAAAAAATATTAGACACGTATTTTTTTCTTATTTTGCGCGACCAAAAACTCACGACGATACATTGATTTGGAATGTCACATGACGTCACAATTTCGTGCTTTTTGTACTCAAGCATGACGTCATGGGACCCCACTTTTGAAATTTGATTCGCTGTATCTACTTAGTGTTTTCTTTTTTATAAAAAGCAAAAAATACGAGTCTAATATAATAATATTTTTATTATCTAACTGACGGAATAATTAGATATTGACTTTTCATACTCAGTCATCTACCACAGTATTTATGAACATTATATTTTAAAGTTAAACTTCTTAAATTCTATGTCTTAGATTTAATCTAATTTGATAGATTTTATACATGAATGCGCATAAAATATTTGTTGAAATTATTATTATTTACAATCAGAACCTTGATTGATATATTGCCTAAAACTTTTTCTTTAGGAAAAACCCTCGCGGTTTCCCTCTAGAATATGTCAATTTTAGGGTTACCAAACTCTTGCAAGTTAAACACCCCTTTTGCTCAAATTTTTAGGGGACGCTTGATCAAGCGAGCATTCAAGTTCGCACTCTAATCCCTGACGCCCTTTGAAGCATAATAGTTGCAAATTTCTTTGGACCTTTAAAACTTTAACTGTACGTAACACTTCTCTTTCTGACTGTTCATGTACAGTCCAATACATAAAGTTTAAACGTCTTTACACAAACAGCAGAGATGGTAAGCAGAAACTCAAATACACATAATTCTGGATTGCTGCAAATATGCGCATAAACGCGGCTATTAAAAATGTGATTTCAAAGAGAAGCTATGAATCTTTTTAAATATAATTTAGGCGCCAGTGGTTATAAAAATAACGTAAACGCAAATACAAACAAGTACGCGAGACGGTTACGGATTCCTAACGCTTTTTTATGACACTAAAATTTATAAGATCTTTTTAGATTATGCAAAATTAAATGGACATCCGTGTTGATGTTTATTATAGGTGATAATTGCAGAATCCACTTAAACAGAGCTGGTTTCTTGTGTCCTTGTCTTCGTAAGATTTAAACAGTATAAACGTCTCTTTCCTATTTAAGACTTCGATGTCACGTTCTACCTAGTTACATCTAAAGGTGCGTCTACGTTTACTAGCGGAGCACGAGCCGAGTGTAAGCCGAACACGAGTTCGTGTAGTGTGGATTGACTTACGAACGAACAAGCGTGCGCCGAGTGTTGGCCCTGTGCTCCACTAGGCTTCGTCAATAGTCGGTTTTTTGCCGAACACGAAGTTGTTCAAGAAGAGAGCTATGTTCCAGGACAGTGCCCACACTTGAAGAGCCGAACTGCTCGGTTCGTGCTTCTCTCGTAAACCTAGACGCAGTTTTAGGTTTAAACACAGTTGTTTTTAAAAAGTATTCAGCTGATTTTTATTTAAATTTCAAACTTCCAACAAAACATTTCAAGTTGTTTTATATATAAAACTTTTTCTGTCGTTTTAATAAAGGTTAAACAAACATTAAAAAAAAAGTGGACAACATCACATACATAATGCTCTAAACCCAAAGTAAGTAGCTAAAACACTTGTATTATAGAATCAGAGACACCGAAAGTACCAAAAATATCCAAGTCCGAGACGATATAGAAAAGTTTTCTATCATAGATCGAACCCAGTACTTTAGAGCGACACCTTGAAAACCGGTGTTTTTAAAAATCGTCACACTATCATCATTACTACTATGTTTCGTAGCACAAAACAATGGGCATCCCAATCGTCACGAAGCATTCCCACTTCTTACAATCAATCTCTTTGTTGCCTTTCATTCATTTTTCCTTTGACAAAAACTACTGAAGACATCTTCGGGGGATAACAAAAGAAAATCGTCATTTTTACGTTCGATTTCTGCCGAAAATTGTATCGGCAAATTATAGCTATGTTGCTTCTAATACTGGTGTTTTGTGGTGAAACCTTCCCAAACAATGTACGTAGGTGTCAAATGCTATAACAACACAGATGAACGAACACTGAAAATAGATGAACATTGAATGGAAACACAATTTGCATTAAGAGCAATCAGATAACGGACATTTGACGGATATTGATGCAAACTCCTACGATCGCAGGTAAACACATGGGTTGGTACCAACAACTCTTTAGTTCATCTTCGTGTGTAAGAATAGAGAAATTTCTTTCATGTTAAGAATAATGTATGCGCTGAAGTCCCTATTGTCTTGAAGACGAGGTAATTTTTCTTTTGTTTCTTATTGAAGATCGACAAAACAAAAGATGAGCGTTCGAAATTATCATTTTTAAAGAATTGCTCAAGGTTATCGTTCCCGATGTCTTTATGAAAACAAAATCATTTTGTAAACGTTAATATAAAAGTTTAAACTTCCTTTTAGATAATACTAGGTATTGCCCATGGCTCCGCTCGCGTGGGTGTCGGTTATCGCGGAAAAAAATGCAGCCTATGTCCTTTCTTAGGATCCAAGCTTACCCTTTACCGAGTTTCATTATAATCGGTTCAGCGGTTTAGCCGTGAAAGCGTAACAAACAGACAGACAGATAGAGTTACTTTCGCATTTATAATACTATGTATAAAAATCTTTCGTGAGACTTTATTATTAACTGTAATACTGACTGAAGAACATGTTTTTTTTTTAAAGGTTAACAATGTGGGTGGAATTCACATTACTAGCAATCTTGTTAAGCCCTCCGACTAAGGTAAATATGCTATGTAAATGTGCAATGGATAGGGTTCGAACCTGCGAACTCTCGATCACAAGGCCGTTACGTTAGCCGCCGCATCATGAGCTCATCGTCTTGAAACTAGTCAGGCATCACCGATTTGTTATCCGTACGCAAACCCTTCAGTCTTTCAGTAAGTATAAAAATTTATTAGGTACTTGCAGAAAAAAGGGGGTGACCCATTTGCCATTCATTAAACCTACTCAAAATTATGTCAAATCATACTTTTTAAATGTAAAAATGCGTAAAAAAAATCTCTTTTCAATACGCATGGTTAAGTAATTACGTCTGAATAAAAAAATAGGGTTCTATAAAAAGGGTTGACATCGGTAGATGTTAGAAAAAACTGTTTTCAAAGCTAATGGTGAAACTGTCATTTTCAGGCCAATGACCTGTCAAAGAAAGGATAGTATTTTTTCTTCGAAGAAAAATAACTTTGTTTTGCTATCTTAGAAAAATTAGATATTTTTTTACAAGATTATAAAAGTAGAAACTGTTGTTTTATATAGTGAGACTACCTTTTGCCCGCGACTTCTTCTGCGTAGAGGTCGTAAATGGTTTTTGATGTTCCAAATTTTAAAGAGGTTTTATGTGAGTTCAACTTTTTTTAAATAAAATCGAATTGAGTTTTCAAACATGTGTCATAAAAAAATGTAATTTAATTCAAAAGCACTAAGCAGTATATATTATTAGTTATAAATCAACTTCAATGAAAACGCCCCTAAAATAACTTTCTACCACTTTTTAACCCTGTTAGGCGATGAGTTTCAATAAAATATGAAACATGTCTTTTATCAATTCTGTTAAAGAATGTTTATGCAAAATTTGAAGTAGATTAGACCGAAGAATAACGTTGTCCCATACAAACAGCGGCAAAATTGGGAAAATCCTTTCTTATTGGATGCCTACGTCATACAAAACACACCGTCCAAGTTTCAGGTCTCTACGATCAGCGGTTTAGGCGGTGCGTTGATCCCTCAGTCATTCAGGACAAAGCATATTATATATATATATATAGATAGATAAAGATAGAGGTTTTATGTTACAAAATATGACAAGATTTAGTTTTATTTTACCTATCCCAGTGTCTAGATTTAGGTACATATACATTTTACAAGTTAAATTTGACCCAATTTCTGGTGGCCGATTAAGCTGAAATTTGGAATCGTTTGACAATACAATATTATATCAGAGCAAGTTTCTTGATATCTAAGCATATTTAGAATAGAATAAAAGATAGCAAGTTTAGAATTGATTGATTTTTTTTAAGTAGTTCACTTTTTTATAAAGGTTTTCTTATATTTGAGCGAAATTAGAATAGGCATCTTGTCATAGTGATGATGTTTCACCATGGGCTAGTGTTGTGACCGCACATTTTACCCCATTGTTTAACCGATCCACATTTCTACGGTAATTTTTCACCATCCACAAACAAATCAACGGACAGTATGACGAGGTATCGTTAAACTTTCAGTTATACTTAACTGAGAGCGTTCATGACCCAAAAATTTTGGCAGTCAGTCAAACGAGCGTTGTATAAACACAACGTTGATATCCAACTTTTGTTTTCGGAGATCGATGGAATAATGGATTGGGTGAAGGTCTGTACCCCTCCAGAGAGTAGAATTCTAATGGACTTCAGTTCGATTCCCCGGTTAGACAAAATTAGTAAAGGAAAACGTTAAGATATTTAGGTACCCCGGAAATGCAATGTCTCTTGTTCAATAGGGGTAAAAAATACGTGTCTTATATATTTTTAATATCTTTGTGACGTGTAAATAAAAAAAACCGGCCAAGTGCGAGTCGGACTCGCGCACCGAGGGTTCCGTACAAACCTGTAGGTATAAAAGTAAAAGTTCACGCATCACGATGATCGAGTCATAGTCGTAGTTATGGTATTTTTATTGGTAAAATGAAAAAAAAAAAATATATATATATTAAAAATATTTTTATTATATGATGTAAGAAAAAATTGACGGTTTTCGCAATTTTTCATTTATCTGTACTATAAGACGTTACTTCGTACCAAATTTCAAGATTCTGAGTTCACGGGAAGTACCCTGTAGGTTTTGATTCCCTTGCGAGTGTCGAAAATTTGCGGCATAAACGGGAGTATCTTTTGATCGCGTTGACTTAGAAGTTTGATTTTTTCACAGCTCCAAGAGACCATAGACTTGAGTATTTGATATGAATTTCAGCTTGATACCTCCACGCGTTCCTGAGAAAAAAGGTCTTGACAGACAGACAGACAGACAGACAGACAGACAGACAGACGGACAACAAAGTGATCCTATAAGGGTTCCGTTTTTACCTTTTGAGGTACGGAACCCTAAAAGTACAGTCCGATACTTTTTATTTACACGTCACAAAGATATTAAAAAAATATAAGACACGTATTTTTTCTTTTTTTAATTAAACAAACGATGAGGAAGATACAGTGAATGGAAATGTCGCATGACGTCACTTGTGGCTCTAATTATTACCCACAACTGACGTCACAAGCCCCCACTCCAGAACTTTAAAGTGCTTTAACTTTGCCTACCCAGTCCGTTCCCTTATTAGGTACTAACACAAAAATAAAATAAAAGTAAATATTACTTGCACACCAATTAAATTGATCAATCAGGTATAAAAGTTATTAGCTCGTTAAAACAGTAAGCACTTGCAGTAACTCAAGAATCAAATAGGAAAGATGACATTTTTTATGTCCTTCTTTTTGATAATGAAATAAATATTAGACACGTATTTTTTCCCTTCGTAAAACAATAAAGATTTACATAGGTAAAGTACTTTAAAGTTTTAAAGAGTAGTGCTTGCAGTATGACGTCAAAATTTGGCTAGAATTGTAGTGTAACAGTGACGTCACCCAAAATTTCCATTTACTGTACCTATCTTAGTAAATTTTTGGTTACTAGACGAAAGAAAGAAAATACGTGCCTAATATTTTTGCCTAATTGAAGAAATAAAAAAAAAATACAACATGGCTAATTTATTTGTACTTGTAATTATTAGATAATGATCCCAAAGTTTGTTAGCTAAATTGAACGATGAAAGTGTCCTACGAATCGCACGTTTTGATTAGTTTATAGTCTCAATCGGAATAATCAAGAAGGACATGTCTACTTTTTTCTTCATCTTTAACCAGCTGATATTTTGATATACTGAAGAATTTATACATAGGACCTATTTTATACATAGTTCTACCCACAAATGTTTGCTTACAAACCCGTGTACGCAACGACATCGTTAAACAATATTACAGTAAATTATTGAGGCGATATAAATATTTTAGGGCGGCCATTTGAGTTTACGGCGTGGTCACCTGACCATTACAATGAGATCATACTTGTAAACATAATTATTTGATCATCGTGACGAAATTTAGTCATCTGCGGTGGTTTTTCAATGCCATTACAGTCGGTCTCAGTTCCGTTGTGAAAAAGAGATGGCGATATACGTATGCATAACGCTATCCCTTTCTGTTACTCGAACAGACGTGGTTCTAACATGTGACAATAATATAGGGATGTTGACGGTATGAAAA
The DNA here is from genome assembly GCA_932294365.1 of Diachrysia chrysitis. Taxonomy (NCBI): domain Eukaryota; kingdom Metazoa; phylum Arthropoda; class Insecta; order Lepidoptera; family Noctuidae; genus Diachrysia; species Diachrysia chrysitis. The sequence continues at coordinate 8,329,600 of OW028662.1, read as the reverse complement.
GTAAAAATTTATTTAATTCGTAAATTAGATAATGAAAAAATATTAGACATTTATAATTTACTTTTTCAAAATACCCAAAAACTTATAAAAGCTAATTACGTCACGATGTTACCCAAAACGTACGACATTGGGCGTGATGCGGCAGTTAAAATCAATGTATCGTCTTTGGTAAAGAAAAAAAAATACGTATCTAATATTTTTAATTAATCTACCTGACGAACATTAAAAAAAAATTGTCAGCATCCCTATTATGTCACCTAGTTAGTTTTGTCATTTGTCTGACTAATTTTAGGTGGTGAGTGAACTTTTGTATTATTATAACTTCGTCTGTTTGGGAACACTGAAACTGGGCCTAGAATCCTCGTTTAATTTTACTATTAAGGGGACAATCAAACCGTCAGCTAGACTACAGACATTCTCATGGAATTTTTGACTTAAGACGAATACTAGATCAAAAACAAAAATTTACCTAAATAGTATAAAAAAAACACCACCAAATTGAATTTACGTAAAAAAACAAATTACTATTTAAAACAAAACGATTTACTTACGCATATTCTCGGGATCGCACGACTAGTTACAGACTCAATAGGAGTCCCTAATCATGAGCTGACTGGTTTTGTTTAAAATAATATAATTATAAACACCCCTCACGAAAAACAAATGATTGATCACAACAGTAATATATTAAAAAATAAATACATTTTTACAGCGTTTTAAAGCATTCTGTAGTTGCGTAATATTAGTCAAATGCCTTGGCAATGGCATTCGACTGAAATAGATAGTGCATACTCAGCCGCTCCCGTTTGCTTTACAATTTTGGCGGGAAATTATTTGAATAACGTAATTTATTCTAATCGAACGTTATGTGCCCTGAATTCGAATTTGAAATATGGAACGTGATGTTATGGCTTTTGTTCTTTACAAAGGAGGTTTTGACATAGGAAAAAGTTTTGATTAAATTTTTGACATTATTTATTTTCTTTTTTTGACAACATAATTAATTATTATTGTTTTCTATGCTTTATTTAAATTAAATTGTATTTTTTCATTGGACCATACAAAACTAATTAATGTTTCTACTTATTGACTCAGAGGCCTCCCTATCCAACGACTAAATTAATTATACATTTTTAAGCAAACCGTGTTATAAACTCAGTTTTAAAAGCAAAACTAAACGTATTACACTCACACTTCGTTATAAATAGGTATACTTAAAAAACGTAGCCATACCATCTATTTCTGGTAGCGGGATATATTTTTATTTTACGTAATTCTAAAGACAACATATGGCCGTCAGCTGATTTTGACAATTTGTTGACACTCAGACCAATCTGGTGGTCGTTAGATGACAGCCGGTACTTTAATAATATGAGAGAGAGATACAATCAATAGAACCAGTGCGCGGGGTAGTGTCATAATATTTTAAAGAGACAGCAGACCTCAGGCAGGTCTCGAACTTGCGACTACTGGTTCGTACTACTGGTGCGTTGAATCAAAAGTCGCAGTTTCGAGTACTGCCCGAGGTTAAAATTTTTCCTTTCTACTTTTGTATTTAATTACTTCTGTACTTATATCAATATTATTGTGTCATCATACAAAAATTAAATGGATAGTAAAAAGACTAATAAATAACAGTACTAACATGAGATTTGAAATATTAATTAATTCAGTTATTGATGGTCACTATTTCAGTAAACCAGGGTCAGAGTCTCATAAATCCAATTACGACTTATTCAAAAAGTCAACAATTTAAATCGTACTTTTGCATTCAATTATGACTGTGTTAAATTGACAAAAGCTTTTATAATATTTACAACAAAAAAGTAAAAATAACATAAAATCCGTTACTGACAAATTTACACCTCATCTGCAGTAATAAGAACGAAATACAAAATAATAAATAAATAAACAATCCTTGTAATACGAATACAATAAAAGCCATGACCTAATTACCCATTTTAATAAAAAAAATGTATTTTGGCCCTATCGTTGACATTTAAATAAATATGACATTTAACGATGACAGTTTTGGATCTCATAATCGATTTAAAGTTGCACCGAATCGATATTTGCATCAAAATTCGTACAATCGATACGTTCAACTGGTCATAATTAGCCTTAAATATAATGAAATGATGTTTATTTGTCCACCGTAATACAAATATTTATTTTTAGGTTTACTTTCGCATTGCTTATATCTTGAATGTAGACTGTAATGTTCTGAATCTATTTGTCGATATTTACATCTAGCTGACCGAAAAGTCCTTGTGCTGACAATATATACAAAAATAGATATAGAAAACGTGAATTAATCTATTTTTCATACAACAATACCATTTACATTTTGGACAATTACAGCGGATTTTTCGCATATTTTTATTCATAAAAACCTTGTTCTGACAATTTACAGACACAACAAAAAAAAAACGCCAATTCGGCCGAGCCGTGCTTAAGTGATGCTCCGTTATAAGTGGCAATTGATTTTTATTTATATTCTATACAATACATATGATCTGAAATCCTTTTTAACAAATGATTCATAATACAAAAATGATTCAAATATTACTAAAAAATATATTTTCAACACGAACACTTGATTGTTTTATTTACTCAATGCAAACAGAAAATATATAAAAAAAAACTACAAAGCAATAAATTTACGAAGAAAAAACTACTAATCAGATGACAAAAAATAGTTTAATTTAAAAATAATGAAAACAACGCAAGCAAATCCGCAGGCAAAAGCTAGTTTTAATTAAAAATATTTCGATCTCATTAATACCAAACAAGTCAACGTGTTTAATGCGCTCTTATCCAATAAATCATAAGCAATTAGTGTCAGAAAATGCAATCAAAATGACTTAATTGTAACCTAATTGATTTAAATAAGCTTTTTTATAATACTTGACAAGACATTAATTAAAGAACCAATTATTCTAGATAAGGTAGCGGACTTTTATAGCAAGTATTATGTGACACAAGGATTTGGACAGTAGCTGGTTTTGCAGTCATAAATCTGTCATTATTATGATTTTTTTATGGAGGTCATATTATGTTAAATGCGAGAATATACTCCTTTTATGGTTTAAAAATGTAAAAGTGGGCGTAAAATGCAAGTGAAAGTAGATAATTATAACTTAATTGTTGTTTTCTTACTGTGAAAACTAGGGATTCTTCCAAATATCGATTAGTAAATCTATACAAATGTTATAAATGCGAAAGTAACTCTGTTTGTCTGATATACTCTCACGAATTAACTGCTGAACCGATCTTGATGAAGCTTGGTATGGGATTGGTTTGGATCCCAAGAATAGGCCATAGGTTACTTTTTTCGCGATAACAGATAAGTATGCGGGTGGAGCCACGAATTAAAATAGAGTTTCTTTTAATTAAAGACATATTATTATGCAAGTTAAAAATGACAGTTTTGGAACAATTCATACTCTTCGAAATTGCTCGGTCCTTCTTTATATGAGAAGAGGCGTTGCCCAGCAGTGGGACGGATTCAGGCTGCTATTATTATTACTGTCCCCTTATAAACGTGATAGTAACAATACTGCCGACCACAGACAAGCCGGTAATGACACATCAATAGTACTGCGGTCACGCGGACCGCGCCTAGCTACCCCCCGCTGGTTGGGGACTTAAGATGGCGCTTAATGGACGAGAGAAACTGTTGGAAAAAATATGTGATATCTAGCCAAATTTTAAGCGTAAATTTAAAGGAACTTCTTTTTTTTATGTCGTTTTCATAAAAAAAAGTTCTTACTTGAGCAAAAAGCTATCTACCTTATTAAGCGACTGGTGTAGCCAGCTCATCCTGCAACTCCCGCATTACAACTTAGGGAGTAGGAATGGCTGAAAATCAGCGCTGTGACGGATCGTGCTCGTCTCGGTACAGCATTAGCTGAGCCATCTCATTTTGTTTCTGTCTTCAGACTGATATTTAATAATATGTACCGTGATTTTTTTTTGTTTTAGTAGCAATGAATGTCTTTTTATTTATTTTAAGCAGTGTTTTTCTTTGCAGATATTTTGCTTGTTTGCGAGTTTTACTTTAAACCAGAAGTTTCTCCTGTACACATCTAAACTCCCATATGCTTGTGTAGAGCATCAAGTCGGTAAAGTTATAAAACAATTTTGGTTCTGGGACCGAGACGTATCACTGATTAGATGCCAAAAATTCACGTAGATATTGAAATATTAACTTTTACATATTGTTAAAAAATGGGAAAATAAATTATCTCAAATGCAAATTATTCAAATCAAATGCACAATAAGTATCTACAATGAATTTAAACAATCCAATATAATATTTGAAACGCGTTTTGAAATATCGTAACGGCTAGCAAGCTATTATAAATGTTACATTTTAGAGGCCCACGTGGATCGAACAATGCCAAATGAAACTAAACCGCGGAGTTTATTAAATACCTAATTATTGTATTGTAATGTTTAAAATTAATGTACAATTACTTATCATGTTTTAAGATATCTATTGTTGCGCTAATCGCTGTGACTAAACTTAATTGCCTTTTGTTAATTATATCAGGAATAAATAAATATAATTTATTTGTGTTCAATTTTGTAAATTTGAGATTACAAGCATTGAGTTTAAACTTTATTTCAGGGAAATTAAATATATATCTGTCTGTATAGATTTAATCGTCCGGAAACGTGGCTGTGGCATTTTATTATACCATCAGCATTACATCATAATAATTATATTCTTCAGAGAGATCTAATACACAGTTAGAGAGATGTTGCCTAGGTATGAAAAGTAAAAATCCATTTAGCCCGTAATTTAGATAATAAAAAAATAAGACATGGATATATTTTTAATTTTTCAAAATAATTAAAAAAGAAGGAGAAAATGCGAATCAAAAATCAAGAGTGGGGTCTAGTTACGTTATGATGTTATATAACACGTACGACATCGTGACGTCTTGTGACATTTCAAATCAATGTATCGTCATAAGCTTAAAGTTGCTTAAAAATGAAAAATACGTGTCTAACATTGTTTCCTAATCAACATTAGTAAAAAATATTAGATTAAAAACAAACAAAATTCCTATTAAGAATAGATGCAGATTCACATTTCCAACCATTAATTCATGTAATATCATCAATAAACGACTATTTTTCAAATAAAATCCAGTAAAAAAAATAACATCCTCATTTTTTACGTCGGTTTACATATTATGCTTATTGCTTCGCAGAACAGTTGGAACTATAAATTTTCCATTGCAATAGAACTGGGAACGGAGTAAGGAACATTTATCGCGACCTTACGTAACGTCGAACATTGTTGAAGAATTATTGTATTATTCTCGAAATTTCCAGTTAGCAACGCAACGCTCGGGTTGCGTAAGGTAACTATTAATTATGAGTTGAGCCTTTGATTGTGCTTGGAAAGTTAAAAACCACCTTAAAAGTGGGGTTTCTCAAATTGTGTATATTTTTTGCGAATTACGCGATGAATTTGACAATTAGGTACTTTATAAATCGATTTTACGATTCCTTTAACTTATCTTATTGGTATTTTGTATAGGTAGGGTATGTCACAAGTGTGTATTCTTTTTTTTTATAAATTCCATCCCCTAGAAAGGAAAAAAAATTGAGATATTGTTTTTTGCGAGTTATATAAAGCGATTATACGTTTTTTTTTTAAGTTATTTTAAGGCTATTTTATATCTCAAGAGTATGTGTATTATTTTTTAAATAAATTACATCCCAAAGAATTGAAATCTTTAAAAATAAAATGTCTATTACATTTTTCATCTTTAAAAAGATTTGTTTTATATTTCAGTAGTATTTTTATTGTCATAACCAATGTCATGTCTATAAACAATTTGCGTGTTTCATTGTAGTAACATAGATAGTATCTTACTTCCGAATACTGAACCGCAACTCAATTTTAAGACGTTATTAAATATCTATATGTCGCTACTTTAAACCTTAAAGCAACAGAGACAGCATGAGACGTAACGGTGGCTTTAAAACTGATTGACTTTTCAGTATTCTGGCCTAAGTCACACAATATTAATATTAGTTCTTCAAATTGATTGGTATTCCCTCTAATCGGTTCTAACTGGCATGACATACGTAATACGTATCTGTCCCGTGACGTCAGCATGTTGTGACGTAGATCTATCCCGATAGTTTGACGACAGTCCTTTGTTTGAGTAATAGGCTTAAAACTCCAAATAGGTTCGATGTTTGGACAGTCAAACATTGTATGTGTAGCGTAAACAAATTAGTTGCAGAATAAATAATGTTACTCTGCTATATTTAAGCTAGTATTTGTAATAAATTGAGTATATTTTTATATTCGCCTTTTAATACTTTTTATTTTGATACAATACTCGAAGAATTTGAAAGGAACATTTTATTTGAGCTTACACATTACAGCGCATAAAGTACGCCATTTTGTTTTGTACACAGTGTCAATCGCGCTCTCAAGACGAATCTAATGACGAATCAGTTATCAAAATCAGTAGAATCATTGAGTAGTTTCGAGCGGTCATAGAAACGGGCATACGTATAAACTCACATAAATACATACAGGTCAAACACATAACCCTCCTTTTTTGGCTTTGCCGCAGTCGGGTAAACAGGAAGGCAGATAGGTGATATTGCATAGGTACTAATTTTAATATAGCACATAATTATATTTTAGAATCATAGTATCATGTGTTTTTAAACAAAAGCTTATGTATAAATTCTTATTTTTATTACTTACTGTTTTGTTTAGAATTAAAAGATATTCGCCTGTATTTTTTCATTTAAACAATTAAAATTAAACTATTTAAACATATTTCTGGCAAAATATAATAACATTATTTGTTAGGAATGTATATTCGTACTGCATATGTTTTGGTCTCACGACAAAGATTAATTGTTCTCTAAATATAATATTCTAAACAGTGAAAACATATTACTGTATGAAATATTTCCACTAAACAAATTATTTTAGCTTAACATTGTGAAACAAATTATCATCACTCTATTTCTCTTGTATATTTCTCGTATTAAAGTAAGGTTAAGTAAGAGATGGAAAGACTACATTAAGTTAAAATTGATCCGAACTTGAGAAGGGATAAAACAAAATAAAGGGAAAATATACATAATAGAACAATGTGAAATGTAAAGCCAGCTTCCAACGGTGCGCGATATTACGGATCACACCGCACGCCTGACGGTCAAGGACAGCCGCGCACCGCGCAGTGAGTGTTGAGAATCAAACCCCATTTAAACCGACTTAGGGTACATTTCGCTTCGCGGTGGATTGCGAGGAACGGCCAAGGCGCGTCTGCGCTATCACGGACGAGCACCTCCCACGGTCGACGGTGCGGGGTCATCATGCAACGTGGGAAGCAAGCTTAAAAGTAATTTAAAATAAGTCATAATACATGAGAAATTATTTTGAGAAGTACATCTCACACTTAATTATGGTTTATGAATATGTTTAATATTTTATGGTGTTTACAAGTTTCCTTGCAAACTATTGTTAGAAGTTAAATTTGAGAAAAGTCGAATAATAAATGAATTCAATAAATGAACCTTACTATTGACTGACTTTCAATTATCATGACCAAGGAATATTAATTTCTTAGTATTACGAGAATAAATAGTATTTTGTTTGTGGTAAGTATATAATGTAGAGCCAAGTCTGTTCATGAAATAAAAATGAAAGATTTATTTAATTACAATGTTTATTGCAGAGTTGTCGTGATCAAAATTCCAGTCTTAATGGAATTATAAAATATTGTTAAAACCACAAGTAAACTTTGTATGTTTAATTTATTTTTAATTTAAAATTCAGTAAAAATAATGCTTTTATTGAAAACGCGTCTGATATCGAAAGTCTTTACGCCAGTATCTTACCCAAAGATAATTCAACCTCTTTTAGAAAAGCAAACAAATTAAATCAGATCACACTACTCTAAATAGATCCATCGAAACATTGGAATTTTCAAAATAAACTGAGCATGGACATAAAAACCGACATTCCGTGACAAAACCGCGCTCAAAAGCTAGCGCTAACTTAAGGGTAAATACAGACAGGTAAAACAAGAAATCGGGGTACTTTCTGATCACACTGAGATCACTTCTTCTTCAAGTGCCTCTCCAACTAGTGAAGGTTGGCTACCAACTTCTGGAATTGTTGTCTGTCCTTAGCGAGTCGAAACAATTCGGATACGCTCGCTATTCCAGTCCACTCTCTGATGTTACGGAGCCACGACTTCTTTCTCCGACCAACTCGCCGTTTACCGGCAACCTTGCCCATCATTATAAGTTGCAAGAGGCTATATCTATCGTGCCTGAGCACGTGACCGAGATATGCAGTTTTCCGTTTTTTGATGACAGACAAAAGTTCCCTTTTCCGTCCAGCTCGCCGCAGAACCTCCTCATTTGTGACTCTATGCGTCCAACTTATCCTCAACATACGCCTGTATGCCCACATTTCAAAAGCTTCAATACGTTTCCTGAGGTCTTCTTTAATAGTCCAAGACTCGCATCCGTACAGAACTATAGGCCAAATGTAACAGTGCAACAGTCGTGTACGCAAGTCGATCTTTAAACTTCGGCAGCACAGTACGGATCTCATGGTATTGAAGGCACTACGAGCAATCTCCACACGGGTTCTTATTTCCAACTCACTATCCCAATTTTCTGTGAGCCATGTGCCTAAGTATTTATACTTATGCACCCGCTCGAGAGATCGCCCTGATACTGAGATCACAATCCTTACTAATATTATAAATGCGGAAGTAACTCTGTCTGTCCATCCGTCTGTCGCGCTTTCAAACCAAATCTACAGAACCGATTTAAATGAAATTTGGTACACAGATAGTCTAGAGCCTGAGTAAGGACATAGGCTACTTTTTGCCGCGATAACCGGCATCCACGCGAGCGGAGCCGTGGAAAACAGCTAGTACCTTAATATAAAATAATGAAGTACAAAATTGTCGCGCGAAGGGATGTTAATCTTCTAAACCCAGAAAGATAAAATCGCACCAAGCACATTAGAATCTTACCCCAGAACAAAACACTCTGTAACCAACATCAAAGGTTACTGAGCCTTATGGCAAAGTTATAGAGCTAAATTTTCAGTGGTACCACGAAATCCTCTATTTTGTTTTACTCTCGGTCTGCACTGACCCTTAGAGATGAGGTGAAATGTAGTGCGGTGATTCCGCATTTGGATTCTCGCCAATGCGTGTTCCGTTCACATTGGCGAATAAAAACCGATTACGACTTACCAAGGGACATTAGATATGTGATTTGAAATTTTCTTGAAAAATTAGGTGCGAAAAAATTTAATAATTATTTGAATTTGTCGTATGAAGTACATAATTACCCCGAGCAAGGTATGGTAAGATATTTTATCTTGATAGTGACAAGTTATGAAAAGTTATGGAAATCATATAATTATTGTCACAAATAATTTTCCGTTGTTTTTTTTATTGCCTCCTACATTGTTTTTAAAGGTCTAAATCAATTTTAACATCACATTATTTCCTTTGCGATTATTATTGCTATTTAAAACAAAACGGTTTACTCACGCAAGTTCTCGAGAGAGCCCAGTCGGGCTCTCTCGAGAACTCCTATTGAGTCTGAAACTAGTCAGTTTCAGACTCAATAGGAGTCAATCATGAGCTGACGCGGCTGCAGTGATGTTGCGAGTCAGTTCGACTCGCGACACCACATCCTATTGAGTACCTAGTACTAGTACCTTCGTGGTCTCTGATTCCATAATATAAGTGCTTTGGGTTCAGAGCAATGTATGTGATATTGTCCACATTTATTTAAAAAAAAAAAAAAATCCAAATTCTGTATAAAAAAACTTGAATTAAGAATCAGATAAGCAATGATGTTGTTCGCGATTCGAAATCTGCTAGATTCGTTAGTCCATGTGTTCCATCTGTCGATTTCCACCAATGTGAGACAAGCGATTGGCTCATAATTGCTAAACGCCGTCGAATTTTGCACAAATAAGGCCATAACTCTTTTGTTCTTATGACGTCTTGGTACCTTGGTATCTTTGTGTAGTAGAGGACGGTAGATCTCTACAATATTTTTTGTGATTCTCCTAGCAAAATTTTCATGTTCAGTACAGATTTAAATTGAGACTTTTTATGATACAATTTTTTATAACATTGCCCTACTGTACGAATCTCTTCTGTGTGGGTGGTAAGATATAAAATACTATGGACATTAACACTGAAAAGAAATGTGCATAGAACACACGATTTACATTTTTATCGAGCTTCGTTGCCCTCAGTTGATTTGACACATACATCCGAGCCTTTTCTCAAACCCTGTTAGGGTTGAACCCTAGTCTCAAATCAAATCAAAGGTTTTTATCTATATATTACTAATATTTATATAGCTAAAGAGTTTGTTTGTTTGTTTGAACGCGCTAACCGCAGGAACTACTGGTCCGATTTAATTTTTTCAGTGTTGGATAGCCCATTTACTGAGGAAGGCTATAAGCTATATAACATTATGCTGCGACCAAAAGGAGCTGAGCATAAATGAAAAATGTTGCAAAATTTGAAAAACTAAAACGCGGACAAAGTCGCGGGGGCTGCTAGTTTCTCATAAACCTCAAAAAAAAGAAACATTAAAGTTACAAAACTGAATGACACTAGTTGTGCGTAGTCTGACTTAGCGATACCTAAATTAATCAAAATCAAAAACTCATTTATTTCAACTAGGCTACCAAATAGCACTTTAAGAACGTCAATACAATGGACAGCACCCTGATTCGCCCACCCTTCACCGCTTCCTAATTGCTCTAGGTGTGGAGAAGTAATGGCGCAACAAACTCCCCAGCAGCACACAGTCATACATCATTTAATAATTACACGGATCTAAAATTTTACTAGTATCTATTAAATACTGTTGAATTCATTCAACTAGGACATAATATAAGTATTTTTGGTCCCGATCTAGTTACATGACTTCATCAACCAAGTTCGGAAACTATTCACCGAATATTACGAATACAGCGGTTTTTTTTAACCAAGCATGAATAAGAAAACCTAGATATTTTTTACGCCTAAATTAGCAGATTGCTCAAAATATTAATCAAGTCTTGATAGCCATTAAAATTGCATCCAAGGTTTACTTCTGAGAACAATTATATTAATCATCCATTTACCATGAACATCATAATACTAATTTATACCCATACAGGTTTCCAATTAATGGCTCGAAAGTTGCCAGTGTAAAAACACAAATTACCCCCTAAATTACTCTATAAATTCTCGAGCGTCACTTAAGTGTTGCCAGTTTACCTTTTGTGGGGTAAATTACACGATACTTTTTACTGGTATTTTTCACAGCATTTATCATAAAGATGCATCTTGATAGGTCCTGTTATGGTAGGCTCAGATTAAACGTGATTTAAATCGCCTTAACATAAGAATAGGCTTTTGCCTTTTGATAAAAGTAATAAATAAGTTTTTGGTACATCCTTATTGCCTTAATGAGATTGATATGCATAAATTTCCTTTTTAATCTACCTATACTAAAATTATTAATATTATAAATGAAAGTTTGGATGAATAGATGAATGGATAGATTTTTGTTGCTAAATTACGCCAGAATGGTAGATCGGATCTGGATAAAATTTGGCACACATATGGTTTATTACCTGAAATACCATATAGGGTAAAAAATTAACGGTTCCCGTGGGATTATCAAAATTTAGCTAAATACGTTAATACATTACCAAAACGTTAACAAAATAGTAACCAAGGCAACGGTATTGATGCAGGAAAAACCAATGAGGTTATGATTATAATGAAAAATTGGCATCAACGAAACGTGAACAAAATAGTAACCATAACGACGGGTAGGAATAGGAACCAAAGAGGTTGTGGAAAGACACATTTTTTTTAACGGGGCTATAATTTTAAATTCTTAAGTCATCAATTTATTATTTACAAGGATAATGGATAAGGAAAAATGTATCTCTGAATTCAGTTTTGAAGTAAACGCGGACGAAGTCGCGGTCAAAAACTAGTACTGAATGTCTACGTATTAAGTGAAAGACCTAATTTAAAACATGGCGTCAGATTATAAAATAAACAAATAACAGCAAAAATTCTTACTAGAGCATACAATTTAGAGATAAATTCAATGCAATCAACAAAATACTTATCATAAGGTATATTATAAAAACACATAAATAATAAACATCAAAAAATATAAATACGTATTCGCAACGGTCCTATTAAATTATTAGGAAAGCGAGTCGTTACCCGCTGACACAAATACGAAAAAAAAGTCTGCTAAAAATTAATTATAGGAAATATTAAAAAACTGAAAATATTAGTCTTATTGCTACCTACAGCTGCTGGTATAGTTAGTAATAGTTTTACAACAAACTAATTTTATCCCATATCATATCTACAAAACTGAAAACTTTTTTTTTTGTATAAATTTTGTGAGGAGTATTCGTATTTATTTAGAACATAACGGTTTACTCACGCACATTCTCGGGGTCGCCCGACTAGTTCGACTCGCAACACCACCGACGCCGCGTCAGCTCATGATTAGGGACTTCTATTGAGTCTGAAACTATTCGGGCGATCCTGAGATTGTGCGTGAGTAAACCGTTATGTTCAAAATTTATATTAAAACTTCTTCTTCTGTCTAGCCTTTTCCCAAGCTATGTTGGGGTCGGCTTCCAGTCTTACCAGATTCAGCTGGATACCGTTGTTTACATGGAGCGACTGCCTATCTGACCTCCACAACCCCTTTTACTGGGTAACACAGTTTCTTTTAGTTAAACTGGTTGTCGGAATTGTAATGACTTAGCAACTGTCATAAATCGACGTATGGCAGTCGGGACCAACGGCTTAACGTGTTTTCCGAGGCACGGAGGGGTCTCGGAAAACTGAAATAAACATCTCATTTCATCTTCGTAGTTTACAGACATAGTTATGTATTAAATCTATATTTTTACCTAGCTCTACTTTAACCCCCTGCTAAGAATTTATTATATTTCCGGGCACTCTGTACAATATTTGAAAGTTGTCTAGTGAGTGCACATATAGGCCAGTACGCCAATTACCAATGTCCGTGACGTGCTGCGGTTTGCGATCCCCGGATGGCAAAAGCATTTCATGTGATATTAATGTTTGTAAAACCCCTAGCGACACAAGGATTAAATTACATAGGCCGGAGTCAGTCCTAAAAAAATAACATTCTTTAAAACATATTCCTTAATGCAAATTTCATATACTAATGTCATACAAATATGTTGGCCAATATGTTAGGTTGTTTTTATACCTCTTATTGCATCCACAAAATATAATCAAAATAGTGTGCCAGTTTAAAAACAAAATTTTGTGTAAAAAACTTTGTTTCATCGCTCGATTGAGAGTGAATAATATGCAGCCACCGTTTTCCATCCCACGCTAGTAGTAAATTTTTTATACAAGTAGGTTACTGTGTAACGCGGGCTGGAAAGTCACTATTTATTTCATATCACAACTACAAAATTACATTTTGCAAGTAGTTAAATGAACGTTAAAATCGAGTAGACAAGGTGAGTTTTTACTGTACGAACGAAAACTATGACTTCTATATCGGTTACAAAAACGCTTGGTAGTAAGAATTAAAAAAACAAATGAATAAAACAACTCGATTTTCAATATTATAGCCGTAAGAGATTTACGGTAATATTACTAAAATTCGAGATTTTTATATCTTTGTTTGTTTAATTTTTATAACCGCGATATAGAGGTCATAATCGTTTGTACAACCACAAAATACCCAACTTGTATAAGATTAAAGATGTAATTCAATGATGTACGCTTACCTGTCCATTTACTCTTTAATTAATTTTAATTCCATAAAATGCTAAAGCAAAATTGTTATTAGTTTAGCGGACACGTGATTAAATTTTCTTGAAATAAATATTGTCAATGTAAGGAATTAACTGGAATCTATACACTGACAGTATTTTTGTACTGTGTATTGTTTGTGTGAATTTTGCATTAGCATTTAATTTAAATTTAAATTAATCTTGTTGTCGTTAAAATAAATATTTTCATAGTGCTTTAATAAAAGGTGATTATGAAACTTTCAAAGGTCATTAAACTTAACAAATTGGAATACCATAATTATTTTTGAGACACAAACCTCACTCAATTGCCAAAAAAAGCAAATAATATCGATCACTGGAAGACCACAGCTCTTAATAATTGAAAATCTTGGACATTATAATTTTAAAACCAAAATTCTCTGAAATCCTAAATTCATTAACATTTCATATTAAACATATAAATCTATACAGTCTGTTACCGAAAGGTTTTTATATCCTGAAGAGTACATCTGGTAAATATGCGTCAGTTTACAAAATTTCAACTTAAAAATGAGTTAACTAAATACTTGATATTGAACTTTTTGCATCAATTATTCGACACCAAAACTCATAACAAATGAAATTTTGTAAACTGACTCTACCAAATGTACTCTTCACCCGTTTTGGATAGATATAACCTTTCGGTAACACCCTGTACACATCTATCTATACCTACATACCTATAGCTATATGTATTCAAATAATATTCCCCCAACTATCATACATCAATAGCCACACACAATGATCTACATACCGGGTGAAATCCCTGAATTTCTGTATAGTGGCAGCTGTGGAGCGAATCAATACTGTTGCTATCTGAATTACGTGCAATCTATTCTATACGTGTGCAATGTGCATGTTGCAGTTTGATTGATGTTCTGTAATTGCTTTGTTCCTGGTATTTATTTTGATGAGCATTGCTGTTTGATGTATAGCTTAATTAATATAGCTTATATGTATTTTACAATTTTGTAGATTTGATAGTCAACTGTTATTTTAATTTCCTCAAAATAAAGTCGCTTTATGGAAAGAAATAATTTAAAATTCAGGTCGAAATGTAGAGAATTCCTTCTGGCATTAAGTCCGCTTACATACACTATGCATTAAGTATTAAAAAAAAAAACAATAAATAGTCGCGCTAAGATGTCGGTATCCAGACAGCCAAGTTAAAATGGAGCTGGGCTGGTCATATTGGCCGCATGGGTCTGGATAGATGGGCGAGAATTGCCACCGAGTGGGTACCCAGCGCCGGAACTCGAAAACGGGGTAGGCCGAAAAGACGCTGGCGAGACGATATCGATCGCTATTTGCCGGATTGGTGGGAAGCGGCTTCAGACAGAAGATCCTGGAACAAATTGGGGGAGACCTTTGCCCAGCAGTGGGACACCTAAAAGGTTATATAAAAAAAAAAAAAAGTCGCGCTAAAATGGTAGCCGCTAATACAGTGACGTCATATTGGCAAAAAAAGAAACGTCAAATGTTCAGTGAATAGTGCAAGACATAGTGATATTTCTAAAACTAAAAATGAGCTTTTATAGTCCATATCGTTGTGGTATAGTGCCAAATTAAAGTAACAGCATTGAAGATTCCAGAAAAAGTTATTTATAAAAGTTCCAAACGGCAAAAAGTCGACAAAATGGTGGTCAGTGTTTACGTGACATACAGATAATAAAACTAGGTTAAAAAAGCTGTGTTACTATACATTACTACATTAAAAAAATGTGTGTTATACTTTCACGGCTAAACCGCTGAACCGATTTTGATAAAACATGGTATGGGGCCTATAACTTGGATATCGATCATAATACAATTTATTTCTGAGATTAAGTAGTGATAATCGCAACTGCAATATATTTTTTTCATTTTTATATAAATTTAAATAAAAAATTATCTCGTTTACCCATCTTCTACACTAAAACCCTAACATACCTATCAGACGAATATTTCTAGGAATGCACATATTGCTGCGCGTGCGCACCTAACCTAGTAAGAAGGATACAAGCAAAGCGTCCATATATCGCTACTGACCCAATTCGAAGATGAATCATACATCGGTGCTGACATATTAAAACAGTTTGCGAATTGGTTCATAATATATACCTACCTATGTTAAATGTAGAGAAATTGTTTTGTAACATAATGGTACAATTATATTAATTATCTGTTATTAACGCATGCTTAGCGAATATTTGTAATTAATTACAAATAGTAGAAAGAAAAACTTAAACCTCAAGCAGGACCCGAACCTGCGACTTTATATAAAACTAGCTGTCCCCCGCGACTTTGTTCGCGTGTTTTAGTTTCAACGGTTTTCCATTTTTGCAACATTTTTTCATTTATGCTCCGCTCCTATTGGTCGTAGCGTGATGTTATATAGCCTATAGCCTTCCTCAATAAACGGGCTATCCAATACAAAAAGAATTTTTCAATTCGAACCGGTAGTTCCTGAGATTAGCGCGTTCAAACAAACAAACAAACAAACTCTTCAGCTTTATAATATTAGTATAGATCTAGCATTTAGTTTAGTTTAGTTTTTATAAAAACACTACACTACAAACATCCAATTCACATACAAAAACAACACCTAGACTTGGAACAAGCATTTGTGGATCACACAAATGCTTGTCCCATGCGGGGATCGAATTCGCAGCACGTCGCGCACATTGGTAATTGGCGTGGTGACCTATACCACTCGACAAAATGTAAAATGCAGTTTTGACTGTCCGCGCATTTTACATTTATATAATACCAGCCTATAAATGTCCCACTGCTGGGCATAGGCCTCTTCTCATAGAGAGAAGGAACGAGCATTGATGACCACGCTTGCTTATTGCGGGTTGGCGATTGCAATTGTTGGAATCCAGGTTTCTCACGATGTTATTCTTCACCGATTGTCAAAGATGTCTTACAACAATTAGAAAGTACATATAATTTTGAAAAAGTCACATTGATACTTGCCTATAATGGGTTCGAACCTGCAACCTTGTGCACACAAATCCGTTCATTGAACCATTGAACCACTAGGCCACCACGACACTTTACACTTTACATTTACTTCTTCCTTATTCCTTCAACAAACAATACACATGTGTATAGTTTAAGACATGTTAAACAATAATAACGATTTCCATGATTTATTGCAAACAATTCATTTGGCTTTGTAAACAATTTGTAATGTTAAATGCCTGATCGTAAGACATTGAAAGATTTATGTTGAACAACTATTTAATGTGCTATCACGCCTACATTACTAGAGGGTAGGCAGATGTGTGATGTAATGATAAATTACTAATGATGATAATTAGAACTATACTATAAACATAAATGGCCTTATTAATAAAAGTCACGATGGAGCTTAACAACGGATTAACAGTATCTAATTTTAAATTCTCCATAAAAAAAAAATATATAGAATCTGCTAAGCAATCGCAAATCGCAGTCGAGATTTTAATTAATAAGGCCAAAAGTATTTATTTCAATAAACGGAAAGTGTTTTCGAGAAATACATATCCACAAAGAATAGGAAGAAATACATTTTTTTTTATATAAATATGGACAACATCACATACATTGCTCTGAACCCAAAAAAGTAGCTAAATCACTTGTGTTATGGAATCAGAGACGGAGGTACCACAAGCACCTAGACCAGAGACAATTTGAAAAAATATTTTTTTATTGAAATCGAACCTGGGACCTCAGAGCTAACACATTTTAAACAAGTGTGTACGCCACTCGATTAAACCGTTAATAATCCTAAATAATTATGAATACTCTTCACGAAAATGATAATACAATTATAATTATTAAGAAACAGTTGACAACTACATAATTTGACTACATTTAAACACTGTTTATCCCAAGACCTTTAGAGAGTTTGATATTTTAAACCAATTTTACAAGCTTACACCCTCCATGTATTTAATCAAAATCTATAAATATAAAATGCTTTGTCCTGAATCATCCGGTAAGGGATTTTCCGAAATTCTTACCCTTTGGGGCTGAAAAACGGGGGCAAAGTTTGTATGGTACGTCGTGATTGGTCCAATCTACTTCATAAACATAAACATTTTTTAACAGAATTAATATAAGACATGTTTCGTATTTTATTGAAACTCATCGCCTAACGGGTTTAAAAAGGGGTAGTATGTTCTTATGGGGGTGATTTGTATCGTACCTGATATCAATACTCCTTAGTGCTTTTAATTAAAATTACTTTTTATTTTGACACATGTTTGAAAATTAAATTCGTTTTTTTTTAAATGGTGATCTTACATAAAACCTTGGTGCCTTGCAATACTCTTTAGAATTAGAATGTCAAACATCATTTTCGACTTCTACGCGGACGAAGTCGCGGGCTAAAGCTAGTCTTCGATATAACACATCGTATTACTATAGCGATACTTAACAACAACCTATATCATCCGTTAGCATCTAAATAAAGAATCTCTGTAGTTTCTTGACCTAATGATTCATCGGTACATTCGGTTCAGCGCTTTATTGTGAGTTACATCGGAGAAAGAATATTCAATATATCTTCATAGATCATAGTTTCTCAGTAAAATAAAAGTTAATAGTATTTATATTGCAATTACGGTAAAAAATCTCTCAATGAGAGATTAAAATATTTGTTTATTCAAGATTCAGAGTTCAGTTCTGTCTATTATAATATTTTACTTTTTAATGGTGCTCGTTGAGTGAAGTTTTTATGTTGGCTATAATATGTTCTTGTTGGCGACATGCCGTTTTATTATATGCATGCTAGCATTTTAAAGTGTTTAGGGTAAACTCGGATTGTCGCCCCGGGGGTATAGTTGCCTCGATTGCAGTTACTCTAGAAATAAATAATGTTTTTCTTCTTCTTCTTCTAGTTTCGCGAATTAAACGCATGTTATTTTATTTATTTATCTAAAGACTCTTCAACTACAACTAAGTTGATCGTGTTGCATGTCTTCTGTGCAATTGCATTGAAAGGCTAGGTGCGATAATTTTTTTTGCGGGATAGATGTGCTTTTTCTCGACGGGGCATCTATCCTAAAACGTAATTTAAATGGAGTAGGTAACTTACCTCTATGTGGGATAGTTGCCGCAAAATTTAAAAATATCTGTGTGGCAAAGCCCTCACTTAATCACCCTAAAAATTATGATATTACAGCCGTCGAGATTTTTATAAATAAGACCTTAATTATGTAAAAATCTCATTGGTAAACAAATTTTAATATAGATGTCATTGCAATCTGCGAAGGTATTCCCCTAACATATTACATCTTATAAAAAAATATCAAAACAAAATACCTAACAACATGCAACCAATAAAACCTATTTTCACACCAGACTCTAAAGAAAATTTAAACATTTGGAATACCTAGCTAATGACGTCACACCATAAATCCTCGTTTTTAGTGTACATCCATAGCACATTAAGGCAAGCGATGACGTTAGAGCACTTTGTGCAACTACTGAATAGAAAAAAAGGTGTAAGTATGAAAATACTGTATTGTTTTTTTTCTGACACGAGCACACACGACTATAAAGATTATTTTAGAATGTAGAGTAACCTAATTATGTTTGTATAATAAAAAAACATTGTCCTGCTACAAACTTTTATTTACACTTTTTTGTGTAGGTAATCATTCCAACTGATTGTTACCTACACGTGTTTTCGACAAATAAATAAACCTTATCTTAAAAAAAAAATCACAAATTACGTATAACAAAGTCCCCCGTCACATCTGTATGAACTGTCTGTCTGATCTCGATAAGCTCGAAAACTACCGAATGGATTTTCATGTGGTTTCCACTGGATAGGAATTGATTCAAGAGGAAGGTATGTGTGTATAATTCATTATTGTTTTGTCTATCCGTGCGAATCCGGGGCGGATCGCCAGTTCAAAAATTAAGACAGAAATAATATAATTAATATTAATTGTTCTCTCTTCTTTATCAAAGGTAGATGTGACACAAAATAACACTCGCCTTTTTGCTCGGCTGCTGATAATAATATCCCACCAAAAACATTTTCATGTAAAGTGTTGCCAAGACGAAACAATATGACTTGCACGGTCAAAAAATTATCAGATCTCATGAGCTTAGCTTCTAACTCTGTAGAGTTTTAGAGAGTTGTAAAAGGCCTAACTTCACAAACTTTACACCTTAATCAAAATACGGGGCAGATCTTGCTCAAAAATATTGAATTCTCAAATACATGTTGTAGTTACAAAACTTGAAACGTTTATTGCAGGTATCTGTCTACAATCAGTGTTTAATTTTGTATAACAAATACACAAAGTCGTTACATCGTGTTCGACACACAAACATGTATATTCACTTACACATACAATAAAATATATGTTTATAAAACCGAGTTTACAAAACAAAAGTGTAAATTCCGATTCACAAGCAAAAATGTCTTTTTATATTAATCGATTGAGCAATGCAATATAAAAAACGAAAGTAAACACTTTCCGGCTCAATAAAGTCGTAACTGGCGGCAGACATGTTGTTTTATTTTTATACAAATATTACACACTTAAAAGTAAATTGTATTTCCTTGTATGTACCTTTAAAAAGAATTGTGAGAAGTTACTTTGAATTTTACACAGCCTTCTCGAATAACGACAACATAGTCGTAAATCATAGAGTAAACATAGACAAGCATAGAGCGTGTGCATCGCTAGTAGCCCTTATGTCAAGCGTAAGCACATTTTTAGCTAAATGTACTGCGCTCGTTTACCGATTTTTATGATTTTCCGTGCGACGACAGACGTTTATACAATACGATATTATTAGGGTAATATTTGGCTTTGAGTTTTTTTTAATAAAACGGTGCGCTCTGATTTGACCCAAATCTTTCCATTTTACATGTTCATACTAGTGCCAACAGTTCGTACTCGATAGGCGCACTCTATAGTTTACTTATTTATTCCTCTAAGTACACCGTCACATCTTAAGTGACCAATCCGATTACAATGCCTGCATTTCGAAATTAATTCCTCTCAGGGATCGCAACTGGCACCTTACCTATTTTATTCTCAGGATAATCATGGAATCTCGAATCCAGCTAACTTAAAAAAAAATCACAAGTAAATATAGTCTTATTTATTTAGGAATCCTGACGGATCACTCACACACGCGCGAGTTGAACTACTCGTCTCACGAAACCGCCGCCGTCGCGACGGCTCATGATTAGGGACTCCTATTGAGTCTGAAACTAGTCGGGCAATCCCGAGAATGTGCGTGAGTAAACCGTCAATATTTCTAAATAATTATAAATACTCCACACAAAAGTTATTATATAAACGTAGTCTAGTTATGGTTTTATAGTAAGAACGATTATAATTACAGTCGACCCCCGGTAATCTGACATACGTTTTGCAGAGCGGTGTTGGATTACAGAATACTCCCTGAGACCTGCATATGCCAGTCACCCCCAATAGTCCTGAATATTTAAAAAATGGTATCTTGTAATCCGACAAATTAAGTATCAAAGATTCTATCTCATCTAAATTATATGTACAATGTACATACAACAACAACAAGGTGTGTCGGATTACAGGGGCCGCCGGTTTAGACAAGGGCCGTAAAACCGAGGGTCCACTGTATTTGAAAATTGCAAAATAATTACCTATGCTAGAAAATTTTAATTTATAATTATGTAATATCGAATATAAATTATAGCATAATTATTCAGTGTACTGTAAAACATTTTAAGCTGGGTTTTAATGCAATTTCGCTGACACACGGTCGCAACGAAGGCTTCACAATATCACATTTTCCACTACAGACTAACTTATTTATATTACCTGTCTAGTTTTCCCAGTAAATGTAATTTCCTAGACCAAACTTTGTTTTACCTACACACAGTTTTGTTTATCAACAAGCTTTATTTCTCTTAGGAATAGTCAGGTAGTACCTATATTATGACCTAGGTTTTGATTTAAAACAAAGAAATGAAATTAAAGGAAAATATTAATTAATAACGCAAATGTATGACATACTAAGTTCTATAGAAATGTTTATTTAATTATTTATTTATTTTAACAAGACTTTAAAACTATCATTACAGGTACATTTGCTACCCAATGCGATAGCTATGCACTTGCATAATTATACCACTACCTGATAATAACATAATAACCTAAGAGTAAATATAAACAATAGAGTGCGCCTAGCAAGTATGAACTGTAGGCACTACTATGAACACATAAAATCGAAAAAATTGTGTCATTTCAGAGCGCACCGTTTTATTAAAACTATCTCAAAACCTAATATTACCCTAATAATATCTGAACCATCCCTATTTTTCGCATAAACGTCTGTCGTCGCACGGAAAACCACTTAAATCAGTAAACGAGCATAGTATTTACAGCTGAATCTATGCTTACGCTCGGCAACAGGCTACTAGCGATGCGCGCTCTCTATGTTTGTCTATATTTGTATATATGTTACTCTAAAACTAAAATATTTTTATGGAGTACATCGGGAACACAGTACATCAAAACAGTAGATTTTTGTATCGTGACCATTAACATTGTATTGACACTTTTAAACTGAAACTGTTACTGAAATTACTTTACCATTAGACCATATCTATACTAATATTATAAAGCTGAAGAGTTTGTTTGTTTGTTTGTTTGTTTGTTTGTTTGTTTGAACGCGCTAATCTCAGGAACTACTGGTTCGAATTGAAAAATTATTTTTGTATTGAATAGTCCGTTTATTGAGGAAGGCTATAGGCTATATAACATCACGCTACGACCAATAGGAGCGGAGCATAAATGAGAAATGTTGCAAAAATGAAAAACCGTTGAAAGTAAAACACGCGAACAAAGTCGCGGGGGAGAGCTAGTAGGATATAAAATCCAAGCCCTAAAATTCTTCGGCTACAAAATGTTTATTTGAAAAAGCTTTTGTGTTCGTCTGTACCTACAGAGACTGCCGTATTACGTGTAAAAGCAATAATATTATGGTGACACGTTTCGATTGGTTATCAACATCATAAATTGCTTTCATTGGTCGATAGTAGCTTTAAAACGGGTAACGAGTGCTAAAATTCCAAATTAAATTAAATACTTTCGACATTAAAACACCATACAAGTATTTACGATGTTATTAAAAATTTAAGTAAAAATCGGTGTTTCCTTTTCGAGAGGCAGATTTGTAATCGAATCCGACTCTTGTTACTACATCCTTAATTCCTTAGTAAAAAGTAAATTGAACAATTTTAGTTCGTTTTTTTCAAAATATTTTGAAAAACAACACGTACAGAATACATTAATTAATTTAGCTTATAGTAAGTTATGTTTTTAGGAAAATAGATTTAAACACATTTATGCACAGATATACACACATAATTAAGCCAATAGTCGCAGGTTCGAGTCCTGCCGGAAGTTTAAGTTTTTCTTTCTACTATTTGTTTAAATTATACATAATTATTTTACCAATTAGAATAATTTATAAAGTTGAATTTGTTGTTATTTTTATTTTATACATGCTTAATAATTATTAAGTAGGTTATTTTATATAAAAATAAAACTATTATTTTAAAACTTCATTCAATGTAGTCTGATAAATATTTTTAACCCTAAATATCCGATAAATATACAAGGAACGTAAATTGTTGGAGCCTACAGTAAACTTACATAAACAGACATTCCCTGAATCATCCTTTGCAAATACGTATCATAAATGCATTGGCTGTCAAAATTCCATTCCAAATTACCCATATTTGACGTTTGCGATAAACATTTCAGTATCCCGTGTGGAATTAGATTCTCTTACGTGTTCTGATCTTTAATACCTACGTAACTATTTACGTTGGTGAGGTGTTACTAAGCATTGCTTTGTGTTCAAGCTATTAACAGATAAAAGCGTTTAAAACACGGAAAGTTTTGCTGATTTAACACATTCATTTGTTTGTTTTGATGATTTTTGCAAATAAGAATAAGTTTTAAAGGAAGCCTTTGATGTTTAATGAAGACATTGCTACAATAAGGAGCATGTAACGACTTCTTGTTTCCCGAAATTGAATTAGCCAATATTCTCTGTGTAAATACTCTTGCATCCGTCCTTTTCGATTAATCTCGAGTTTAGTGACAGTGATTTAAAATAAACACGATCGCCCTTACGATTTTTAATGCCCCTGGAACAGCTGTTGCATGATTCACGCGACATTGGCCCGAAGAACGCCGGGAAACACGAAGAATATATTTAAATACGACACACGACCATGAATATGATCGCGGATTAACAAAAACTGCGACCGAAATTGTATATTCCGCTAGCATACGTACAAACGAAAATCTCAGTGTATAAACTTAAATAAACTTTGGCAATAACACAAGATCGTTTGTTCTTAAGCTATTTTCTGCTGAGATAAACATCATAACATAATTTGTAGTGTTTCACTTTGTTGCTCTTTTTGCGGATGTAATCGGGGTCAATATCTAACTACAAAAGATATTTTTAAGTACTTACATTGTGTTGATGTAGTGTCAGCACGACGTTGTCGAAGGTGGACGAGTTGGAGAGGGCTTCCGAGCTGCCCCGGAGCAACTCGGCCAGCAAGTCCGCTCCAGGCTTCACTTCAGGTGATGACGTAGCTCTGACGTGTGTCTTATGTCCCGCGGCCCGTGTCGGCGTCATCGCACCAACACTGGTCTTGCGACAAGGTACTGTGTCAGAAAGACTCCTTCTGCCAACTTCTACGGACCGACTCGAAGGTGCCTCCAAATTTTTACCGAAAGGCCCTCTATTAAACTGCCGTCTTGCTTCCACATCCGACGTGTCGGACGGACAGCATGGAGAAGGCGAGGCTGTTCTGTCTCTGGAGCAAGTATCGCTCTCAGCCTCAGAAGGCGAGTCGCCATATTTCCGTCTCGCTCGATACGAGTCGTCATCTCGCTCATCTGAGCTTTGTTGGTAAAACCTTGCACGCCTCGCTTTAAGCTCCTCAGATCGTGGCCACATGGGTGCTACTCTATCAGACGGACTGGGTGGACCATTTGTGCATGAGTCATCCGATTTATCACCGAGTAGTGAGGAGGTTCGCGTTTCGGCTGATAAACGCATGTCTTGCAGTGACGTTTCACTGCTTTCACGTTTACAACCGTTTACAGAAGGAGGACCTTCCTCTTCGCCACCATCGTCGCTTGGCGTTGTAATGTATATTCCCTTTCTTCTTTTAGTTTTATCTAGCGGTCTACGTCTCTCCCTGGCACCTATCGGGGCGGGGGTGCAAGGATTCTGAACAGCAGCTAGTAAATGGGCAACTTGTTCGCTCGTTATGGTTTCATCCTCTTTGTCTCGGTCTAAAGAACCATCCGACGCGGCGTCGGATCGCTGCGGCTCCTCTGGCGGTAACTCTTTCGACCACTGTTTCACTATACACTCATACACAGGCACAGGGATAAAATTTTCCTCAACCGGACACTCCTCTATAATATTAGGAAAATTCGAACACTCACAGTCCACATTAGCACACGCGTTCGTAGGGGGAGCCGGGAGAGGGGGGAAAGCAAAAGGTTGGGGTTCTAGCGGCGAAGTACCTTCACTGTGTGCTTGTGCACTGTCTGCTTGAGAACCATCACTCTCTTCACGAAGTTCATGCAAAACACGCGGTGTCATCAATGCAGGCAAACTTCCACCGGCTTCGGCCGGGCCCTCCTCCCGCACAGGAGGGATTCGCCGCGGCAACGGATGCGTTAAGGAGCGAGCCCCCAGCTGTTTGTGCGGTCCATCAGGTGGTGGTGACCTTGGAGCTGGCGATGCGTGAGCCAGCAACCCTTCATCGGAACCAACTGCAGAATCGACTGATGCCACCGACCCTCCCTCGGTTGTGTTTCCGTCAGTCGCTAAACTTACAGTATCAGCATCACGGCGTTTTGCACTCGCAGCATCTGAGACTGATTTTGCGGGGCGTTTGAAATCAAAAATCGACTGATATTTGTTTGGTCCGCGATAATATTTATCTTGTGCGAAATCACCTTGAGAAAATGACGCGCTGCGGTATGCTATAGTTTTCTGTGCGTAGGAGCCGACGATAGAGCGAGGTTCTACGCGGCCGAGAGTGATGTTGTCAGTGTCAAAGTCATCGCACCGGTCCACCGAGACACCTCGGGGCGGGCTGTGTCGGTGGCGCGTGCGGGGCGGCGGCACCGGCGGCAGCACGGGTGCCGAGTGCGGCGGCGGCGGAGGTGGCGGTGGCGGCGGCGGCGCGGTGTGCGCTCGCGGCAGCAGACGCTCGGTGAGGGCCTGCAGGCCCAGCAGGCGCTGCTCGCGCGAGGGCCGCTCGTCGCGCGAGCCTCGGCCCAGCCGGCGTTGAATACGATCCAGCGTGCGTCGATCGGGCTTGGCGCGGCCGAGGCACGCCGCCACCGCCTCCTCGGAGCAGCAGCGGCAGGGGCAGGCCCGCGGCGGCGGAGCGCGGCGCACGGCGTACCGCACCGCGCCCAGCGTCACGTACGGGGACCTGCGCACACGACGCCGATATAATTAGATGCGAGAACGACCGCGCGCGCGGCTCGCCGAAAAGCTTGGCGGCAAGTGCGACCGATTTAGAGCGCGCGAGCTTCCTCGCGACTCGTCGGTGAATTCCGGGAGGATTCCCCGCGACCCACTCCGCCACGGTTCAACAGTTATATCGGAGCAGATGACTCGTGTCCCAAACTGTGTTGCTTTGAAGCTTAACGCTCCTTATAATTGACAGTCGCGCGTTAAAAGATCCACATACTAACGATGTAGTGCAAACATTAGTAAGCGTCTGTTAGAGCAGGTGTTGGACAGACAGACGGAAGACGCGTCACCTATAAATAGTCGAACGTTGGCGATTTGGCGACACAGCGACCTCGTAGCAATGTTTACAATTCTCTTGGTCAGTTCCTGTGGATGATGTTTAATGTGGGATATTTCTGCCCATGCACTTATTGGCCACAAAAAATTAAGTAGAAGCTACAACCGTCTCAACATATACATACATCCTTCCAGTCATCAAGCACACAATAACAAAGTTCCTTACAAGTTGACTCTACCTGGAGTATTCCCGTCGCCTCCTCGCGCCATCTGTCGGCGAGCGAGAGCGCGCGTCTGACGCCATGGGTCGTCACGTGACCCCACGCATGCTGCGCCCGCGCATCACACTGCAACAACAACACGTATAAATATTACGGAACTTTGGACTTTACATGTAAACCTCGTTATAAAATGACGGAGACGCGATGGAATATTGCCATAATCACCACACTTGGCACAGGGTTTGGTGATCGTAATACGAAACGTATTGACCATACCTTGTCATACTAAGTTATGATATGACTTGCCTAAAGTGACAGCGAGGAAATTGAGTTGGGCTTTCTCAACCATGCAACAAACTTGGCAGGAAAGCACGATATGTATCACTGTTACATTTTAAATGAAATCTTTAATATGTGAAAGAAACCAGTGACAAAATTATTAAAAAAAATCTTGTAATAACAAGTTCGATCCGTGTTTAACAAACCTAATTAATACCAAGATAAACCATATTTTACACAATGTGATAAAGAGAGTTTAATGTACAATACCATGCTTGTTAGCTATTACTAAACAATTTTGCTTGGTAATGGTTAATATGTCTTCTTCTTTTTATTTAGTTACTTAGTTTTATTTATGTTATAAGTTTTTATTTTTATTGTTGTTAAATTGTTTGTGTAAATAATAAAAAATGTTAATAAAATTAGTCATAACGTAATAAAAATCTTTAAAGTAAGTAATTGTAAGTGTGTAAGTATTATTTTTTTATTTACCGTCATCATAATATAACCGAAAAAGTAATTTTAAAGATTCGCTTTCACCTATTAACATTTTTAGCCACCCAAAAAGTGTTTTAAATGCCTGCATAACAATTAAAACCAACCTGTATTATAAAAAAAATACATGCAAATGGTGACTAGTGTAATAAATACTACAGCCGAATCCTCAATAACTAAAGTCAATGAATGAGTAATGGGCTATCGTTTGCAGTTTCGCCGCCAGAGGCGCTAGTGGCGAGTGATGTCTGAAATGTCGAATTCCATAGTTTGTTGGTGTTTGACAGCTGTCGCGCCAGTGGCGTGAATTGGTGAACGCATAACGGTAGGCCTCATTGGTAACGATTCTACTCATCTACAGAAGCTTTGCTTCTTCCTTCCCTTATACCAATCTATGTTGGGGTCGGCTTTCAGTCTTAGCGAATTCACCTGACTGCTTATCTCGACAACCCATAGTAAGACCCACAGAAGTCACAGGAATAAATACCAACATTTTTATATGGAACCCAACTTAAAACCTAACATATATTTTTCATTTTTTTTTGTTTATAAAAAAGTACAATAAAAATTATTTTCGTTGATATATGTATATTTAATTTATTATACTTTGTTTTTTACATCACTTTGGCCTACAATTGTGACTACGTCTGACATCTGGTGGTTTTAATCTAAACTAGTTCATAGGGCGGGCGGCGAGCGGTTAACGTTATCTTATGGTGTTAACTGGGCGGGCGGTTAGCTGCTTCACATACAAATCAATAGAGGCCGCCACATAAAAAAAAATCGTTCTATATAGCCCTATATATAGATATGTAATTAATAAATTGTTTTTTTTTTACTATTTAGATTGAAGTATAATTCATTTGAATAAAGAATTAATTCGTTGTACACAGGCGATTAATTGAAAATTTAAGTATTAGTACTGTGATGTTTCTAAAAACAATGAAATTAATATACAGCATGCAACAAAAACCCTGTCCGATCCTTATCAGTATTATTTGGCATCGTACTGCGTACACAAATAGGTACGTAACTGGATGGATTTGAGATTATTATTTTTCCCCGGTAAATATTAAAAAAAAACTGATTAAAGACAACACTGATTGCTCGACAAAGTTCACGTGTACTACGTACAGTTTTGTATTAAAGATGCCGCCTGAGCGAGACATTTTTTTCTGAACGTACTATGTTGAACCAGGACTACGGCTTTATTGGATCGGACTGAGTTTTTGTTACATGCTGTATAACAACTTCATACACACATTTAAAACATCCCTTAAATAATCGTCTAATTACGAATTCAAATATTTACCATCCCATCCAACAAGTCTTCAGAAAATACAATCATAATAATACACTCAACTCGACAATATTTCTCCTGACCAATAAGGAACTGAAGATAAAGAAAAATCAACGAGCCAATTCTGAATAAATACATATCAATAAACAAACGGATATTAATAACATTGTTGCATTTAGTACAACTGTAACCTTCGATGCAATTCACGATAATATTCACGATATTCATATTTCAATTTAAAGGAGATCACAAGACTTATTTTATTGTCCAATTAATTATTATTAATAATTCTGTTTCTCGGAAGTAATATTAAATTCTGATAATTTGTAAATATAGGAATAATTGAATGAATGAAGACCTGGTGGGTTACTCTTGAAATTAATTCTGATCTTAGAGAAAACATAGACAAGCATAGAGCGCCTGCATCCCTAGTAGCCTCTTGGGCTGACCGTAAGCAAATTTTTAGCTAAATGTACTACGCTCGTTTACTTTCTACGTTCGTATTAGATTTAGCACTAATTTTAGAAATATTATAATATTGACAACGTTTTTTTTAATCTGAGTATAGTTTTTTTTATTAAGATTTCAATGATTTCAGTTTCCCAATAGTCGATCAGCAGATAAAATAATCGTAGACAGATCATTTCTATTTCTGACTAGAGATTTCCCAGACGTTAAGATTAGGTTTTTACCATCATCAATCGAGATCTGTAATGTATTTTGGGTGTATTTGAATATCTAGATTAAGTCTAGCGGGCTTTCTGGATTCGAATAAATAAGCTTAGTTTTTAATAGAAATAAGTTCGCGTGCACACGGACTGCTCTAAACAGTCGGTATAAAATGCTTCAAACTGCGACTGCATGGTGAACTAAGGCCTTAGTTCACCATGCAGTGCGTATGTGGCCGGCCGGCCACATACGGACTGCAGCAGACGGAAGCATTTCGATTGCTTCGCGCGGTCGATAAACAAAAAGCAATCGGGCGGGAGACACACGTGAAAGCGGTCAACAGTTTGCGCAGTTCGTGTACGTTCACTTTGATCACTGACTTACTGCTGGAGAAGTTCGTGTATCGGCGGCCTAATGGATTTTTTTTTACTCGAATCATATTAAGGTTAGACCTTACTGGTCTGCGCTGTTAAGGTTTCATTCATAAACATGTAATCTTCTTGCAACTATCATGATCCTTACTAATATTATAAATGCGAAAGTAACTAAGTCTGTCTATAAAACTACTAAACCGATTTAAATGAAATTTGGTATACAGATAGTCTAGAGCCTGAGGAAGGACATAGGCTACACGCGGGCGGAGCCGCGGGAAACAGCTAGTATCTTTATATTTCAAGATATTTCTTTTGTTTATTTGGCTGTACCTACTTGAACTAGTTTTTAATTGAAAAAGATTTGAAATCAAATTTGTAAAATTCAAAAATCTTTGACTAATTTGTACGTTTATTTAAAAATGTAGAACTGTAAAACTTATATTTTGTCAAAATTTTCTGCGTACAATAATCGTTTAAACTTACAATTGCCACTGTCTATCATCGAAAAATGAGTAGGTACACCTTGAAGATACACCTGCATTATATAGATGTAAGGTAACACTGTACGTTGAACCGTTGGCCTTGCGGTCGCAAACCACACACGAATAACACACGAACCTTAGAGTCTTAGAACTATTGAAGCAAAGATCTAAGTAAATAGAGGTAACTATATCAAAACATTGCAAACCCTATACAGGATGCTAATTATATTTGACGACCTCCGTGGTCGAGTGGTCGAGTCTACAATCCAAAATCAAAATCAAAATATTTTTATTTCGAGTAGACCTTTTCAGGCACTTTCAAAACGTTAAATGACTCTAGTTGCGCGGTTCCAAAATGTCACTCTTATGGAGAAGAACCGGCAAGAAACTCCATAATTAATTATTAAAAATAATTTTAATTCTAATACAATGCCAATGCAAAATTGTTATTCATTTAGCAGGCACACAAACATCATACAGTACAAAAAAGTACTCTCATTGTTTTGATTCCAGTCGGTTCCTTCCATTGACTACATTTTTTTAAAGAATACTGAAACTCCTGCCTTCTACGCTAATATCAATTTTGCGTAGACATTGTATTAGAATATTAAAATTAAATTGCACTGATTTCAAGTGTCGCCAGCTCTGAATCCCGCGTTCGATCCCCGGAGCGATCAACGTAAAAAACACTTTTCTACATTGATCGGGTCTGGGTGTTTGTGGTGCCTTCATTGTCTTTGATTCTATTACAAGCGCTTTAGCTACTTACTTTAGGTTCAGAGCAATCAACTGACGTTTGTATACTTCTAATATTAGCTTATATTATTTTTGTGTAATTTTTATTAATTGATGAATCTTAATATAATATTTTTAATTGCATGTAAACTAAGGCTAGTCTCCAAATTAGCAGTATTCTTAATTTTTAGTATAGTAAATAGGTATATATACAAAAATATTTCATGTATCTTCCATATATGTATGCATTTCTATATTTATTACCTATAATAATTTCGATCTTCTTTTATAATGTTATTGCACCTACCACACTTATCTCTACACCATCTTTGTTGACTGGTAGAGAATGCATTTTGTGCAAAAAGTGTAAATAAATATATAAATCATAGTTCACGCAATATAGACAGCTGTTAATGCAGTTACTGTTACATCAAATAAATAGTTTCTAAAGATAACAATGGAGCATCAAGGATAACTTGTAACAGTATTTGGTTAACCGATGAATGATTTACTTGAGTATTGATAGACCTAGCTGGGTACCGTGAACAATTATGTATCAACTAGCTGTTGCTCGCGGCTCCGCCCACGTTTTATTATCCAATCCAAGTTTACCCCATACCAAGTTTCATTCAAATCAGTTTGTAACACGCACACGTAACAAGTGTAACAGACAGATAGACAGACAAACAGAAAGATCGACAGTTTTTTCAGAAAGTATGACTTTTCAAATAGATGAAATTGTATGATTGTATTATTGATGAGTAAGTCCTGTATTGGGGACATGTTATAATTAGACGATTATTTGGAATCTAATTATTCACTTATTTTATCCTCTTAGTGCCACCGTCTCTAGAATTTTCGAGTTATTGGGCGATCATATATCCGATTGCACAGCAGGACAGCAAAACTGTTCCTATATTCATAGAAAATTTTATCAATAACAAAAAACTATATCTAAATTAAAAACCAGTTATAAGATTTTTTATAAGCCAATTTATATCCTGTTAGCGGTTCGCCCCGGCTACGCATACGAGTGGACATGTGATTCAAAATACTCTATAGCCGTTGTTAATCTGGAAGAAAGTAGCATTCAAATTTGACGGGCCCGTTGGTCTAGTGGTTAGTGACCCTGACTGCTAAACCGGAGGTCGTGGGTTCGATTCCCACCAAAGAACGAATCTTTGTGTGATGAGCACGATCATTTGTTCTGTGTCTGGGTGTCATTTATCTATAATACGTATGTATTTAGAAATATATATCTAAGTATGTTTATCAGTTGTCTGGTTGCCATAGCACAGGCTCTGCCTAGTTTGGGATCAGATGACCGTGTGTGTGATGTCCCAAGATATAAAAAAAAAAAAAATGGTGAAAGAATTCTTTGTAATCGGCCTATTAGTTTTTAAGTTTATTAGTTACATACATAAACACATACAAACAAATCTTTCCTCTTTATAATATAAAGTATAAATTATCACTTATTAAAACTCTTCTAATTCTGCATCTAAAATATTAGAAGTCATAGATAATTTTATCATAGAATGACACACTAATCTGATTCGCCTATCAAGAACATTTGTGCCCGCCATAAATTTGTATACGGAACCGCTATAGCACTAAAATAATCCCATCCAATCCAATGTTGCGTTATAAATGGTGAATCCAAAATAGTTGAACACTTTTCATACTCAGTTTTCAAAGGGAACGTTGATGGCTTCAACATAAGAGGGAGTGATCTAATTTCATTAGCAAAGCGTTGAAATATAAGATTGATTGGTTTCAGTTTTGATTTTTTTCCTTTGAGAAGTTTGATTTTAGACTGTGTGTAGGTATATTTAATGTTTGTATGAAAACGAATACTTGTATCGAATATGGTGTAGGTACCTAAATCCATACTAATAATACGACGACCTCCGTAGTCGAGTGGGTACACACCGGTTTTCAAGGTATCGCTAGGTCTGAGGTCCCGGTTTCTATCCCTGGACGGGTCAATGTAGAAAACCACTTTACTACATAGTCTCGGGTCTGGGTGTTTGTACTACATCCGTTGTCTCTAAATTCCATAACACAAGTGCTTTAGCTACTTACTTTGGGTTCAGATCAATGTATGCGATGTGGTCCACGTTTATTCATTTAATATTAAATATTATAAATTCGAAAGTACTCTGTCTGTATTTCTGTCTATCTGTTACGCTTTCACGGGAAAACCACTAAAACGATTTTGATAAAACTTAGAGTGAGCTTGGATCCCAATAAAGGATATATGCTAATTTCTACCTCGACACAACAGACACCCACACGAGCGGAGGCGCGGGCAACAGCTAGTTTACTATATAATAGAATACCTACTCGATGCATAATTTTTCGTCGATAAGAAGTAAAATGAGTACAAACTTATTTATCCTATAAATCAAAATATCATTACTATCGTCATTAAAAAAGTTACTGCTAAGTTTAGGAATCAAACACCACACACGACTAACTTACAATAACACATAGTTCATTCACCTTATTTCGCGTAAAAATTCTTCGTACACACGTTCGTTTTACACGCAATGTATACAAACATAGATTTATGTGTACATTACTCAGAAACTGCTGACACGCAAGTAATAAGACACGTTAGAATCAGCAAGTATCCCGTTACTGTATCTTTGAGTTCTAGTTAGTGATATCGTAGTTAAACGTTAGTTAAGTATCAAAGTTCAATTTTAAATGATCTTATTGTTTATTCAGGTCATTAAATTAAGAAAATTAGAGTTTTTTTTTTTTTTAATGTGGCTATTTAATTTAACCGTCCTATAATCGGACCACTGCTGAAAAATAAACCGTTTTATACACAAAAGGAACGAGCATCGACCAATTACGATGATTTCCGATTCCAATATAGAATTCAGGTTTCTACACGACGTTTTCTTTCACTCTCAGTAAATAACTTTTGACGAGTCACCTGCAGGTTCATTTAATATGGCGGTTGTCAACTAAAGCGATAATGGCTTTATAAAAAACACTGTGAAAACGCAAATTTTGTATCGGCTAACGTCGATGACCAACTAAATCTACTAAAACGTAGTTAGCCATCGACATTAGCCTAAACAAAATTTGCGTTTTTACCGTTATTTTCATCTTGTGAACATCGCTTGGGTGGTCATCTAGAGATAGCCAATAAGCCTGCAGGGTCCGAACATGTAATCTCCTGCGATTGAATAACTGGCCACCACAAACTAAAAAACACTACGTTACTTTTTAAATAGAATATAATATACAAATAAAACAATAAATATTCCGATAAAAAAACATTAATTTACCACAAATTATCCGTAAATGGCGCTCAATAAACCTTTCTATCTACCTATACAAGTGATAGTTACCGAGAAAAATATAATATTTAACTTTATACTAGGAAAAGATGGAGTAGTCTAATAAAACGCGGGTTCACGGAAACTCTTGGCAGAAGGCCACGATTTGATCGTGAGACTTAGTGAGGCTAAATTTATGTGGCCTACAGGTAAAGCTTCCGACTGAGATATACTCTTATCGATTAAGGGCCAATCTCACCAACAATACGCGGGGAACAAAGTTACCCGTGATCGAGTTTAAAATTTCCAAACGTCAAAGTGGAAATGTCAAAGGTTTTCGCTACAAAACGTGGAATTCTTAAAGGCTAGTAGGGACATGGACTGCTTTATAAAAAAAAATTGTTTTACAGCCATTTTATCTCATTCAGTATGTTCTGTGTAGTTTGCCTAAAATGCATTGGAGTGGATGAAGATTTTTTTTTTAATATCCGTCAGATAACGTCAGATAGGTAAATAAAAATTTCAGACACGTATCTCACGATTATACTGATTTGACATGGCGCATGACGTCACAATTTTGTACGAAAGCAAGACGTAATTTCCTCGCTTTATATACATAGCTTTTCCTTATTTCGAAAAAGCAAAAAATACACGTCGTCTATATTTTTTTATTATCAAAATGACGTACTTTATAGATTTTGTATTTTCCTACATCTATCCCATAGGAGTATTGAACTCAATTAAACGCGAGAATCGAGATTAATTTCAACTGATCACGTTTATACGCTCTCGTGAATTCCGCCCTAAGTGGTTTCAGAATTATCTAATTCACTAGAATCATTAGATGTGAATTGAAAGTTGTTTTGAAGATGTTGTTGAGTAGAAACAGGACGCTGGTGTTCTTAGAAAAGATAGTCTGAAAACGTAGGTTTAAATAAGGGTATGAATCAGGAAGAAACCTATGTTTACTATTCAAAATTACAAACTACTTCTATGAACTATCTTAATAACAAAAATTATCTTAAAAGTTAACAATATGTAGATCTTCATTGTACTTTCTCACATTCATAACTTTGTTAAATTTTGTTTGGAATTATTGATGCTTGTAATTCTATGATTTTTCTTTATAACATGTCCTTTTGTCGATGTCGTAGATTTTGGAAAGAAATGGACGCATTAGTATATTTCTACTCTATAAGTATATAAATTATGACAGTGTGTGCGCCAAAACCAATAATTTCAACTCGCCCAACTGTTTTCCTAATGGTGAAAGATAATCCATACTTCTGTCGGATGTCTGTCTGTCTTTTACGCTTTGACGGCTAAACCGCTGAAGCGATTTTGATGAAACTTAGTATACGGTAAGCTTGAATCCCAAGACCCACGCGTGCATAAGCTACTTTTCAATAGATGACTGTTTCATAAAGTATACGAACAACAGCTCCAGTGTATAACTTTAAGAAGAATAAAATAAATACAAATAAACAAAACAGATCTTAACAAAGGCTGAGAAATATATGCTAATGTTGTTTCCGCATTCTCTAAGCCAGAACACAAAAACTTTCCAAACAAAAGAATGCTAATAATACAAAGGATTATGTTAATTTTACACTACAGATTTAGATCATAAATAAGAATTGAATTAATTTATTGATTGGTTAGAATGTTTTCCTTGTTAAGAGTGTATTAAGTTTTTAAAACGACGACGCAAGTAATTTATTTTCGACCGGCCTGTTAGTTTATTTATTTCAAAATATTGTAACACTGGACAATTACATTAAATCTGCCAAACTGCAGAACAGTTTATCGGCAGTGGTTCTCGTTATCAGTAGTAATAACAAATTCTGATGCGTTATGCTCTTATCCAATTAATAGCTTACTTAAGGTAAATTATCAATCTATAGAAACAAACTGATAAAATACATATAGGTAATTCGATAATTATACATTCGAGCAATAGCAGTTATGGACATAATGAGAGGTAATGCTTTTTTAGAATCAATTTAAGTTGATTTTTCGATTTAACATTTGTTATCAATTTTGGAGATAGTTCATTCACTAATGCTGGCACAATATGTCTTCTCGTTCGCTTGCCAAAGTCGTTTGTCACAGGCACAACCATTTTTTTTGGTCAAATTGTTAGTGACCCTGACTGCTAAACCGGAAGTCGTGGGTTCAATACCCAACCAGAACAGATCTTTGTGTGATGTACCAACTGCAAGAAAGTTTTTTTTTATTAACGTAAATGGTAACACACAATAGGTACTTCTAAAAACTTTGACTGTCTCGTTGGTCTAGTGGTCGCAAGCGAGACTGCCGTGCAAAAGGTCTCAGGTTCGAATCCTGGGTAGGGCCAAAAATGCATTTGCAACTGGGATTTTCTGTTAAGAAATTCTCAGTAGAGCTGGGAGTCAGGATATGTGGCGGTGGTTACACCTCCATGCCTCGGAAAGCTCGTAAAGCCGTTGGTTTTGGGCCTGACCTCTCTCGGGCCGTATCGGTCTACCGTCCCATCAGATTATGCAAGTGATAGAACAGAGAGTGCACCTGTGATTGCACACACACTTGTACACTGTAAATCACTGATCTCACTTAAAAACTGGCCACCGAGGCCGAAATTCGGTCTGGAGATTGTTAAAATAACTACTAAAAAACTTCACATTGACTTCGTTAACCAAATAAATCTATATCTATACTAATATATAAAGCTGAAGAGTTTGTTTATTTGAACGCGCTAATCTTAGGAACTACTGGTCCGATTTGAAAAATTATTTCAGTGTTGGATAGCTCATTTATTAAGGAAGGCTAAAAACCATATAACATTACGCTGTGACCAATAGGAGCGGAGCATAAATGAAAAATGTTGCAAAAATGAAAAACCGTTGAAACTAAAACACGCGGACAAAGTCGCGCGGGACAGCTAGTAACATAATATTGCCTCATCTACGTGTGAATATAAGTCTTGGTTTTCTTCGGTAGCGCTTCAACCTCTAGATAAACTAGACAGTTAGTTATAAAGATTCTGATAGGCCATAATCTAATAACAGATTTATTAGTGTATATTGCCCGAGGTCTATCTCAGCTGTTATTAACCTGCGTAGGCAGTTGATCTATGTGTGTTTATATAATATACTAGCATTAGCCCGCGACTCCGCCGTCGTGGATGTCGGTTATCGCGGCAAAAAGGAGCCTTTGTCCTTTCTAAGGCTCTAGATTATCTGTATACCAAATATCATTTAAATCGGTTTAGTAGTTTTGGCGTGAAAGCGCGACGGACACACAGAGTTACTTTCGCATTTATAATATTTGTCAGATTACTATTTACAAATATTAATATCTCGCTTGTATTCCTAAAGGAGTAGGCAGGATGTACTGTTAACACGCACGTGTTACGATCTTGTCAAACTTAATATTATTATAAATGAAAGTAACTCTGTCTGTCTGTCCGTCTGTTACGGTACGGCTCAACCACTAAACTAAGTACGGTCTAAGCTTGTATCCCAAGAAAGGACAAGCTAATGTTAGCAAAAAAATAATTACTTTTCTCACGCAGGAGGTTTGTGATGTTAAATAGTAGGTAAAAATAAATAAAAATAAACACCGATATCGATGCTTTTTCTGAGAATATAGAGGTGAAATGCTTCATTGACTCCACTGGTAAGGCAGTTTATGTACCACACATTTAAATGTAATGTTTTACCTAATGAGTATTTGCGTTGTGTCGTACATGCAATCAGCAAAGTTATTTGCACCTCAAAATATTCTGTCATTTCCATATACTTACAATGCCAAAAAAATAAATAATTATAAAAAAAAAAAACAAACAATTAAATTACAATATAATTATGTACAAAAATTTAACAATTTAAAATTATTATTACAAAACCCGTCGCACAGTGCGCCGCCTTATAAAGTACTTGGAAAAAGAGTACCGATTAAAACAAAAATGTTTGTACAAGAAACACTTTAAATTTACACTTTGTTCAGATTTATTTTTGAGCGTAGTAAACTGTGCTCACTGTCTAATATTGGCTTCGTAAGTCGTGGGCGGGGATGCATTGCTTTTCTTTTAAAACACGATTATAAAAAGAAATTTTAGTCTACACTCAGCTACAGGCAAATTTCAACCTTATGTCTTCGCAGTAAAGGTTTAAATTAGGAAAATGCTAATAGAAAATCCCCTGTCGACCTACAAACATTTTGTTGGATACGTTTATAAAATTGTTTTATAAATTAAAAGGTATCACAGAATATTAAATGCATAGTTTTTTAAATACGTAAGGTACCTTTAAATAATATTCACAATTTCAAAATACATATGATTAACTTAATACTCTTTTTTAATTTAGAACACTACATTTTATTTTTTATTAGTTTTTCCTGTTCGAGTTATTTCGAAATCGTTGCCAGGTTTAATTTTGAAATAGGACTAATATTAAACACTTAGTTATTTGTTGATCTTCACACATGTTGTAAATTTACAGCTGAATCAGTGCGATCAGAATAAAATAAGATTGGACATGGAAGCACAAAATTCTGGGAACCATATCATGTCACTACGATAAAGTTTAATGCAGCTCACGTGTGTGCACAAGGTTGCAAGTTCGAACCCATTTCAGGCAAGTACCAATGTGACTTTTTCAAACTTACTTTATTATTCTAAGACATCATTGACATTCGGTTAAGAATATCGTGAGGTAACCTGGGTTTGTATAAATTGGAATCTAAAATAGACACCCGCGATGAGCAAACGTAGTAACAATCAATGCTTGTTCTTTCTCTATATTGAGAAGAGGCCCGTGCCCAGCAGTGGGACATTTATAGGCCGAAATTATATTAAATGTTATTTTTGTGTCTAATAAAATTTTGACTTCTATGTGTATATGTTTAGTAATAGGAGTCATAAGGCGGTGTCATATTCTATCACTGTTCTAAATATCCAGTGACTCAAAATTTGATATAGAGATATTATAAATTTTGAGTCTAAGCGTGAAATAGACAAGACTATTCGTAAGCTCACATTAATTTTATAGTTTTACCAGATCAATAAACCTAACAAGTAATTGTCGGTTATTTTCGTCGCGTCGGTCGTTACGAACTGGTAAATGAGTTACAACCGTGATCGCAGACAGAGTGGCAACACTGACAGCATGGCAACTTATTGACGTCTTGTTTAATCTTGGCACAGTTTCTATACAAGTGTTGGTGATTTTCGCGTTAAAAAGTCGAGATAATAATTATGTCTTTTTCTGCGTAGCCTTTTCCCAAGCTATGTTGGGGTCGGCTTCCAGTCTTACCGGATTCAGCTGAATACCGTATTTTACATGAAGGCATTGCCTTAACTGATGGACATTTAGTCCATTATTCATTCGATTTTGACTTTTCATACGCTCATGTACCCTTTTATTTAATATCAGGCGATTCAGCTCTGTAAAGAAAAAGATTATTTGGAATTGAGACTAAGTAACCCGCGAAAAAACATACGCCGTCGACTTAAGAATCATTATTTTTTGTCTTTGTCCGTTAAACATATCGACAAAGTATTTCGCTTATCACCGCACTATGTTCATGATACAATGTGTAGGATTATTAGCGATGTGACTATTAGGAAAAAAAATCCTGATAGTCACACTGGTGTGTCTATCTGGTGTGACTAACAGAAAGTCACCGATTACTGTAAGTTGTAAAAACATAACATATTTTTATTAACTAACAAATGAACATAAAACTAATAAATATTACTTAATTTTACTTAACAAATAACTCTTGAGAAATATACACAACAAACATTTTGTTACTCAATAAAAATCCAATCAAATATAATGTCTTTCAATTAATATAATCTTGAATCTACTCAAAGATAACTGTTTCTGCCCACAATACAACGACAGTTTTATTGTTTTATTATAGTTAGTAAGATAAATGATATTTTGTCCAGACGTCCTACAATCCGCCCACTGTGTGTCACTCAAAGCCGTTGTAAAATCATGAAATATTTACTTGAACTAAAGTAAAACAGGTATTCAATTTATTGATTTTCAATGGATACTGGAAATAGAAGGTTGTGCTTCATCATATTCATGAATTACCATAATTAAACATATCCGTAGGTTTCCTTAAGGGCCTATACACACTGCGTTTATTAAACGCGTCATCGACGCGCTTTGTATCGACATTTAAGAATCGCGATACGCACGCGAGTCGGACACTTCTTTCTCGCGTCCTCATGAGGGTCGTTACGCTGTCAACCATGGCTCATTAAACAATCCTCAGCCATTCGAACAGAGGTTTGGAAGGTCGTTCCACAAGCTTCCTTCATCGCATCTGCATCTTTTTCCTTCCACGTGGCCAACTATGATAAGTTTTTCTAAGTTGTCCGGGTCTCTTCTTGCCACGTGTCCGAAGTACGGAAGAAGCCGTTTCATAAAGACAAATACAAGCGCAAACAAACTGCTATATGGGATGAAAACCACGCGTCCAAGTGACGTGTGACCGGCGCGTTTACAAGACGCGGTGTGCATAATCTCTAACTATGGTATGAAAACTCTCTGGGGATAACATTTTGTACCGAGCTTAAGTGAATTCTATCACTAGTTATCAAGGATCTGCTTAATTTATTTTTATTACTGCTAAGTGCAAATCAAACTCGAAACGTATTTTGGTACATGGTCCACACATCATTAAAAATATAAGAGTACTGGTTGTAGTGTCTATTCGATATAAATTCAGGCGTAAACAGATCAAATATCAAGATAGATAAGGCGGAAACAATAAAACATTATAACCAGTTTCTTCCAACACAAATATTTAAATATTCGGTCAGTTATTTGTATTTGTGTAAATTATTGATATAATGTGAACCAAATATCATGTTTATGACATGTTTATAGCTCATAACAACGGTTAAGCGACTGTGAATGAGGCCATAGAATGGATGGTGTTGTTTATGTGTTTATTGTTGATTTTATTATAGAGAGAATAAGATTTGAATTGGCAACTAGTTAGCGTCATTGTATGGTGTCATCCTTTTCTAATTTATAGAAATTTCTAATTAGGTATACCTAGGTAGGTATGTATAACAAAAGCTGTCTTTCATTTATATTTTACTAGCCGTTGTCCGCGGTTCCGCCCGCGTAAGTGTCGGTTATTGCTGTAAAAAGTAGCCTATGTCCTTTCTAGGATCTAACCTTATCCCATTCCAAGTTTAATTAAAATCGGTGCAGCGGTTTAGTCGTGAAAGAGTAACAAACAGACAGACAGACAGAAAACTAAGACAGGCATTTGTAACATCAGTATGGGAGTATGGATTGAGATATAGCCAAGTACAAACAAGAAATACACAAATAAACTAACAAAAATTACTCAAAATTTCATCATTCCAAAATTATTTTTAACACTTTCCTTAATTAATGTTAACACGTTTTCACACAAAAATAAAATGAGATTTACGATTTACTTGAAAAATGATGATCACTTAAGACAGTCGTTTACATAAATCATTTCTTTATTTATTCATATTAATATAAGTGAGTGAGTGTTTATGGAAATAAGTTTTATTGTGTCGTTAAATATTGTATTTGAAGTATGCATTGTTTGTCTGTTTGTAAAATGACGTTTTTTCAGCGTATAGGTATTTTGTGTTTTTTGGACGGAGTGTGCACAAAGTTTTGTCTTCTTCCATAAACTTTGCTAAAAGTGGATTTAGTACGTTTATATCGATCAGTTTCAGCCTTTGATGATAGATAAATACTGTATGCCAAATAAAGTCTGTCAGATACAGTTGCTGCGAGAAACATGCATTTTTTCTAAAATATATAGGTACTACAAAGAGACACAAAACTTTTGTTGCTGACCCTACCACCGTTTTTGATAATAATTAAAATAATGAATAGGTCCTGCTTATTTACAAACTTACCAGATGTAAGTTAAATTGTAGGTATATACATCGGAATACCACCTATTAAATGTTTATATTTAAGGCGCGCTTGCCCGTAAAGTTCCGAAATTATTGACATCAAAATCATTGAGATTCAATTCGATACTTTGCGACAGGAGACTGACGTGAAGTGTCGTTTTATGTTTAAATTTAGACAACAATTACACACTCATGATTGGCAGCTCGTAGTATTTGAAAGAGCAACCCTATTAAGTCCTCTTTAAGGTTTAAATTTCCTAAACACAAAGGTTATTGTTTTTTATTTTGGCTTGTTATTAATCCACATAAAGGAGAGATTTTTTGAGTGATGTTTGGACTTAATCAGTTAAAATAATTTCCTCACCGTTCTCTTTTAATTGTCTACTTAAAGTCTTAAAACATTTTATTTAATTTTGGTTTCAATAGACTTACTAAATTATGTCGAAACAAAGAAATAAAATTCTTAACTATAAAAAAAATGCTTTTATTTTAAGAATTAGGTATAAGATTGTAGGTACCTAATTATAAATGAAAGTTACAAAAGATAAAATGTCAATATAGATTACATTAATAATATAACCAACCGGCTATCTTAATCTTGCGGCCGCGACTTAACAGACAGATTTATGAGTGTGAAAAATTAACAAAAATCGATTATTCGTATTCAAAGGTTTATTATTAAATTTAGGACTCGATTATCATCGATTTAACATATAAATATCGATATTATGTTAAACAACGTCTTGATTAGATGTAAATCGGATGAAATTATGGGGGGTCGAGTCACTAATTGATTGAGTACCTTTTTTGTATATCCTCTTTTTTTATTTATGATTAATTTAAATTTCTTTATCGATTATAGAACGGAAATCGATCGGTTACGCTTAGTTATTGATATAGATGTCAATGGAAACGGTAATTTGGTTATTACTAGAGCAATAAGATAAGTACCTACCGTTTACGTAAATAATTATAGTTATTATAAGTTAGACTAGTGTCAATGACCGTTCTAAACATGATCAATTAAGATTTTTTATTTATCAAGTCGGTAATTTTTAAGTTCCGATATTAAATGAACTTACTTACGAACCTAACTTAACTTAATTACCTACATACATGTAGGTAATTAAGGCACATAAATGTAACGTTTTTATTCTTATTATTTTAAATTAATTATTTATTTGTCGTGTTGGCTAAAATGATGGATAGATAGAAGGATAAATCGTGTTGTAGGTAGTGCAGTGGATAACTGGTGAAGTTCCCAGACATTAAGTTCTGTAAGTTTGAACTTTAGTTAAGAATAACTAACAATGAAAGAGCTAATACTAATTAGTTTAGTTTGACGACCTCCGTGGTCGAGTGGCATTCGCACCGGTTTTCAATGTGTCGCTCGCTCCGAGGTCCCGGGATCGATACCCCGACAGGAAACAACAATGTAGAAAACCATATTTCTACATTGTTTCGGTTCTAGGTTTTTATTGTACCTTCGTTGTCTCTAATTCCATAACACAAGTGCTATAACTACTTACTTTGTTGAGATCTATGTATGTAATGTTATCCACATTTATTTTATTTATTTATTTGTTAAGTTTTAGAATATTAGAATACGGAACTTCACAACTATGACTTAGCTTGCATCTCTTTGTTACTGCTTTTTTACCCTCCTGGCCTAGTCGGGTAAAAAAACAGTAGAGTTGCTGTTTTTGTTTTAATTATTGTCCTCTCTGCATATCCTTTTAGGAATCCCGGCGTGATGGTATATAAAAAGCATCCTTATTTACTTTGCCTATGACGAAACTAAATAAACCCAAAAACACAGTAGCTATACTGTCAGCTGAAACATTATCGACTATGATCAAAACAAAATGATTTATTATGTTTTTTCTCTTGCCTATTTTATCGTGGCAATATAATTAATGTTCGCGTAATCACAAAGTTAACTTTGCGATTTCAACATCTTTATTCTTTAGCAAATAAAGTCCAAAATCAAACGACAATAACCCCATCAAAAAATTATAAAATTATACAAGATCTGCTGTTAGGAATCCAATTTTGAATTTCTAATAACTCTTAATGCATTGTGATAAGAACGAAATTCGATTGAGTGTGGTTCTAGGGTTGTCAAAGGTA
This sequence comes from Diachrysia chrysitis, assembly GCA_932294365.1. Classification (NCBI taxonomy): domain Eukaryota; kingdom Metazoa; phylum Arthropoda; class Insecta; order Lepidoptera; family Noctuidae; genus Diachrysia; species Diachrysia chrysitis. The sequence continues at coordinate 8,285,030 of OW028662.1, read as the reverse complement.
AGTTTGTAATCGCTTAAGTGCAAAACCACGAACTGAACAGTAAAGTTAATTGAACTTATAGTGACCTTTAGATGTATGGAACACAATTTGTTTTTACTTTTTTATTGATGGCTTTCGGACGGAAGAGGTTGTAAGCAAATCATCGAGTAATAAAATTTATTTTTTTGCTGTTGGCTGTAGGTGTCTGTATCAAAGTTTGTTGGTAACTTTTTTTTATTTATAAAACATATAAGTATATATACAGTGAGATGATCTAAGTTATGGTTATTAAAATACATAATACAGTAAATCTAATTATAACTTAAGGCTGTTAAAAATATTATTAGGTAAATACCTATTAGTATAACTGTTACTATTCTTATCAATAAATGGCATCTAAATGTTTTTAATACTAAAATAAAATCTATATCGACATAACTTCCTGTCGACATTAGATATTATAAATGTGGACAACATCACATACATTGTCATATCTGAACCCAAAGTAAGTAGCTAAAGCACTTGTGTTATGAAATATAAAATCACATTAAATATTATTTAACGTATTTAAGAAAATTTGAGAAGCTTCAATTAAACAGTTATTTTAGACTGCTTTAAAGTTTAAACATAAAACTTTTTTTCACTGACTCTGCATTTGTTTATTTCATTTTTTTATTATTTATTTTCAGCCATGATCGTCCCGTCTGTTTTAAATCCAACATTCGAAAATTTAGTTTTTCTCTTATTTGATTTTATTTAGTAAATTCTATTTTACAATTAAGCAAATTCTTTTTTTAAATTCGTAGCGTCTGAAGTATCTACCTACCATGATCATTTTGTACACCTATTAAAAAAAACTACATTTATGTGAGAATTATTAATGAAATTATTCCACTCAAAACAAACACAAAATAAACTCTTCCTCATTTACTAAATGTTTTCAAGAATTGATTAATGCTCGATCCTAAGGCCTGTGCCAGCAGTGGGACATTTATAGGCCGGTATTATAATATTACAAGACTTCCTACATTTACCTACTAATCACATGTTTTATTTAGATATCAAAATGCTGCTGAAGACTTGACCTTTACCCTATAGAGTTAAAGCCTATTTTATTATTATTTATTGAGGATACGCTTGAAGCACAAATAACAATTTATCGAAAATCCGTTCTACTTTAGTAGATACATCTAATTACGGTCTAATTGAGATACTAACAAACTTTTTATGACAGTAAGTTTAGCTAGATGACACAGCAATATACAGCAACAAATATACTTAGAAGTAATAAACAGATTCGAAATCCTTAACAAAAGAAAGCTTATAAAAAGTACAATAAATAAGAGAATCGAATAAAAACAGCCATAGAATCGATTACACCGAATCGATACCAAATTACCATAATGATCACACTAATATATGCTAATGACATTATTATTACCACTAATAGTTCAATAAAATAATAATGTTTAAAAAATAATCTTAATTTCTTTATTAGAAATGTACCGCGGTCGGGTCACGGATCAAACTGGTTTTTTGAATCGATTCAATCGAATACATTAAGATCGAATGATGAATCGATTTCTATGATCGAATCTTGTCCATGATTCTGTAATATATTTCTCGCTGTAGTTTTATAGTTATGTGCCGCATGATTAATTTGAGGCTTTTAAGTGAATATTTTTTTAAAAAGGTTTTTTTAGAAGAGTGAATGTGTCGGTTTCATATCTTAAATCGCTTAAAAAGTGCTTAAGGCCGAAGACATTGTAGCTTATTGGCTAAAATTTATGTCATGTTTCCATTTGAAAAGCATTTCCTCTCACGCAAGCATTTCTAATGTTCCGTTATGTCTTTTGTTAATGTCAAACTCTATGATTAAACTTACAAAAATTTTAATCATTTTGCAGCGCAGAGAGGAGAGGAGCTCGTGGCTGAGTGTGAGCTGTACGGTTTCACCGATAAGAAAAAGGTTAAACCGCGCTTGCCGCGGTTGGTCTATGGATGGGTGATCATTTGTAAACATAATATTTAGACCCCTCCGTGCTTCGAAAAGCATGCTAATTATACGTTGATCTTTGACAGTCATTATGTCATTACAAATGTGACGTCAGATAAGCAGTTTCTCCATGTAAAATCGACCTCAACAGATTGGAAAAAAGGCTAGGCAGAAGTGTAGATATTTTTGACAAATCCATATAGGTACCTAATATGGAAAACTGCATATAGTAAAGTTGTGGAGTTCAGACCAGAGTCACCTTCTTTCTAATACAGGCATTCTTTGACTGAAAATCAACGTCAACATAAAGTAGTAAAAAAAAGAAATACGAGCTTTGAGTTGGCTACTTGACAGATTTCGAGGCAATATTCAAAATTTACGTAGGTTTATTTTATACCTATTTTTTTTAATTTTATTTAATAGACAACTAATATTTTTATCCATTGATTTAATATATAAGAGATAAATACGCGCTAAAACAGTCCGTCACGTGACATTTGGCGGCCGTGACGTCAAATCACACACAAAGCTTTTAACTCCAGTGCTTAGTTTGAGTATTTTATATTTTATTTTTTGGAATGTGATGTCACACGAGGCTCAATCAGTTCTGGTTAATCTACAACTTCGTTTGCTTGTTATCCGCAACTCAAATCAATTTTCTAAAAATAAATTATATCGAATTAATTTTAATGCAAAAAATATTTTTTTTTAATATTTTTTGATCTATATAGTAGCTAAAACATAATTTATGTTTTATTGTTACATCTGTCAAATAGCACATAGTACAGGTGTTACGTCAAATTATAAAAAAATATATAGATTTATTGTTTATGTCAATATATCACAAATTACGTACTTCAAAAAGGCTACTTAACATCAACAAGAGATAGATAAAACACAAATTAAATAAAAGTCATTACATTAAGCTTTTATGTAAAACATGATAGTTTAAGAGCTAATCCGGTTTCTTTGGCTTGTTTCAACAAGTTGATAAATAAACAGATAGCGATGATTTAGGAGTTAATTGAATTACATTGATTGATTAATACCCCATTAAATATAAGTCGAGTTAAAACATAAAATGCCGTTTAGCAACTTTAAAGTTATAATGTCCTGCTGACCGAATTTAGGTCACGGCAGCTCTTCTCGACAGATATTAGCCATCTGCGCGAAACATATATTTCTGCAACAATGTGCGCCCGTGCGTGTGTGTGTCCTTCACTCTCATACGGCCGGCAGACGGCAGTCCGATACGATTGTCGGAGAGGGATCAGGCGCAGGACCAACGGCTTTACGTGCTAGACACGGGGGTGTAAACACCACCTAACTTCCTGACTCCGAGCTGTACTGAGTATTTATAAACTGAAAAAGTAGTAACTATTTCTGGCCTGACCCGTGATTCGAACCCGAAACCTCGTGCACGTCAGTAGCGCTTGCAACCACTAGACCAACGAGGCAGTGTCAATGTTATATTATAACCTTTTAGACAATACCTACTATCTTATAAACATTTTAACCTAAAATATATTAGAGTTGTTTTATTCTGTTCCGTAGCCAAACCAAGTTGAAAATGACTACGGTCCCAATTTTTCTCAATTTGGTTAGGATAAGACCACAGTACATTGTAGAGAGGACCGGACTTCAGTGGTACCATCGAATAACGATTATGAACTTTACTGATTTGATATGAGGACAATACTTATGTCAAAATGTAACCACGGTAAGTAGCTAAAGCACTTGTGTTATGGAATCGAATACAAAGGTACCACAAACACCCAGACCCGCGACAATGTAGAAAAGCGGGCTTATATATCGACTCTACCGGGGATCGAACCTGGAACCTCAGAAATAGCGACACCTTGTAAACCGGTGTGTACGCCACTCAAATTTTAGGACTTTTCATTTTTTTTGAAATGGACGACAAACAATATAATCTATGATAGGTGATAACCATGATAAGACATTAATCTCTTGGTGATCTAATACTTTATCAGTCTTTGACGTTTATGTCTAATATTATGACAGCTTTGACATTTACTAGGTAACTACCTACTTGACTGTCTAAATCCATGCCATTACATTTGTACGAACACGCGAACCCACACGCGAAATCTTTGCGAATGATGAAGCGTAGCGTTTGCAGCAAACGTGTTTTTTCAAACTGTATTAATAGCTGAAACTGAGTTTGAAAATAAATGATTACCCATAAATGTAAAAAGTTTAACTCCATATAGAACCATCTCTGTGGTCTACGTACCCTATCGATGATATAAAATAATTAAAATAAAACTACTTTTTAAACGGATTCTATCGCAATTTATTTAGATTTTAGTTCCGGTAAAACCGCGATAGAATCCGTTAATTTTTTTTTTTATTTGATTGTCTAACATACGCGTAAAAATCACAAAGCATTACACAAATAATTGTTAAAATCGATCTACAATTGCCGAAGATATCGCCTAACAAACATCACAAATAAACATGCATCCAAATTAAAAACTTCCTCCTTTTGAAGTTCATATAATAAATGAAGCTTACGTACATAGTACAAACTTAGATAAAGTGTAATCAAATTAGCGAATTACTCCTGTTAATACCATACACTCATGTAACAGGTGACGTGGCTGAAAACAAAATACTCAAAACCTTTGCACCAAAAATTTTCAACTATGTTCTATTAGAACTTTCCCCCAAAGGCTGTCAGTGCGTAAATAGGGATGTTTCCTGGGTTTAAAAAGTTAAAATCTATTTAGTCCGACAGTTAGATAATAAAAAAATATTAGACACGTATTTTTTCTTTTATCGAAACAATAAAAACTTACAAAGATACAGCGCTTTAAAGTTTCGGAGTGGGGGCTTATGACGCCACGCCTTGGTAAAAATTGTAGCGAGGAGTGACGTCACGCGTAATTTGCGTTCTCTGTATTTTGATCACTTTTTGTTCGTGGGAAAAAAAAGAAAAAATACGTGTCCAATAAAATTCATTAATCTACCAGGCGGACATTAAAAAAAAATAGGAAACATGCCTATTCTGCATAACTAAGTCTACAACAGTTAAGAGTATAATGAAGTGTGACATTTATTAGTGAAATCATAATTAAACATGTAAAATAAAAATTAAATAAAAAAACCTGTTCTAATTCTTGATTAAAACAATATATTTTGCGGTTCGTTAGTTAACAAATAAAGGTGCGGCCAATAATTAACAATAACCTTATATGGACCGATATTATTGCTAAAAATATGACTAGTTGAGAGTTAAATTGGCCCGCGTAGTTCCGTACCTTAGTTGGCAAGATTTATTAGAACACAAATCAGAGTACAATTAGATGTAAATATTGGCTGTTTATTAATAATATTAGTATAGATATACAGTCTCTAAGATATGGACTAATTACTATAATATTATTATAAAGAGGAAAGTTATGTAGGTTTGTAACGATTAAAGTCAAAAACTACTGAACCGATTTTAAAAATTCTTTCACCATTAGTATACTACATTATCCCTTAGTAACACAGGCTCTGCTAACCGTGCAAATCCGGGGCGAGTCGCTAGCAATCAGTATAGTTAGATATCTATACCTTTTTCATGTAAGTACCTTAAACTTTCACTAGTTATTTCTATACATTTGTCCAATAAGTTACATTTTCTCAAGAATTGGGCTTTCAAATGAAAAAACCATTTAAATCTAATAATAGTTAAATCCGATCGGTCGTTTCAGAGATTTGCGCTTTCAGACAAAACAAACCAGATTAGCCGTATTATATTAGTATAGTATATAATGAATACGTAAAGCGACTCTCGAAGCTAACTGCGGTAGACTTCTTCAATAACATTAAACAAAATAATTGAATCCAATACAGGCAGAGGCCTTAGTTGCACTTGAGGTCCGAAAAGTCAAATTCCATAGTTTTTAGTGGGCTTTGACAGCTGACACGCCAGTGGCGCCAACTGGTGAGTGAAATGACGGTAGCTCTCATTTGCGGACCTTGAAGACTTTTGACCTTGAAGACCTGTTGAGTCTGACCACGAGAATTCAAGTGACACTTAATTTGCAAAATGAATATTACGGTACCCTAAAAGGAAAAAAAACCTCTCTCAAAACCTTAATGAACGTAAAATATAACAAAATCGAACGGATTAACAAAACAAATGTTTCCTCGCCAATTTATTAAATTAATATCACAAAACTAATAGGTACCTACAGAATATCACAAAACTAATATAGTTTCATTCAATAAAAAACTACATAAATAACGTTAGACAAACTCATTACGTATGCATAAAACATTAAAATCAAGAATTTATAGGAAAAGTATAATACTATTTGACATTTGACATAATTTATGCGCTGTCATTATTCATTTAAGATATTATTATGTTTATTTATTGGTAACATTCGATTCGAATTTATGTTTGAGATATTTTAGTGAATTATGTGGGTTAAAGTTTTTTTTTCATTTTAACCGATTTTTACAATGGCTGATTATTTATTTGTTTTGTTAGTAAAATAAATAAAATAAGTATACTAAGTCTAAAATTGCGTATTCGGGCAGGAATAAGAAAGTAATATCTAGGGGCAAGCTTTGATCCTAGTAATAGATAGCTACTTTAACCGATACCCAAGAGGGCGGCTCCGCGGGCAACAGCTAGTAATATTTTAAATGCGAAAGTAAAAAAGTCTGTTACGCATCCATGGCTAAACCGCTGTTCCGATTTAGATATATGTAATTTGTTATGGGGTAAGCTTGAATCCCAAAAAAGAACATAGGCTACGTTTTGCCGCGATAACCGACACAAAAACAGCTAGTCTTTAATAATTCTCTTCACACTTCATAGCAATTCTGTTTATACTAGAAACGTGACGATCGTGTAATGATTTACTTTAACTTATCATTTCTATTTATATAGCCAGATAAACATTTGCTATTTGGACTACGCTTGGAAAAAAAACTTTCCGAATTGGTTGTTGGTGGACTCAAAAGGAGCTTACGTGGTAATATAGGATGTAAATTAATGTGTAAAATTGTATTGAAATCAATTAACATACAATATAATACCAAAAAAATAAACACATGTAATATTTGCACAACTATATTTCTTACACGTAGGTACTCTTAATATTCATGTCTTTATAAAGATATCTCTAAGAGTATTTTAGTATAACAGATCATATTATACAGTATGGATATGGCATAATATAGGCAATAAATGAAAGCATATAATAAAAAAAAAAGTGTGTGCGTGTAACCTTTACGCGCGATTGAAGTAAAACTTTATAACCTTGTTATTGAATATTATAAAATGTCGCAATTGTCAGAAAAATTATTTTTAATTTACTTATTTTAAAAGTAATAAATAAACAAGTATATTTAGAGATTTTCAAAAAATTTTGCAATTTAAAATAATGTTTTTAAAACTGTTGAATTTTTCATTCACTTTGCTATTCACAATTGATCCGTTTGACAATTTGAAAATAAATAATCCTAATTGATTATGATATTTGCCACTAGCTGGCGTATAAGTCAAGAAGCGTGTAGTATATGACATATACTTACAACCAATCAGAATTATTATTTTTAAATGGCGGAAGCGTTACTTCCGTCAGAAAAAAAATCTGAGTTACTCCCTAGTCGCGCCTAAAGAAGTTTTACTTCAATATAAGTAGTACTAGTCCAACAAAGCAAAAAAAATATATATTCAGTTTTAAAAAATGCAAATAAAATAGAAATTTTCGTTTGACTGACTGGCTACTTTGATTCTCAATAATAAATCAATAGAAAATATCAATGGTTCTAATATTATTAGGGTAATAATAGTAGGTTAAGAGATAGTTTAAAAAAAAACAGCGCTCTCTGTTTTGACACAAATTTTAGGATTTTACTGGTTCATACTAGTTCCTACAGTTCATACTCGATATGCGCGCTCTGGGACTAGAGCCATATACGATAACACTCAGTTACCATAATTCACTCATCATATTAAAAACTGGTAGACTCATAATATTTGAACATGGACACTATTTATCATTTTAATCGCCTATTTCCCTTAAGGCGACCCCGCGGTGTAACATCTCACAATTAGTCAGAATAATTATTAATGTATTCTTTTGATAATAAAATTATAATAAAATCTCAAGAATTTAACATGATTAAAGTAAACTTGGATTTTTTAATAACCATACAATTTATCATCCAAGTGACTATCACATGTTTGTTATAATTTATGGTCTCGTTTAATTAAATTAATTAAGACTTTGTGTTTTACGATCTATATATTAATAAAACCTATTTAAATTACATGGTTATTGCTTTTATGTGGGTTTTTTTTGTTGAATTTGCATGAGAATGTTGAATATACAATGGATAATCGTTTATTTAATTTACATAGATTAAAAAGTAAAATTAGACATTTTATTTTTTAATTAAATTAACACCGTGACTGTTTGAAACCAAAATTTATTGCTAGATATTAAATAGTTTAAAATAATCTTTATCTTATTGATATCTATCTTATTTAGTATACTTTTGAACATAGAACTTTTTTAAGTTAACTTGTGAATTATACATAACATTACCATTTCAAGTATTATTCTCTAATAATATAATTAACAAGAACACAGCGGTATAAACATAAGCTGATTAACACACTTATATATTTCTAAATACATACATATTATAGATAAAATACACCCGGACACAGAACAAACGATCGTGCTCATCACACAAAGATTTGTTCAAGGTGGGAATCGAACCCACAACCTCAGGCCAGAGGCCAGTCATTACACGATCATCACGGTCATTAAAGCGATTTACGCGACGAATTAACAAATAAGTAGCAATAATATCTTATGTTTTAGACCAAAAGTAAGGTCAAATGTTTGTACAAATAAATCTATTAACTGGTGAATCAGAGATCAAGACGAAATTGATGAGTTTCCATTTTCTAGTAGTGTGTTACTAATGGCAGTTATTTGTCAAAGTTTTTATGTGTCTACCATTTTTTAGATATAATATTAACATTCTATATGTATACTTAAGAAGGTAATTAGTAAAAGATGTTATCATTTAAGCATGTTAATCTTCGATTTAAAGTTTTGGATAAAAAAAGGAAATCCATACTCTTTTTTAAAACATTTGAAGAGCTACTGTAACTAAATTATATACTTATATATATTATACTGTAACTATATTTCGACACCTTATCATCACCATCTATCTGATCCATAAAAATAATCGTAACCCAATTTTTTTTAACTACGGAATTTTGCATTGCACTAAGGAATTTAATCCTTTTGTCGCGGGGGGTTTTACAAACATTCAAATCACATGCACAAAGAACACCTAGACTTGGAGCAACTAGCAAGCATTTGTGGATCACACATATGCTTGTCTCATGTGGGGATCGAACCCGTAGCACGTCGGCATCGCGCATAGTGGTAATTGGCGTGGTGACCTACACTCGGCTATCCGTGCAGTCATTATACATAAACTATTTACATTTTAACAATAAATTAAGTGTTGACGTCTGCAGTATATTTCGAGGATACACTGCAGAGTGCTACAGCACAAATCCGCCATTTTCTTAAGGAAACGTGTATATCAGAATATAATTCCAGAAAACTTCTACAAGGATATCAAAACAGATACTTCACACACTTTATCTTCACCTATATTTCAGTCTGAAACTCTCCTATAATTATACAATCATAATTCGTCGTGGAATTCGGCTGGCCATCTTGCCAACACATCCAAGAACCATCTTGTTTCCTATTACTTGACAAATTGTAATGCACATTATAAGTTATATATATACACATATATACATACATTATAGGTATAAAAAAAAAAAAAAAAAAAAAAAAAAGTTACAAAGTAATATTGACAGATTGTAACAGTGCCAAAATTCTATCAAAATGGATGAGGACATTATAATTTTTATTACGAGTGTTTCAAACAAGATATCTTAATGTTTTTGTGATTGATGAGTATGTAGGGTTGCGTGGGTGGCCTGTCGTGGGCTAGAGATTAGGGTTGGTACCTACTACTTTATGAACCGTGCCTATAATTATTCTTTTAGAGGGCAAAGGCCTCTTATACCGAGAAGATTCGTCACGATTATTAGGAAATAATGTTGAATGTCATTAGGTTGAAAAACTAATTTTATATGACAGTGTCATGTTGTGGCTGTCAGATCTCAGTTAAATAGACCGGGACATCTGAGGATGTTCTTAGAATTAAATGAAAAAAAACTAAACCAAAAAAAACTAACTAAAAAAACTACTGAGCCGATTTAAATGAAATTTATTACACAGATTGTCTACAGCCTGAGAAAGGACATAGGATTATATTTTTTGCCGCGATAACTGACATCCACGCGGAGTCACGGGAAACAGCTAGTAATAGATATACAATAAAACAAATACATTGTGGTCAGTATTTGGTACAGATCTTGTCAAAAATCATTTATCATTATCAAATCATCTGCAAACCGTACTATATTACGAGAGCATTAAATTCAACAAACTTTTATATTATAAAGTTAATTTATTTTAACACACATCGTCGTCACAGTTATTTTCAATTTGTATACACAAGTACCAAAGTATCTAATCATTATAATTAAATAAATATTCAAATTTCAATCTCAACTCATTACAAACACTCAGTAACTTTCTCTTGCATTAACACCTATTAACTGTGTCATGTTTATGAAACATCAAAAGGTATAATTAAGCGCTATTCACTGCGCATGCGTCGCTGACGTTGCAAATGTCTGCATAATTAAACTACAGCATTTATTCACGTTCTTTTGTGCCTATTATCTCTATTGATTGAGATAAATATATATTATTGTGTTTTACAAATATAATAAAGATGATTGCTTTTATTTAAGAGGCTATGAATACTTATTGATTTTTATAGAAATAAAGTTTGTTTATTTCGTTTTATTTGTTGGCGTATTAATATATTAACTTAGGCTTTAATTTTTTTAAGTTAAGTAAATCTGTAAATATTCACCACATATACTTTTAAAGAGAACGACCTTTCAGTTCTATTGATCAACATGGGGGTTTCTTTTAAATGAATTTCTATTCTAATATAACAAGGCACACAAACAATACACAGTAATAAAATACTATAAATATTTAGATTCCAGTTAGTTTCCACCAGTGATAGTATTTTTTTTTAAGAAAACTAAATCGCGTGTCCGCTAAACTAATATAAATTTTGCATAAGGATCGTATTGGAATTAAAATTAATTGAAGAGTAAAGGCACTGTATTTTCAAGGGATACTGTATTGTAGGGGTAAAAGACGCAGTCGTTTAACCCTTAAATGCATAATTTTTATTTATATTTTTATTTTTATTTTATGGTCGTCAAACTGCGTTTGGAAACACACACTGGATAGGTCTAATACTATAAGGTGAAATGTGGTTTGTAGACAATTGGCAACCGGATGCATTTAAGGGTTAAAAAATCCTGGTATTTAACTAAATCCGTTAAGATTAGAAGTCAAACCCAGCATAGTTTGGTAGGGTAGACAGGAGACGAGGCCGCTCAAGCGTAAGCGACCCCGCGGCTCCGGCAAAGGCAAGGACGGGACCGGGGTGTTTTTAGTCGGTGCAAGTCCGACATATCCCCACGTCGTGCCTTCGGCGCGGGTTGAAGTCAGCAGCGTTTCACCCCGACAAAAAATTGTGTCGTCAGGAGAAAATACGAAACGGATATAAGGGACTATTTACGGATATAGTTGGTTATATTACCTTAAAACTGATATCTCTTTTGAACACAAAAACAAATGAAATATTTTAATATCAACAAATACCACATGTAGTTATTATTGTGTGCTTGTGTGTAAGCATATATTGACTGTCTTTTATCAGTGCAAACATATTTGACAAAGGAAATGAGTTGCAAATGCCATTTCACTGAAATCATACTTTGTTTAACCGCAATCTTCAATCAAGGAATCCCAAGAATTCTGTTTAGTCTGTACCAAACACGTAATTTGCGAATGAGATCTATACTAATATATAAAGCTGAAGAGTTTGTTTGTTTAAACGCGCTAATATCAGGAACTACATGTCCCATTAAAAAAATTCTTTCAGTGTTGGACAGCCCATTTACCGAGGAAGGCTATAGAGTACAGGTGGACACAGAGGAGCGGTGCAAAAATATAAATCCGTTGAAACTAAAACACGCGGACAAAGTCGCGGAGGACAGCTAGTGTTATAATATTCACAGGCTGTAACTTTTCCAGAAGAAGCAAAAATCTCTTCCTAATTGAAGAAAAGATGGAATAAATTGATTGGAAGTTAGGGTTCTGTTCCCGAAGGGTGTTAATGGAACCCTATTACTAAGCCTTCGCTGTCTGTCTGTCTGTCTGTCAGCGGCCGCAATAGCTCTAGAGTCGAAATTTTCAGTGTCATAAAAAAAATTAAAGCGGCTCCACAAAATAGCACGGAACTCTTCTTGCGCGAGCCCAACTCGCACTTAGCCGGTTTTATTTAATCCATTTTTCATTAATATACTTAAATGGTTTCTACATGAGTCAGTACTACGGTCATTAGACACCTAACTATTAACTAGGCTACAACAAATATGATATCCGACTGAAAAATATTATGTGCACCAGTTTTAAACCAATTTTATGGATTGAAAATGAAGATTCTAACATTCTAGTTATTATTATGGCATAAAACATGAAAAAGGGGCTATAACGTAAATTATAAAACAAATAGGTAGCCAATTACTGGAGTTTATTAATATAATATCCTCCTGACCGAACTTCGGCCACGGCGGCTTCTCTCAACAGAGATTAGCCATCTGCGCGGGAGATATTTCAGTGCACGAGTGTATGCGCGAACACAGTTGCACTCTCTATTCCTTCACTCTCATAGTCCGATGGGATGGCAATCCGACACGACCGGAGAGAGATCAGGCGCAGGACCAACGGCTTTGCGTGCTTTCCGAGGCAGGGGGGTGTAAACACCACCTCACTTCCTGACTCCAAGCTGAGCTGCACTGAGTATTTCTAAACGAAAAACCCAGTGACTATTTTTTGGCTCGACTCGGGATTCGAACCCGAGACCTCGGGCACGGCAGTCGCGCTTGCGACCACTAGACCAACGAGGCAGTCTGGAGTTTATTACTCGGTACTATACTCGGCGTTTTTTTCTGTAATCGTCCGAATAACTCGGTTTAACTGACGAGTAATATTTAGGTAATAGTAATATTTAATATTTAGTAAAAAAAATATGTAGTAAAAGTAAAACCGAATAAAACTTGGTAATCGGTTACTCGTTTAATCTAGTACTCAGCCCATCTCTACTAATAACGAATCCAATATACCTACTAGACAGTTTTCTTAGAAATACTTCTCTAAAAATAACCGCTAAATAATGATCTATTTACTTTAAAGCCAAACGAAATGACTGTTAAACAAATAATAAGGTGAACTCGCCAATAATCGGCTTAAGGCAAAGATAATTTATTTTTTAATTAAAAGACATAATTAAGTGTCCCGATAAACTTAATTTATGGTAATTAAATTAATGAAACGGTGATTTTTAAGGTTGGTTGATTCTTAAACTTTTTAGTATTGGGACGGATTGAAGAACTTTATTAATTTAATAAGTTAATAATAATCGTAAGTTTTAATTAAAATTATTTATTTCATTACTAGGTATTATTTTTCTTAATATTTATTTTTCTTATTTAATAGTTTAGTATAGTATTCTATTTAATAGTTTTATTTTTCTTAATATTTGGCTTCAAATAAACTAAATTATCGAAATTGATGCTGTGAAAATAATAAATAAAAAGATCTTTTAATGTGGTAATTTAATTTTATTTATGTGGGTATTGAAATGTTAAGTTACATTGTCGCGGTTTTTGAGAATTAAATTGATTTCATTAATAAAAAAAAATACATTATTTCCCAAATATTAATATTAATAAGTTCTTTTAAATTATACATTCTGATAATTGTTGATTCAACCTCAAATAATTACGTGTACGCGAAATTCCGCGAATACTTAAAAGGCAAATGGCGCCGAAGTTAAATGTTTGACTTTACTGCAAAATAAGTTATTTTCTCAAGAGCTGGTATCAGTTTGAAAGGTTGACAAATTTGAATACGAACAAGTATGTAGGCAGGTATATTATGTTAACGTATGATTGGGTACTTTGTAATTTTATAGGTAACTAGCTGCGCCCGCGACTTCGCCCGCGTGGATTTTTTTATAAAATAGAAGTAGCCTACTTCTTATTATATCAGCTATCTGCCAGTGAAAGTCCCGTCAAAATCGGTCCAGCCGTTCCAGAGATAAGCCGGAACGAACAGACCGGCAGACAGACATAGGTAAATTGAAAAAAAATGATATTTTGATATATGTACCGTATATACATTTATATATTATGCATGTAGTAAAAAGCGGTTATTTTAAAATTACAAACAGACACTTCAATTTTATTTTATTATATGTAGATATAGATTAGTTTTGAGATGTTATAAACTATTCAATTGATAACTTTTATCCGAGTTTTAACCTCCCATTTGTGTTATGTCTTGTGGACAAAAATAAGTAAATTATAGAGCGCGCATATCGAGTATGAACTGAAGGCACTAGTATGAACAAGTAAGATCGTAAAGTTAGTATTGAATCAGGCCACGCCGTTTTATTGAAACTATCTTAAAACCTAATATTACCCTAATAATAACGGAACCATCGATATTTTCGTGTAAATCTCTGTCGTCGCACGGAAAATCACTTAGATCGGTAAACGAGCGTAGTAATTTTAGCTAAAAAATTGCTTACGCTTTGCACAAGAGGCTACTAGCGATGCGCGCACTCTATACTTGTCTATGTTTACTCTTAGGATCAAAGTAATTGCAGTATTTATTATAAGTGATTTAAGGCTCAAAAATGGTGATGAGCGAAGCCATTAAAGCATGTATGTATGTCCAAACATCCAATCTACATAATAACATAGTAGTATTAATATTAAAACTAGTGTATGTTTTATTTTTTTAAGTCATTATCGATATGCGAGATGTTAATCTTAAATGATTGTAATAGCTTATAATTTATTCCTTGTACAGTTAGCAAAAAAGTGCCCGCGTTACGTCGGGGAGTGTTCGTAATGAAAGTTTTTTTGCTGACCGTACTCTAGATACGTGAACTATACACTAATCTGCATAATTGTTTTATGCGGTATAGAGTTAGCAATTTAATAGAAGGGGCAAGTTGTCAGAATGGATGATAAAATAATGATAAATAAATGTGGATAACATCACATACATTGCTCTGAACCCAAAGTAAGTTGCTAAAGCACTTGTGTTATGGAATTCAGAGACAACGAAGGTACCACAAACACCCAGACCCGAGACAATGTAGAAAAGTGATTTTTCTACATTGACCCGGCCGGGGATCGAACCCGGGACCTCAGAGCTGGCGACACCTTGAAAACCGGTGTGTACGCCACTCGACCACGGAGGTCGTCAATGAATATTAGGGGTGTTTGTTGCGCCGTTCCCTCTCCACAGTAAGATCACTTAGGAAGCGGTAGAGGGTGGGATTCGGAGAGCTGTCTGTTATTTTGATTGACCTTTAAAAAGTATTTTTTATGAACGTATTTTGAACAAATAAATTTTGATTATTTATTTATTTATACTAGTCTATTATAAGTCTAAACTGTCCCTCTGCCGGGTAAAGGTTCCTTCCTCATTTTATATAACTAGCGACCCGCCTTGGCTTCACACGGGACTATAATACATTAATGAATTTTACACACAAACCTTCCTCTTGAATCACTCTATCCATTGGTGAAAGACAGATAGACAGACGCGGCGGAGGACTTTGTTTTGTATACTATATAATATAATATTATAAAGAGGAAAGATTTGTATGTATGTGTGTATGTATGTAACGAATAAACTCGAAAACTAATGGGCAGATTTAAAAAATTCTTTCACCATTTTAATCTTACATTATTCTAGATCAACATAGGCTACAGAAAAGACTGACAAAAAAATCACCCATGCGCAGCCGGGACGGGCCTTTATATCTATACTAATATTATAAAGCTGAAGAGTTTGTTTGTTTGTTTGTTTGAACGCGCTAATCTCAGGAACTACTGGTTCGAATTGAAAAATTCTTTTTGTATTGGATAGTCCGTTTATTGAGGTAGGCTATATAACATCACGCTACGACCAATAAAAGCGGAGCATAAATGAAAAATTGTGCAAAAATGAAAAACCGTTGATACTAAAACACGCGAACAAAGTCGCGGGGGACAGCTAGTAATATATATAGATACAGATTATCCACAATATTAATTTTGACTCAGTTTCTCTAAGGATGTAATAATTATAAATTACCTTTAACCCATGACATTTTCAGTCATAAAGAGTATAATAATCAGTCGTAAATTGCAAGCATGAAACAAGTCTTTAGGTCAACCAAATAAATAATACCATAACGGCAATAGAAAAGGCTGGCCTTTGCTAAAGCTCACGTAATTGACTGCCATATTTACCGCGTCTAACTTTTAATTCTCTAAGTGCCGAGCACGAAAACGTTACTCAGTTTTAAATAGCCGTTAAGTCTCGTGCTGTCTCTATCACTTTATGGTGTAAAGAGATATACCACGACAGATAGACATTTAAGAACGTGTTAAAGTTAAGTGGCGTCTCAGTATTCGAGGGTAACTTTCATAATAGATATACCTAGGTTCTCAAATGATACTAACTTTAAAATTATCGGTACAGCTTCAAATGACACAAATACAGACAGAGTTATCATTAGACAAAAAAAAATGACAGACGAAAATATAAAATCTTTCGTTTTTGAAGAATTTTAAAAACGGAGTTGTGTTTGCAATTTTTAGAAAATAAGTAATTGATATGTTATATCATAATCTATCTATACTAATATTATAAAGCTGAAGAGTTGGTTTGTTTGTTTGTTTGAACGCGCTAATCTCAGGAACTACTGGTTCGAATTGAAAAATTCTTTTTGTATTGGATAGTCCGTTTATTAAGGAAGGCTATAGGCTATATAACATTATGCTGCGACCAAAAGGAGCAAATCATAAAAAATACTAAAACACGCGGACAAACTCACGGGGGACAGCTAGTATATACATATAATGTAATTAAATACTTCTGATTCACAATTTGTAAACAGTTTACTATATCCCGACAATTATTTAAACTACAAAAATATAGAAAATCGTTTTCTTAACTTTTCCAAATAATCCAAAATAAATTTAGATAAGAATAGTAAACATGCTATCGTATTATTACATAGTATTTTGTTTAACAAACATGGATAACCTTTCTATATGTGCAAACAAGAATTATCTAATATTAGTTGACAATGACTCAAATATAGCATAGCATACAGATGCTATGCTGAGTGTAGCGCGACGAACAGATAACAATAGAAAATTCTGTGAAAAGGTACAACGAAAATACTTATAAACTGATATTTATTTGTAGGTGTAGTTTTTCCCTGCTTTGAGCAGTAGGTAGTAGGGCAATGAGTGGTACCGTTTTTGTGCTCACCAGTTGGCGCCACTGGTGCGCTATTAATGCGCGCCAACAAACTATAGAATTTGGCATTTCGGAACTTAAGTGCGACAAGCTCTAGCGGCGAAAATGGTAACGGTAGCCATTTTTGGACGAAGACTTTAGACAAAATAGTCATAAGACAGCTCTAGGCACCTACTTTATGAAACATAATTTAAAATACTGACTACTTTAATAAATTTCATTTTGTTAATTATCGCCCCATCGCGGGATGCCGATTCTGCCAATGTCAAAGTAAGTTGGGACAACAAGCATTTATAGAAGAAGACTGCTTGGCAGGAGTAAAGACAAGCGGCAGCAAAGCTATAGCATTTGACAGCGTAAATAATACAATTAGTGCTGTCTTTGTATGACGTTTTGGCGATAGAGTACTTAGTAGGAATTATCCGTTCTACATCCGTCTTTTCTATCTTTCCCGTCCATCCAAAAGTTGTCTGGAAGATATCGCTATCAGCGATAAGACCCTATTCTACCCTTTCACTGTTGTGTATTATTTTAATGCTGTAACTCTCATGATGTACTATAAAGAATCTGTGCTATTTTATAATTTTGACATCAACCATTGCAACAAACAAAATTCAGAAAATTTGCATTGTAAAAAACAAATTCATATATTTATGATATACCGAAGAAGTAGGTTTTATTTTAGGTATAATCTACAAACTCATAATCCAAAATTGCGATCACCTCGTGCACTATTCTAAATCTTGACAAGTCTATCCATACATCGCTTGTTCAGCCACATGGCTGTCAATGTAACATTATTTGTGGACATTATTGTGACAGCGTTAACCGCTCCCACTGTCATGGCCGACATGACGTCAGAATCCTTTTTTATTTAAATAACCGTGTGGTCCTCGGATCAAACACTGCAACTAGAAATGTATGGCTTCTTAATGATATAATCATTTTTGTAGATAGGTGGATGTAGATAACATTTACAGATTTCTGTGAAAGAAATCAAAGATCAATTATCAAAAAAAAAAAAAAAGCTCTTATATTTACTCTTTATTATATTTACTGCTTATAATGAGACTCGCAATACAGCCACTCCTATACAATTAAAACCCATACAATTTTCGACAGGCCCATACAAACTGTCAAGCAACATTTTAATTATCATAATGAACGCACAAAGTAATGTCACCGTAATACTTTATGCTACTGACATTTAATTGTAATTTACATGTCCCGTTTTCATTTAACTTTCACTTAATTGTAATTTTATTAACGTCAGCCATCAATCTTTGGTATGAACTGGTTATTAAAGTATTGAGTAACGATCAAGGAAAATGTTGGGCTCCTCTGATTCTCTGGAATGAATTATAAGACATATTTTTGGCAGAGATGAGGAACTTTTGGTAACGAGCTTTAAACCTCTTGCAATCAATCAAATGAAAGCAGAAACGTATGGCTAAGAGCCAGTTAACCTTCTAAAATGGAGTAGAGGTGCAAAATTAAAACCTCCAGCAAGCCTCCAAGTGACAATACTAAATACAGAACTAGTTGGAGGATCAACTGCACTTCTCATACTTAGCTAGCTTATCTTGATTAAACTACTTTGAGCAACACCTTAAAAAACGGGGTGGTTTTCAAGATGTCGCCAACTCTGAGGTCCCGCGTTCGATCCCCAGACGGGTCAATGTAGAAATCCACTTTTCTATATCGTCTCGGGTCTGGTTATTGGCATATACACTATAGGTAATTAACAACAGGAAAATGTAGGTTTAACGCTTTGCTAGCCAGGTTTTGCAGGACGAAGTAGCACACTAATAAAACATACACACACAAAATATACAAAACAAAAATGTATCCGTACACCGAGATCTAATTCGGACACAAACAAAAACTACGCAAACTTTTATAGATTTTATTGTAATGACATTATACACGATACGTCAGTTTTCACCAAAGGCAATGGTAGATTCTACCATACGGCCGGCTACTTTGGCCTAGGGGTACGTCAGAGCATGGCACCTCTAAACCTATAGTAATATACACATATGAGAACTAAACTAAAATCTCGTCTATTCTATTCTATGTCTAAGTCTGTATCTCTTTATAACTATTGTATTAACTCTTATCATTCTAAGAACTGTTCAGTTGTATTACAATACTCGGAAATACTTTGCTAACGAACTCTTTGTTTCAGAGTTTGGTTTACATTTAAAGATTTAAACATTGGGAAATTCACCATTTGTTTAATGTATTCGCAAATTATTAAAAAAATATTTTATTATATAATTTACGCTTTTTTTATTCATAGCTTATAAAATTTACGCTTTTGTAGAAAAAATCCTGAACTTTCCCAGCCTAGTCTTTTCCAAGCTATTCTGGATCGGCTTCCAGTTACCTAATTCAGCTGAAATCCGTATTTTACTTAAAGCAACTGCCTATTTGTCTCCCACAACCCATTTTACTAGTTAACACAGTATCTCATTGTAAGATTGACTTTTCCCACTTACTTAAATAGCCTCAAATAAATCAAAGCACTGACCGGTTAAATTCACCAAAGATTTGGTTTTTCATCCAAGGAAGTTAAATTCAAAATTGTAAAAATACATACCGAAAGCTTTAAATTACATCAGACAATTCTTTCAGAGGGCAAAAAATCCAGTATTTATGATTATATACCTTCGTAATATTATAAAACAGCAAAATTACCACCGTTTTTTAAAACATACTCATATTTCACCAATCACCAGCCATTACAGAATTACAGTAATTATTCTGTTCAACTACTTTCGATCAGCACTTTCGTAAATTAAAAAGAACGTAAACAGTTTATCTTTAAGAGGTGCCTTTCAAATATAAGGACAAGGGTAATTCTAAAAGGAGATATCAATACTAATATTATTAACTAGCTGTCCCCCGCGACTTTGTCCGCGTGTTTTAGTTTCAACGGTTTTTTATTTTTCATTTTTATGCTCCGCTCCTTTTGGTCGCAGCGTAATGTTATATAACATATAGCCTTCCTCAATAAATGGGCTATCCAACACTAAAATAATTTTTCAAAACGGACCAGTAGTTCCTGAGTTTAGCGCGTTCAAACAAACAAACAAAAAAAACTCTTTAGCTATACTATTAGTATAGATTTAATAAAGCCAAAGAATTTGTGCGCTTGAAAGCGCTAACCTTTGAAACTACAGTTCGAATTAAAAAAAACACCTTATTGCATCGGACAGACCATTTCCCGAGGAAGGTAATAAAAGGCTATTTAAAATCACGTTACTTGTCCTGGACGAAGAGCAAGGCGAGTGAAACCGTAGGGCACTACTAGTATTTTATATATTACGTCAAAGATATGAGACAAAATCTTGATCAAAAAACACATCAAAATGTTGATAAAAAAATTGTCTCATTAAAAATTTTTTATAAGCCTATCTAATCATCACCAAAGAAAACCATTTTTTCATTATAATATTAGCATTATTATATCATATTTATAGGAAAAACTACGAAATTGAAACCAGAAATAGATAATATTATGGTGCTATAAAAAAAATATTGCCATAACTCCATCTTTTGTAACATAAAACGAGACTATTAAAACTCGGATTAATACCATAGACAAAGCGTTTATGCCTCTTGTATTTAACTGTTAATTTACTGTTAACTATTTTAGCTCATTAAATTTCGTCACTAGATAAAATGCTAGATAGATTACTATTGGTATAAGTACCTATAAATTCAAGTTACTGTAATGTGGATGGGTTTGAAAAGACGAATCTATTTAGTCCATCAGTTGCTGCATGCAGTTATCCTGACTGCTAAACCGGAGGTTAGGCAGTCAGGGTAAGTAACCACTAGACCAACAGGCCAGTCTAATTAATTGCTAGTTACGCCGTTTTTTATTAAGTTTATTGGTGGTCGACAACTAGTTCTATGTTTCTCACGCTATGTAATCATAATTAAAGAGGCTGATCTAATCTGGTAGTTGAGAATGATCTTTAATGGTATTGGGAATATACCTGCTACAAAAATTATCCAATGTGTGTCTAATTTGCTGCTCACATATACTACGTACCATTTTTATTACATTGCTCTGAACCCAAAGTAAGTAGCTAAAGCACTTTTGTTATGGAATTCAGAGACAACGAAGGTACCACAAACACCCAGACCCAAGACAATGTAGAAAAGGATTTTTCTACATTGACCCGGCCGGGGATCGAACCCGGGACCTCAGAGCTGGCGACACCTTGAAAACCGCTGTGTACGCCACTCGACCACGGAAGTCGTCTCTAAATAAATAGGATTCCTCTTTTCACATAAACTATTTGATTCCCTATAACCATTATGTGGTCTGGTGGCAATTTCTGAAAATTAAATCCTGCCTTCTTTACGATGCTTTCCTAGACTATTCTGCTTAGCTACGTCGACTACAAGTTTTACTGGATTCAGCTGAATACCAATATGACCATTCATCATCTCTGAATTTAAGTCAGAAGGATCTCAAGTTAATATTTAAACAAAACAGTGGCGTAAGGCATCGAACATCTTTTTAATATATCTAATCTATACTAATATTATAAAGCTGAAGAGTTTGTTTGTTTGTTTGTTTGTTTATTTGTTTGTTTGAACGCGCTAATCTCAGGAACTACTGGTTCGATTTAACTTATTGTATTGTAATTAAAAACTTTTTGTATTGGATAGTCCGTTTATTGAGGAAGGCTATAGGCTATATAACATCACGCTACGACCAATAGGAGCGGAGCATAGATGAAAAATGTTGCAAAAATGGAAAACCGTTGAAACTAAAACATGCGAACAAAGTCGCGGGGGACAGCTAGTATAATATAATGATAACCTAGCGTATGTCCTTTTTTAGGATCCAAGCTTACCCCATACCAAGTTTCATCTAAATCGGTTCAGCGGTTTAGCCGTGAAAGTGCAACAGGCAGATACTTTCGCATTTATATAATACTAGCTGTCCCCCGCGACTTTGTCCGCGTGTTTTAGTTTAACGATTTTTCATTTATGCTCCGCTCCCTTTGGTCGCAGCGTAATGTTATATAGCTTATAGCCTTCCTCAATAAATAGGCTATCCAACACTGAAAGAATTTTTCAAATCGGACCAGTAGTTCATGAGATTAGCGCGTTCAAACAAACAAACAAACTCTTCAGCTTTATAATATTAGAATAGATATATATATTAGTATTTATATTAGTATTAGTATATATAGATTAGTATGGATAAATTATGGACAGTATGGATATAGATTTTAGGTCTTATTTATAAAAATCTCAATGGTGTTAAGTACCCGCTTAGCAGAGTTTTTTTAGTTTTTTTTTAGAGAATTTAAATTAAAAATCTGCAAAGCAGTTGTTAAAAACCGACAGGATTTTTATTTTATTAATTAAAGGCCCTATAATTATGTATTTTGCTAATCTTCTGTCGTCTTACTCTGATTTAATATTTTGAATGATAGCAATTTTTTTTTTCAT
This sequence comes from Diachrysia chrysitis, assembly GCA_932294365.1. Taxonomy (NCBI): domain Eukaryota; kingdom Metazoa; phylum Arthropoda; class Insecta; order Lepidoptera; family Noctuidae; genus Diachrysia; species Diachrysia chrysitis. Next base: position 8,262,011 of record OW028662.1, on the reverse strand, counting down.
ACAAATGAATTATAATGAATGACGGATGATATAAAAATTTTAATCCTTTGATCTCCATTCATGTTTATCATTCACTCTTTGATACTATTCAGACCTCTCTATAGTTCAATGAACCCATTTCATTAGGTGTTCTTATGTATTCAGAATTAACACGCCTTTGTATATTTAAATTATTTTTTATGTGTTTTTAATAATTATTTTATAGTTCTGGGGCAGAGATACTGTGATATATAATATCTAGCCAATAAAAAACAACTCGTAAAATTATCGACGCCATATCCATTTATACAATAGGCCTGTCCGTTTATTTCTTTTCCCAATAATTAAAATACTACAGAGGCATATTTTAATAGCATTATAGAAAATCGTTATCTCTATCGCTATCATTAGATTGAACTTGGTTGAATATAAATGATTATTTATTTTGTAATAAAGATAGGGTAAAGATTAATGCATATAATAATATTTTTTTGTCTTCTTTTAAGGTAAATAAAATGTTTGATATTAAAATTAAAAAAATACCTTGACTCTGCTAAGTAGGTAATTAATGTTGTTTTTGGGAAGTTGCGGTTAACATTTGATCATTTTACCAATACAATACGCGACTAACTTGAAAATAAGATATAGACTTAAGTTTTTAAGATGTTTTCTTTTAAATAACATTTGAACATACAAGTCATGTAATTAGATTAGTTTATTTTATTATTCCTTTTGTATGTATATATGGTTAAGTTTATCTATACTAATATTATAAAGCTGAAGAGTTTGTTTGTATGTTTGTTTGAACGCGCTAATCTCAGGAACTACTGGTTAAAATTGAAAAATTCCTTTTGTATTGGATAGTCCGTTTATTGAGGAAGGCTATAGGCTATATAACATCACGCTACGACCAATAGGAGCGGAGCGTAAATGAAAAATGTTGCAAAAATGAAAAACCGTTGAAACTAAAACACGCGAACAAAGTCGCGGGGGACAGCTAGTTTGAAATAAAGTTAGTCATGTATATTTTTGTAAGTCATTTATTATACCCTTTAGTAATAGTATCAAATACCTCATACTCAATAGATTTTGAGAAAAAATAATTGAAGACGTAATATTGCGCCAAAAAATGGCCTTTTTTATTTTGTATAATTTTGATATACCCATTGTTACTCTCACAATTGAGACGTATCTAACGACACTTCTCAAGCTAAAATCTACAAATCCGTTGAGGCTGTAGAACGTGCCAAAGTTACATACAAACATTCAAAAAACCCATTCAAAAACCCTTCTTCTGACGCAGTTGGGTAATAAAGGCGAATAAACATCTATTTTATTCGAAAAACCTACTTCTACATAATAATTATAATTTATTTATGCGTCCAAATAGGTAATTAGTACTTTTAATCACCGATTTTGATTTTTGATTGTTTATCATTATTGTCTGATTGATTAATTTAATCGTCATTATTTTATCAATCGAATGCTGATTAATAGGTAAGTATTATATTATAATAATTAGTTCAGGGACATTGTAATAATTCGTCTCATTTTCTGTAGTATTGTTTATTTTCTTATGGCCGAATATTAAAACGTTAATCTATACTAATATATAAAGCTGAAGAGTTTGTTTGCTTGTTTGAACGCGCTAATCTCAGGAACTACTGGTCCGATTTGAAAAATTATTTTAGTGTTGGATAGCCAATTTATTTAGGAAGGCTATAAGCTATATAACATTACGCTGCGACCAAAAGGAGCGGAGCATAAATGAAAAATGTTGCAAAAATGAAAAACCATTGAAACTAAAACACGCGGACAAAGTCCCAGGGGACAGCTAGTCAGTTATAAGACGCCGTTAAATCTCATGCTGTCTCTGTCACTTAACGATAGATAGACTTTTAAGAGCCTCTTAAAGTTTTATTCTTCGGGGCGTATATATCTCTACTAAGTAGGTATATATTTTCCATTGTATTTATTTTTTGGGACATAAAACACTGAGTATTAGAGAATACATATAAGTTATGATTAGATGATTATGTCTTAGTTATTGTTACGATCTCAAAGTGTGTGCCAATATTATGCTGATTTTATATGTCCCAAATCGGGTTCAGTCTTTATCATCATCATCATCATCATACCAGCTATAAATGTCCCACTGCTGGGCACAGGCCTTTTCTCATGTAGAGAAGGCACGAGCATTGATCACCACGCTTGCTTATTGCGGGTTGGCGATTTCAGATTCCAATTGTCGGAATCCAGGTTTCCTCACGATGTTATCCTTCACCGTTTGTTAATGATGTCTTACAATAATTAAGAAAGTACATATAACTTTGAAAAAGTCACATTGGTACTTGCCTGTAATGGGTTCGAACCTGCAACCTTGTGCACACAAATCTTTTCATTGAACCACTAGGCCACCACGATCAGTCTTTATATAATAGAAGAATATTATTATTATTAGCTCATATTGACATTATTGGTCTACAGTAATGAACATAGTATATGTTCATAGTAATATAGATAAAAGTCCAATAGATCATCACGTCTATAAAATACAGTGTATAGGTTCCTACGACCATGCAGTCTTTAATGGCTGCGATTGAAGAAATAATGATAAAGCGTTGTAAATTAATATGAAGGTTGTCTGGACATATGTCCTTTCTTAGAGTTCAAACTAACTCCATACCAATTTTCATCAAAATCGGGTTAGTGGTTTTGCCGTGAAAGCATAACAGACAGACAGAGTTACATTCGCATTTATAATTTTAGTATGGGTATATGTATATTTTATTTATCTATAAATTTTCACCAATCATGAGCCTGTATCTGGTCTCTCATTGGTGGAAATTGACAGATGCTAGATTGAACACCCCCACTTAAAAAAAAAAACAAGATAATCATAAATAGATATGGCATTTAAATATATTCTTAGTGGGTAACAACTTCAATAAATTAATGAAAATAAATCTCAAGACAAATAATTTGATCAATAGCGAAAAATCTAAATTCTATTAAAAAAAAAAAGGAAAATCAAAAAGTACACCATGGGGTAGTCAAACTATTTCAAACATCGAACACTAAAACAAAACCCACCTACTTTCAAAAAAAGAACACCTTTGTTTACTTAATCAGGTAATCATAGACAAGTTTAGCATCTGTTTGCGATGAATAAAACTGTGTGCTCTATGGTTAACGACCTTTCATGCAAACTCCATACAACTCTTTACATTATATCATGTATGAATGACGCTATAAACATAATCTTTGCGTGTCCAATCATAATTAAGGAGAAGTATGTTTTATACAAATTATTATAATTGAAGCAATCTGACCGCGCTATAAATCACTCGTGAGTGTGAAGTATTTAGTTCGATTCCGAGTAATGTAATTAAAAAAATATTTTGCTGCTAAAAAATGAGTAGTTTACTTCAGAATTCTCTGCAAAAAAATCGTGCAAAGCTGGCATTCTATAAAGATGATAAGTATTGCAACGAGATAGGTAACTTCATAGATACTATATATACATGACTTATTGCTATAGGTAGCAATAACATCATTAATTCATTATTATTTGTCTAACATTGCACTTAAAAAAAGTAGGACGTTGTACCGTTAACAAGCAATAAAAACTAATACGTCAGCAACTTCCCCTTAAGCTGGAGTTTTTTATTAATCTGCTCTTAATCAATGAAGACGAATCAATCAAGGTCCAAAGTCTACTCATCTACAGTGGATTTATTCACCCAGACTTGATAATACAAACTATTTACTGACTTTTAAAAGTCATGGACTCGGACTCGGACAGGACTTAAGTCCGTGTCAAAAAAGTCTTGGGACAAAAAGTTAGGTACCTATATTCTTTTCCATAAAAATATTGTGTCTTGAAAAAAGAGTAAAAAGAGCTCTACCGTCATTATTATAATAGCCAAATTGCAAGATCCTTATTTCTTGGATTTAAAAACCTTTAAGGGTTCCTATAAGCAAAAGGACCTCCTTGGAAGACGATTTTACTTACTGTTTATGTCCTAGAAAGCGTAATTAGATCGTAGTTTAGGTCCTAGGCTTAATATAACACACACCTATTCTGTCAAACATAACCAAGCCAAATCAAAACAATAAATAAAAGAATCATAACAGCTTCACTTGTTTTCTATTTATAGACAAAACATTAATGAATTATACACACAAACCGTCCTCCTGAATCACACTATCTATTGGTGAAAAGTATATTAAAATCCGTTTGGTAGTTTTTGAGATTATCGCGTTCAGACAGATAAACGCGGAGGACTATGTTTTATAACATGTATAGATAGATACATAATGATGAACATTCTTCATACATTCATTTTAGACGAAGGTAGTATTGTTTTGTAATGCATCGTATATTTTTTTGTCTGGCAAACCCATTTGATGATAGTATTTTATGATGAGACTTCTACATCCTAAAGATGTATACTGGTTACTATTGGACTTATTTTAAAGGTTATTTTCTACTCTATACATATTTTTTAGCTTTATGTAAATTGTAAATGCAGTTCCATGTGTCAAGACAAAAATGCTTAAAGATAGGCTAAGATCTTAAGAATTATATGGTTATTAATGATTATAGACTTCAGAATAATATCCACAGTAATATGGTCTAAAATTTTGAACATTACAATCCAAGTAAGTCAGAAAATACATTTAGGTACTTAGAATCTAATAAGAATAACAAAATGTTTTGTAATAATTAATAAAGCAATCACATTGTTAACTAATTCTTCACCACTTAAAATCTCTTTATAATAAATTCTTCAGACATTTTTATCTGATCTTCCATTGTTTTATTTTTTGCAACTCTCGCCATAGCTTGTATTAAGTAACAAAGCACTACATGGCTATATCTTTAAACCTTTCTTTAAACTTAAGTAGACTCTTTATTTACAAGGGAAACTTGAAACAAAATTATAGCAAAGTCTCCTTCAGAAAGTCTAGCTTTTATCAGATATGGAAATTAAACCACAATGACTTCAATAAAAAAGGAACTTAGCTTTACCAACGCTTGGGTATGCATAATGCCAGCCAACGAAGGCAACAGGACCAATAACAATAAAGAAAGTGCACGCATAAATCGACTTACCAGTTTTTGTTGAATCAAGATAAATCGTTGTACTAATCGACACGAGATGCTGTACCCGTACCGATACCAATTTCACCGTACCAAAACTTAACACAACACAGGATGCAAAGTTGCAAAACTAAATGTCACTAAACAAACATAATATCACAGGGAACTTTTAGTTATAACCGTTTTAAAACGTTGAAAACACACGACACTACTGTTTTATTTATATTATAGAATGTTTTTGTGATTAAAAAACGATGATTCGATGATGCGTGGAAGGCGTACCGTCGCCTTGCGCGGGCGCAGGCCGATCTAAAACTGACCGAACCGGTCGAATCGCGGAGTCTCCGAATGAATCGTGACCGTTCTCCATTGGGACCGATACACGCTCACTTCACTATGTACGCGAGTTTTTGTTAATATTACTCTTACTAAACTCATTGTTATAAACTCCTTCACTCCTTCAAAGATTTTTAACATTAAACCATATTTAGATCAACTAAGTTTTATTTTTGGAATATTCTCATTGTATCCTCATCTGTTTTCGTTGCTCTATATTTAGCGAGAAATTAAGGGCTTGTAATTTTGTCTGAGTTGATAATTGATCTGAATTGATAATGTCTCTTTCAAATGGTATAGTATAATCTCTGTAATCAAATACATATTTATAAACTCCATGTTAATGAATTCCGGATCATATACAGTAGGTAATTCTTCATCCTGTTAGAAATTTAAATCTCCTAAACTAAGATTAACTTTTTCTATTCATCTAGAATTCGTAAGTATCTACCTAATGTAATGTTTGTCTAATATTACTCAACAATGGCATCATTGTTTTAAATAACAATTTAACTGCTGTAATAAAGTTAGTCATGTAAACAAATCTTCAATTCCGCAGCTATTGTTATGGGCTAAAATTACAGAGTACACAACAATTGTTACGATGTGATAAGTCAGCAATGAAACTAATGTCGTTTCTTTTAAATAGACCATAAAAAAACCATTCAAATGCGAGTCGGACTCGCACACAAGGGTTCCGTACCATTACAATAATATATAACAAACAATATGTAATTTTTAATAAGTATTTGTTGTTTTAAAGGCAACAGAAATAGACGCACTAAAAATTTCAAATCTCTACCTATTACGGTTCATAAGATACAGCCCGCTGACAGACGAACGGATGGACGGGGGGACAGTTAGCGAAGGATGATAGAGTTGGCACCCTTTGTTCAGGGAACCCTAAAAAGAGGATTTTGGACGTCAGTATAAGAAAACTCTCTATTTAAAATCATGTGTTAAAGACATTGTCTACAGACAAGATAAAATTGTCCGCATTTTGTTCCAAAACATGACATACTTAGATGGAAATCAACCAGAAGAACATAACGTGATCACTAAAGGCGATCAAAATAAAATTCAGCATGATAGCACCTTTCCATCTTGATTCTTCCTTCATTCCATTTTTCTTTGATGCTTCTTTTACCGAATTGTGATGAACAAAAAAGCAGAAAGGCTGACAAGGAAATACATTTTACTGAGAAGGAAACGTAATAACATTTACAGAAGTAAAAATAGCACTGGGCATAATGAGATAGACATTCCTAGATAGACTGGCCATAATGAGATATCCTGTACCTGACATATAATAGGTATAATGGATATAGAGATATAGAGATAGGAAGGAATAATGGGAATCTTCTTCAACCCTTAGTCAAAAAACCCAGACTCAACAAATTTTCGGGATACAATCAAGCAGCCCTATCTAGCGATATTGATAAAAAATGTGACCAAAAACACCATTAAATAAAATTCGCGAAGAAAATAGGTTTCTCCAGCAAGACATTTGACCGATAAACAGAAGATATCGCGGCATATCACTTGCAATCGGCAAACGTATGATAGATAAAGATAATACGCGAACACTGCACAATGTCAACAATATAAACTTACATTTAATTGTGGCGTACGTCTATCTAATCTGGTTTTGATACTGTGTTCCCGTTTTTAGGTAGTTAAGTCTACAGCAGAACATTTTTAGGTTCTAGTTCTAGCATTCGTTCTTGTTTCTTTAACTTTCTCTATACTTACTATATAAAGACGAATCGGATGGAAGTTTCTGAATATTCATTCCCAACAACTGCTCCATTTAAAAAGTTGACGGTGTAAGAATCCTTAAGTCCTGTGCCTGATGTCTTTTACATCAAGTCAAGAATGGACAAGAGTCGTATCTAATTCATTAATTGTTAAGTAAAGGTAGTTTAGCAACTGTATTGATTTTAATGTTCACAAAAAATCTTTATACAAATTGCAAATGAGATCAGTTTTTGAGAACGTTTTATGAGTCAAAATGTTTTGTATTATCGCTGTCAACTGTTTTGTAATGAGAATAATGTTTGATAATCACTGATCCAACCCATTCAATTAGTTGATAAACATTGGCGACGAGTGTACCTACTTGTCACTAATATTGTTATGTCTTTGCTAATTTATGACATAATTTGTATTTTAGTTCCTTTCAAAGCATCTGCCACACTAGGAAACAGTCCTTCCCCCTAAACAAGTGGCATTTCGACAAATGTTAACGAAGATAGAAATCGCTTAAATTACTTTAAATGTATGGAAATGACATTTCGTTTCGACAAGTCATTTGACTTGGACTTGTCACTTTCCATACATTTGAAAGATTCGATCAGTGTTGTCGCTTGTAGAAATGTCGCTTGTTTAGGGACCCTGCAAAAGAACGATTTATGAAATGTTCAATTGATATGGCCAAAATATAACCAGACTATCACACTCGCCTCTTTACACCATTCCTCCATCCCATAATCATCATATCAATGAAATAAAATGACTTTATTTTAGATAAATTCTATAAAATATAAAAGAAAATGAGGTTGAGCACCAAATAGGTTAATAGTCTTTGATAGCGGAACTCTGGAAATAGCGCAAACGTTTCCACATCGCATTTTAAACTCCCACTTGTTAATTGTTATTGCCTGTCAATGAAAGATTTAGTTGTGAATTAAACGGATTGGAATAAAAGCTATAGCTATAAATATTTTTCAGAAAAATACCTATTTGCTTTGATTAATTTTTAGTCCCATTTCAAAATGTATTTTTGAAGTAAAACTTTATTACGCACGTTTGACTTGGGGAGTAAGTTGGTGAATTCGTGACAAGGGCGTTAAGAAAAGTGTGATCGGGCGAGGCGAACGGAAGTTGAGAAGGAGATCTACGTTAGTGAAGATAGAAAGAGAGATAGAGTTACGTTTCGTATAAGTATTACTATAGGGCCAAGGGAGAGAGGTGCGAGTACACATTTCCTTCTCTCTTTCTCTGATAGCCAGTTAGTTACGTTTCGTATATAAAAAAGTTTTACTGCAGTCGTGATGTCCTTTTTTAATGTATATTATATAATGTCTTTCCAGTATGCTTGCAGGTCCCAGGACACGAAAAACGCCTAAATCCAAACAATACGACTTTTCTTGTGTGGGTTTCCTATCTAAATAAACTACAAGCTATAGTAAAAAAAATTGTAAAAAGTTCTAATGAATTTTCGAAGTTTATGTTCGCATTGGTACTACGCAATTGCAATTGCAAAAAACTACAACTTTTAATAGTAGGTACCCAAACCGGATGGTTATCCGGACACCGATAGCTTTCAAATTAAACTATTGTGTAATATTAAAACTGGCTATTGTATATATCAAAAGTAATAGAAACTCTTCCTATTTTATTTGCAACCGTGTACCTAGATTGTATATCGAATAGTCATAAGGCATGGAGGGTGTTGGAAAAAATCATCCTTAAAAAAAAAGTTTGTAGGTCGTTTCTTTAATATGTTCTGTGCTTACAATAATTACAAAACTTTACTTAAGTAGTTGACGTCTTGTGGTTCGATGAACAAGTAGGTATGTAAGTTCTAATCGAGAAAAATACCAATGTGATTTTATTGTACCTACCTATTATCTGACGATGGAAAAAAAATCGTAGGTCATGCACGGTATTCCTACTTATTTACAAAAAAATGTTTTACTTTTACCGAAAAGTTTTAAATATGTTAGAAATAAAATGCTCCATTTAAAAAATAAAATATCTTCTATATTTTCACGTTATTCCAACCAATAGGACGTTTGTGGTACTTGCGCATTATAAAAATGATATATGAAGTCGAAATCATGTTTGGTTATAATTTTACGTGGGGTCTTACTGCGGCTGTCATGTTAGCGTTTTTGTTACATTAACTTGTGGCATTATCTACAGTTGTTTTAATACATAAGGTACCTGAGGTAAATAAGGCCCAGGGGGTAAAAAGGCCCACATTTCAAATTTCGCGGAAAAACATTTCTATAACACTTCACTGTTTACACACGCGTGCACCATGTCGGTGTGAATGTTTCCGTATTGGTCCGCAGTCGCTAGCGACGCCATCGTGCCAGTGACGTGCGATGCGTTGATGAAGTGGCTGGCTACTGTGCAATTTTATAATTTTACATACCAAAAAACTGTAAGTATTTTACGTTTAATTCAATAATTAACTAATAACGATGTATTTATTATCGTAAGTATGTCTTGTACAATACAATGGATATGGTTTTTTTTAGCCAGAGATAGATTTTTTAGGTTTATTAGGTTACTAGCTGTCCCCCGCGACTTTGTTCGCGTGTTTTAGTTTCAACGGTTTTTCATTTTTGCAACATTTTTCATTTATGCTCCGCTCCTATTGGTCGTAGCGTGATGATATATAGCCTATAGCCTTCCTCAACAAATGGGCTATCTAAAACTGAAAGAATTTTTGAAATCGGACCAGTAGTTCCTGAGATTAGCGCGTTCAAACAAACAAACAAACAAACAAACTCTTTAGCTTTATAATATTAGTATAGATTTTGTAAAAACGTGGAATTTGGTTAATAAGGCCCATTATAACGGTACTTGGGCCTTATTGGCCTCTTAATATTTTAGTATCAGATTTTTTTGTGTTATAGGTCAACATACTCTGTGAATTTTACTGACAATATATGTGTAACATTGTTACAGATTTTGATTAAAATGCTTCCAAAGAGAGCGGTCAACGGATTACTAGGGACCTTTTTAAGAAACGTGAAGAGCTAAAAGAAAATGAGATGATAAAGGTGAAAAAATAAAAAAAACAGCCAATCAGAAAAATAAAGATCGTAAGAATAAGTCTGGAAAAAATAGAAGTAAGGCTAAGAAGTCAAAAATAATTGAATCTGAATGGTTCTGCCATGCTTACAAAGAAGGACGTGTTTCGGACATGCGGCGATGTGTCCAATGTTATTAATAATTTGTTTGTTAATCGTTTTTATTTTTATTTTGCTTGCAGAAGATATTTTTTGTTTTTGTTTTGAGAGTCTATTCTTTGATTCTAAGAATATGATTGTGATACTAAAGAACTGAGTTAGGTATCTTTAATTAAAGTCTGATTTTAAGTCTTAAAAATTAATATAAAAGTAATTACATTATTTTGTTTAATAAGAAAAGAACTGATTATTTAAGTTTTCAAAGTTACAGAACATGTTGTGATTGTACTAAGTACCTTAGTTAAATCACTAGTTCCTTGATACTAAATTGTCTACGATTAATATTAAGAAGGCAATGGGGCTCACGTTTAATAAATAAAGGAAAATGATTAAATAAGTAAAAAATAACAATTTACTTTTATTTTAACTTATTTCTAGATAAATTTAGGATGATTTACTGTAAAAATAAAGCAAATTTTTATATGGGCTTTAATGTACTACCGTAGTATAATAAGGCCCCTGAGAAGGGTTTTTAAAAAGTGTATTTTTTTATTAAAAAATATGCTTTTCTTAATTTTTTTACACCATTTATTACAGCAACATGTACAAGCTATGTAAACAATATGTTTTTGACATCCTATACGCATTATACTCAGATTTAAAGCAATGTTTTTTTAGGTGGGCCTTAATTGCCATCGGTACCTTATTTGTGAAGAGTGGATTCATACAACCTCAAGCTTCAAAGCCCATTACATTAATATTTTACGTAGATAGGTACACACGCAGGTATCAAATAGTTTGTGTAAAGATTTTTATATTACGCGCCTGGTTTTAAATAGATTTTTAAGAACTAGGTAAGTAGGTATTAGTTTCTTTACATAGAAAACCAGAAAGCTTTTTAAAATCTTGTGACAAAATTAAAATCGAGGATAAGTAGGTATAATATTTCAAACTAGTGAGTACTACTACTACCTACTCTGTTTTTTTAATCTAAATTTCCATAATCGATACAATGGGCTTTATTTATTTTCTAATTTATGTTTTTCCTGCATTCAATCACAACATCCATTCTACACTTAACAGGAAACAAATGCACCTTCGACGATCAAGAAAAGTAAAGCAAAATCAACAAACACTGTAATATTTAACTCGAAAAATTCGACGCACAAAATAATTAATTTCTACCACGCAATCAATCACACCCCACCCTTGTCGATGTAACGGCTTCTCAGTTCTCGGAAACCGAAGAGTTGCCCGCTCATTGTTTTTGTTATATTTGTTTTATTTTACAGATTACAACCGTACACAGACTTATTTGATGAATGCTACACATGGAAAAAATAAAGAAATGTATGTAGGTACTTAGGTATGTAATCTCGTTAAAATTTTAGTATTGACATTCAAATCTAACTTACAAATAATAGCAACGGCGTAAAAAAAGGATAGATTAATTAATTACACTTACTTTTGTAATGGAACTGGCTTCAAATAAATTAATGACTGGACCACCATACCACCCCTGAGGTAGTTATGTATTCTATCGATGACAAAAATCTATATATATAAAAGAAAGTCGTGTTAGTTACACTATTTATAACTCAAGAACGGCTGAACCGATTTTGCTGAAAATTGGTAGGGAGGTAGCTAAGAACCAGGAGAAGGACATAGGTAGGGTAGGGTAGGTAGGTAGGGTAGGGTAGGGTAGCTAGGTAGGTAGGGTAGGGTAGATAGGTAGGGTAGGGTAGGTAGGTAGGGTAGGGTAGGTAGGTAGGGTAGGGTAGGTAGGTAGGTAGGTAGGGTAGGGTAGGTAGGTAGGGTAGGGTAGGTAAGTAGGGTAGGGTAGGGTAGGTAGGTAGGTAGGGTAGGGTAGGTAGGTAGGGTAGGGTAGGTAGGTAGGGTAGGGTAGGTAGGTAGGTAGGTAGGGTAGGGTAGGGTAGGGTAGGGTAGGGTAGGTAGGGTAAGTGTTCAGTTAACGGGAGCGAAGCCGCGGGCACAGCTAGTATTTTATAAAATCGATCTACAATAATAATTGCCGGATATATTATGTCCTTCTTTTGAAGTCGATTAAAAACGTTATTTACTTACTTACATTGACTTTGGTCACTTTAAAACCAATTTTAAGAATGTAAAACCTGCTGTTATTCAGATGCACTTGTTTTTAAAAGACGAAGAAAAATCCTTGAAGCTTTCACAGGCTGGCAATCTACATAGATTTGGCCAAAACAATGGCCTATTATTGAATATTAAAAATAAATACAACAATGCGAAAATGCTAGATGTAGGAGGTTAAATTATGAATTGTACAAAAAAAAAATATTTCTCCACACTGCCAGAAGTGGCAGAATAGCATAAAAAATGTGTTAAAAAAAATAATGCACACACCTTACAATACCTTGCAATACCTACCTTCGATATTGTGAATGCTGTGTGTACCTACTTATAATAGGCATACATATTAGAAATATTATAGTGAATAAATTTAGCCTATTGAAATATGTAATGCTGTTGGTATACCTATCAATAAATAAATAAATAAATTACATCAAGTTCCTCCGCTTATTTATTGAAATTCTTTATTAAATAGATACGCAAAAATTTATTTGGTTGTATTTTAAATACAAGTTTTGTAGATATGCCAAAGGGTCAATAAACTTTGGTCAATCTAATTACCCAAAGGCTATAAGCACGAGACTTATCCTTTATAAACTTTCTATCTTATTGACAGTTAGTCACGATCCATATCAATTGAATGCAAATTAATCAGCAAGTACTTACATTGAGTCATTTTAATCTTTGAAGAATACGATTACTAAGGACATACGATTTTAAAAATCTTATTAGATTATTAAGTGAATTAAGTGAATGACAATAGTCATAATATAATGTGGAATAACAATGTTTTAGTAAAACTTTGTGTTCGAGACCATTGTTTAACACTTTTTAGATCTAGATATAACTTCGTTGTAAAACTTAAAACCGATATTTTTAATGTTTCGATCTTTGCGGTATCAAAACGCTTTTCTTCGTAAATTCTAAGATATCTGTGGTAAATGTCAAAAGTTCAAAATAACAGCGCGTTCCGGGGTTATAACCCTTGACTGACACCGGTGTAAACATTTGTCTCTTTCTTACTAGACTCATATTGGTAGCATGAGGTGAGAAGAAAAAAACATTTATGTTTACTTGTTGTAGTAAAATTGTTGTCACTCAACTTTCATTTAAAAAATTACTCGTCAACGAAAGTAAGTTGTTTGTTGGGCGTTTTAAGCTTTAGCATTCTGGATTATTTCTTCTAAATTATAATCAAACAACAAAAATATACGGTATTCTAACAACCACTTTACGTAAAAAAGATATAATAATAACTTTTAAGTTAGAAAAACGTTTATCAAAACTAACAGTTAATTTGTAGGTGTGGCTATTGTTACCGTGAAATCGTGTATTATAACGCATTTTAATATTATTTGTGAGTGCCAAAGAGTGTAATAAAGTACAAAAATGTCGCCGATATTAGAATCCTGTTGGTCGCCATGTATTTGGTCGTCGAATACTAAAACTGGGAGCAAGGCAGTGGCGGTGTACACTGCAGCTATGAGTTTGGTACTCATCACGTTTATAGCATACCAAATGGATGGTGGAGATTCCACGCAGCTATGGAATCCACTGTTCGAAGCTGATGTTAGAGGATGTAAGTATTTTCACATGTATATTATATTGTTTTTAAGAATACAAGCATCTGTTGTTTATACCTGATGAATACGTAATTTACCTTCTCTTGATTTACACTTAGCATGAAATATTGTATATAATCTTTAATGTTTACCATATTAGTAGAACATGGAGAAATTTCTTCTCTGCACGAGATGGGGCCTGTGCCCAGCAATGGGACATTTTTAGGCCGGTATTAGATAGACAAATTAAGTTAGCTTAGCTTTGAACAAATTTAGTTTAGCTTTGAACCTCAACATTTTTGTATTTTAAAGTAGGTATATGTATAATTATAAATATATAGTACTATATGATGTGTAAAATTAGTGGATGCAAGTGGCACATTGCTGTTTATTGTGGTGTTCTATGGGGGAGGCCTTTGTTCAACAGTGGACATCTTCCGGATGATAATGATGATATATAAATTTCCCCCTTTCTGTATAAATAACTATTAAAAGCAGTGTAGGATGCCAGTATTTTTCTGCTTTTATATCTGCCCAGAACTAATATCAGAGCCTTTTTTTTTACTTACTTTTTTTTGTGTTCCAGCTTTACAAGTCTTTGGGATAATATTCATCATTGTCTTGACATTGCTCATAATTTTCTCTGTTTTGATGGTAAGTTTGAGATTATTTGTTTTGTAAAATATTCCGTAATAAAAAAATGTGGTTGCTTAAAGTATGCATGCAATGTAAGGTACATTTTTCATAATAACTTGCAAAGAAAGTCTATACCACTTCGTGATTTGAAATTCTGTAAGCAGAATGTATAATAATATCCTTTGCCCAACTTATGAGAAGCCTATGACATCTGTGGACTGAGATAGGCTGAGGTAATAGATTGAAAAAGGTCTTCCTGACCTAAATTTTGCTATGACAGCCATTCTCAAGTAAGGTCAACTATTTACAGATTACAGAAGATTATAGTGCACAAATGTGTGCTCAAACACAAGTGTAACTCTTTGTTCTGTCACTCTTATCCAATGGGTGTAACCATACCATAACAATAGCGGCCTGCAAATGTCTCACACAGGCCTCTTCTCATGTAGAAAAGACACAAGCATTGATCACCATGCTTGCTCATTGCGAGTTGGCGATTTAAGATTCCAATGTTTGGAATCCAGGTTTCCTCACAATGTTTTCCTTCACATTTGCTAACAGTGTCTTAGTTAGAATAATTAAGAAAGTATGTACTTAAGCCAAAATCATATTAGACTTGTCTTAAATACTAATAAATAACTGCACCATGATGTTTTACCAATTCCAGGTCATTGGTATCAACATATGGATGAGAGGGTTCATAATACCATGGCTCGGGACAATGGGGCTTCTAATTGTCTTCCAGTTGCTATTCGGCCTCTGGCTTCTTGGAGGATACTACATATATGTAAGTTTATATCTGAATAATAATTATTATTTAGCTGAATCTGGTGTGACTGGAAGCCAACCCCAACTTAGCTTGGGAAAAGGTGAGGCAGAAGAATGTTTGCATGTTAGAGAGATTTGATTCACTATGATTGACTGTATCAAGTGATGCCATAAAAGTACAGAATATATTTTTTTCGAAATTTCTATTGTTCAATTCGGGTGTAGCAAGCATATTTTTAAAGATGAATGATGAATGCAGGTAAGTAAACTTTGCTATCTCCTGTAGTTAGAGTAGGTACTTTCTGTACAAGTGGCATAGCAGTGGGGCGCCCTGTATAAGTATTTGTAGTAAAGAGACAAAAGTAAGTTCAACCTTTTTATAACAATTTTTTTGAGAAAATGCCTCGTGCCTAATAAATACCAAAATATTTTGTAAATTGTGAATAAGTAAAAATGATAAATACAATTTACTGGTTAGTAAATATGTTTCTTTAATACTCAAATTATATTATCTGACTCTTGATAATATTTAAAATATAGCCAGAAATTTTAGGTGCTTAGACATTTAGAAATTTAAATATTCAATATTTAGACGTGTCAGTACGTAGTTTAAAAGAAACTCTTGCAACAAAAAACTGTTTAAGGTGATTTTAATCTCGACATAGTAGTATAATATAATATGTAATCATAATCATCAGTTTTTGTTTTAACAAGTAAGTTGTATTATTTCAGTTGGATGCTACCTTAGCTGCCCTGATTGACTTCCTTTGGATGTCTTATAACGTAAGTTTTCAACGAGTTTGTAATAATTAACTTTGTGTAAAATAACCTCAGTCTCAATTGACAAAGTTCTCAAGTAAACGGCTAGATGTCGCTGTTACGGATTTGAAACAGCGCCATCTATTGATTTATAGAAGAATTTCTTATGTTGGTACTTTACCGTTGGTTATGATGTTTGGTAATGAGCTTGTTCACGATTAAAAAATCCGCTAGATTCGCCAGTCTGGTATGTGGTCTATCTGTCAATTTCCACCAATGAGAGACAAGGGACTGGCTCGTGGTTGAGGGAAATTGTAGAATAGTTCGCTATTCTACAATTTCGTAGCGGTTTTTTTTAATCGCGAACACCCTTATTTTAAGACCAACTTTTACGTAAACCATCTTGAAATGCCTTTTATTTAAGACATTTAAATATCTGTAAACAAAGAAAAAATTTCAAAGAAATTTGAAAGTTCCTCGTAATTTTCAACAAAATATTATCAAATGTGTTACTTAAATACACATTTGAATTTCTTTGACTGATTTCGTGATTTATACAAACTAAAGTAATTTCAGGTTTTATATTTTTTGTTTTTTAATTTCAGATCTATTGCTGGCTATGCGTGTTCTCGCAGTACCAAGTAATATTGGAGATGCAGTCGCCCAACATAGAAATATTAGTGGAATATTAACACCAATATTTGTACAAACATTTGTAATGTAGTCTGTTTTATTATCAAATGAAAATATCAGGTACAGTTGACGGCAAAAGTAACAGCTAGCTGAGCTAGTTTTGTTTTACTGTATCTTTTACTCAATCTAGAATCGATTTTTTTTTGTTTGAGACAAAATACTTATTTGTTTATAGTAATGTTGCCAATCGTCAATATTTAATTTTAAACAAGTATTGTTTATTCTTATCTAATATATTATTATGATTAGTATAGGTATTATATTATACAGTGTCAGCACTATATTATTTACAACCATTGACTTATACAACAATCGCTTTTGACAGTTTGCATTTTTTTTATTTATTTATTTTTTTTATTTATATATTTTATTATATGCATAAGATAATCATGACAGACTATTTATATAAATGTTATTTAGACAGTAAGCCTTACCTAAGTGCCTAATAAGTAGCAAATATTGCTGTAATGATATGCTTTAGGTTAAGCACATTTTGATTGACAGAAAACTAAATATAGTTATGAAATAACGCCGAAAGAATTGTAACTGTCCTATTGCAGGACAAAGGACACATTCCAGTTTTTAAATTTGAATATAAATTCAAACAAAAACACTAAATGTTTAGATCAAAATTTATAGACTATCACTATAAATTTTGATCTAAACATTTAATTTACTAATTTAGATCATGTTATGCTATACATAGTTGTATTGTGTAATCGATATTAATTAAAATAATAAATAAAGAATTAATTGAAAGTTTTACTTATTAGAAGGAATATACTGCAGCTTTGTTCTAGCAGCTTTGAAATCATAATGTGCGATAATTTAAGTTTATTTTAATTAGTTTTAATAAAATATTTAATATGAAACGAACCGTCCATTTTCCAGTGACTGATATAGGTATGATATTTAGGAAATGCCTTCATATAATGCATTTATTTTTTAATGAAGAAATGAGTCTCAAAATCAGCCTTTTGTTGTATGTTTTTTTTTTTTAATTTAAAAACCAGTGCCTTTAATCTTTAATGAATTTTATTGCTAAATTGATATTGCTTTAGCGGACACGTCAAACATTTGTATTGACAGTTAGATTCCAGTTATTGTTTTTGCGTTCTAGCGTTCTAGCATGGTGCGTAGGACAGATGTTAGTATAAGATTTCTACGGTATTAAGAGTATTTACCAATGATTTTATATTTCCCGCCCGCAGTATTCAGGTTAGAGAAGAAATAAATTACGTCTTTTCAATCAGAGAAATATACATTGGTGTATAGGAACTTTTTGTATAAAAATATAGCACACCATGCTACTACGTGTATATTGTATACATTACACATATATTGTATACAGTATACATTTAAAGTTTCTTCAATTGGGAAGGAACTAACTGGAATCTAAACACTGACAGTATTTTTTTGTACCGTGACATGTTTGTGTGCCTGCTGAATGAATAACAGTTTTGCATGAGCATTGTTTTAGAATTGTAATTAATTCAAGAGTAACTCCCCAGTGTTGTATGTTGTATTTCTAAACTTTTTTGTCGATAAATTGTATGTCATTAATTAATTTTCTTTAACCAAACCTATAGAGTTGGGTATCAAAATAAAAGGTTTTTAAAAAAACAATGGATTACAAAAATATACGCAACTTGTATGATTAACTGTAATTTGAAATGAGAAATACTGAAATAAATAATAATTATAAAAAGGCCTGCCCTAATCTTAATGTTTCTTAGCAGGTTTTTTATTCTTTTGTTACTAATACAACTTGATTAGGTAAGTACTGCTTTTTCGAAAAGCCCAAATTACAATATTGTATACCTTTTTTATACACTTTATTTACAGTTTTTATTTACTTTATGTTCATCTTGTGAAATCAAATTGTAGGTATGTACCTATTGTAAATATTTTATAAGATTTACACAAAAATAAATGGTTAAATTAAATTAAAAAAGTGTTTGTTCTTGGTGCTGCTCACGCGAAGCTCAGCTTTGTAATGTGAAGCCAATACATTTTCTCAAGGAACTAATGATAATTATAGATTGTTAGGGGACTACCATTTTCTTGTACTTACAAAACTAAGTTTATGATCATGGTATTTACCTTAATACCACAAAACTACGACTTTACAATGATTAAATACCAAGACCATACATTTTGTATAACAAAATTTGTATTTTTCATCAGTTCTTTGACAGACTCTACCTACTTTGATCGCATTAGTTGGTAGATTTCATCAAAGTTAAGTACCGTTAGATTATAAATATGTCTAGATGAACTGTCAAAGCTGTGGACGCGTCGAAAAAAATAGTGGCAAACTTTCTTCGATTATGGTATCATTATATGACGCACACTGGTAAAGTTGAATAATATTTCGCAAGTATAATACGTTCCTATCACTACCTAGGTGCGTAAACATCGCGTGTAAATAATAATAAATGTGGACAACATCACATACCTAAATTGCTCTGAACCAAAATTAGCTAAAGTACTTGTGTTATGGAATCAGACACAACAAAGGTACCACAAACACTCAGACCCGAGACAATGTAGAAAAATAGTTTCCTACATTGTCACGGGACCTCAGAGCGGGCGACACCTTGAAAACCTGGGTGGACGCCACTCGATCACAGAGGTCGTCTAGTCGCGTATAAGTCAGTAAACTTAAATTCTTCCACATTGATTGATTGACAAACTGTCAAATATCTAGGTATAAATGAAAACAAACGGGTTGAAAATTCTTAATTATTTATTCGGACAAATAAAACTTCTTTCTTTCAAGTTCCAAAGAAAATACATGAAGTTGAAGTACTTAATGAGTTTCCGGAAAAATATATATAAAAAAACATAACAAATAATCGCGTGACAAGCCTATCCCAATTTTTATTATAATAATTACAACTTTATTACAATTTTAATAATTATTACCTTAATTACGATACATTAACAAAGCCTTATAAAATTGAAATGACCAACGTTTCATTTGTATTGCACAGTTAAAAATAGCATGAATATTACCAATTATTATTTATTGTAATAATACCTAATCGAATTAATATAAAAATTAGATACAACATTTCAAAAAAAAAAAAAGAAATTGTATTTGGCTTGACTATAAAAAATGGAATGCTTTGAGTATTTTGACTATAATAAATTATTTGTCATGATCATTTAAATGACGGATAAGACGTTACAATTTACTGAATCCTAAAAACATGAAACAAGTAATAAAAATAAAAATGGCGATGTGTGTTTCAACTGTCAAATAAAAGTAACGATTAATCGATAAGAATATTTATCGATTTATTTTGAAATTCGATTATTATCTAGTAGTGTAGATGACAGCAATATGTACAATGAAACCTTATGTTGATTAATAAAAATAATATACAATACTTAAATGCTAAAATTTACAATATTAGATGATTATACTATAACCTAAATACAGTCATGTCGATAAACTATTGTACAATAATTTACAAAAAGCTTAACTATAAATGATATGCAACAAGCTATCGATATAGCTTATGATTTCACTGGATAATTAAATTAAAGTCGATTAAGTACGCAAATCTTTCGATGTTTTGTCGATAAAGATTGGTTACATACAAAGACAATATAATCTATCGTATTTTTTCTTTAAGAAGAAACCTATGGTTATGGATATCCTATCAGCATAGGTAGGTAATTTTATGTAATCGATATTAAAATATCTGATTAATGGCGGATTTTTTCAACGCCAGATAATTCATATTCGTGGTATATTGACGTCTGACAGATTTTGTACGGAACAACTGTTAAAAAATCAAAATCATTCCTCGGATAAAATTATCTGGCGTTAGAAAAATCCGCCCTAAAGAAATCATATTTTAATCGAATAAAGTTAGGTTTAAAAGTTTGTGAGTTTAAGTAATTGATATATAAATGCAAGGTCCGTACCTAAAGCACAATTTTTGGCACATTCCTTTAGAGTATTCAAAAATATTAACTCCGAAAAAATAGAGGACTCCATTTTAAAGAGACGTGTCATGAGTATTTTATTTTGGAAGTCTTGTTAACCGTATACATTTTCTGATAATGCATCAGGGGATTTCATTAATTCTAGTTGAGCCCTGAACAATCAACAAAATGAGAAAACTTAACAACAGCGTGTAACTTAAGCTTGCGAACATTATAAAGGTTACTGAAGATACGGCTATGAGCTTGCCGAGTACCAGTTCGTGTTTGGCGGAGCTGACTTATCTACAGGCTGGTGAGAGTGGGACGCGTGCGCGGCATGCGCTTGTGGATGATAAAGGTGAAACGATGAGGGCGGGTGGAAGAACTGCGACTGGTCTAACGAAGAGGCGTAATCTAAGGCCCCAGGTACGGCTGAATACGCCTGAGGCTTCAACGGCAGCGGAGCTTCGCCTAAATACGAGTGCCTTAACGCCTCAGAATAAGCACTATTATCGTACGGCAAAGCGTACTGCTGCTTGTCTCTTGGGGATACCGAACCTGGTGGCGTCATAGCCGAATGGTAGTCAGCGTACCCTCCGTAAGCTAAAGAACCTATGTCTGTACCCTTATGTCCTAGTTGCTCGCTATAGCCGGACCCCTCGCTGCCCGGAGGGGTCGGCAAAGGTCCGGTTTGTCCATCATTGGAGTAGTACCCACCAGTTCTACCGTCACCCAAGAAGTTGCTTCGAATAACGCTTTCTCTGTTGGCGTACAGCTGTCTTAACAGCGCTGATGCCGGTGTAGAAGTGTGATTCCCAGGAATCTGCCTGTTTAAGGGATTTAGGTGATGGTTCTGGGTACCTATCCACTGTATCGTTGACTTTTGTTGCTGTTGTTTTAGCAGCGCATCAGTGGAGAAGTCTGTTGGTCTGTGAGAGATTTCTTTACCATCTAAAGCTACTGATGGTAGATGCTTCGACATAGCATTT
Source organism: Diachrysia chrysitis (assembly GCA_932294365.1). Taxonomy (NCBI): domain Eukaryota; kingdom Metazoa; phylum Arthropoda; class Insecta; order Lepidoptera; family Noctuidae; genus Diachrysia; species Diachrysia chrysitis. The sequence continues at coordinate 8,240,209 of OW028662.1, read as the reverse complement.
TCTAGATCTCTCACGGATGTGGCATCGGAACCACCTTCGGGTATTGCTAAATTTGTTTTAGAAATGTCTCTGTCTGCTGGTGATATTGCAGCTCCAGGGTTAGAAGAAGTCTTTCGTCTTTCTTCCTCTCTTTCTGCCTCCTCTTCGCAGTCAGTCGTGTGCTTTCGTTTCTTTTGTCTTCTAGCTGGCATGGGTGAAGTTCTGTCGGTGTTTGTGTGGAGAGGTAAGGGTTGTGCGTCACTAAGCCTGGTAAGGTGTGTGACGTCAGACGTGGGGACGGGGGCGCTGGAGGCTGCGTCAGTGTTGGTCGGGGGTTCAGTACGTTCAGTTGGGTGACGCGGCGGTGCGGGAGGGGCGCCTGAGTTGTCGGTGTCTGGAGGTCCGTTCTCAGGGTCTCCAGCAGTCTCTTCCCTTTTGACTCCTTGCACGCTTTCTTCTAATTGGCAGCAGTCCATCACCGTATTTGGGTACTCACGTCCACTGCAAATAAAGAATGACCTTATGTTAAAAATGTGAATTTCAAAATTATTTGTGGTATAGGTACTAAGATTTTTTTTTTATGTTTGCATTTCAGGTGATTTAATTTTTAGTATGCCTCTTAACACGTTATAAGTTAAAACTGCTTTTTTTGATCATTTTTGCAATTGACACAGAACTTACCTGATGACATAGTTGACGCATATAATGTTCTGTTCCTCGGCGTTCTTGGAGGAGCAGACGACTGTGGCACACGTCTGCATCCAGGTGTAGCCACCGAGCTTGTTCATTATCCTATAGTAGTGCGTCAGGACTTGGCCTTTGTTCATTACTGAAACAAACATAAGCAAATTATTAGCAAAAAAACCGCTTGACACCTACGAAATGAACAGGCAAGACATTGCTGAGAGCAAGGAGTATGGAAAAATTGGGAAACTCTAAGCTTAGCAACTTTTTAATGTCACAATTTCCATAAAAATAGGCTAGGTAAAAAAAGTGAGGCAGAAATAATCATGATGTGATACCGTAAAGGCTGCTAAGTAGGTATTTAGATACGAATTTACACATCAAGATTCTGAAATCATTCTGGGACATAAATCAGTTTTGTGCTGCAGTTTAGGAGACAAAGACTCATATTAAAATTTGAATACTCTTTGTATATTCAGAGGATGTCATACCTAAACAAATGTTTTGAATACAATATTTGAGAGTATCAATAAAATGGTAATGGTATTCTACGATGAGACGTGTCAAAATACCCAAATTAATTACCTATTATGTGTTTACAAAGTTCGAATAACAAATAAATAAAAAAACAGTTATACATGCGTTGATCGAGGATTAAAGAAAACATTTTTTTAGTCTAGGTATATGTGAAAAAAAAACGGAAAGAAATAAATATTAGTAGGATGTTTTGTAAAAAACCTAGAGCAAAACTTTAAAATTATCCAAATATCTATCTAGAGTTTTGGCGACAGCATTCTAATTTTATAGTTCTTAAGACTGGTTAGATTTACTAAAAATAAAGGAACCGCTTTTGTTATAGTTCTTTTTACTTCCCGCTTTATGAAACAGTTTTTGTTTAAAACAAAAACTAGCACAACAATGCTTTTTACGTTCTACCTAAAATTATTGTTACCTAGTGTTTCAAGATTATAGCTGAAGACAATGCTTCCAGTAAAAAATATAATAAAATTGACAAAGTATTAGATCTATAAGTAAATGCAGTCAACGAAAAAGAACCTGGTCATATACCAAAGAAATTAGATGAAGATTTCAACACAAGAAACAATTTAGCCTTTTTTAATGGCTCCCCAATTTAACCAATTCAATTTCGATTCGTCTACCTACGGGATAATTAAATACGAATTAGGCGTGAAGTTGGAAGTATTGTTACTATGCACATGCCATATGGCAGGCTACTTTATAAAGGATTCTGTTTTGGTCTTTGGAACTTATCTGTAGAGATTGGTACTATAAAATGAGATTTTATTATTAAGTAACATTCTAATTTGGACTTTAATGTCTTAAGTCTAAAGGCATTTTTGATTAAAGGATGATACTCCAGGTGTATTCTTTTGATCTCATGTAGGTTTTGGCTATAGTAAGTCTATTTTAAAATAACAATAAAAAATAAATTATAAAGTAAGAAGGAGTGATCCTTGTCTGCAAAATGGTAAATTAGATTTATTTGTATTCACTTGTCAAAGACATGTGCAAAATATGAAATATTTTGATGAAATCGTTAATGAGACAGCAGTACAAACTGGAAGCAATAAAGAATAATCCAAAGACCAAGATCCCTTAAACTAAACGACCTTCATCTTGATCACATTAGAACAATAGCTGAAGAATACAAACAAAAATGTTAATTTGAACGTATTAGCGACATTATATTCAATTGATTTGTTACATAAAGGACAGAGTGAACACGTGTATTGTGGAACGTGAGTCATTAGTACTAACGCGGTTTTTGGCATTGTTGATGTATTGTATTGGCAACGGATTTTTTAATTATGATGCACTTGGTGTTGGAATTGAGCCAATTATTGAACCTGATGGAGGTGTTTGTTGTCTATTCGTTAAGTGATTTTGAAGTGTTAACTGTTCAAATTATCGCGAGAATGGCATATCACCCCAAATAGACATCGGCTCGTCATCATCGTGTAAATATGGTCAAGTATAAGATAAGGGTGAACCTGGACATAGATACCTATTTGTCTTTTTCAGAAGACATTAGACCACTTTGCAAAGTTTTGAAGTCCTATAATACCTCAACATATTAGGTACGTAAATACACGTTTAAGAGATAATTTGTATGACTTAAAAGAATTTTATTTTCTGACTTCTATATTTTATGCTTATCTTCATAGACATCGGACATGATAGATGCATGCAAGAAAAATAAAAAGATTTCAAGTCTAAATAATGCAAATGTTACTCCTTATTCAAAGTAAAAAACCGCACATAAACTCGATAAATTGTCAAATGACTGGTGGTTGACAACATCTTCAAGTAACTTGAGGGCTATTATCTTTAATCATGTACAATAAAATTAAATCAACATGTTTTTCAGGAGTTAACACTAAGTAAATTCCAAAGCGTCAAAGTTGTCGGAAGTCTCAAACATAATCATTTAATTTTATTGGACGTATGCACAAAATTTGAATATCATACGCTTTGCGATCGTCAATAAAGTCATCCTGTAATCAAACCGCGTATACAGTTGTAACCAAATTACCCGCTTTCTAACAAACACCCGGACTTTTATGCTAATATGTACAATTGTTATTCCGGACCAGGAATGTCCACATTTGACCGGCATCTACATAGATGTACATTTTAAATTCAAATTGATGGTCTCGTAAAGCTATCAAATGGTAAGGTGCTAGAACCACATGACGTTAACTCCACACCGTGATTGGCATTCAAAATGTCAGCCATCTTGTTATGTACGATTATTTGTTGGATGATTACGTCAGGATTATGAGTCCTTCCATTCATGTCATCTTTGTTCTTGATGTCTTGTGTTTTTAAGGTGGAGCAATCGTATTCGATCGGATTCGCATTGAGGTCGGCACGAATTTTCCTCATTGCTGAATTAACATAGGTGCTTAGTACATCAATGGATTACAACACAGTAGTCAAAGACTTATAAAAGCGGCACTAAAGAAGAAAAACATAACTGTATTTATTACCACTAAAGTTTATGAATAAAATTCAATAAGGAAACAGATACTTTAAACGATGCAATAAAACTAAAAAACACTGAGGAAGTTGATATAAACAAAAACTATGAATCACACCATCATTCAGGTAGACATAACCATAAAACAGAAAAAGCCATCTCGCAGGACATTAAGACATGACATTTCCCACGTCTACATACAGGGAGAGGAAACCAAAATGGTGGAATAAAAATTATTATTCAAATCACAGCTTGAGTAGAGACGGGCCGGCGTGGCGCTAGGCCTAAATTGTATTCCACTGACGGATGTGCAGGAAAGTAATAATATCATATTCGAAAATATTTCATGTTTCAAATAAGATTTTTTCTGTATAAGATACTGAAAATCTTTGCTTAGAAAAAATTATATCGAACATCGAATAGTGTTCAAAATGTTGTACGATGATGGAAGCTGACAACTTGTTTATGTAATATAGCAGTATTCATCTGCTATATAGTGAATGGTAAAATAAAGAAGAAAAATAAATTGGCGATCGAAATAAATCGCAAAACAGGCTATCAAACTGTAACATCGAAAATCATTGTAAAAGAAATGTTCCCACAAAACGGTGGTCTCATAAATTTTCCTCGTAACGCTTTGCGCCTTGAGCTGCCTGTCTTCTTGACATGGATTTCTATAGACCACAAGCTGAATACAAATAGGTAGTTACGACATTAACCTACGAAGGATTTCACCACATATATTGGGTCATGGGTGGACATCGAATCGTTTATAGACAATTGATGTTATACTCGCAAGGCTAATTAAAACAGAAATAGAAGCGACAATTAAAGTTGCCCAACATGATTGATTTATTGAAAGTTGACTGACGAAAGAAATGTTGAAAGGTGTAATTAGTTAGGAGCAAGAAACGATATCCGGCTAGACAATGATAATAAATAATTTAAAGATAATTAAATATATTTTTGGTATAGTTTTCCCAGTCTAGATTATAACAGATAGTGAGATATACTTACAATCTACGTGACATTTCCTAAGTTTGTTGGCATCTTCTCCGTGGCAAAGCGCATATAGATTTTTCCCTGTTAGTTCTTCCGCAGTGTAGCCTAGGAGTTCTGATACCCTGCTGAAAGAATAAAACAAACTATGTATCAATGTTTCATGATTTCAGACAACAAATTAAAAATGTATGTAAATTGAAGCACACAAAAAACTAAGATAGACAAAGAATTCAAACATGCTTTTAAATAAACTTAAGGATATTAACGTAGGTTTAGCATAACAGCTAACTTTTTGAACACCATAAAGTTGAGTTCTCATATTAATGACTTAAGTTGGAACGTATGTATAAAGTAAAATGGCAGTTTTCATGTAATACCTGGGTTCGCAATGTGCTATTCGGAAGTCAAAATTTATTCTGGTGACAAACATATCTGACTCCAATCTAATCTCGTGGACTGATGGTGGTGGTAATGCTATGGCTAGGGCCACCATTCCCAGGAGTACTGTAGGAGACTTGCGGCTATGGGAAAAAGAATACTGAGGTCGAAGGCGGCACAGCATCAGAACCACCTGGAAAGATAGAGACAGATGTTAAAGAAATGATAAAAGAAAAGGTAATACTTTGTGATCTGAATAATACCTGTAAAATTATATAATACCTACTTCCATAAGTTGAAAATTCCAATCACAGAGACCATGTTTAATAAAACTTATAAACAAACATAAAAACAAATCAAAACTGAATACATAACATCATTAAAACTTTCACATTTACTTCGTTTTCTTAAAATAGAAAACGTGGAACGTGTCTCATGTAAGAACATTAAACTTTCAAACATAACGAGAAACTGAAAAGCTATTTGTTACACGGCGTAATGTCTCTAAGGCACGTATAATACATATTACCAGGTAATCGAATCCCAAGATCAAATGTAAAGAGGATCAACTAATTTGCAATTTTCCCAATAAAACGTTGCCAGCGGCGTCACACACTCGAAAATGTTACAGTATTAATTGCTCTACTGAATAAACGGAACCAACGCCATTAAGATGAAGATAAAACAAATTATGGTTGTTACTCATACTTTAGGATCTATCAACCCTTTAAAATAGAAATAAAAAAGTAATCGACAAGTAGTAAAGAAATGAATGTCTCCCTAAATACGAAAGGAAGTGTCCAAGAAACTGCTTATAAAATTAAAGGAGAATTTACACCCCGAAAACAATCTACCGGCAATTTTGCTCAGCTATTGCGGTATTCTTGTGATATAATCACGTTTTATGACCTAGCACCGAGTTAAGGCAAAAATTATGGGGCCGTATAATGCTGCCTTGAGGCACCCCAAGCTAACAATAATTCTCACCAATAATATTTGTGATCTGAGACGGATAAAGAGGTCGTTCGAATCCATTTGTTACTCTTGGTGCAGATATGAAGCTATTATCTTACACTTAGATTAATGTTTACGGAATAAAAGTTGATTTACAGTATCATAAGGTGCCGTTTGTACCCATATTTTGATTTGATTTTAGGTCTTTGAAAATATGTTCTCGTTCCGGGTATGGTCTATAAAATAAACACAAATTTCATCATAGAACGGTCTTTCTACAAGATACCCACCCGCCAGTTACCACTCTCAGCGTATCTCGATGTCTCACCATCGTTGCTTCTTCCCACCTAAATCGAAAATGAAAACTCAGCGTCCATTTATTTCTCATTGTAAAAGATCAGATAAGAAAAATGTCCACAAATTTTCATAGTCCACTTAGTTTGAAATAGTTATTTAAATTATTGTTACGTATTTAATTAAGTGAATAATATTGTTTATAATATTACTTTTTTAAGACTTTATTTTCGTGTGAAGTAAAGATTTAGTAGAACGTGATAAAGAAGAGCAATTAAGGTTAAATTAGTTTAATTAGTACTTGAACACTACTAGCATCTATTTCATTTTCTACAAAATCTTTCCTTCATTCGATAACCATTGCTGGTTTCCTTACCCTGTATCCGGAAGACTTGAAGTGACAGCCTCTCTTGGTCAGCGTACTCTTCATTCTTACACAGAAGGCTCGGTCCATCCCTCTGTATAGCGACCCACTTGCCGCCAGACTCATTTGTGATGACACTGTTAAAAAGAAAATAATTTAGGATAAGTGCTTAAATACTTTAATATTCTTACTAAACTCTGCCAGCGACTTTGGCCAGCTTTAAAATTGGACTTTGGTTGGCTTTAAAATTGTTTGCTTCTTTGTTACTCTCAAATCAATATTATCAACTACAGTGATTTAGCTTTTAGATTTTAAATTCTTGGGCATTAGAACTTTGCTTAATAAATTAAACAATATATTATTCACTTAAATCTCGTAATTAAAGCCATCTTGCAACCTTTCCTACATAATAAACACATAGGTACGTACAAAAAAAGTAGAAAGGACCAAGAATTGGACCAAATTTAACACAAATAGAATCAATTTTTGGTTTAAAAGTGTATCAATCAGTGTGAGAGTTGATTGATTGGGTGGACGTGTAGCTAATTATTAGGTTTGTGCTTCGGCTGGGACCGGGAACATCGTCACTACGCTGTAATTGATTTCACTCGACCAGTCACTAAGTTATTTGAAGACGATGGTTCTAAAAGGTTTTAAATGTCGACGAAGAGTATAGAAAATTCTTGAGAGTTTTACTGTATTTCGTTGAAATTCTAAAAACATAGTAGATTTTTTTTAGAGAATCTATGCTGATAAAGACGGATGTTTTTATTTAGGTACACCATGGTAAAGTAAAGCATGTATTGAATCTACTGCCTATCTTTAGGTTTCGAGATCATTAGATAAACTAGTTACTGTTCCTTATTCACTTAGGTAAAGACCTAGCGCCATAATAAAACAAAAATATTTCTCACTCCAAAATAGGTAGTACAACTCTGAATAAGTGATGATAACTAGCGTAAAATAGACTCATTTGTCTCAGTTTAATTGATATAGTGTGTTTACAAGTGCACACTTTGTGTTTTGTGTAAAATACAAGTTATTTTGGCTTTCTATACAGTTGTGCTATTTTAGCTAGTTTATTTTGCTTCTTTTGAATGTATTCAGTGTTTAAAAGCTTTCAAATCTTCAATAGATATTAAAGTAAAAAATACTTTTTGAAATGTATTACTTCAATTCAGTTTTTATAAAGCTTACAGATCAAAGAGTTGTAAATACATGGCATTTGAAGCATTAACATACTTATTCAAACCAATCAAAAATCTTGTCGGCCCTTTAAAAAATTTGCTGAAAAATATTATGGACTTGATCCTAAGAGAAGACATTGATATTAAACTATGAGGTAAGCTAGGCTGGGAAATATAAACAGTAGGCATAGAGAAAATATCAGATTAGTTTCAGAGGGTCAGTACCAAAAGGTAATTCATGCACTAGATTTGAGCAAGACCACACAACGCAACGAAACGGTCAAATTTAAATTCAATTCGCATGCGGTTCTGTCGCAAGTTTAATCTTTGGCAATAGTCACAATAACCATTATATTGGACAAAAGGTATGACGAGTTGTATCACGTTGCTGTACTAAATACGTAACTAAATTGACTCAACGGACAAATATTTGTGTAACCTTGATATATCAGTCTTTTTGGTGAAATAGTTTTTTGTCTGCGTTTAATTTAAGACATACTCGTGGTGTCTTTTTTATATTGTCATTGTCATCTGCTGCCTATTTCTTTAGTTTGGTGACAATTACCTACCTAATCTACCTATCTATATTTTCAACTTTATTTTCGTTTTCACCATCGATTTTAACATGGCCTTAAACAAGGCCCATGAAACATACTTTATCATTAGAAGTTCAATTTTTTTATTTTGCGTTATATTTGTTTTAATGTAGATGTTTTTATGAGTTTTGAAAGCACTGAGTAAGGGTTTATCAGTACAATATAAAGTTACACCCACGATACTACGAGTATGCTTATGGCACAGTCCCAAGACAGTTCTTTGTAATGGAATTTTATCTTATTCAGCAGTGGGTTTTAGTGCTTGATTTTATCTAAGTGGCTACATTTCTATTATTTCCTTCATTCATGTTTTATGTAAACGTTTACTGTTTCACATGAGTACTGTTATTTTAATAATTGAAAGAAACTTGGCTCGATCGCAACTTCGTTTCTTGAACTCTTTTAGAAGTGTTAAGGTTGTATTGTGTTGTGTGTGTGAATATTCACTGTGGAAAACCCAACGCATTAAATATTGAGTAAACTAGAACTGCAAGAGCTAGATTCAATAGCATCATTGTTTCTTTAATGTCTCAATATCTTAATTTGATGTTATGTCTTCTTAGCGAGAATAGCTCAATTTTTAATGAGATTTATACCTTTATTTTTTGAGTCAATTTCCTTAATATTTTTTCTTGAAGTTGTGGAACCACTGGCTCCCGTCACTTCGGATAAGTTTACACCATGCTCATCATGGTGACAATGTGGCGATTACACCATGGACCACTGTTCTGTGACTCATTTCACCACGCCCGTCATCATACAATGGTACACTGTCAAACTATCTCGATCCTGATTGATTTTTTTATCGACTTTTTTAGCAGCCCAGTGTAAATTGAAATCGATTCTAGCCCTGCGAGGTTACGTGTGAAATTGGAGGCCCTTAAAAATAGATGTGTTCGTTAACAGTATTTTTTAAGGCTCGTAATTTTGAAAGGTGGAAAAATATATTTTTAAACACAACTAGAAAGTGCTCGTTAAGCCTCAGTTAAATAATTTATATCTATGTAGGTATGTTAAAAAAAAATATGTAAAATACTCATTGGTTTCTATCCAATATCTATGTAAACAAAGGTTCTATATATAATTTGTTTCGTTCTGATTCATTTCATTCGTGGAATCTAAAAAATGACACAAAACAATCAAAAGAAAATATCGAATTTGAATTGCTTGCATTTAAAGCATGTTTTTCATCGGTCTCTAAAGCCACAACAATAATAAAAACTCCGAATGCAGTCGACCGAGTAACATTACTAGTAAAAATTATTATACGAATGAATTTTTTGCTTATCTTTCCGTTTAATTGAAGTCGGCACCCACATCTCTTTGGAAAAATAAACAGATGACTGATTTAATATCACAAGTGCAATTGGCGCCATGATTTGATGCGCAGTTGTCATCGCCTATTCCCATAGCATTAGAAATTAAATAATAATTTGTTACATAAAGGTTTACACTGACACCCCATTGACCGTTTCATAAGCTCCCATGCCGTGAACATTCCATAATCTAATTTCAATTTGATCCACAACTTATTAGTGGCAGCATTGGGCGATTCGATATACCGAGTGAAATTTTTAGATCAGTATTGTCGCCGATTGTCGATGGAGCAACGGCCTCCGGAATAAGTGGAGTTTAATTGAATTTCGAACACAATTTTTTTGTTGGAAAAGACGATTCGATAATTCTTTCTTCTCGTTTTCTATGTGACACCTGTTTAAAATGAATAACGGTAAAAAGTCATCGCTTCACTGTTTTCAGTAGCTTTTTCTACGTTTTTTTAGGAGATCGATTGGAATCAAATGATGTTAAACGGTAACAGGTAATCTAAAGTGGAACAGTCGACTGATAGGTAATTAGGAGAAATGCTGAAAAAATATTTGATTGAAACTAAGAACATTAACTTTCATTCTTTGTAAAGTATTTATTATTTAGTTGGAGACGGTATTTATCAAGGATTTTTTTTAAAGGTTACTAGCAATGTGGGGGAATTTACGTTACTAGCAATCTTGTTAACCCCTCAAACTAAGCTAAATATGCTTGTATCTGGAGTGGGTTCACGTCAATAGTGCAATGGGTGGGGATCGAACCTGCGACCTTTCGATTACAAGGCCGTCACCCTAGCCATTAGGCTATTGCCGCTTATTGAATATGTATTTTTTATTAAACAAAGTTTTAAAAGATTTAAGTATTCTTCTTATCTAAGGAATGATTATTCTAAAGACATATCTTTTGTGAGACAATTACATACTTTATGTAATGTAACTTTAATCGTTGTTTTTTTTCCAGTCAAAACATATTAGTCTTATAAATTCTGACTCACCATCAGGGTTATTAGTTCCATGCTGGCTGCCTTCTTCGCTACCAGACGCAGGACTGTTCAGTCCAGCACCTCCAGGTCTTCCAGTCAAGGATAAGCCTAGCTGCTCAGCTATTTCCGCGTGGTCGGCTTGGTGCACGTAGTCGAATATACTACTGCCGGTCATCTCTACCTGAGGGAAAATAAATAACGTTAGCTCAGTTACGTTTTGTTTGTATAGTGTTATGAAAGGGTAAATAATAATAACTCTAGTTAGAAACTTTACAACACCATGTAATGCTTGTGAATTATAATCATGAATACCCAAATGATTTAAAAAATCAATCTGAATGTAGACTTTGTTGTCGGACTGTGGATTAGAACTCTTTTCATGCCCAAAATTTGACAAGCATTTACATAATATTTTTTTCTTTATTGTTGCGTTAAACCTACAAAAAACCAGAAAACTCCATAATATTTCATAACCAAAATCCCATTCAAACTTCCTGCTGCCTACACACGTTTACAATTATTAGCTAATAAAAAACCTGTCTTCAAAACCAAGGAAAGAGGCTGAATGGTGGCCCGTCACGTACTGCCGTTGTGAATGAAAGAGTTGTTATCACACATCGCATGGCAGGTGGCTTCATAGAAATGGCTAACGAGAGAGTTTACGTTACAATTGATGAGAATTATGAACGGGGTTTGGATATGATAATCTAGGAAGAAGCTGACGTGCGCACAAAAGATTGTGAAGTGAAAATGATAAGGACTTAATTAAATGTGTTTATGAGTGTTTTGAGTTTGATTTTATTAGGAAAGGTGATAAATAAAACCTTCAGTCATTCGTCTAAAGTAAGTGAATTTGAAATAAAGTATTAGAATACAACGATGGAGCATTGAAAAAGTTCGATTCATCAAGGAATGTGATCATATACAGTTACTTCCATGATGAAATAAAAATAAGAATCGATGTCATCCATAATAAATTCCAAAAAATCATAAAAATCCATCCAAAATCCAAGTGATGCCAACAAAACTTTCACGATGACCCTTTCACGGGTTATTCAAATGCATCTTTAAATAAATTTATCAAATATAATTGTGGGACCCTATTACACATTCAGTAGGCGTGTATCCGCACTCAGGACTTGAATGTAAATACTTTAAGACAATGGTGACGTTATGGTGGTCGGTTCTCGGAATGATGGTAAGGATTTTATGGTGTTTACCGATTCGCCGATTGATGATGCACAAGTTTTTAGATCCTTGGAATTTTATGGAGGAAATTTTCCGGAGAGATTGAATGATAGATGTTTTGATAAGCTGTTTGTTGTACATTGTATTTAATATTTATGTCTTTGGCAAAGGGATTTTAATTATTGAAGTAATTTAGACAAGCAAATCGTGTAAGACTAAAAGGAGTTTTGAGTTCGAGATGTTTAGTCTAATGGATTAGTATTTTAGTAAGTATAATATTATGCTCCTAAGATCATTACAAAACAAAAATACTTTTATATGATGATAGAACACAAAAAAGCGATCTTCATTATAATACCTACTAATGAAATAATCATTAAAATAATATCAGTAACTGTGCTTATTCATCTTCAGCGCATAATTTCCAGCCATAACACGTAAATAATTTCCTCAACTTTAACAAACAAAAAAGAAGCGTACAAAAGCAAAATATGATTTCCCATAGCCTTCACAGGCAAAGGAGAAAAAGACAGAATTTAATATAGCCGAAACATCTAACACGAGCTTTACTTATAAGAAAGTTGTATCTACTCTTATTTACCAGGAAGTTTATGTATTTTATGTTACACACACACACGTGGCTATCCGTACACGCGTATGTGAAGCGTTTCGTCGTTTTCGGGTGTATGTATGCGTGTGTTTGGGGGTGTGTGTGTTCAGGCATTAGAATGAAGAGCACGCGCGCGCCTTGCCCGCGACGTGACCAGCATATCGTATCGTCCCTTTCCCCCCATCTTCCCTCTCGCTCCCACCACCCCCTGCAGCCATTTTGGAAACGAATTTCCCAGTTTTCGGCTCTTTTCGTAGCGCCTTTTAATTTTGTAATGTTATTTAATTTTGCTTATATTTTTATTTTGACGTTGTTTTTGTTATCTCGCTGTTATGTCTGGCATGTACGTGTAATTTAAACGTCTAATATATTTCGGGCAAGTTAAATTTTTCTCATACCTCGCCACGAACGGTTTTTCTGCAGACCTTCAGATAGTACAATGAGAATGAAAGCTGTTTTTATAACTTGGATGCTTTTATTAAAAGACGAAAAAAGTATCTTAAAAATCAATGATTTTTGTTTCTTCTAACTCAACGCAGACGATTTTTTTTCATCTATCTGCAAAAGGCTGATTCCTATATAACCTGGGAGTTACTATGGACTGAATTTAACTCTAATACACCACAACCCCTTAAATGGGGATCATCAAAAGCTGTTAAAACTACAGTCAGCCACAAAATCCCTTCAAACCAAACCAAAAAACTTAAGAAACTTAACCCTTTAGAGATGCTCCGAAAATAGATAGTCAAGTATAAAAACCTGGCCACGTATTGGACATAACGTGACACGTGTTACACTTATCTGGCATCTAGTGCAGTTACCGTCTTTCTAGCGGCGCCGAATACTCACTGATTAAATCGTACTATTTGTCTGTGTTCGTGTGAATGAGTTTTGTATGTATATGTACTTATGCATGTATTCTTCAAAGGTGGTTAGAATATTAAGGTATTGTTGGAATGAGTGAGCGAACGAATATTTTTGCTTTCGTGTTTTTGATAATGCAGTGTCTGTGATTGGTGTGCAAGAAATTTGTGTACTTTCTAAAACTATATTGCATTAAATAAGTAAACAACTAAACATGCTTGTAAGGTAGTTCGATGACTAAAGAAAAAAACCTACATTTCATCGGACAGTATGTTTTGAATCCACACAAAAACCAGAAAAAGAAATCAATAAGTGCATAAGATATTATTTTTATATAACTTTGGGTAGACTTAAAGTAAAAAAAACAGAAAATGGACTAGTATAGGGCTTCTTTTATAAGATAATAATGTACTTACTTGTGATAATCCTAAATATATAGAAACGGTTTCAGATATGTACAGGAACCTTCCGTCTGCCGCCACGGAAAGCGCGAACCCATCCAAGGACTGTGAACAAAAAAAACAATACATTAAAAAATCTATTTCATCACTGCACCAAATACTTCGTGAAATCAAATTTTACATCAAATAATATCGATTACAAATTCCATGAAATTGAAATTGACATCTGTCAGTTTGACAGTTCAATGTCGACGTCTCTCATGACAGTTGCAATACTAAGCAATTCCGCAAATGACAGTTATATCGAAATATTGTTTGATTTTATCAGGCAGTGTGTAATGTATTGAAAAACCACTTTTCATTATAGGTAAACAATAGTTTTGTATTAAAACCCGTCACGGTTTATGCGCAGGCGCTGGCGTGAAACTGATCTTGATAAGTACGGTTAGCACAACAAACATTATTATTGTAAATAATATTATTTCGTTGCTAAATTATTTAGTTCTTGCAAATTTAAAAGTAGTCTGAATCCAACATAACTTGGGAAAAGGCTAGACAGAAGACGATACTTTATGATATTGTTATTTGACAATCCCTAACTTTCTTATATTGATTAAAAATGTTCTTCATTCTCTGTGAGAAGAGGCCTATGCCCAGTAGGCGGACACCTACAGGCCATATTATTATGAAGTAAATAGCCAAATGTGGACCACATCACATACATTGCTCTGAATCCAAAGTAGCTAAAGCACTTGTGTAATGAAAAAAAGACAATGTAGAAAAGTGATTGCTACATTGACCCGTACGGGGAACGAACCCGGGACCTCAGAACTGGCTACACCTTGTAAACTTTTTTTTTATTTTTTTGGTTGAGATTTACGCAGTTAGCCTGAGCGCAGGCTTTGACTGCTTCACCGGACTTTCTTGTAAACTGGTGTGTACGCCACTCGACTACGGAGGTCGACAAGGAAGTCAAATAGATATTAATTGTGTAATTAAATTACTTATAAACACTTACTATCAACTTGACTTAATATAAATTTATTGAACTATAATTGCCAATTGTTGAGTGAATATTAGTCAATGAAAAATAGACTTATTTTATAATGAGAAGAAATAGATGACTGTATCCTTACTTATCTAAAGAACCGGATTTATTCCCTAAGTACTCTATTTGCACGTCGACACGCCAAATTACTGATATAATTGAACAAATTTTTTTGCACACCGTACACATAAAAGTAATAGTTCTACATCCAACATCAATTTTGTGACGGTCAGCAAAAAAAGTAAACAAACGGACGCTTGCCGTTGAAAAACTCCACGAGCCAAAATTACTAAAAGGATGTAAAACTCAACTAGATGTGGTAGTTATAGTGTTGTTACTTCGTTAAGTTTAGGATAAGTATTTAGTTTAGTTACGCCACTATACGCGCGATGGGCTTCAGCGGTATTCAATACAAGGGACTATAATTGTAACAGATAAATTTTTAAGCTAGGTGTTACATACTTATTTTAAAGTTTATTACATTGCCAGTGTAATATACTTTTTAGCACACCTTCTTACTGTATGTGACAAAGTAGGTGTGTACCTACTTATCTATTTTAACTGAAGTAGCAATCAGTCGCAAAGAACCAGATAATAGTTCAGGAAACTGCGGTTTTCAATCCATATTTAAATACTAATATTATAAATGCGAAAGTAATTCTGTCTGTCTGTCTGTTACGCTTTTACAGCTTAACAATTGAACCGATCTTAATGAAACTCGGTATTGGGTAAAATTGGATGCCTAGAAAGGACATAAGCTAAGAAGTATACATAAAAATTGTTTTTTTTTTTACAACTACTTGACTGCATCACTTCCAGTGACTCTACTTCTTAACTCAATCCAAAGATTATAATGAGATGCACGGTTGACAAAATACATAGTGATGGATTACTTTTTATTATAAATCCGCGTCTAAACGGTACTCGGCAGAAAAAAGTGGATTATGAACTTAATAGACTATTGTGTGTACCAGGCTTTATTTAAAAGTGTTTGGACGTGGTCCTTGTTACTTCAGAAGAGTTTAAAGAGAGCTTTTAAGGCATCTTTTTGTTGATTTTTTTGGGAACAAGTTTCAATTAAAGTTGTGAAAGTGAGGAATTAATTATCACGGAATGAGATTAGGTTTTAAGGTTTAGTAAAAAAAAAGTATTTAGAAAAAATCTAATACCAGCTGTAGATATAGATAGATACCTTCTTTGATAAACCTTTGACACTTTCTGCATATCATGTAATGTCGATATTTTGTTGCTTGGCTTTTAAGATTTTAACATTAGGGTGTCTTAGAGAAGAGATACACGAATTAATTGTTATACTATTTAGGGCTGATTTTACCAACGCCAGATATTTTTTATTCATAGAATAAAATTGATGTCTGACTGATTCTGAATCAGAAAAATCAGCTATTAATGGATATTGTTCTATATCTTCGTGTTTGACGACCTCCGTGGTCTAGTGGCGTACACACCACACCGGTTTTCAAGATGTCGCTAATTATGATGTCCCAGGTTCGATCCCCGGATACAGCCACTTTTCTACATTGTTTCGGGGTTGGGTTTTGTGGTACCTTCGTTGTGTCTGATTCCTTAACACAAGTGCTTTACTTACTTTGGGTTCAGAGCAATGTTTGATGTTGTCTACATTTATTATTTAAATAATTATTTAGAAAACAAACTAATTATTATTACAGGAGAAATCAGTACTCAAACTAAAGACATTTAAAGACATAATTCAATTAATAAATGACGCCATTCAAATTGACCTTTTAACCTCAAACCTCAGAGTAAACAAAAACATTTACAAACATAACAGTCACGAAACAGATTAAAAAAGAAAAAACTATAAAACAAACTGGCAACACTGTAACAAAACATGTTAGAAAACCGCGTTCCTTCATGTTCGTCCTTAATTTTTTTCATAAAAACGTACTCCCGCTAAACGGTTGATTTTCTACACTATGTGTAAAAAAACAAGGCATCACGTACAATGGTTATTTACAGCTGAGAATAGAAACCACAACGCCCACAATATTATAATGACGCGGATCGATTGCAAAAATGATAATTTACGTGATATTAGAATAAGATCAATTGCATTTTAGGGTTAAGTTTCTATTTGAGAATGTTAGAAACCCTTGAACAAAGTAACTAAAAAATGTTGACGTTTCATGAATGCCTCAATTTGAGTTTTTGTATTAAGAATCAAAAACAAATATTTAATTTTAAAACTGTGATTAGATTTTTTTTTTAATAAATTTTTGTAAATTGCAATGATTTTATATGAATTCTGTAACATAAACAGTTTTAAATGAATAAGTACATTTTTTATGAACTGTTCAAGTAAAATTCAGTCACTGAATTAGGATGTCTTTATGTCAAAGCACTTGTTTTGTTCGCTTTTGGAAGAACTAAATGGGATTACATTTTTTAAAATTAAGAAACAATTTTATTTAGGAGTCTAAATTTAAGATAGTGTTAAGAGCCTTATGATAGTATAAATAGGTGATGTGTCTTTAAATGTAAGGGAACATACTCGTATGTATCTAGTACGTTGCCCTATCTTCCTAAAAGTTATAATAGTACCTATGTTTTCAGTAATAGCTACTGTGTTGTACTTAGATACATTGCAACTTTATTATTTTTTTAAAGGTATATACAGAACCAATCGCCCAATATAATTTTCATACTTGACCGCATTTTTTGCTTATCCTTCTGGGCTTGCAACAAAGTGTGTGTTCAATTAGGTAACTTTATTATGAAATTTCTTGAAATCTGTGAAATATTAAATTGAGTTTTGAACCCGTTGTATCGTGTGTCTTTTGTATGCCATTGTGTGTTTTGTTAGTAAAAAGCCGTTAAGTCGGCCAAGACATTGCTTAATGGAAAGTCAAGTTCGAATAAGTATATTGAATGCGTGCATTTGTTTTTTTTCTGTGGTGTATTACGAAATATTTATTTAGTTTGAAGGAGTTATCTAGATCAAGTTCAATATTTTTAAACAGCATATTATACTGTGCACAAATTAGTCTAATACACCCTAAAATCAATCATAAGACTCTAATCGTATAATGCACCTTATAGTTTTCATATTTTACTTAATACTATTTCCCGTATAAGATTAATTACTTATACGTTGTGAGCTTTTGTGAGTGTAATATTTTTTCCCTAAATACTATCACAAAAAAATAATTAAGGGACTGAAAAAAAATCAGTCAAATAGATTCTCTAACTCTAAAATTCTTTAAAATATGTCTCGTGAATGTGGTGAAGAATGAGCATAGCCTCTTAGAAAAGGTTTTTATATTTTTTTTCGTATGCTATTTAAAGGCAAGGTCGTGACGATTTTATTTTTATGTGTTGAGGGCAACAATCTAAATAAGTCTTGCCATGTCATCATTACTATCTAAAACTTTTTGCAATAACTCAAGCAGTTAGTCATTGTGATCTCAACGAGTTTCATGTAATAGATTATGTAGTAGGTGCTTATCATCTAAGTATTTGTAATGTCCTATGTTGTTACTATAAAATCAAGCTGGAGAAATAAAAGCAAAAAGTATTATTAAAGATTTTCCATACGTAATTGTTTGTATACTAATATTACCTGATAATTATTTTTACTTTATTTATTAAAGATGCAGGTAATGCTTAATAATTTATTTTTTAACCAGAAAATGATAACAAATGAAATTCGTAATTTTCTACCCGAAAGTCTACGTATTAACTCTACGTTTCTACATTATCATGAAAACCTTTCAAGTAACTGATAAGAAGTTCCGTAGTGTTAAGATAATTTTAAAGAGAGCATTAAACCTTTTTTTTCTACATCATCCAACCTAAACATTTGGAATTATCGCTTCCACTTCCCTCCACTGCAAGCGGGAGATAAAAAAAAAGATAGGCCATAGGCAAAAGAAAAGACATTAGTAAGTTAGGACCAGTTGCCAAGAATCAGGAATACATTTTTTTAAATTAGTGAGCCCTAAAAGTCATTTAAGGGCTGGTTGTTATGGCAAAAACGTCTACAAAGCACGAAACCTATACTTGTAAATGAGATCTCTTTATAAGGTACATACCTGTAAAATATGCGTTCCTTGATGCTGTTCGAATAATTCCATAGCCAGACCTATCGCCGTCCGTCTGTTTTGAGCACCTAGAACAAGAAAAAAACACAGTCAATATCTTAAGTCAAACTACAACACAATTTTTTTTTTCGAGCATCTTTTTCAGGTGAGATTGAAGATAGTTACATATATCTCATAATACTCCTATATTAATTATACCAAAAAAAAAAAAATAGAGAAATAACTTAGTTAAGTTATTATTATTTTTACTTATTATTATTACTTAGTTAAGTAACTACTTAAGTTTTCCATCCCTAATAAGTATGTAATATGATTAAAAACTTTTTGAATGTTACGTCAGGTAGACTAATGAATTTTATTGAACAAGTATTTATTTTTTTCTGAAAACAAAAAAAAATCAATACTTAGTGAATGCAAATTTCGCGTGACGTCACTCCGTTCTACAATTTTTACCACGCCTTGACGTCATAAGGCACTCCTGAACTTTAAAGCGCTCAATCTTTGTATTTTTATGTGTTTTTAAGAAAGAAAAAAATACGTGTCTAATATTTTTTTATTATCTAACTGACGGACTAAATAGATTTTTACTTTTCATACTCAGCAAACATCCCTATTGACTATGAACCAAAATATCCAACAAAATTTTAAAAAGTTATTTTACAGCGAAAATCTAAATTAAGAAGCCTACCTCAATACAAAAGCCTTACAATCTTTTTTCTTGCGTAGCATAGGCCAATATTTTTTTAAGGAGTATAGTTTATAAAACATATTAAGTTATATTATTTTTTAAATCTATTTCAGTAGGTAGGTACTAGAGGACAACAGAACAATAATCCAGCCGCTACTGTTGCATGGACCCTGAGATCGTATCAACGGTGTCGGGTTGCCAGCGGACTGCTTTACGATGACGTACGCACGTGGTTTATTGTACCTGTCCCTTTTAACTTAAACTGGATGAAAGATGGAGATTTAAAGTTATTGTTGGTTTTGTTTTATTTTTTAATTATTATTGTTGGGTTCTTGAGCAATGATTTGTAGTTATTCGGGTGGGATTCTATTTTATCTATACTAATATTATAAAGCTGAAGAGTTTGTTTGTTTGTTTGTTTGAACGCGCTAATCTCAGGAACTACTGGTCCGATTTGAAAAATTCTTTCAGTGTTGAATAGCTCATTTATTGAGGAAGGCTATAGGCTATATAACATCACGCTACGACCAATAGGAGCGGAGCATAAATGAAAAATGTCGCAAAAATGAAAAACCGTTGAAACTAAAACACGCGGACAAAGTCGCGGGGGACAACTAGTTAAATATATTCTTGCTTCCTAAAAAAATGCAACAATACTCTACAGAAACTTATTGAATAAACGTCTTATCACGACCAAAAGGAGAACTTCACTTTTCGGTGCTATAAGTGGCTTTGAGTTGGATTAAGCAGTTATATAAACTAAAGCTATCGTTGTTATAATGCGTCACAATACGACTTCTGAAGTAGTTTAATAATGATAAACGATATAATTTTGACTGGCTTGTTGGTCTTGTGGTTAGTGACCCTGACTGCTAAACCGGAGGTCGTGGGTTCGATTCCCGCCCAGGACAAATCTTCGTGTGATGGGCAAGATTATTTGTTCTGTGTCTGGGTGTAATTTATCTGTAATTATTCATAAATATATAAGTACATATGTTTATCAGTTATCTGGCTGCTACAATACATGCTTAACCTAGTTTAGGATCAGATGGCCGTGTGTGATTTGTCCCAATATATAAATATATATACATATTATCATCTGGAGCAAATAGGTGCTTATAAAACGAGTTCCTAACAACACAAAAATCCGTAAAAACTTCAAAACAAGCTAACGAAAGTGGTCGTCGATGTTTTAACGTCGCGCAAGGACACGCGTACAACAATCGTGACTTCAGTTCGTGACGTCGGCGGACGAACATACAGACAGACGAACAGACACGACCGAACATTAATAGGGAAATTGTAGCAAATTATGTTTGAGTTTTCTCGTTCAATACTTTTTCGTAATCGATTATTTTACGTGGTCAAGAGTGTTTGGTGTGTGTCTTTTGTTTCGCATTTCGTGTTAGAGGCGTGAAGAATAAAACCTACTTTCATTTGTAATACTTAAGGCTGATTTTTGCAAGATAATTTTTATTTTCAGAATAATATTGACGTCTGATAGATATTGTATGAAAGAACTGTCAAAAATTCAAAATTATTCTTCGGATGAAAATATCTGGAGTTGAAAAAATCTGCTCTTAATCTAAATAAATATAGCGTATTCTATTGGTGGATTCCTAAGAGAGGCTTTCGGAGTCCTGTGATGGATACATATAGGTATTGTGTCAAGATTTCTGATGAGTATCAGTATACTATTTGTGTGTGGCAGTCCAATATTGATGGTTGATTTATCTATAATATGTATGTATTTAGAAATATATAACTATGTTTATCAGTAATCTGATTGCCATAATACAGGATCGGCCTAGTTTGGGATCAGATGGCCGTGTGTGAGTTGTCCCAAGATATTATTAATATTATTTAAAATCTATCCAACACAACTTTGCAACTTACTGATGATTCACATGCATTTACTGATACTATCTCTACAAACATTTATAACTATAACAATGACATTTTCTCAAGAAAACTTCACGAGTATTTAAATATCATTTGCTTGCATTATAATAGTATTGCACCGGAAATTCATGTTTATCGTGACAGTAGGCGCTGTGGCGGCGTTTAAACTTATTACATACTCATGACACAACCGAGACTTTGTCTAAGTTAAATTTCCCGCGGTTTAATGTTTTAGAAGTATCTCTACATTGTTATGTTGATGATTGTATGTTAATCAAAATAAAGTTAGTAGAGCTACTTTTGAGGTAATGCTTTTCAAGATTATTTGCGTAATTACAATCTTTTTTAGGGTGGCCGAAGAGTGCCAACGGGACCCTATCAAAGGCTCTTCTGCCCGTCCGTCTGTCAGTCAGCGGGTTGTATCTCATATACCTTAATAGCTAGAGTTAAACATTTCACAGATTGTGTATTTCTGTTGCCGGTACAAAAGAAAATATTATTTAAATATTAAAAAGGACTGCATAAAATGGTGCGGAACTGCACCGCAAGTCGGACTCGCACTTTCCCGGTTTTTTTATGCCTATACACCTAATAACATTTTAATTTGGGATTGGTGGCCAAGTGGATTCGTATGCACAAGTGACAGGTTCAACTAACACACCAACCGATTCAACAAGAAGATTGTACAGAATTTTTAATGCCTCGACTATTTCAAATAAACGTTGAAAAAGCTTAACTATGTATTGTACATTTTAATACAAAACAGATACACAATATAAAACAATATTATTTTCATATCGCACGATCGTAAATCCTTTAAAATAAGAGTCTGCTACAAGCCTACAACTTTATACGGCGGTAGGCTGACCATAATTCTACACTTTCAGCGCACTGTCCAGGTCGTGTTACAAAGCTACCGTAGATAATATGCTTCGCTATGATGCAGTGTGGAAGTCATGTTTGTATGATTTTTGTATAAGATAATAAAGATGGTGGTTCTGTATTTTTTTTGGTAGTAAGCTGTGTTTTTTAGGCTAAGGGTAGGCCGTATGGTTTGTAAAGGTTAAGGCTGGTCGGTGGATGGGTGACCATATGTAAATAAGTTTAAGTTGAAATCGCAAAAACGTTTTTCTATGTATAAATGAAACCACAAATTCATAATTTTCGGAATTTTTCTTTTATTTGTCGACCTAGCGACATGCTGTTGGGAAGTACCCTTTTGTGTTTTGTCGGCAATGTATAGGAAGGGTTTCTTTTTTCGTTTTGAGGTACAGAACCCTAAAAAATCAAGTTATTAACATAACAACTAAGCAAATAAGAATAAAAACGATTTTTAAACTTGGTTGACTTATTTTATTTGTAATCTGCAAAAAAAGTCTGTAGCTAGAGTCACCCTACAGTCATGCAAGTCGGCATATCAAAGCTTGCTCGAGTCAGTTTTGTTGAATTAAATTGTAATAAAGAACGCGCAGAGGCTATCGCGGCATCGCACGGGTTAAATATGTCCCATCCGCTAAATCTGGCCATGTGAAAATACTAGTTTTTTTTGTACGAATAGTCCATGTGTAATTATATATGTAGGTAGGTAACAAAGTGTTGTAAACAGACTAAATAAATGGAATAGAGTAGATGACTAGGTTAAAAAGTCAAAATCTAAATGAGAGATAATAATAATATCTTGGGACAGCTCACACACGGCCATCTGATCCCACACTAGGCAGAGCCTGTATTATGGCAAACAGACAACTGATAAACATACTTATATATTTAAATACATACATATTATAGATAAATTATACCCAGACACAGAACAAATGATCGTGCTCATCACACAAAGATTTGTCCTGAGGGAATCGAACCCACGACCTCTACTCTAGCAGTCAGGGTCACTAACCACTAGAACAACAGGCCCGTAAATCTAAATCAAGTGTGCTTCAGACCACACGACTGAAGTAAAACTTTATATACGAACTTCCGTTCGCTTCGCTCGATCACACATTTCATAACGCTTTCGTTACGCATTCACCAGCTTAATCCCCAAATCAAGCGTGCTTAAAGAAGTTTTACTTCAATATTAAAAGTATACACCTTTTACTTTTTTACTTTTACAAGTAGAAATGGCTGAAAGCCAGCGCTGTGACGGGTCGTGCTCATCCCGGTACAGCATTAGCTGAGCCATCTCCTTTTGCTACTGTCTTCTTCGACCTAATATATAAAGCTAAATAGTTTGTTTGTTTGAGCGCACTAATCTCAGGAACTACTGGTCCGATTTGAAAAATTCTTTCATTGTTGGATAGCCCATTTATTGAGGAAGGCTATAAGCTATATAACATAACGCTGCGACCAAAAGGAACGGAGCATAAATGAAAAATGTTGCAGAAATGAAAAACCGTTGAAACTAAAACACGTGGACAAAGTCGCGGGGGACAGCTAGTATTTAATAATATGTACCGTGTTTTTGTTTTTTGTTAGCAATAAATGTATTTTTATTTTTATTTTATTTTTAAGGTATCTTACTAACAACATACAAACTAGGTTTTATTTGATTATAATTACAATAAAATCTTAATATACTAATGTAATACCTACACCAAGTAAACGCTTTACTTAGACCATTTATTTAACTTGGTCAACCCCCGCGTACAAATTTTTATTAACGTCGATAAGACTCCGTATAATTTTCTCATTATGCTGCCTTGCCCTTAAGTCAGATATTGTCGCCATCACGACCGTAATTTATAAAGGCATTAGCAGATCATAAAGTTACGTTATGTTTTAATGATAGGATTTTTTCTTGTTGGGAGTTTATTGTGAATTCAGCTTGTAGTGAGTATAATGTCAGTTTTAAGTAGAATCAGTCTCAAAATAACTAATCTATGATTAAAAATGTAATTTATATCCGATTTATCCGAACTCAAAATTAAGAATTATCTGCTTTTACATTTCTGCCTTTAGAATTTATATTAAAACCCAAGTCAGTTCAACTTGTATTAAAATAAAAAAATATTTTATTTAAAAAAATATCAAACATATTTTACTTGAATCATAATTTAATTGGGAATAGTAAGCTTATGTGATCTTTCCAGTTGACAACCCAAGCGATGTTAACGCTAAAAACGCAAATTTAATATCGGCTTATATTGGTGACCAACTACGTTGTCGTCGATCTAATTGGTCATCGACGTAAGACGATAAGAAATTAATGTACATTAGTTTTTGGAAACCAAATTAGCGCTTTAGTTTTGACAACCGATATAGCAAATATCATTCAGGGAAGGAGATAGATACTTAATGATTTTACTTAAAACATACTTATCTATGAAAGCAACAATCAGGTAAAGTAGGTACTCAGATATAAAAAAAAACTTTTAGTTTCTACACCGTGTACTTATATAAGTAAGTAAAGATTTTTCTTTTTCAAAACAAAACCAGCCCTCAGTTGATTCAGTAAAACGCATCGTCCAGTCGGGTAAATTTAATAAGCACCCTAAAGGTGGTCAACACTTAC
Organism: Diachrysia chrysitis; assembly: GCA_932294365.1. Classification (NCBI taxonomy): domain Eukaryota; kingdom Metazoa; phylum Arthropoda; class Insecta; order Lepidoptera; family Noctuidae; genus Diachrysia; species Diachrysia chrysitis. Next base: position 8,215,174 of record OW028662.1, on the reverse strand, counting down.
CAATCTATCGATTTGATGCGAAATAAAGACTTGGCCGTTGTCACACCGACGCGTAACGTTTTGGAAGCGAGCACTTTAAACGAACAAAATTTTATTTTATGTTTGGTTACATTTGGGTATTAGTATATGATTCTATTTATTATAGAGATATAATATTTGATAGGCATTTTCATTATTATGAAATCTAATAAATATCTATCATGCACCAATTTATGTATAGGATAATATTTAATTAGAACAATAAATTATCTGTGTCTTATTACATATCCTATTTTGCAGTCATAATCACTTGGCAAGCGATCGTAAAATAGTTTTTATTATTCTATATTCGTATCAACTGATTGAGTTGTTTTATAACAGAGACATAATTATGCGAAAGTACGTATTTATTCATCTTTATGTATGTATTATATCAATATATCTTATAATTGTTCTGAAGCTGGAAATGTATGATAAATAAGTGGTATTCATTTTACAAAGATTTTATTTTCTCTATTAGAGAACTACTTAAATAAAAACTATCCTTTTAACACCTAAATTACAACATTTAAACCTTATTTTATTTAATATCTACATTAGTGTTCATTACTAGGTATTTATTAGGATTTCTTCAAAAAAAAACTGTAAGAAAAAGAAATAATATATTCCATATTAAATGTGCGCTCGTTGCTTCGCTACGGTGTAACACTTAACCCTCAAAAGCTCATGGCTATATTTATCGATGGCAGAGCAATAATTTGGTCGTATTTGCCCGTTTGGACATGTGCGGCCGACCGCTAACATTGACACTAGAGTGTTAGCACAACGCCAAAATTAAATAAAACTCGCCACTAATATGCGAGGGTACAAAAAGACTTGAAAATAGGGCTTTTATGAAGATTTTTTAGACAATTATGGAGTACCTACCTATTTATTGAAAATATTTTTATTTCGACATAAATTAGACAATAAGTTTGGATTTTTTTTTTAATATTTTGTACAAATAGAACAAGTTTCTTTTTATATTTTATAAAGTATAGCTGACTGCTTGTTGTTACCAACAATGGTAAATTAAAGTATGTAACTTATGTTTTTGTTTATGAATGTGAGATTCATCTTGTGTCGTTGCAGCTTGTTTGTACCTTAAATGCGCAATCAACTCTCGGAGCATAACTCTGTTGGATTTTTTAACTAGTATTTCTTGTAGAGATTATACCTTCATGCGAAGTAGGTATTATATTATTTTTGTTTTTTTTTTCTGTCCAGATTCTAATGCGAGGCTTATTGAGAAAAAAAAACTAATAATTTAACAATTTTTTTTTCTTGATTTAGTTGTATTAAGTAAAAATTTATGCAGGTGAAAAGAGTCTCAACTGTTTTCCTGGATGATTTATATTTAATGAGGTCAATATTCTACCTAGGTGCAAAAAATACACTAACAAATCTCTTGTGTTCTCCTTAATGATGTCACTCAGGTGATCAAAGTCTAGTATGTATACAAGTTTAAGATACCTATCAATATTCCTCTATAAAACTATTGCAGCCTCCCTCAAAAATAACACAAGTTAGGAGCGTTGATTACGAACCCCCTGGGGGCGCCACTTGACCGGAACTTGGGACCTCTAATGAAGAATTACCGCCCTTTGTACACGAGCCTCTTTATTTGACAGCGATAGAGCGGTTTGGACAAAACTTTAGACAAACTTTAGATAGCATTCAATAGTTTTTTTTATGGATTTAAATTGTATTTAGTTTTACTATAATTGTTTAGTAATATTTTAAATATAGCCAGTACAAGAAAAAGAAAATTTTGAATTAGATTGCCAAACTATATGTCACGGTAAAAACGATGATCGATTTTAAAAAGATAAAAGTAAATCTAAAATATTATACCTATTACTTTCAACAAACAAAAATAAAAACATAAAACTGCAACCAATAAGAAATCTCAAAATATTTTTATAACACCACTAAAATCCACCTTTCGACACGCTCACAAACGGAGCTTTTACGAAAATCCACCAACAATTTCACGAAAATAACGAAAAAATCACAATTCCGATACAATAATGAATTGTAACTAGCCAATTACACGGGCGGCCAACCCTTCATTCGCGACCCGGGGTCCAAAAGGCCCGACAGTCCGAAAACGATCGATACCAAATAAAAATAGCTACAAAATCCCGGAAAACGATCCGACATTCGGGACACGTACTGTCAATATAGAAGCACAGGGTGATGATTGTGATGCACCGGCTAGGGACGAACAAAAATGGCGCTGGTGACTATTATAGATTGAAAGTAATGGTTCATTCGTTTAGCGGTTTTGTTATGACTCGTGGAAGTTATGATTTTTATATTTGCTTTGTTTGAAACGCTTTTTAGGTACTTCTTAAGTTAATAACTATTATTGTGAGGAGCTTTCTCTTTGTATGTGTATGACAATCTTTGAAAAGGTCTTAAAAAATACATTTTATTCTGTATTTTTTTTTCTCATGGTTTAAATCAACAAAAAATACCAAAAGTGCTAAACACAAATATATTTTTTCCTAAGATACTTTATGTATGGCCTTGCATACGATTTTTTTTCCTAAAACCAAATGCTTTATTTTCAATATAAATGAACATTCTTCATTCACATTATTTTATTAATACAAAGAATCATCTATTACTCATCGCGGCTACAAAACTGTTTACCATATTAATAAGGCGGCACCTATTTAATTATATCCGGGCGGATCGCACGCACTTCATTATGCCCGGATTAGAAGGGTTAGCTTATTGACCGGGAAAGAATCCGGGTTTAAGACGTGTGTGGAAGGTATTGTTATTTACTTTTGTGTTTAGTATATGTCGGTGTCTTGGGTTTTGATGTGTAGCATGGCTGTTGCGAGGAGTTTTATAAAGAGTTTTTTTTTTATATCCATTAATAAAAGAGTTTATATCTTTCACACAGAATTTTCTGATTGTTTGTAAGACTAATTTTGAGAAATATTGAGTTTTTTTAGATATTATGTAGAGATAATAAGATTTATTATTTTGGAGGAGAATCAAACAATTCATCTTTTCATCATTTTATCAGTGAGATCTTTTAATTGGTCATATATATGATATTTTTTGGATGTATTATCATTAGGCTGCTGTAAGTTTTCCATATATTGTAAAACAGAAAAATAAACTCTGTTTTAAGAAAAAACAATCATGCTTATTGTTCTAAATAAACTTAAATATGTTGAACCTTCAATAATAAAATCAGCTTAGTTATTTTAATTAGATATTATTTTTCTGTCAATGGTGATAGGTAACTAATAGTTGAGTATATTAAAAAACCTATTAAAAAAATATAAAGTATTAAGAAAATAAATACGGTCACAAATACACACAAAGTTTACAAAAATCTTCTAAAAACACAATATCTGGTAGAAAATATGTGTCGAAACTAACCCGTGTGTCGCGCGCGGGGTACTATTTTCCCTTATTTATTGTTATTTTTCTATTTCGCCGGCAGATGTGCCGCACTATGATTTACGGACGTCTTGTATTAAGGAACGGACGTGAATTATAACGCCAACTCGGCGCTGGTCAGGGAAAAGTTGTTTTCTATATTTTACAGTGAATACGGTATTTTTCTTTTGATTTATTGACATTTAAAGACAAAAATAAGTAATACTTTCTTGTTGAATGATAATTGTACTAGAATATCTATTTTTGTGCCTTTTACAAAAGTTTTTTTTTGGTAGTAAGTACCTATTTAATATTGAAATAAAAAATCGTATCAGTGCTATGACACTGATACGATTTTTATGATATGTTATATATATTTCTATGATAAATGAAGAATGGGTTCAGAATCGTTGCAAACATCAACAGATTTTTATTGTTAGTTGTTTGTTGATAGTTATCTATCTAACCAATGTTTATAAGTTATTTATCGAAAACCAAATGCAATACCACCTCATAAAAGATTAACGTAACCAGTTAAAATCACACGTCTGTTCAGCGCGAAAGCGAACGCCCTTATAGTCATAAATCAACCGTGCTGCCACCAAACGGGCAATATAGGGAACGAAACATGTGTTTACACAGAAGTTAATTTGTCGAATTTATCTGCCTTGTCTGTATTGAGAAATATTGCTTCTTGTTGTGTTTGTTTCATACGGTTTCGATTACGTATTATTCTATCTGAATGTTAACATATTTTTTTATACAAGTTTACTTTTCCAAATTTTAATTTATTCTAGTTAAGTTGTACACGCTGCAGTGAACGGGTTAAGTTATGCGATTGGTAATTGTAAGTCAGCGTTAATTACTTTTCTATTTCTGTTACGCTCACGTTTTACAATGCAAGCTGCTTTAATTAAATTAGATTAGATTGACTGCACTCAATTAATAAATACTTAATTAAGTTTTGAGAAAATATTAACAAAACTTAAATTTCTAATGAGCAAGTTTGGTTTTCAATATTGGAAACATATACCCTTTTGTGATTATTAACAGCCATATGCTACGTATATTGTATGCCAAAATACGTGTTGTTGTAAGTTTACTTGTTCTTGAAAACAATTTAAGGTATTTTGATCAGATTGTACATAAAAGTCAGATTTACATTAAATATTTAACAATCCAAAGTTGTGTCCCCGTGGGTCAGATTAGTGTTTCTCTAGTCAAAGTAAAAGTGCACTCAATATCGCCTACAAAAGTTATTTATAAATGATTTTTGAAGATTTTCATAAAAGATTTTGTGTTTAAACTATAAGTAAGTGTTTCACACTCTTAAGCGCCATCCAAATACCGAATAAGTCCTCAATTGGATGCTATCCAGTCCTCAGTAAACGCCCGTCACTCAATTATTTCGCCATCATTCACTATAATTGACATCAAATTGGCGTCGTTGACATTTTGTGTCAAGCGAATAAATTAGAATGGTAAAGGTATGGATAATTACAGAATTTATGACATATTCGTGGCCTGATATGATTGAAAAGTAGACTAGTAGGATTAATCAAGGATGTGAATTGGAAATGCTTTGATTAAAGTGATGGTTTTATATTTCAATGTTCAGTGTTGCATCTTTACCTAGTTCGAATTAAAATCTAAATAAAACAAAGTAATAGTTATATATGATGGTGGTGCATGTGAAAACTTTACCTACGTCCGAATTATAATTCGTAACTTAACTATTTGTGCGGTTGATGTGGTTTAATTTTGTAGCTTTTTTTAATTTCTTTTTTTTAACAACCGTTTCTGTCCCACTGCAGGGCAAAGGTCTCTCTATCCTCTCCATCTCTCCCTGCTTAGGGCTGTGCTGTACCAATTGCTATCAAAGGAGTCTAGCTCGTTCCGCCATCTACATCTGGGACTCTTGTCATTTTTTTTTATTATATTTCGTTTTTCTTCAGTCCTTGGTAACTATGAATCATATATGACTCAATTTCCAAAACATAAACCAACAATGCAAAAACGTTACCTAAGTGTCAACTTTGAATCAAAATCATTGTCGTCAAACCGCAAGACGCACAGTGGTAACAATTAAACACGCCTGTACAAAATCATCAAAGAACCCTAATACAAAATTTAAATACGAGTCACGTTCGCCAAATAACCACCACTAACAAGCGGTATATCGCTTGCACTGATTGTTAATTGATTAGATTAAAAATTTTGTCCCAATTTATCCGCGTATTGTTACAGTGGGGGAGCGGCCCTAACGAATTAATTAGTTATTTTTAATGGCAAAGGTGTATTTTACAATTTGGATGTTGACAGATGGATTATTAGATAAGCTTGTTGGCTTCTTTGGGTTTGTGATCTTGTTACGTGGTTCGTGAACGCCGACATCTTTTTAAGGTGTTGATTTGAATGAAAGAGACTGTGGTCCTGTGTTGTGTTTTCTTCTACTTCAAAATAGTCAGTTGATGAATGACATCTGTATTCGTGCTCGGACCATACTTGTAGGTACGTATTCTATGTACAAGTTTTGAATATGGGACATATAGTACCTATATTGGGGTAGCTGTTACATGTTTTGTTTATACTGTAAAACTTGTTACTGGGAAACATTTTCTAAATATAAAGCGACTTAGAAAAGATTTATAGTGTCGATTTAAAGATTCTGTGCCATTTATTGCCCACAGTACACTTCCGCCTAAACTGTTTATTATACACCTTATGCATTTGAAGGTTTTACAAGCCAAGCCCTTTATAGCGAGCATAAGTGATGTATGTACCAAATAAATTGCGTAACAATTTGGATGCAGCACATGAGACACAAATTCTTACGATACGAAGTACATTTCCCAAATTCCCTTCCAAATCTTTATTGCATGCGCGAGTGTATTCAAACTACAAAATTTATCCTCCCAATAACATTTTGTGAGACAATTTTGACACCCCTAAACGTTCATGTTTTATTGTCTTGAATATTTTTATTTGAATACGTAGGTCCCACCTTCAAAATTGAGTTAAAATGACAGTGGCATACGTAGTGATTCGCCCCGTGGTCGCATTAAGCGCATTAGGGGCCAAAATTGGATTTGTCGTGGGGCGTTTTATTGGTACACTTGTTACGAATTTTGGAGCACTGTGCGTTAAAAAAGCTCTTTGTCAAGGTGACAGTGTAGAGCGACTATATATGGGGAAAATTTGTTTTTTTTTTTTTTTTTATGAAAATGTTTATCGTGCTATTAATTTAGACAACACCAGTTCTCTAAATCAGTTGTGTATCAGTGTGTCTTAATCAATGTTGATTGCAAATGAACTTTGGTATTGCGTAGAAAATAGAAGCCTAATTATTACTTAGCAGGCATTTAAATGCGGTCATGATGTAATATGTCTTACAATTAACTTGGTAATTAGCTTGTATCAATCTCTTGCAGGACATTTACATATAATAAACATATGTATACTGATCGTTATTTATAGCTATGACTGTGGTTATGAAGAATCTTATATAATGTAAGTAATTAATAGAAATATTCTTTAATTTTGTATTTTTTAATGATTAATCTTAAGGCACTTAGCCTAAGTGGATTATTATTTTCGAACTAAAACCCTTTATGCTTCAATAAGCAAGTAAACTATTTATGCATAGCTACTTAATTAAATAATAAACCATTACAATAAATTGTTGAGAACCTAAAAAGACGTGGCAAGCTTATAACTTAACTACTAAATATCATCTTTAAAACACGATTAAACTTTAAAATTATTATTAATATTTATACATATTATTATTATTAAAATGCTGTATCCACGTACATCGTACGTAAGTAGGTAAATCTTCCTATGCATACTTATTCAATGAACCACATGTGCAATTTGATTTAGTAAAACAAATGTTTTTTGCTCAAATGCATATATCAGTGTCCCCCGGCGCATTTATTTGTGCACGCCTCGCCTCACAGTGTTTTGATTTACGCACTGTGGCAGGTTTTGTCCAAATAGATTGCGTTGTGGCCCACTATGTGGTTGCAAGTAGTCTGTTACTATAAAACAAAAAATTTTGTATTAATCCTTTTAATTGAGTTTATATTACGAAACTATATTTTTAGTTAACATAATTACAATTTATGAACTGCAAGCGACGTAGTCAACGACACTAAAACATCCCATGGGAATATAATTTATGATAAAAATATGTTAGTTTTGTCTAAAGCTGACATAGCAAACCTTGTTTTGCCAGGTCCACCCTTATTAACTAAGGGTATAAAAATAGCCTACGACCTATTCTATAAAAAAAATAAAAAAATATCGGTCAAGCCGTTTCGGAGGAGTTCCATAACAATCCATGTGATTTTTTTTTTTTATATATTAACTATTAAGTTAGTTTAAGCTTCTAACAATGTGTGTGTCAAATTAAATTAGAACGGAAAAGTAAGAAAAGTTTGTTATTAAGCAGTATTTTAAAAAAAAACAATACATGCAACTAAACTATAAGTAGGTATTGTGCCATTATTATCCGTTCTCTAGTTTTCGTGTGATGAGATTACAAACATACAAACTTATTCACACTTGTAATACTTTTAAGGTTACTCCTAGCTTCCTAAATTCTACTACTGAATAAATTCAGTTACATCTCTAATAACCGCCAATCACCAAAACCTATTCTGCCGACGGTACTTGTTTTGCTGTCAGTACAAGGGGCGAGGTAACGCGGTTAGCAGACAATGACTTGACGAAGGCAAATCTGATTTGCGAACCCTCCAACGTTATTTTAAAGCTAGTCTGTCATTTTGCATAGAGGGTTGTACAATTGGATATTTACGGTGTAAATTTAGAGATATAAACCCAATGTAAATTGTAAAAGATTATGCTTTGTTTAAGTATTGTTGGAGTTGTTAGTGGATGTGTGAGTTTAAGTAACTTTGTTATATCAAAGAAAATATGACACGAACAAACGAGAATGTTTGGGAACATTTTAATTTTTTTTTTAATTCATAACAATCAAAATAGAGTGAAGAGTACATCTGGTATAGAGTCAGTTTACAAATTTTCAGCTCAAAAATAAATAAATATATTGATCTAGAATTTTTTGCATCAATTATTCGACACTAAAAATCATAACTAGACCGCTGAAGTGATGTATCTTGACATTTAGCAAATGACGTAATTAGATAAAAATATGCCGAGAGTAAATCTTCGGCATATTTGACACGGTTGTTATAAATTTTTGTGTCGAATAATTGATGCGTAAATTTTGAAAATCACTTCTTTGATTAATGATTAATTCCTTTTGAGCTGTAATTTTGTAAACTGACTCTAGGTATACCAGATGTACTCTTCAACCGTGGATAGATATATCCTTTCAGTAACACTCTGTATATGTAATTTTTTTTTAACTATTGACCTCAAAAACTATTTTAGTGAAAGAAAATGAACTGAATAAGTTTTTGGAAATTGAAGGTCATTGTTGGCATACAAAATGGGTTTGGATCTGATCTCCTACTAAATTTTAAATAAAAACCGGTAAGTACCCTTACCTTTAAGTGCCTTACTTGACGGTGGGGGATCCCGACTCCACGGCGGGTCGCCATGGCCGGAGAAGTCTCGTAACTTGAGGTAACTTATCGTCAGCCTTATAATGGAAGCCTTGTCTAACTGGCTGGTGATGGCCGCTGGTAGAGGCAGCATCTTCGCCAGTTCATAAAACTCGTAGTTTTCTTTCCCTCGTCTTGAACGGGCTGCGTCTCTACTCTTCTCTTTTCGGAGTTCCAGGATGCTGTAAAGAGAGTTGGAGGTTAGATTTGGAAGCTACAAGATGATGGTCCATTTTCATGGTACATTTTGCTCTTCTGTTGAGTTGTGTTATAGATTGGTGGATAGAGGCTTTGCAACTATACTTTTTGGTGGAAACTTGTTCAGGTTTTTAGTTTGTATTCGGTGGCCTTTTGTTGTCCTAACTAGTGTTAGAAAGGATATGCTAAGAGAGTCAAAAAACAGTTAGAACTAAAATACTTTATGAATAGAACGGTTTTTTTCGCGTAATTTTACTTACAATACATAGAAATGTTTATAACACTGGCCTAAAAATGTCCCACTGCTGGGCACAGGTCTTATATAGAGAAGGACCGAGCATCGATCACCACGCTTGCTCATTGCAGGTTGGCGATTTCAGATTATACTTTTTGGAACCCAGTTTTCCTCACGAAGTTTTGTCTTCATCGATTTTCAATGATGTCTTAGAATGATTAAAAAAGTACCTACATATGACTTTGTAAAAGTCATTTTGGTTCTTGCCTGTAATGGTTTCGAACCTGCAACTTTGTGGAAACAAATCCGTTCATTGAACCACCACGACATCCAAACAAATACCTTACCTAGGTATATCTAGAACAGTATTAAGCAATAATTTATTTAGTTTTTACTTTAAATACTATATTTTATGTACCTATTGTACTTGTATTATGTTGAGTGTTTACAATACACAACCCAAACAAAATCTACGGATTCTAGTCAACCCTACATTACCGCTACGCTCATCACTCATACCTTCAAAAATTCAACATAGGTATTATTATTCTTTCTCACAATATATCTTATCAACAAAATATCCGCCCAGTTTCTTGCCCAGCAGTGGGTGTGGTCGTGAACACTCCCACTGCCCGCCCAAAGGCGGAGTCACTAATGAACACTTTGGACTCATACATTTACATTTAAAATTAAACATTTGCATTTCAGTTGAAACCGAAAGATGTTTTTGTATAATTACTTTTTAATTTACATGTTTATTGTTTTTGTAAATTATATTTTAATTGTTATGGTGTAGAGTTCGTTTTTGTTTTTACCATGTTTTTTGGAGTATTTAATTAAAATTCTTGAATTATTTTATTGTTAACATTAGGTATAAAAAATAAAACAATTAGTATCCGATTGTAGAAATATGGTGTTAGCAAAATAATTATCACTGAACTTAATATTTAAAATACAATTTTAGAAATTAATATCATAAAAGTCAAGAAAGGTCATCATAGTTTAATTACCAAAAAGTCTCTGTTTGACTCTAAAAGCAAATTCTATTTGAACCATTCTTAAATCTAAGTAATAACATATTTTATAGTTAAATATGTACCTATCTATATTTTAATCTTATCTCTCAAAAAACCTACAACCTAATGAAACATTAAGCTGTGTCCAAGTCAGCGGATTTTTTTACTACCAGTCTCCAAACCGAAGGTGCAAACAAAGCGAGTGTCCATTTTACGATCGAGTGCGATTACCTCGCATCCCGTGAGAGCTCTTTATCGTCACCTGAGTAAGGCCATTCCAAAATTGTCGCTTTTTACGATTTTTTTAAAGGTTTCTCGTCTCTTTGTTCGGATAGAATAGGTAAAGATGCGGTTTTACTCCTGTGAGATGAAATTGCGTGTTTTTTGGCAAAAGAGAATTTGTTTTGAAATGGAGTGGAGCTTAAAGAAAGACTTTTTTTTAAATTTTTGTTCGAAAATATAGCTCTTTAAAAATATTGTTTTGTGAGTAAGCAGTTTTTTTTTTTTTTCCTTAAAATAATTTGCATCTTAAAATATTTTTTTATTACATTTTGTATTGGCTTTGCGTTTAAATACACAATAACATTTCAATCTAAACATCTCAAATCAAAATCTTTCCAATAGCAATCGTAAAGGTTTTCAGTTATTTTTAAAACGTAACTCTTAACCCTTATCTGGAATAACTGCGCCATAGGGACTAATAGCATTTAAAAATATAAAGAAATGTGGAACAACCCTTCGTATCTGATTTTCCGATAAACGTTAGTAAACTGTTAGAGTTAAGGGTCCAGTTACATGAGGCTGGTCAGTTAAAAAAAAAAAGTTTATTGATATGTCATTTTTACGCGTATCAAATTTAGCGTTTTGTAACTCAAAAAAAAGGCACTTTTATAGGATCACCTTGTTGTCTGTCTATCTGTCGTCTGTCAAGTTACTTTTTATTAGGCTCGTGGTATCATGTTAAAATAATTACATCAAATACTGATAAAAAGTCTGTCAACTATTGATGCATAAAATAGATGATCTATCTCAACGGAATTAAAAAATACGGCTATTAAATTTGTTTTTGAAGAATTTACCATGACGATTAGGAAACCCTCGGTGCACAAGTTGCACTTGTCCGGTTTCTTTTTAGATATATAGGTACCTAAATGTGCAATTCTGGATTCGAAATTAAAATTTTCTGTAAAGGCTTTGTTCTAAGTTCTAATTTAAGTAAGTTAAAGATGTACGCTTCCTTGCAAGCTACAACTTACAACCTACATAGTAAAAAAATCCTGCATTTGTCAACTTTTTGTTTTACTTTTTTTTCTTACATTTTAACAGTTTTGTGTAATTACTTTATAGGGTAGAAGATATATCTACCTAATAAGATATTTTTATGTATTATGGATTATTATTAATTTTTCTTCAAAGAGTTTTTATTATTTTATTGCTAATTGTTCTCTAATTAATTCTGATTAAAGTACCTTATGACTACTAAAGTCCTATTGTTTATATTTTTTGCGTTAAATAAAAGTTTTGTCTAGACAATTCACCATTGTAGTACAACTGATGAACTAAACAATACGTCGATATGCAAAACGTGAAGCAAATATGACATCGATTGGTTTTGTATAATTGACACATCAAGACAGGATTATAATATACCGTATATAATTTATGATATAATACATGAGTCATTATGAGGTCAGTAAATACCTAGATCAACAGTTGAATGTGACACCTGAAGCGTGTATACCTATTAGCAGATCTCGATTTTTTTTTTTTTTTATTGTTTGTTTATACATTAAATTTTCAATGATATATTTATATGGGACTAACTCTATATCCTTATCGATCACAATAATTATTTTTAAAATCGATCTACAATTGCCGGAGATATTGCGTAACAAACATAAAACAAAACATTCAGTCGAGTTGAGAACCTCCTCATTTTGAAGTCGGTTAAGAAGATGTTGGAGCTCACGAGGCAAAGCAAATTCTTATCAAAAAGAAACACTGATTTGTAGGAACGTTATAAAAAAAATAAGTATTATCTATATAGTAAGTTATTAAATAAGTTGTTTTTACGATATTGATGAAATCTTTAGTGAAATATGAAATTTTCCGTTACCCGATGCTGGCCTACAATTCTCATTAAATCTAACAAGCAATATACTTGTCCCGCTTCTGGGCAAAGATGTCTTAAAAGAATAATATCTTGGGACTACTCACACACGGCCATCTGATCCCAAACTTGGCAGAGCCTGTATTATGGTGACCAGACGACTGATAAACATTCTTATATATTCCTAAATACATACATATTATAGATAAAATACACCCAGACACAGAACAAATGATCATGCGTCACACAAACATTTATTTTGTCCTGGGTGGGAATCTAACCGACCACCTCTGGTTTAGCAGTTAGGGTCACCAACCACTAGACCAACAGTCCAGTCAGAGATTTAAACGAACATTGGTCTTTACTTTTACTGACTTCTGTTCAGCAAATGACTGGGTGTGTTTATTTATCAACAATTGCGACGTGACAACGTGACTAATAAAATTGTGTCGTAGTAAAATTATGGTTGAGTATTTACATAATTATCAGGCGATGGCGACTACGCCTTGAAATACTTTGGCTTGTCACACTAAACATGTGACACTATTAAGTTGTAGGTTTATAAATACTTCGAAAGAATTAGGTAGGTACTAATGTGACAATACGTTTTTTTTTTTAAATTACGGGGTTTATTGTTCTCCTTAAATGTGGGTTTTAATGTTGCCAACATAACAAACAACGCAACATGGATACTTGACATTAAACTTGTAGCCATGATTGTAGAGTCAACTCCACTGAGTGTAACTACACCCATGCATTAAAATATTACAAAATAAAACATTTTATTTGGAACCAACTGGTGCACTTTGCTTCGCCTAAAAAAAAAATTTGACCTATGTTTCAAAAGATAAAAATCACAGCCACCAGCGCCATCTATCCGACACTAACGTAACTAAGTTCGTCAGATCCTTAGTCTAAATATATCTGCCTATATAGCATATCTATACTGGTAAAATATATTTTAAGATAACAAAGTTCACAAAAAAACTTAACCCTAAAATATCCATGTGAACCAACCCTAATATACGTTCGATTTAAACCAAGGGTTGCCGGTCAGTTAGGACATTACATTGTTTAAAATGACTTTAGAGTGAGGGGCACACCCCTGGTCTTGACCGCTTCAAGATTACGGTGAATTATGGATTTCAAATAATGCTAATTACTTTGATAATGTAATTGATTAGATCATTTAATCTATACTTAATTTATAAAGCTGAAGAGTTTGTTTGTTTGTTTGTTTGAACGCGCTAATCACATGAACTACTGGTCCGATTTGAAAAATTCTTTCAGTGTTGGATAGCCTTTATTGAGGAAGGATATAAGCTATATAACATTACGCTGCGACTAAAAGGAGCGGAGCATAAATGAAAAATTTTGCAAAAATGAAAAACCGTTGAAACTAAAACACGCGGACAGAGTCGCGGGGGACAGCTAGTGTAAGATAAATTTGTATTAGATTAATTTCGTACTATATTAATTAATAATTAGTAATTTAATAATAATCGACTACATAAAAATCATTTAAACATGGCTATCTCTAACTAAACATTTAGTTTAGCAGTGCCCATACTCTTTAATTAATTTTAATTCCAATACAATGCCAATAAAAATATATATTTGTTTAGCGGACACGTGATTCAGTTTTCTTGACAACAAAAACTACTGTCAATGGTAGGAACTAATTGTAAACTAAACATTGGCAGTATTTTTTTTGTACTGTGTGTTGTTTGTGTGCCTCCTAAATGAATAACAATTTTGCATTGTTATTGCATTAAAATTAAAGTTCAGTCACCCCTTGTTCTTTGTAATACTTACAGAAAATTAAAAAAAATATATTACTAAATTATCCTAAAAACTCCAGATTACTCAAGTATAAAAACAAAATGAATCAATCTAAGTTTATTTTATTTATTCTAAATACTTAATATAATAATAATATCTTGGGACATCTCACACACGGTCATCTGATCCCAAACTAGGCAGAGCCTGTGCTATGGCAACCAGACAACTGATAAACATACTTATACTTATATTTCTAAATACATACATATTATAGATAAAATACACCCAGACACAGAACAAATGATCGTGCTCATCACACAAAGATTCGTCCTGGGTGGGAATCGAACCCACGACCTCCGGTTTAGCAGTCAGGGTCACTAACCACTAGACCAACAGGCCCGTCAAATATTATATATTATATTATAAAATCGATCACTTAATTATTATTATAAACATTATTTACAACTGGTTACCTAAATATCAAATCAATTCTATTTCCAAAGATCCCTCCATAATATAACTGGCTGGATAGAGACTACTTATCCATTTGGCTGTTAAACTTCAGAATGTGTCATAAAAACCATTAGGTCTGCACTGCAGAGCGAAATTCGAGTTCCATTTTTAAAATAGAATTCTATTTTCGAATTGCTGGATTTTAGGTTAGGTTCTAGAAATGTTTTTAGTTCAAATGTGTATATTTTTAAAACGATTGAATTTTTACACGACTAAATTTTTATATTATAACTAGCTGTCCCGGCAAACGTTGTTTTGCCCTATAAATTAAAAATACCTAACCTACCCTACATACCCTACCCTACCTACCCTACCCTACCTACCCTACCCTACCTACCCTACCCTACCTACCCTACCCTACCTACCCTACCCTACCTACCCTACCCTACCTACCTACCCTACCTACCTACCCTACCCTACCTACCCTACCCTACCCTACCTACCCTACCCTACCTACCCTACCCTACCTACCCTACCCTACCTACCCTACCCTACCTACCCTACCCTACCTACCCTACCCTACCTACCCTACCCTACCTACCCTACCCTACCCTACCTACCCTACCCTACCTACCCTACCCTACCCTACCTACCCTACCCTACCTACCCTACCCTACCTACCCTACCCTACCTACCCTACCCTACCTACCCTACCCTACCTACCCTACCCTACCTACCCTACCCTACCTACCCTACCCTACCTACCCTACCCTACCTACCCTACCTACCCTACCCTACCTACCCTACCCTATTTTTTATTGTAAGTCATCAAAAAAAAAAAAATAATAACAAAAAAAAATTAAAGTTTTTAATTAACAAATAAAATATAAGGGTTGATCGTAGAGGGATGAAAATTTAGGGTTGTATGTATTTTTGTATGCTGTGTCATAAAAAAATAAAAACAAAAAATTTTGCCTAAAAAATAAAAAAAAAAAATTAGGGGTGGACTACCCTTAACATTTAGGGGGATGAAAAATAGATGTTGGTCGATTCTCATAGATACCGGATAAGCACAAAAAATTTCATCATAATCGGTCAAGCCGTTTCGGAGGAGTTCAAGTTCGAACACCGTGACACGAGAATTTTATATATATAGAGATAAATAAAAATGAATTGAAAATTATAGTAATTTGTGCTCTCTAATGGATTTAGGTCGCCATTTGTTTTTAATTTTTTTTTTTTACCTTTTATGGGTATTTAATTTACCCATAAAGGACTCTTTGTATTATTACTCTTACAAGAAAAACTAAAATAAATATAAAACCAAGACACTCCAAAGCTTTTTGTTCTGTCCAATTTTTATGACGAAACTCCCTTCATCTTAGAAGTGGCCGTCTTTAAGTGTTCGCGTACGTGTCCCGACACCCTGCACACCTGGGAATCGAACCCACAATACGCCACTAACGCCTTGACCCTCTACAAATACACCCCGAAAAACAACAACATAAAAACCAATCTGTACGTCTTGACATAAAGTTCAAAATCGCAAAACTGTTCCAACGGTTCCATTGGTCAGCGATGATTAGTGGAAAATACGCAAAACGATATATGTGACAAAGTTGCTATCGAAAATCGAACTTTATGCTATTGACATAGGGCCTAAAATTCAAGACTAGAATAGAAACAAAAAGAATCCTCTGCAAATTGAAATAGGAGAAACTCGGAGGAAAAAAATGTACGGGATTCGAACCCGGGAGAAGTCGTAAAAAGGCTAGTACGCAACCGTGTCGCAGTAGTTACGGTTAATGTGTCCGGGACAAATTGAGTTGTGCCCGACTAGAAAAATTAGCTGTCCCCCGGGAATCGGGGAAATTCCCGGAGTCCGGGGTAAAAGTGACGGATATGACGTCACTATTTATGAGATGCATTTTATTGTCATCGATTGGAGTATCACCTTGCTATATTTCATGTGTTGTTCCGTAAGTATCTAATCCCGTCCCGTATAGAATATTTTATATATTTTCTAAAAGCCGGGTACATTTACATGAAGATAAACGACTGATCAGTTATTAAAATACTAAACTGTTTATTTAACTTGAATTTAGAGTTTAGTAAAAAGAGCGAATGTTTAAAAATAATTATACAATTGCAATTTATCAAAACATGTTTAAATAGGTCCACTTTCTCGTTGTAATCTTTCAGATAGTATCTTAACGTATCGAGATCTTTATAGTTACTTTTATTATATTTTACCAAACACACAAAATCGACAAACAGAATTATTTACACTTTACCGCGTAATTGGGTACAGACTCAAAAGATACTGTCACCAACCCTACTACCGAAAATCTTTTAAGAAAAGATAATCTTTAATACAGCAACTAGTCAATAGTTTCGCTCGTTAAATTGTCACCCGTCACCTCATCTCATTGAAAGGTTAACACTTCGATATTAACCCTAAATGGGGTGTTTAATTCTTAACTATTGTGCTACGAACATGGGAATTTCTTTAAATTTTCCCCTTGAATGGATTCCAGTCTAAACATTGGCTCTTTGTTGCGGTTAAAATGCGTTTATTGGAGATAAAGTAACGGTTTATAAAGATAATGG
Organism: Diachrysia chrysitis; assembly: GCA_932294365.1. NCBI lineage: Eukaryota > Metazoa > Arthropoda > Insecta > Lepidoptera > Noctuidae > Diachrysia > Diachrysia chrysitis. The sequence goes on along the minus strand of OW028662.1, from coordinate 8,197,756 downwards.
CGGTATAAGGAATTGATGCGAACAGTTTTATTATTAGGTCGGGTAAAATGAGGTTTTAATACTCTATTTTGATGTTATAACTATCGTGAGACGTAAAAAATATATAAATCTTACTATCCTACTAATATCATTTAATCGGTTTAATTGTGTGAATTTTTATAAGATAGTCGATAGATTTAGATGAAGGTATGTAACATCCAAAATTTTATCTACGTAGGTACCTACTTTATATTCAAGTTGTATAGAATAATTTAATGTTTTCTATAATTCGGGGACGAAGTAAATGGTAATAACAAATACAAAATAAGATTACTATGGAATTAAATTTGAATTTTTTACTAATTTAACTAATCGCTTATATTTCATTGCATTCTCTCCTCATTTAAACGTGACGAGCTAATATAATTGACTATAACTATACTTGAAGATCTAAGATATGGCAATAATGACAGAAAATAAGTAATTCCCATACAACACTTATAAACAACAAAGATATTATAAAGATTTGAAGAAAGATAAAACAAATAATTTAAATATTCCTTGCAATTCCTAAGCAAAAAATGTATGTAATATTTCTTCTTGCTTACAAATATAGACGTGTTAAACTTTAAAGAAACCATACATTTTTATAAGTACTTACGATTTTATATATCGTAATAAGACTTACAAATATGACATGTCATATTCAATTTGAAGTGGTGTGTCACCAAATAGGCACTTAATATTTCTATACATAACAATATGATTTGAAATATTACATTGTACATTTTAGGGTTATAAGTACCTATTGAACGACAACTTGCAAGTTGCAACCTTGGGAATGAATTGATCCAACCCTTGATAAAAGCTAAATCTTTTTCTTTATTTTGTAAAAGATTGGTAAGAATACAACCGCATTTTTAAGGAGTAATCGACAGTAGCTGGGTAGCAGAATTAACAAAACATTGCAACAAGGGAATTTCAATTAATAAAAATAGGAAGTAATAAGTTTCAAAAAATATAAATATTTTGTACTGAAAAGATAATATTATGGCAATGTTTGCTTCAGCATTACCATCACTTTCTATGCCTAAAAAGTATTTACAATGACATAGTTACAGAATATAAACTTTAATCCTTGATTAAATCGTATAACAGAATGAAAATCTATTAAGAAGTCGCCAAGTCACTCTAAGTGTATCGCACAATTGACTAGCAAATACCTCCTGACTTTCTTTGCGAAACTTTTCAAAGAGATATTCACACCCTCCGTTAAGGGTCGGCTAGTTTTCTTTAAAAGCATGGACATTTGAACCCTTGGAATTTAGTCAAGCGTCCCGTCCCTAGAGCCTTGAAACCCCACGGTCAGTCGTCAGAAATTCAGATAAATTGTCCATAGACACACATTTCTGGATGAATGACTATTATGGCGGTTGAATTTGAATTTTTAATGCAGACTTTTTTTTCTACATTGCTAGAAATAAATGTAGTCTGACTGGTAAGAAGAATTAAAATATTTTGTAGGGACCTTTCCTTATAAAACATAAACATTGGCAAAAACGTTTCGTTCGCACTGTCTTGAAGTGCATTATTGTCAACTTGCCAAAGAATTATTGCATTCTTTGCTTTGACACCTACGAAACACTTGATTTATTGTCTATACATCCACCATGTTGAATTAAATGACATCATAAACTAACCTAAATTGAAATTCAAAAACAATTTTCAAAATGGAACACAACCAAAACTTAAATTTAGGCAAAAACTTGAATTTAGTATTAAACTGTAATTCAAAGATGGCACATGCATTTGTATTCAGCGAGTACCTACCTACTGTCAGTTCGTAGCGAAAAACAAATGAGCATACAGGCTCGCGCAAAGAAGGTCTATTTTCAACCTAAAGACATGGTCTGAATAGATAAAAAAAACTGAATATAACGACAGACGGTAATCAGACATGAAGTGTTAGTCATCAGGGTTATTCCTGGCATCCAAAGCATTCAGCCGGTTGTTTTCTAATCAATTGATATTCTAATTAGTTTGTAGTAATCGTTTAAAACGGCCATGTTAATGCAAAACTTCACCGTAATTGACTTTCATATGAAAGGATAACATCTTCGCTTTAAAGTTTCTTTCCTTTGACTGCTTTAATGGAGAGGAAATCCTGTTACTATCAACTGTTTAAAATACATTTTCAATTTATATTTACATTGGTTTTGCATTTTGGTTTTTAGGATGCAGAATCTTTTCTGTCACAGCTTTAGTGTTTTCTTGCATTGCTGTTTCACTACTACCTATTTTTTTATATGCTTCGGCCAACGCTTTCAAGGGCGGATTTTTCCAACGCCAGATAGAAGAAGTTCTGACAGATGTCAATTTATTCCACATAAAAAAATATTCGTCGATTAAAAAATCAGCCCTAAAGACAGTGAACAGACATGAATTATTATTTAAATACTGATCGAACATGTAGAAAAGTTTATTTGCATTTATTATCTTCTGATTAATGTAGTCTTAGTGAGAGTTCCTGTAGAATGGGTCCATTTTGACTTGACTTGAAAGTCACAATCATATTGGGACAATTCCAATATACAGCATGTTACAAAAACCCTGTCTGATCCTTATGAGTATTATTTGACATCCTACTGCGTCAACATATACGTAACTATTGAATGGATTTGAGAGTATTATTTTTCCCCGGTAAATATAATTAAATTAAAATAAAACTGATCAAAGGCAACACTGATTGCTCGACAAAGTTCACGTGTAGGTACTACCTACAGTTTTGCATCAAAGAAGTCGCCTGAGCAAGACATTTTTTTCTAGTACGTATATTGAATCAGGAATACGCCTTTATTGGATCGGACAGGGTTTTTGTTACATACTGTACAGTTCTAACAGTCACATTTCCATTCACATCAACCCCTAGCAAATCGGACAATGCATCGAATTAATAGGAGTCTCGTAATGATACATCTTATTTATTTCGTGCAAATACCGTGAGGGGGCGACACATAATATTTGACGTCGGAAATGAAAATGTCATCGGCTTATTAAGCTCAAAGATTATTGATATTGTATCATTTATAGCTGGTGTTATATTAGCTTATCAAGATCTAATGGTGTTATGAGAAATAACTGTTTTAATTTCGTTGTCTTTTCAATCGGATTTAATTCTAAACATCCAATTTTGATTCTGAACATCCATAAAATGTTGTTCGTCTTTCTTTAGGATATCTATAGTTTCCATCAGGACACTGTTTTTTTTATCTCTATCTGACACAACGACATTTGCTTGTTCAGCCTGATGTAATTTGCTATACTGCATAAAATTTACTACAGTGAAACTTGTTTAAGTGGGACCTGGATAAGTGAGAAACCTCCATAACTGAAACTCATACTGAGGTCCCAACACTTTGGCTCTGAATTACCTCTGTTAGTGAAACGAAGCAGACCTCTATATCTGAGATTCGTTCTTTCAATTTTTTTGTCATAGTTACCTCTATACCTGAGACAGCGAGTGAAATCTATATGCATTAACCTCTGTAACTGAGATAACATCGTTTTGTTTGTTAACTTACTTATTCTTACTTTTCTTACTTAATTCTTATTCTACCCGCAAATTCCGCACTTAACTAATTTTGAGCCTCAATGACCTTCAGTTTTAGTTTTGCTTTTCTATCGTACGGATGTTTATTTGAAAAATACCGAAACGAAGGTTCAAATCGTTATCAATACGTGAAAAACTGAAGTTAATTTAATTACATTTTTGTACTATTTATAAAAAAACGTGCTTGAATATTTTTGTTTATTACATTTATTACCTTTATTATCGTTTTTGATTCCCAATAAAGATTAAAAATCACGTATAATGTTTACATAATACGTTATTTTATTTAATAATCGCACTCTGTAACTGAAATAACCTGTATTCTGACCTCTATTAATAGAACCCTCTGTAAATGAGACAGATATTTATTTATACCTGGATATCTGAGACACTGGGTAAGTGGAATACCTATATAAGTGAGACAAATTTGCAGGTCCCTTGATGAATCACTTAACCAGGTTTCACTGTATTTTATCATCTGCACGTTGTTGGTTTAGCTCTTGCCCTTTCAACTATTTGCAATCTTTTTATTTGTGTATTGTTTTTTTATTTATTCCCATATCTGCCTGTAAATAAGTATATTAGTGCAAGTCAAACTCCACTCACTAACTTCTGACGGATGATGTACAAGTTTTGTAGTTATCGTGTTGACTCATATACCCACGCTAGCGTATTGCATAGTACACGATTAAAAGACACGGTACATTCAGTGACGTGTCTACAGCAAGCAGTGGCATGCATGACAATTTACGGAAGTTCTTTAAGATAGGGTTTAGATAGTTTATCTTCGTCTGTAAAATTGATAGGATTTGCTCATTCGTATCATTATTTCCTTGCTTTATCCATGGACTTCCAATCGTCCTTTTCATTTCTTCAATAAATCAACTTTCCATATCAATAAACCTAAGCCAAGAGCCTACAGTATAATTATTTTCGTTTAATTCTAGTACTAAATTATTATAAAGAAGTAGGTGCTCACGTCAGAATGTACTCCTTGGCACAAGAATGACGACACCCAGCCAATTAGGTGCTTACTTAGACAGGCGGCGTAAGCTTTTAATTGTTAATTTATTGTGATTGTCATCCGTTAATCAGAAAATGTTAAACACAGGTATTTGCACAAACGTTTGTATGAAGATTTTGTCTAAATCACCATCATTTTGCGTGATTGCCCAATCCGAGAATCAAATAGAATTTAAAGGATTGTTTAATTCAAATGATTTAAGTAATCGAAATCATAAAACTTACTATTTTAAAGACTTCAAAATATTCAGAATATCCTCAAAAGAATTTGATACATGGTTTAGTCTATTTTTAAGTTATGTTCAGTTTTTTTTTAATCAAAAATAGTTCTAAATGTTTTTGTTCGCAAAAGCGAAGTGTCAAAGAGTCGTGGTTCACGATTGTGAGGACAGGCGTGACAAACATAAGGTCACGAGAATCAAACACCAGGTGACTGGCACTATAGACTACTGTGAAAGTTCATAGTAGTAGAAAAAGCTAGGATTTTTTTAGAATAATGTTAAAGTGAAATCTATACTTAATATTATAAAGCTGAAGAGTTTGTTTGTTTGTTTGTTTGTTTGAACGCGCTAATCTCAGGAACTACAGTTCCGATTAGAAAAAAATCTTTTAGTGTTGGATAGCCCATTTATTGAGGAAGGCTATAGGCTATATAACATCACGCTACGACCAATAGGAGCGGAGCATAAATGAAAAATGTCGCAAAAATAAAAAAACGTTGAAACTAAAACACGCGAACAAAGTCGCGGGGGACAGCTAGTTTATAATATGTTTAAATAAATGTAAATGTATTTTTAATAATTTAGGTAGATACTTATAATTTATCGAAGGTATTCAGACCTACATAATTTAATTTAATGTGAAACTAGATAATGGACACGATGACGTAATTTTTTGAATTGATGAATAAATTATGTTATGTGTCAAAAAACTTAATTTTATAATTATTCTTATTTTATGACATTCATTAAATACAAACTCCTAAAAATAATGGCGTAAATATAAAAAAAAAATCTAAACAAAATATTTATTTTTAAAGGCGTTTTTACCCCAAGTATCAAAACTGTTTACACCCTCATTCGATAATGACAAGAGGCTGTCGTCCCGGGAACATTTACAGCACCCCCGGTGATGAGGTTAATATGACTCTGCGAGTTTCCGACAATGTCTGACAATCCTGCACTACACAGGTCGGATACGGGATGAAGGTTATTTCGATTCGAATTGTACGATGTAGGAAATGTTTTTATTAACGTGTTTTTATGAGTTATCGTAAGATTGTCTTTAGATTTTAGAAGTCGAATGCTCAAAGCAATTTTATGGTTAAGAGGTCTTTTGTAAGATATGGAAATTAATAAAAAAATATTTTACTCGAATTTTTCAAAACAATAGCTAAATCGCCAAAATTATTACCTAATAACTAATCAAATGATATTATTTTTCTTGAAATAAGCAGTACCTTTGTACTCTTTTGCTATTATTTTGTCTCCTGTAAAAACTTTTGTCTATACACATAAATTGTTAATAAACAAATGAAAAATTAGACAGATATTTTTTTAACATTTCCGCATAAATATTCCACTGCACAGTGTTGCATTAAACAATATTTTCGGACAAAAATAAATAGGCGTCCCGTCCCGTTTGGGCCCTGTGGGACGGGCGATTTGTACGCAGGCCAAATTGCTGCTCTTTAGCCAGACTTTAATAATCACGTCATATCCAATTTTCGTGTGAAACGCATTCCGAATACGATATAAGGTACGATCATTGCGTACGTCACTTGTTTATTTGTGAATTGACACGCGTAATTAAAGAGTTGATAATTGCAGTTACTGTAGAGGTGTGTAGGTAGATAAGACGATTTATTCAGCTTAGCTGATTATAATTTATTTAATCTTATACGTATGGAAAAAAAATTTGAAATCTAGATTAAATATCGAAATGTAAAGATGTTTATAATATGTTGTTTTATGGAAATAAGATAAAAAAACAACCACAATGACGAATGACATAAAATCTCCCACATAAAATGTAAAGTTGAGATAAATTGCATCCCATTTTGACAACGTAATGTCGACGCGATGAAAATATTCGTACAATAGATGGTATCGTATGCCCACGCACCCCAGTGGGCGCTTTCGCTTCTTATGGACAAAAAATGACCAATCTGCTAGACGCGTCGATACGGGAATGAGTAATGGTGGTCGCTCGCTTAGCAAATTGCCTGCCAAAATCGTAACGAAACTGGAAAATTGTTTCATTGACAAACACAACAGTTGGGATTTGCGTGGATAGCTTTTTGATGAATAAATAGCGAGGATTACGAGACCCCATGTGATAGCGGTTTGTTACGTCATATGGGCAAATGTTTGTGATTATATTATCGAATTTATTATTAGACTTGTTTTAGTAGTTCTAGGAATATATTGAAGTAAAACTTCTTTACGCACGCTTGACTTGGGATTTAAGTTGGTGAATACGTGAGAAGAGCGTTACGAAAAGTGTGACAGGGCGAGGTGAACGGAAGTTGAGAGGGAGTTACGTTTCGTATATTACTGTAGAAGCAAGAGAGAAAGGTTCAAACACACATCTTCTTTCTCTCTTTCTCTGATAGCCTGACGTTTCATATATAAAGAAGTATTACTTTAGTCGGGTGGTCTAAACTACACGTTCTTTTTAACATTTTTTTAACTTAAAACCTATCCTATATTACTTAACAATAATGCACCAATCAATCAGAATTTTTTTTTTGTGATCTACTTAGTACTTTCAAAGATCGAATAAATATTAGTGCAGCTTTTGATTTTGTCTTAAAATTCAGGCAAAAAATATAACTTGCAAGAGCTATTCTAAGTAAATAGAACTAGCTAGCCGAATTAGCAATACAAAGAGAGGTCGGGGTCGCATTCGCAGCCAATTGAAAGGAGAAGGAAATAATAGTTATTTGCAATAATCGACTGAAGGGACGGTTGATTGCGCCCGGGGCAGGAACCAGCGAAATTTTTCCCGTATTTATCTGGCAACTTAATCCCTATTGTTCGGTAGTAGTATAAATTCGTCAGTTTATTCCCTTTTATTGGTACTTGGAATAATATTGTTTCTCAAAAATTGGCTAGTGGGTTAAATATGTGCTGTGCATTAATTTATTTATATTTCATGGAAGGAAACTTGTCTTCATCAAGGTGTCTATAAGCACCACAAAAGAAAAGAGGTATAAGATTTGGAAAGTTTATTTTTAAATTCTTAAAGCTAATTCGATACACGTAATGTGTAACTTAATAATTAAAATATATTTGTAGGTTCATCAACCAAAATCTCGTTCAAAGGAACCCTTCTAACCGGTACCAAATCAACCCTAAAAGAAAGAATTAAAACAACAGGGGTCAGCACAAAAGTCCGTTGATGAGGTAAAGGGGGATATAATAGATCATTTTCGGGACACTTGTCCTGGTTAATCCGGACCAGTCCAGCTAGTGATCGATTGCAGTCACCCCACTACCGGAATGTCCATTAAACTTGGCATTTTATGACCAGTTTCAAAATTATTTGCAATCTAGAGTAGTCGTGGTTAATCTTGTAGCTAGATCGTCAAAAATGCGTTTTATAACGTTAGACGCACGATCTGTAAATGTTTTCATTTGTCGCAGAAAGCAATGTGTTTAGTCATTGCTTCAATCATATCCTCATTTAAAATTCTTTTTTTTTACTCTGGTAACGGTTTTAATAAAAAGCATTTTATGTTAAAATATGTATTTAATATTTAAGAATAATTTAGGCGAAATGACAATACGCAATTCCACGCGTATTGAAGCTCGCAATTTCATAGTGTATTGCAACCTTTTTTATCGATCATAACATCTCAAAATTACAAAAACACCTGCAGCCTAAGATTCGAGTTTCAACCGCAGACATAAATCGAACGTTGTTTTTGAAAAATCAATTCTTTTTTAACTTTTATTCGATTCTCTAATGACGGATAATACGAGTAGTTCGGTTGTTTTATCGATATTTTTTGGGACCAAATTGTCTCGATTATTGTTGAGCTTAAATGCCACAAAGTATCAGTCTGCTTATTGTAATCCTTTTTTATTTCCTTTCTTAATAGTATGTCACTGGGTCAATTTTCGTCGATTTTGAAATTGACTTTATACGGCGAGGGTTTGTATAATTCATGGTATTGATGTTATAATTATTGAGATCATCTGCCTTAACAATTTCGACCATTTTATGATAGTCTCATCAAACTATTTGATATCTGGGAACCACAACTCAATGTAAAAGAGTGTCGACTATGGATAAAAACAATTGAAATTAAAAATTTATTCTGAATATTATGTAGTTTCGTCAAACAGAAGCTATCCTATTTTCCTAGAAGTAACTTTTATACCAGTTTGACTGCATGGATAGCCGAGTGGTATAGGTCACCACGCCAATTACCTCTGTGCGCGACGTGCCGCGGGTTCGATCCCCGCATGGGACAAGCATTTGTGTGATCCACAAATGCTTGTTTCAAGTCTGGGTGTTCTTTGTGCATGTGATTTGAATGTATGTGAAACCCCCCGCGACACAAGGATTAAATTCCTTAGTGCGGGAGTCGTTTTTTTAAAAAAGGAATAAGAAGAAAGAAAGTGTCTTGTTTTACGAAGTCGAAATCAAATTTAGCTGCCAATACTCATAACAGTTGATCTTTGAAATAGAGAACATGAAATTCTGCAGTTTATTTTTTCTTACCACAAACAAATTGAACCTCTGGGCATTATTTGACACAGTTATAAACTGTATAGCTAGATATATCTTATATCAGTGTTCTGTGTAGTAAAAAGTGGAATGGATAGAGGGCGCGACGAATTGCGGTGAATCAGCATTTGGTAGACGATTGAGGCTACTGTGCTCTACAGGCTGTATATAAATTTTAGAATATTATTCTGATATCGTTTTTGACTACCTGATATTTTTTTCTAAACACTGTGTTCTGTGTTGTAAATGCAGAATGGAGGATGGAGTCAGAATGTTTTCAAAATGGTTGTCTTTTTCATTTGAAATTTATAAGGCAAATCTAGAATTTGTCATATTGTCTATAACCTTAAAAAAAATAGTTGCTATAAAATAATCGGTGAAAAAAATGTTCTGATAAACGTTTTGTAATTAAATACAAATTTAACTAGAAACTTGTACATGTGCGCTGTTAAAAAAAAAAACAATGGTATAATATAGGTACACCTTGGGATACTGGATTAATATTAAGTAGAACAACACATCAATTGCCATAAAGTAATTTTACGTATTTATCAATAAACATTTTAATGTTCTTTAAAACAAAATAACATCAACCTATGCTGTACAAAGCCAAAAAATCGAGAAAAACTGTAATAGACCCATACGTTCAAAAAGGGCCGGCTGCAAAGATTTTTACTAATAGATATCACGACAGTAACCTTTATCACATACGAATAAAGGTCACATTCGCTTAGCAAATAGATTTTTGAGCGCATTAATAATATTACAGTTCATCTAAAATGAACTAGCAGGAGATAATACTTTATAATATTAACCCGGATATTTGATATTGCTTTTTTTAGTGTTTTATTTTTTGTTATTTTTGAAATTTTGTACATCGTGCGTCTTGTTTGTAAGCTGAGGTGTTTGAGAAATTATTAAGAAATTGATGTAAAAGGTGCCTAGTAATTCTAGTGAAATGTCTGTATGTATGTCACACCTATACATTTTAATGTATGTTTACTTCAAATGAGACTGATGAATTGATGTATTGTAAAGTTACAAAATGGATACCCATTCAGTATATATACTTTTAAATATGTGTATATTTTTATTGTAGTTAGATTTTTTTGTCGATTTAAAGTACGTAAGCAGGCATTTGTTTCTGAAATTGTAAGATTCTAAATTTTACTACTAAATATTTTGTATATTTACAAAAAACTATTCATAACTAATCTTGACCCTTTAAGGTTTTTATATTTTTTGTAACATTCACTTGTGTTACATACCTAACAAAAACGCGTGTTATATTATTTAGTGACGCTCTTTATTTTCCAATCAAAATATTTTTGTCTACGGATGTAATTTTTTTATTCCTCCTTTGAGTATTTTTTTTGGGGATTCTTTAGAAATTTTGATGAAGTGTGAAAGAGTTCCTGTCTTGTGATTGAGTCAAAGAAGTTTTTGTTTCGGAGTATTAAATTCTAAACAATGAAATGTAAAAAACAAGTTAAAGAATCTGGATAGTTAGAATAGAACGGAATAGAATATAATTAATTTCTTAGTAAATTTTAATTACAGATGTTGCTAAGTTATTCGTGTGTTTTAAGCAACAATAATTCTTAAATATTTGTTTAACTAACAAAAATTATAACAAATATTGTTATATTTTTTTTTCTTGCAATTATAGCAAAAACACTTTTAGATATATTTTTAATTTGTGTCGAGCAACCACTCACGACACTACCCCCACTATGATTCGCTTAATCTACTTAGTATTTTTAAAAAGCAAAAAACGTGTTAATATTTTTTTTATTATTTAACAGACAGACTTTTTACTTTTTATACCCAGTCATCTACCTCATTCATATCATGGGTGTTGTATGGGGCGTATCATGGGTGCACCATAGTATTGTAATCGAAGAATTATCATAAGACCACTTTAAAATATCGTTTTATTTTGTAAATATTTTATTTTACTACATATAACACAGAGATGTAGTAAAATTTAGATACGACGTTTTTAACATTACATCAACGAAAGTGTTATTAAGTATTTCGTACAGTTAACATTCAAGGTTCAAGTCCGGTTGTTGCGTATTCAAGTTTATGGTTACTTGGTTGATGTAGAGCAACCACACAACACAGGTTAATGCAACCAGATTGTCAATTATATTAACTTTGATATTTTGCGTGTAGCAAGAGTAAGTTATCTTGATACTTGAATAATTAAATAAAATATTTTATTCTATTTTTTTATTTTTTATTTAGCTCAGAGGTAAGGTTTATACGTACTTAGACCACAAAAAATATGACGTGATATAACAAATGAGCGTTTTTGTTTTCAAATTCAATTTGCAGTGACCGCAAACCGCATAAAAAACATTACTTTGTGACTTTCTTCTTGTTAATCAAATTACGCAAAAACGATCAAGAACTCAAAACTAATGAACCACATTTCACCGTGAGAAACTTTTTAATAAAAACTCTTTAGAATACTCCCAATTAGCTTTTGAGTCAAAAAGTTCAGCATTTATTTGTATTATTGTTAAATTCAACAGCCTCATTACGACTATATTTCATGTTTCTGGGAAAACGACAAATTACGAAGGTGATCTTGATGTTATGATAAGAACTCTGTTATACCTATTGTTAAAGTTGTAGAGTTAAGATATTTTTAGATCTCTCATTATTATTATTTTTAGTTTTATTTTTTACTGATTTTTATTTGTCTTTTTTGACAAATTTTTGTGTAAAGATGACAAAGAAATTCATATGATGAACAGAATCTTTTGAGGATTAAGTATGTACCTAACGTACCTGTTTTTTATATAAAATTATCTTAATATAGATGTATTTTGTACTAATTAGTGAGTATTTCGTATTTAAGTTTTTTTTTTTATAAATTCCAATAACATTTTGAAATGCTTGACTTAAACACCCACTACTAGAACAGTGTTTTAGATAGTTTTATTTTCTAAAATCAAGCATGATTTTGTATTTTATCATAACAGTAGTACAATATAAATTACCTAATTCTTTATGTTGTTAGGCACGGCGAGTACGGCGTACGTCATGACATGATAAAATCTTAATTTGTTGCCTGTTCTGTCAGCGGCGGGTAATATACTGTTGGTAAAGTTGGCAAAACATTTAGAGGCTACAGTGCCACACGATTTCAACGTTGAACTTACTATAAAGTAATGTAATCGAAATATTTCGTTAATAAAGAATATTTCATAAAAAATACATCAGGTGTTTTTTTTCACTTTTTTTTGCAATAAAATTAAAAAATAAGTTAGAAGTAAAAGTTTTTGTACTTAAGTATTTACTTAAATTGCTAGAGAAAAAATATTTCGCTACATCTTTGTACATTTACGATGAAGTATTGTGTGAGCATATATATTCATAAATGAATAGATAATTATAACTTCAACATTCCGAGAAAAGCTTCAAGTTTTGTATTTATCTATAAATTAAGTTATAAACTAAGAAAGCTGTCACAAAACTTCACGCTATAACCAAACCATGAAAATCAATAATTAGCAGATTTTCATAATTTAATAGTTACTTAACACATTTAGTTACGCGTCATTATTTTGGAAATCGGTTTTGCAACCAAATAATTAATTAAAACGTTGTATAAGCAATAATTTGGTGATTGGGTGTCAGTTGACCTCCTTAAAGCTCATCGATTAGGAGAAAATTCCATTTGTTTTACGGCTGTGTCCAATTGGAAATTGCGAGAAACAATCTATCATCTGGAACAACGATTATAAAACTTAAAGCCTATTTAGAGTCCTAAATAAAATAATAGATATTTCTATAAAGTATAAACATATTTTGTTTTAAAATACTCTATATTTTACGAGATTTCATAACCTTTTTTTTTGTTTTGTATCAATAAAATTTGTAGAAAATACTGTTGTTTTTTTTTTGGATTTTTTACTCGACGTGAACACCTGCCTAATATTTTCATGTCAAGTACTTTACTAGTTATAAATATTACTTCCTACAAAATGACGTAAGGAGGCACAAAATATAATCGTGCTAGAAACCAGTACAACAATGCTTATGTAGATGTAATCACGAAATATTTTAGACATTTCGCTGTCGCGTGGACATTTAAAACATTTTATTATCTTGTTTTATTTCATTACTTAAGTCATTCCACGTCGTTAGTTCAACGAGATTGTTTTTAAACGAAGTTTTAACATTTGATAGTCATTCTAAAACAGTACATACGACAGTATTACATCATTTATAAGTAAATCTATAAGCATCATTAAAAAGCACATAAAATAAAGAAAATGCAAAATAATCAAATGCAATAAAACAGTAGGTAATATATATTTAATAACGTTTTGACTTATTCCCTTTAACCAGAATTATTTTACCGTATTTTTTTGTGGGAATACTTGAAAAAAAAATGGGAATTGTCAGTCAAAAAGTTATTGAAAAATTTGGTATATAACTAACTAAAAATAAAAAATATAAAGAAAAAAGAAACGTGCCCAGGTTCGAGATGCGATTGGTTGGATGCTTGTTGCTGCCGACAGATATCCGGGCTTGTCTGTACGAACCAGGAATGGGTGAAAGCCGGGTTTAGGCCAGGATTGAGGCCAGGGCCTGGCCCGGGAAGGCCCATCACGCCGGGCAACCCTCCAGGTCTCTGGTGGTGGAAACCAGCTGAAGCCACCGCGTAGTCCATAGCTACCGCTTGATATGGCAACATTGTCACTTAACACTGTTTATAATCTAAAACAAGTCCGAAACAGTTCCACAAGAAAGTTCCCGCGCTTTCTCACACTTCATTTTGTTTTTTTTACCAAATGATCAAAATATTTCGGTCGTTGTCTATTTACTGTCCTCAAACAAACATTGTCACACACACGACGTCCACTTTACGAATTAAATTGTTTTTATTTTTGGTAAGTTTCATTTCAAAGTCAGCGGCACATTGTTTACAGAGTTCTTGTTGCTAAAATATTCACGAATGGGGTGCTCGTTATTTCAGCAAAGACGTTTCAGTTATCAAACAAACGTTCTATTTTCGGGCGATCATTTACGGGGCGAGCTATTCACAGGGGAAAAGTCACGCACAGCCACCCACTTAATAAATATTCTGGGCATATATCCGTTTTTACGTGGACGTGACTGACGGAGTACTGTCCGATTTTCACGTACGGAACGCGCGGCCGATTATCGAAAACAGTTGCACGCGACCCCCTCCTACGACCTCGAACGTGCAACTGAGACGAGACACGCGCGGCAAACGCGACTCTATCGCACTCGGGACGCCAGCCGACCCGGCGCCGATCGGATTTTAGAACGGGACGGTGCGATACAATAGACTAGCATAGCCATCGATCGGATGTCATCGCTGAGTTAAAAGCCTGCGTCGTTACACGGCTCGTAATAGGCGGTTACGTGATTGGGCGTGGCCTAAGCTATTAAGTTGAATTGTCGCGCGCTGATTGGTTGGAATTGCTAGTAGTAGTGTACGTGATATGTTCAGAAATACGTTTATAGCTGGTGCTCATAGAATATAATAAGTGTGTTGTCGGTTGGATGTCGGCCAGTCGGCGTTGTTGGGCCCTGTTGCGGTTTCGTTCCCGATTCGCGTAATGCTTTTTAATTATAACGTCTGGGACCGTTAATAGGTGAAGATTGCGTGTTTAGTAGTAGAATGAGCCTTGTGTTCAATATTGGAGGCGTGGTTCCACGTGCGACTGATGAGATACACAATTACCCATCGCTAAACACTTGTAGGTTACAGATAAGCTGTAATTGGGAAGGTGTTGCTTAGCCTGCAGCTTATGATTGTAAATGTCCGTACACTTTCACTATTGAGGCTTCCATCAGCTGTTTGCGGTCTAAGCAGCATCTTGTTAGATATTTCCCGTAAACTCCAATAAGAAACAAAGCAACGACAATAAACATGATGTTTATAATATTTATACAATTTCTTGTATTCCATACAAACTATATTTAGGCAAGTATGAAAGTTAAAACGTCAAGACCTATACCTCAACATATGATACAAGAGCCTCCAACTTTATTGATTGAATTAATCAATACTTAAGTTATAAGGCTCAAGATAGTTTGATCGCAGTATATACTATTTATGTCGGCTTTACAGCTGACTTGCTCTCTATCACGTTTTCAATACAAATAATAGGACTTTAGAGAGAATTCCTTGATTCTTCAACTTATTTACTAAGTATTTAGGTTTTGCACTAAAACCTATTGAAAAATCGACCTTATGCCTTTGGGATAGAGACGTTGTAAAAGTGTTATCATTAATGTACGGTCGTGTGTTCTTGAATGTTTTTGAAGGTCAACTTGGGCGTGTCTCGATGTCTTATGGATTAAATGTCAATAAATACATTAAAATATATCTTACCACACTATATCTTGGTTACCGACATGTTTTTGGTTAAGGAAAACCTTGCCATAGTTATATGGGCTTAAAATTACGATAACGACTGAATTTTGATGTAACGTCATTTCTGAAAATCAATAGCGCTTTTTTTAATGTAGGTACGTAAGAGTATTTAAAATCTTCTACGATTGGAAAGAGATTATTCGGGCGTTTACCGGGAATTTTAATAAGAAACATACTTGTAAAGAATTTGGTTTACGCAGAAAGTCTAACAAAGAAACTGATAATGTAGTTGATTTGAGTAAACGAAGTAAACAAACATATCTAATAGACATAACTACTATTTATTTTTTATTTTCGTCAGGTAGAGTAATAAAAAATATTAGACACGTATTTTTACGTAAATAAACAATGATAAAGGTACGGCGAATGGAAAAGTCCCGTGAGGTCTCTTTTAGTTTAATTTTTGCGTGACGTCACAAGCCCCCACTCCTAAACTTTACAAGCGCTTTAACATTGTCAATTTTTATTGATTTGATGAAAGAAAAAATACGAGTTTAATGTTTTTCATTACGTCACTGACGAACTAAATAGAGTTTATATGTTTATACCTTACTACCTACCTAGTACCTATTATCATAACTTTTGTACTTTTGTCTAGGTACCTACCTTCTTACACTCTACCTATTAAATTCAAGTTTACGTAACTTAAATTCAATAATATCAAGACCCAATCATTTGTATTTATTTTTTATAATAGAATCGGATAGTTTTGGAAATCGTTACTATAGGAGTAATTGAGAGTAAGAAGACCACCAACTGTGCTTATTATTGAAGAAGTAATAGCTGTTACGTGCCTTCATTTTTAAAAAGACAGCGTGAAAGAACTTTAATACCTACCTACCTTTAGAAGGTATAGAAATATTAGGCAAATAGTTCGCCTAATTATGCATGGACAAAAAATAATGTGCGCTTGATAGTTGTAACTAAAAATCAGGCATCAAAAGACCAAAATTTCTACATTTATCATGTCATATTCATTTGAGTTTATATTTATAATAATTATACTAGCTGACCCGATAGCAATTGTCCTGTCAATCTATACAATTTATTTGTACAGGTTTGGTTCTTTAAAATAGGAAGCCAAGCTTTTATGTCAAATAAAACAAAAGTGATGGAATATGGAAAGTAGATAGCTGAAATACTGAGAAAGAACCGAAAAAAATCCTGGAGTATAACTATTAATATTCTCTCAAGGCTGATATTATTATTATGTTCAATAATCCACTGCTGGGTACAGGCCTCTTCTCATGTAGAGAAGGCACGAGCATTGATGACCACGCTTGCTCATTGCGGGTTGGCGATTTCAGATTCCAATTTTTGGAATCCAGGCTTCCTTACGATGTGTTCCTTTACCGTTTGCCAATGGTGTCTTGCAATAATTAAGAAAGTACATATAACTTTAATAAAAATAAAAATGTGGACAACATCACATACATTGCTCTGAACCCAAAGTAAGTAGCTAAAGCACTTGTGTTATGGAATTCAGAGACAACGAAGGTACCACAAACACCCAGACCCGAGACAATGTAGAAAAGTTGTTTTTTCTACATTGACCCGGCCGGGGATCGAACCCGGGACCTCAGAGCTGGCGACACCTTGAAACCGGTGTGTACGCCACTCGACCACGGAGGTCGTCATAACTTTGAAAAGTCATATTGGTACTTGCCTGTAATGGGTTTGAACTTGCAACCTTATGCAGACAAATCCGTTTGTTGAACCGCTACGCCACCACGACGTGGTAAATGAACATAGTTATAAGTAATAAAAATATTTTAACGAGAACGTAAACAGTTAGAAAATCACAAACACGTAACCGTTTGATTTAGATAATTCACGTTGAACGTAAACGTAGGCTTGGTCCAGTTACGCCACAATCGGTGGCGGATAGTTGCGGGTTCCGGTTTCCACCCGCCTATTTATGTGCTAATATCCACACTATCCTGACTATCCAGTATCCAACTATTTACAATATCCCTGCCGACCGTTCGATTCAGGGGTATTTATCATCTAATGACATGAGTCTAGCTGTTTGGGATTCAGACAATGTCAGTACGGGTGTTTGAGTGTCGGATTCGTATAACGATGAAATGATTAACAATGTGACTTTTTTAATGGTACTTCTAGTACTTGTAATTTATTGGTTTTATTATTGCGGGTTGTATAGCGGGGTAGTTTTAAGGACGGTTCGTTACATACATAGCAGTTTTATTTAGGATTTTTTTCTTCACCACCTCATGTTAGGAGAATAACAAATTAATATCATCAATGGTTAGGAAGAAAAAAAATTAACTATTTTTTGTGTTTTTTTTTACCAGAGTTAGGAAATAAGTTGTTTTGTTTTCTATCCGATAAACAGAAAAAAAAATAGCATTCCAATATGAAAAGTCAAGAGTCTAGTCTATATAAAAACGGTTAGTGTTTTGTAAAATTCTTTTACCTGTTGATTATATTATTCTTATTTCAGTCAAAGTACCTACTTAATGAAGATTATTAGGATAAGTTCCTTGTACCTACCTATATTCTCAGGTCAAAGGCCATACTATTTTTTTCCCGCTAGAAAAACCAAAAGCACAAACCCGATTAGTTTCTGTTCACGTGGACAGTTTTAAAATCTGTCAACATTTAAAAATAGAATCTAAAAAACAAAAGAGTTTCCTCAAGTTCTTTAAACAGTACTTAGTAATAAAAAGTAAACACTACTAACCATAACAAAAGCTATGAACAAATTCACGTTTACTTTTTAATTTAACCCATTCATGAAATCTAGACATTGTGCCTTTTATTTAGAGATGTTCTGATTGTTTGAGAGTAGTACTACGGTACAGTCAGGGGTATAATCAATAAAGTGATTCGGGTACGGTCACGAGCTGAAGCGCGGACGCGGAGGTACGCGGGGTTAGGGTACAGTGATAAGAGGTAGCGAGAAGCGAATTAGCGGATATGTTTTCTAATACTTTAGTTTAATTATTTACATACTTACATCCACATTACGTTGTTGTAAATTAATAAAGTTCTTGAAATATTTCTATCTAATACAAAATAATATTAAATGGCTGAACCTGCAAACAAGTAAAAATATCAAAACAATATGATGGAGGAGCTGGGATATGAACCCAGGACTTTCAGCATTCGAAGCAGACACTCTACCACAAAGTTACACCCCCGGTGAAAATTCAGTCTGAATTTTATAACAACGTTCTTACGCGAACTCTCTGAACTAGCCTAGTGGCAAGCTTAAGCAAATAAAAAATAGAAATATTTTATCTATTTCGTCTATAATTTTATAATTAATTTTCCACTGGTAGTTCCAGAAGCACATACTACTACACTTTCTGCATCCGAGGACCAAAATGTTGATAACAGATATTTAAATTTTGGTTAATTGCGTTAACTGCTTCTTATTCTTCTTAGCGAGTCAATCAATAGTAGTCAAATTTTCCCAGACCAGTACTCAGCCACGCAAACAGCGATGTACGTGGCCTTGTATAGGCCCGCGCGAGTGCAGTTGTTTGAAACCTCTAAAACCGCTTCTGCTCTACACGAATCCATAGCTTTACCGCGTACGATGGTAGCCAGAAAACTCGCCACTTCTTATTGGATAATTCGTGATTTTCATTTTTTTTCCACTAGTCGCCGTGACAGGTGTTTGAACCTGTTCACGGTCTCGACATTGGGAGATCAGGACGCACCAATCGACAGCCAGTTCGACGAACTCGATTTATTGTCGATAGTACAGTTACACGAGTAATCGATTATCGTTCCGAGTAATCGATGGTTGTATCTCTATTTCGTGAATTTGGCATACAATTTTTTGATGTTGAACGAATTGTTCTTTTTTCAGTGTTTATGTTTTTAACTGAGTGCGAAATGGGGTTGACTCTTTGTTGTTTGTCAAGTAACTTGTAAAAGCCGTAATCGTGACAGCTACAATAAAAAGAAGTATCTATCTACTTTAAAATTTACTTTTTCCTTACATATTGATTAACGAGACCAGACAAAAACCATATAAAAACTGTCGTAGAGTCTAGTGTTCTATTTTTAGATGTAACACGTACATTCAATTAATTTATGAAAGCCTGGTATTAGAGACTTTTTGCTGTCACTCATATGTAAGTAGGAAATTGACATTTCGACCCTGTGTTAACTAGTAAATTGGATTGAGTGGGAAAATGTTCAAAGAACTTTTTAAGTGTTAAGTAGGTACAACTCTCAAAACGAATGCTATTATATACTCTCCTAGATAATAAAAAAAACACGATCGACTGCCAATTGGATGAGGAATTCTGTTTTAATTTTCTTCTAGGGATAGGCTAATTTAGAGAACGATGTATGTCATACCGTGGCATAGAGATTGGACTTCAAAAAAATATGGTATCTCTACTTCCACCCCTTTCTACCCTACTCATAACATAGTAAGGAAATTTCTGGAAGTCTGATTAATTCCGGTAAGAATAAGGAGGTGAATAATAAAACTATTTACATGCAGAAGACTACAACATCGCGAATTGTATTTGACTTTTAAACGTGCTGTACCTAAGTAAGTATAATATATATGTTGGCCTACCTACTTATGGCCTAGCAAACTGTGGGATAGAATCATTATTGACCTAATTCTTCAGTACCTATTAACTGTTGTCAACGTCATAGACAAGCTTTCAATCTTTAAGGTTTGACCGGTTTTTGCTTTTGTTATGAAACGACAACGGTGTAGAAATAACCATCAGTTAGCTTTTTAATTTAAGTACTGTATGACTGTATTTAAAAAAAAATATAATCTAGAAATCCAGCCAGCACAAAATCAGTCTTCTAAATTCAAATGCCGAAAAAATTCAAACAAAATAAAACCATTTCGATAACGATTGGAAAGTATTAAAAACTTCTTGGACGCCCGTTGACATTAAGTATTCGAGTAGACTCAAATGCTGATGATATGAATCTCAATTAATTCTCTTAGAGGCGACCAATTCGCACGGCCTCAAATACCCTGTACCGTGTTAGCGTTCTTTAGTGAATTTTAAACGATATCGATCGTCTCGCCCTACATTCTATGAGAGAATACGTGCGATGACCCTCGCTTTGTGTTTATTGGTAGCGTAGCGGGGATAAATCTTCGGCCATATGATTCTGGACCGATCGAAGTACGTTTGATAGGTTTGTGGGTTTGAGTTTGGTGGATTTCGCAGGATATACTTTCGAAAGTCGTAACTTAAGTAAAGGAGAATTTAATTTGTTTTTGTTTATCTTTTTAGTGGCTTAATTATTATTCGTGTTTGTTGCTCTTGCCTTCCATACTTTTAGGACTACATGTTCATACGCATTATTTCATTAAAAAATAAGTATTTATGTTTACTTCTACTGCTCTATTTACATATTAAATATTTATTAAAAATATATAATCTAACACAAACATACCAAAATATAAGCACAAATATTCACTTAAGTCAAATAAACCTAAGTGATGCGTTAGGTTAATCTCAACTTACCCCAAAATTAGGGTACGAACACACATTAAGATGGTAACCCAGATACTTCGATATGAATTAAGATATTCTAATTTTAATTGTTCGTAGATTTAGATGCTATGTGTTGCCAGTTCCATTTGTTTTTGGGAAACATTTCCATGCATTGTTTTTAATCTTAGAAAGAAGGTCAAGTGAATTTCATAAGATACCCAACCTAGTTAAGATTCACTCGTAAAATTTCAATATACTATATATTGCAACTATAGTTTGAATAATTGTGACAACTTATGTTTTTGTGATTTCTGTAATTAAATATTGAATCGAACTAAAAGCGCAAATAAAACAAAAACAATTAAAAGCTGATGCAAGTAAATATAATATATTTTATTATTAATCCAATATCTGGCGAATTTCATATAAATAATAAGTACATTATTGTTAAATAAAGATTATATTTTCTAAATAACAAAGTAATTATGGAACACAACATCTCAAACCCAACAACTAAACATTGTGAGGGTTAAAAAGATCATATCTGTACCGTTTAAATCTTAACCCTTTACTGAGGGTGGTTTTATTAATTTATTTACACGTGTATCAGCATTATTATACAAATTCCTGGCGTAATTGGCCCCATATGCAAAGTTTAATGTCACCATTTTGATTTTATCTTTGTTTAATACATTTAAGGGTGGGTCTTGGGGAATTTGGGTTTAAAATGTAGCTGTTTGTGCATTAAGTAATATGATATAATGTAGATGTAAAGTTTTGACAGGGTTATTAACCCTTTTTTATCTTGGACTTCGAAATCATTTATTGTTATTTGTGTAATACAATAATAATCGTTTATTTCAGGCAATTGACCCATGTTGTCACTATAAAAAAAAAGAAAGAATGTATGGTATTGACAAAAACTTTTTTTTCTACATTAGATTCTTACCAACAACTTTCTTACTAACATTACACTCTTACTAATGCCTTTACTCTCCAATGTAATAAAATAAAAATTTGTTATTTATTTAGCAGGCACTCACAAACACACCTTACAAAAAAATTCTCGCAATGTTTAGATTCCAGTTAGTTCCCTCCATCGACAGCATTTTTATTAAGAAAATTAATCTCCTGCCTGCTAAACTAATATCAATTTTGCATTGGCATTGTATTAGAATTAAAATTAAATTGGAGAGTGTATACACAGTTCTTATCTGAAAAACTGGGTAAAATACTGATTCTGATTATGTTTTTTGCACTAGCTAGAGGTACCTACACCACGTTGGAGTAAATATGAGCAAATAAAATGAGTTGTAACACCTAATCTCTTTTTCAAAGGTACTTACCAGTATGTTTACTTATAAGCAAGTATATAAAATAGGTACCTATATATATTTAATTCTCAGAAATAACAAAATTACTATTATTAAGTCAGCGTCAAGTAAAAATAATAGCCGAAAACAAGACAGCTATGAGTTACAAGCGAGCACATCAACATTCAGCGCGCGTTCTAACGACCCCCTAAGACTTATAGCTTTAATGTAGGTACAGTTTTTGTGGACGAATACGAATGAGAAAATGTTTAGGACGCAGATAATATAGAAAATTGTCGTACAAAATATATTAGTTAATTGTTAATTGATATCGTACTCGGGTACTATGGCATATATTATTAGGACAGCTTAAAAATCCATGCAAGTTTAAAGCCTGCTTCTCACGGTGCGCGATAAAGCGGATCTCTCCACACGGCTGACGACCACGGACCGCGCACCGTGGCTCTCTCACGATGCGCTCCGGTCCATATTTGACAGGACTGTTAGTCTAGTGGTTAGTGACCCTGACTGCTAAACCGGAGGTCGTGGGTTCGATTTCCACCCAGAACAAATCTTTGTGTGATGAGCACGATCATTTGTTCTGTGTCTGGGTGTAATTTATTTATACCTACTATGTATGTATTTAGAAATATTTATGTATGTTTACCTATCAGTTGTTCGTCAATCAAACCCATTTTTAACCGACTTATGGCCGAATGCTGAAACGTCACTCAGTTTTAAGTCACCGTTAAGTCTTGCCGTGCCGAAATAGCGACAGATATACATTTAAGTACTTTTAAAGTTAAGTTGCTTTTCAGTATTCAAGGGTTAGAGTATACTTCGACTCGCTAGATTGCGACTGACGGGCGCAACCGCGTCTGCGCTATCAAGGACAAGCCTCTTTCCTCGGTGAGTGGTGCAAGGTGATCTTCTATATCGCGCACCGTGGAAAACCGGGAGATAGATAGAGGTCTTTTATTAGACTTCATGAAATATATCGACTGTTAAATAGCCAATCAATACTGATAGAGTTTCCAAGATTTGATAGTTTTTTAATATTTACTAAATTAAAACCTAAATGCGGATTAGAAATAATTGTAGAACTAATATTAAACTAAGAACCTACACAATGTATCAAAAGTCCAATCACTTATTTATTATGTTCTCATGGGAGTGTAAAGACGTTTACAACTACTCTATGTGTAGCGTTAAATAAATCCAAATTAATTAAGTATTTTCTTGTCCCACTACTCAGCAAAGCTCTCCAAAAATAGCTGACTTTTCGTGAGCTATTAAATCCACACAAATTTTTAATAGTACTCCAACAGAGTTTGGACTATAAAAGTCCAAACAACAAATCGTCAATTAAAACTGTCAATAGCATGTTAGGAATTTTCCTTCCATGTACCAACATAGCATGCAAACATTAGCATTGGAATGAATCAGTAAATAAGATAGTCGTACATACATTAGCAAATTTATTTGCATGCCTATTTACTATGGCGTCAATGCTCTGAATGTTATTTTGTTGTACGCTTCTGTATTTTATAGACAGAAAAACGTTTCTTTTTCTATTTTATTTTTTCGGGATAAGCTCGACTTACTAGATTGCCATATGTAAAAATTTATAAACTAGTATTTGGATTAAGTACCTACCATTTTTGTTGGAATTTAATAGGTATATTGTCATCTACGTTTCGACACTAGAAAATCGTGTTAGTTTTGTTAAATAAGCATTAACATAAACCACTATTAAGTATTCTTACACACACAATCTAAACTCACATAGAGTATACCTACTTATGATAGAATAAGTAGGTACACAATAAAACAATCTTGTTGATTTGATCAAACATGGTTGCTAACTAAAAAGTTGACTGAATTTACATGGATAGTTAGGAACGTCTTTGTATGAGATTTTGAAATAACAGCCGGCATTAAATAGATCTAAAAAAAATAGACACAATTGGGTATTTGACTACTATAGAATTATTTATTTATTAACAATATTTCTATTAAAAGTATTAAATTGAAGCAGAACTGCGAAATAATATCAAAAAAATATACACGAATACAAAAGTTATAAGCTTTTAAATTTTATAGGTGACGCATGTTGTATCTCTTTTTGGCAGCCCCAGATTAGTATGGAGAAAACAATAGTGACGTCACATTATGTTATAGCTCTCTCTGTCTAATTAGCAATATTGAAATGCTTGTAACTAGTTAAATATGAAAGTAAATATGCCGTTTTTACAACTCGACATAGTTTGTAATATATTTTTTTTAAATGAGAAATAAAAATCTTGTCAAATACCCAATTGTACTAATACATCTTTTGAGGTACACAACCGCAATAACACAATTCAAATACGTCATGTTTAAAGTATCTTAAAATAGCGTAAACCGACCAATCGTAAACCGTCTAAGATTAGCAAACATCCAACTTTAATATATACTTTTTCTTCAGAAAGATTTCTATCTCTCAGCGAAAGAGCTTCTACAGAATACTAACAACATCCTGTATTTAAAAGCCCCTATTCACACTTTCCTAACGAATTACTTAAAGAAATTTTAAAAAGGACTATTAACACTTTGCCCTGTTTATTTTTTTCTTGAGGGACATTCGTAGCACTTTTTTTTTCGTGTCTGCAAGGGCAGGGAGTTGCTCAGCAAACCTAATAACGTGAAGTAATTTTTCAATTGCTCGTTTTAACGTTTTTGAACGCATACACCTTGTTTTTGGATGGTTTTATGCTGTAGGTGAACATGAATTTAGAGGTGTTTTATATTGTAATGTGTGTAGTTTAGTAGGTAAAACTTTGATTTTACTTCTTATTATGAGTAATTAATACGAGAAATAGACCCAATCTTTGTTTTTACAAATTGTGTATTTATTTCTTAATACTTAAACCTGTAACTGGATAAATTTATTTGTTCCATAAATCAATATAAAAAAGACCTGTAAAAAAAACTTAAACTTAATCTACATTTTGACAAAGATGACGAATATTTTTTTGATGCTTGTTAATTATTACTAAACAACTTTTCTTGGTAATGGTTAATAAGTCTTCTTCCTTTTATTTAGGCATATAGTTTTATTTATGATACTTATAAGTTTTAATTTTAAGTAAAGTTAAGATTAAGTTTAAGTTTAACATGTAACTTACAATCGCATATTTAAGAAATACGTATGCCCGTCTTTATACATATCAATGAAAGCCAGTTTTAAGTCTATTAGAAATAATGATTTAATATTTCTAGATTCAACCAAATGCAGAAATATATCTTGAACTGCAATCATGCCTTCAAACAAATTAGTAGGTTTTATCTTAAAGTAAGCGAGAATAAAGTGCCACATTCGACATAACACCATCCCGCTCCCTTCAAATTTGCATACAATTTTTTCTCCATGCAATACTGTTCTTTTGTCCGACGTCTGGCAACTTTAACAGAATGCCTTTTATTTTCTTTGCTATTTATTTTTTCACTTATTAAGTTAAAGATCGATAGATGTATGTAAATGTTGCTTAACCGTTTAAGTGACGCTAATAATGTCTACTTGAGTTAACTTAAATAACTTAAAGTTTATTCGCCATTTTATTTAGTAATAGATTAATGTTTAAGTATTGTTTTTACTTTTACACTATTTTTATATGAAAAAATGTTTAGAATATTTTGTTTTTGTGATGAATAACTTTAAATTAACATCTAATATGTAAATCATCTTAAGCTTAATAAACATGAAGGCAGTTTGATCGTCACTGCTAATAGTAACTTATGGCCAAATAATAAAACGTGAATGTCAGTTTTAAATCGCCGTTAAGTCTCGTGCTGTCTCTGTCAGTTTAATGTGTAATTTAGCGGATGATAGTCATTTAAGAACGTCTTAAAGTTAATTTACTTTTCAGTATTCGGAGCTATCTAACCTACTATTTTTCGAGGAGAATTTACCTGTACTTTTAAAAAGTCTTATTATCTTTCCCAAGACGAAGCTGCGAAGATTGAGTTGGTTGCTACTGAATATTAAAGTTTTAAAATCAAAGCTTTTAAACTAGCTATAATATTGGTAAGTTAAAACTGAATGCCTATGACAAGTTGACAGGCGCAGAAATGTAACAGACCCACAATTGCACGCATCAATGAATTGTTATAACAGAGCTAAGATGCTATAGAAGTAACACACACATTTTAGATGCACATATGCATTAGCTGTAGCCTGTAGTAAGTTATTAAATCTTCAGTAAAAGTATAAAAAAATATATTTTGTCGTAAGAAATTTCAGTTCTTTACCATAGACTTATGTGCTTAGATGTAAAAAGTTTCTTTAAAGTAAGTTAATAGGAGAAATATAAAGTTTAATAAATTATCTATTTAAAAAGTAAACTGGATCAACTTAGAATATTTATAAAATGCCTAATTTCAGAATATGTCGCAGCAAAAATGGTTAGAATAAAAATTCTCTTCAGCATATTTTAGTACAAAAATAAAAAAAAACTAAACAACTTTTCTCCAGTAAAAATTTTGCTAAAAAACTAAAACATTTAAAAAATAATATATTTATAACTATCTAAGCCATTCGTAAGCCCTTCGCGCACCCCTCAGAGAATAACAAGGGCAATCTTGTGGGTGACTTGTAAATGAACAGAAAAAAATAAAGTTAAAAAAAATGGCCGCTTTTGAAACATGACTTTTGCATTATGCCGTCCGATACGGTATCCCCGTAACAATAGTGCAGTTATCGAAATGGATTGTTATTATTATTTGTGAAAAATATTTTTGATTTTAATAAAATATATTATATTTTACAGATTCTTAGTAGGTATGGCTTAGAGTATACATAGACAAGTATAGAGTGCGCGCATCGCAAGTAGCCTGCTGTGCCGAGAGTAAGCAATTTTTTTACTGTAAGTACTAAGCTCGTTTACTGATTTATGTGATTTTCCGTGCGGCGGCAGATGTTTATGCGAAAATATCGATGGTTTCTATATTATTAGGGCATTACTAAGTTTTGAAATAGTTTTAATAAGAAAGCGCGATCTATTTGACACAAGTTTTACGATTTTAGTTGTTCATTACTAGTACCCACAGTTCATACTTGCTAGGCTCAAAAGTTTTCTTTAACTCTAAGGTATGAGGTATGAAAATATCTGAATTCTACAACTGAATACCTTTACAAAGATTTCCTCAAGGTGCGATGCTGGGTCCTAAAGCAAGGAACTAACACATATTAACAAATCATAGCCAGTGTGTAGAATAAATTACCCTTTGCTTTAGAAGATAATTATAAAATGCTTCACGGTGTGTAAGTTAAGACTTTTTAATGTGTTAATAAATAAATCATTTAAACTGGAGCGTTCAACCTTCCTGTTATCAAACTATTTTGTAAGATCTGTCAAACAACAGTTGTTTCTCCTAAATTCTATAGCACACCTTTAATATACCGTAAAATGTTTAAACACAGGTATCGTCCGACTTTCTAGGGCCGAATAATTGCTTAATCAAGCAAAGCCGTATCGCTAAGTCAAATTGATATCTTGATCATACCAAGTTCTTTATCTACCCACTTACATTTCTAGCGGTAATACTTCTAAATTTTTCAAATTTTTTATTTGAAATATTCTTAATGTTGGAAAGCATTTATGTAGGTATAGTTTTTACAAAATGGTTTGATCATAGAGTAAACATACTAGATAAGCATACAGCATGCGTATCGCTAGTAACGTACTGCGCTTGTTTACTGATTGATGTGATTTCCCGTGCGACGACAGACGCTTATGCGAAAACATCAACGGTTCCGATATTATTAGAGTAATATTAGGTTTTAAGATAGTTTTAATAAAACGGTGCGCTCTGTTTTGACACTAATTTTACGATTTTACATGTTCATACTAGTGCCAACAGTTCATACTCCATATGCGCACTCTATAGTTTAATATGTAATTAATAAAGACGTCAATGGAAGAAACTGACTGGAATCTAAACATTGAGAGTATTTTTTGTACAGTGTGTTGTTTGTGTGCCTGCTAAATGAATAAAAATTTTGCATTGACATTGTATTAGAATTAAAATTAAATTGGAGAGTAAGGGCACTGACTTGTGTTAAGAGGCAATCATTGGTATTTCAAGATATTTTTACCGTTGGGTCATTGATCCCAGAGATACCAATATATAATGCAGTCATTAATTAATATTAAAAACACTTGTCTACGTGATGCAACCCACGTTTTCATATTATAATTAAGATTACATAATAATTAGACTGCAATTAAAGTGAAGTGTGCCAACGACCTAATATTATTGTTAATGATTTAAGTCGTTAACTTAATTGTAGTTTTAATCTAAGTTATATTAGTGATAGGACGATTTTTCCCAGACATGGCTAATGGTTAGGATAAGACAGTCGTTCTATGTAAAATACTGGTGTTCATCTGAATCCGGTGAGATTGGAAGCTGACACCAACATAGATACCTAATAATAAATACCATCCATTAATTATCCCACTGCCGGGTACTCTTCTCATATAGAGAAGGAACGAGCATTGATCACCAGGCTTGCTCATTGCGGGTTGGCTATTTCAGATTCCAATTCATGAAATCCAGGTTTTCTCACGAGTTTTCCCTTTACCGATTGTTAATGGTATCTCAGAATAATTAAGAAAATACATATGACTTTTGAAAAAGTCACTTTGGTACTTGCCTGTAATGGTTTCGAACCTGCAACCTTGTGCACACAAATCCGTTCATTGAACCACTATATATAGAAAAAAAAATACATTAAAGTTAAGAACTTATTACTATATTATAACTTCTTGGTGTGCTTTTTGGAGATTAAAATTAGGTTTGATATAGGTATCGTATGGGTATCTAGATCTTTATCGGACCAGTAAATACGCCGAAAAGTACATTATATATATAAAATTCAAAATAATGAAAACGAAAGGTCTATCTATACCAACAAAAACGAGATTCATCTATTGGCATCTATAAGGCAGATGAAAAACAATTCGCCCCAACTAATAAAGGTAATAAAACAATAACTGAATATAATATCGACTCAGGGAGCACAATAGTATCTACTGCACATTATTGACAATTACCAGAAATTAGTCGTCAAGCAGTCTTGGTACGTGAACGAAACAATGAATGAATAGTGTTCGAGAAGGAAAACAAGCCGTTGTACCGCATTGATTGATGGCCGACTACTGTGGGCATAATCTTGATACTTGATGACAAATATCAATTTTATTTTGACAACGTTAAAAAAAGTCAAGTCGTTAAAGGTAACGGATGACTACAGTTATTTCAGACAAAAACATGAGAAATTAATAAAAATTTTGATACTTGAATGTACTACAATGCGGATTTTAAACCTGTGAATAAATTTTAGAGACCAATACAATGTTGTGGTTCCTACTTGCATGGTAAAACAATTTGGTATCTTATAGTACACTATAAATTGATACACTACATTTCTAACGCAGAAATTCATTACTTTGTGTATACGTAATCTTGATATTAGCATATTAATATAACTCGTAAAACAATGAATCTATATCGAGGCGCTGCGGAAGCAGACAGTAGGCGAAATACCTCTGATAAAGATACTTGAGATGTAACATTCTTGATACTTTAGTCCTACACTTTTCTGAAAATATCAATACGAAATATGAGACAAGTCGATGTGTGATTGACTTAATTATTTGTATTTTTGTAAAGCAAATACTTATTTTATTTTATGAAGTAATGTCTCCTTGTACAGAAATTTTCTAAACGGCAAAGTTAAATTCAATTTTTAAATTGTATTATTTACATACATATTATTCTACTAAAAACCATATTAGATTCTATTTATGTAAATCGGTCTAAATACATTATTAATATGTTATATTTTTGTCAATAATTTAGGCACCAACTTAATGTCATTGACTGCTTCAAAATGCAGAGGTAAAAAAATAATTAAATTTATAATTAAAAAAACACGACAATAAGAATTAAAATTTAGATACTTGGTAACATATAACAATAATTTTCATTATTTTTAATATTTTGATACTTATATTTAAAAAACCATCAAATACCAAAACTTCTTAATCTGCCTACATATCTTGGACAGACTCAGAAGTCACGTAACTCGGTGGTTGAGGCAGCACGTTCACCAATCATCTAAAGCAAGCCCATGACCGTATACCCATCTCTTTTCACCTCACTACTATGCAGTATTACCGTCTTGCTCCCACAAGACGAATCCATCGGGAAATCTGAATAGTATGAAGTAGAATTAGGTGCTTTGACATTACTTTATAAGGCGTTGATAGATTTTCTTTGAACCTTGTTCAGTGTATAGGGATTTAGGAGGAAAAATTTATAAGACTCGTGATAGTTTTCTTAAGGTGATGCAGAATTACTTTTGTAACTATCAATACAGTTGCCTATTTTTAACCCAACATCGTAATTTTTATGTTTTTTTTTATTAACAGTTTTTGTTTTTTGTAAATTGATTTAATTTATTACGTTTTAATTTATTTATAAGTAAAATTAGTATAGTGTTTTGGATATTCTTTGGCAGAAGATATGTCGTTAATAGCTAATCAGTGAATTTATGGCAATGCCACATAATCGAGCTGTCAGTTCTTAATAAGTGATTAACTTAACAATATCTGTGTATCAGTTAAGTATCTATAGGTGATAACTGTACCTAGTAATTACTTATTGTAAGTTCGGCAAGTATTGGGCAATTGGTCCAGATTTATGAAGTAGCTGCATTTCGCCTTCTGCTAATAATTGCCTATCTAATACCTGATTTTCCAACTCCAGATATAAAGCCAGATAGAATTTAATTTTAATTCTAATATAATGCCAATATAAAATTGATATTGGTTTGGCAGGCAGTAGAAATAGTTTTCTAAAAAAAATGCTGTCAATGTTTTTTTGCACTATGTGTTGGCGCACCGCCACCGGCACCGCCCTTACTGTGAAAGATAGATTAAGAAATGACGTCACCTATCTGGTGACGTCATTCCTTAGTCGGTTATCGAAATTTATTTTTAATGTTACTAAACTGTGCTACATCCCCTTCTTAGGAACCGCTACGTTATAAACATCCAAAGCATCTTAAGGGCCTACATTGCAAGAAGTTATTTTCAACAATACACCCAATTCCATTCCGTTACGAGTACGCACGAGTGCTTCCAAGCTATCGTTGTCTGCATCTCTTTCTTACACATTGTGTAACTGTAAGAAAGAAGGAGATCGAACACGTTCGATTTTTGAAATATTTTGAATGTCTCGTCGTTTCAGTGTTTATTGGATTGTTTTTTGTTTATACTTAGTCTTGGTTGGTAAACAGTGATTTAAGTAACAAACAAGGTTGATGACATTGTGGATGTAATGACAATGACATTGACGTTTCGTTGTGTCATAATATGATTTAATGTTTAAGAAACAAAAACTGAGAAACCTACTCACCATCTTGCATCGTCGAACATATTATAGAAAATGCTATTTTATTGCTTTTATGAACAAAACAGTAATTTACTAGGATTAGAATTTGTTTTTTTTTTATTATTATAATTTGTATTAAAAGGTTTCGATATTGACCCATATACATTAACAAGTGTGGAAATCTAGGCAATACCAATCGCTTGAGTAGAGTTGCAATACGACTAATAAAACGTATCAAAAAAAAATACTGGCTGAAAACAACTAAACACAAAAAACAATCTTATCGACAGAACAATATCCAATCTACAAGCTTGTAATCAAGAAAACAAAAGCTATGACAACATAAATAGCACAAGTTATGTTCGCAATTAACATTCGTTTTCAATACATTAACTACAATGTTTGTTTATGTAACTGTATATATAAAGCTTTATCGGTAATAATAGTAGATATTGAAGAATTTAATCATCGTTAAATTTTGTTAAATACCTACATAAAAAGGAATATAAAAGACTAGCTGTTTCCCGCGGCTCCGTCCACGGGGATGTCGGTTATCGCGTCAAAAAGTAGCCTATGTCCTTTCTCAGGCTCTAGACTATCTGTGTACCAAATTTCATTTAAATCGATTACGTAGTTTTGGCGTGAAAGCGCGACAGACAGACAGACAGAGTTACTTTCGTATTTATAATATTAGTAAGGATTATGAAATTCAGGCTGAGAATACGATAGTCCTAAAATTGGATGGCGACTGGCTGAAGAGAGGATAAAGGAAGCTCTACAGTAGAAAAAGGCATACAATATGGGCTATCTAAGACTGTTGTTGGTGACCATGAGGCAAAATACTTTATCGTAAAATAAAATTATACATTTTCGCACTCTTGTCAAAGCTAAAAGATTTTTTTAATACAGTCACGTCATCGAAAGAGTAAATGATTTTGTTTTTATCTTCGATTTACGATTTATCTACGATTTATCAGTAAAGATTTTAGTTCCAGACATTCTTCAAATTCTATTCAAATAAATGGTTGAAGCAAAAGCGCTATGGCAAGAAAAATCGTGTCCACTCCAACCCTCAGATATCGCCGGTCTAAGAGACCACGTACTCCAATTTTTCTGGTCAAATGCACTTCGAACGAAACGCAACGGGCCTTCGCGACCATCACCGATCTATCAACGTACTTCGCGTATAGAATGCGAAATGGGAAATTCGAAATCACCAATAGCGTTCGCCGATTTCAAACGGTCTTAAAGCCGAACACACGAATATTTAAATATCGAACGTTTGTCTTCGGTTTACAGATCCGATTTGTGTTTTCTGATTTCGGTTTTGCGTTATTTATTGCTTTGTTGAATTTGGACTTAATTAAGTTGGTTTTAGAGTAGGATTTTGAGTGTTTAAGTTTGTTTTATACGACTACATTTTACTGCAATTGTTTTAAGAATATAAACTATTTCCTGTTAAAGGTCTCTTTCGCCCATTGTTTCGGTTTCTCTCTGAACTGTCGATGATGTCATGTGAGGTTTTAAAAGAATCGTACATAACGTTTGATGTCTTTTATGGACTTATACAAAACTTTTATATTGTGTACGTATTATGTGATGATGAGTCATGCGGAAGTCATGAGTATAAATAGATACAAATATTAAACAAGATTTTTATGGTTCGCCATTGAATCAAATATCGATTCAGTTATTTTCACATCCTCAGAAAACGTCTCGAATAAAAGAATAATGAACTAAAGCGGTGCTCCCACAGTCAAACCACTGAACTGGTTTTGTGAGATATTGTATTATATAACAACTATGTAATGTTTTAAAAATAAATAAATAATAATAAAATAAATGAAACACAGTTACAAAATATCTGACAATCTACAGCCGAGATGTAAAACCATAAATTCTCTTAACAACCCTTCACTGCAGGTGGGTGAAAAATAATTTATTCAAATAAATCTCGCGAATTTTCGCAACACTCCGATATAGGAGGCCCCCGGGCGTCGTTTCGCGATTCTTTTAACTGCACCAAGGAGGTGACTTTTTTGTCGCTGTTTTAATGAAAATGCTAATAAAAAAGGCGGTGATGATATTTTTAAGAGGTTGAGAGTTTAAGAGTATTTTTTTCTGTGTATAAATTGTACCAGACTACTTTAATTTTACTTTTATTTCTATAATGCAAAAATATACCTCGGGAATAAATATTTTTAAATTTAGCTAAAAATTTTCAAGAGAACTGAATTGAATTGAAGAAACTGTTGAACGTTTTTTACTCATTCTAGTAAGCGTAATAATACTTATTTTACTATTCGTAAATTCTTCAACTAAAAAACAAAATTGAATTCTCGTTAAAAGATACGAAAAGCGAGAGAAAAATATCATTAACAAACTTTTCGTGAGTAAAAACAGGAAGTCTTTCTTCACAACGCGAAAGTCGTAAATAAAACGTGAGATAAAAATTTACATTATCGCACTTATTTTAATTTCGTTCGGCATTAATCATAGCGCGAAGTGTCGCTGTGTCGCGCGCCCATTTATAACAAGTCGGGTACTTTTTAATTTGGTGCAGCATCCTAAGGGTTGAATGTAGATTTCGTGATACTGCCAGACAGGCCATTTAGTACACAATTAGGGATTTTATTTTAAGAATATTGTGTATGAGTTTTATTTATGTTTATTTAGTGGCGGATGTGTTTTGAAATGTGCTTAAAAAGTTAGAGAATTGCAAAACCTTTTCGTTTTTGGTTTTGGCAGGTTTATAGAATAAACTATTTAACACAAGAAATAGTACTTTTGAAATAAGTACCTATACCTAATATTTTATTGTTAGTTAATTTTTTCTTTTATCTTTTAGTGACAAATTGATCATTATAATATTACCTACTATGGTAATTTATAATTCTATACTAATATTATAAAAAGGAAAGATTTGTGTTATTGTATGTTTGTAACGAATAAACTCAAAAACTACTGATCCGTATTAAAAAAAATATTTCGCCTTTAAAAGCTACATTATCCCTAAGTGACATAGGCTATATTGCTTTGCTAATAATACGAAGCCGCGGCTAGTCGCTAGTTGATCATAAATTTATCTAAATAGGTACCTTTCGAATTGAAAAAATATTTTTGTATTGGATAGTCCGTTTATTGAGGAATGCTATAGGCTATATAACATCACGCTACGACAAAAAGGAGCGGAGCATAAATGAAAAATGTTGCAAAAATGAAAAACCGTTGAAACTTAAACACGCGAACAAAGTCGCGGGGGACAGCTAGTATTTTATATAAACTATGACTTCGAATAACCATGGTTTTATATGACTTTGGTTCTAACATAAGTCAAGTGTAATCTATCTACAGTGTACTACATACATGTAGACACATTCATTCATTTAACATATTTTTCAATGTACAATGATGTGAGTTTTCGAAGGTTGAAGGAACTCTGTCGAAGGGATATTTTATCCCTAAACAAATTGTTGCTTCTAATATTCTACACACGGACAAGACGCGGCCTTACAGCTGTAGAAAAGAAAATGGCGTATGTAAGAATATTGAGGTTTCGTTTTGTGACTGCCTTTCCGATTATAACCCGATTTATTTTGATACTAATCAATTTGTAATGTACCTACACTTAAAAAAGTTATCAAACTTTCACCTCGGAATACTGAATCGCAACTTAACTTTAACACTTTCTTAAACGTCTCTATGTCGCTACTTTACTCCTTAAAGTGACAGACAGCATGAGACTTGACGGCGACTTACAATTGATTGATCTTTCAGTATTCGGCCATTAGGTGTTTCATTAAAAAAATGAAATTATCAATTGTAGGAACATAATACCTTCTTTTGTTTTTGTTATGTTTACGAAGTGCTGGTATTTATTACACCGCCATTATTCACTACGTATTAGTCCATGGTTTGCATACTAAAATAATATAATTAATTTCCATTAAATAAATATGATTAAAACCTTTTTCAAATAAAATTAAAAAGATTTACAAAAGCTTGTAGTTTTTGTGTAGTTTGTGCTATTTTGACGCAAATCATACCCATCAATAATACATGGTGCTAACATGCAATTTGATTTGATTTTTTAGTTTTACAGACTTATGCCACTCTCTCCCTTAGCTTACGGCTAGGGTTGGATGAAAAACGACACAGTGGAAATTAAGTCTCGCAAGTGAAAAATGGTTTAAAAGGTGGACAACGTTTAAGGGACATGATAGAGTAAACATGGGGTCCCATGGCTATTACAGAATGTAAACACCGTTTGAATTTGATAAAGTATCGGATAGTTGTTGAAGCGATAAAAATCTTATGTATATTTGTTATTAAGAATTAAATGAACACAATTTGGAAATGATTAGTCGAATTTAGACAGATTCTTTTGGGCGAAATTTTCAAGAACTGATCCATTTCCTGTGTCGGTAAATCCATAAGGCCGCGCGCACACGGACTGTTTGAAGCAGTCGGTATTAACTGGCGAACTAAGACTTCTAGGGCCGCCCTCAAACGGACTGTTTTTAAAAAGCAAGGGGCGGGATGCGCCCGTGACGCACGAGAGACGACGACAGCTCGCGCAGTCCGTGTGCCTTGGTCAATGTCAAATTTCTCGAGAATAGCCTGTAGCCTAAAGAGCTTTAATCAGAAGAATTAGGTTCTGAAATCCGAACCCAACATAATTTGAGAAAAGGCTACGCCGAAGGACTCCGATTGCCATATACTTTTTTTTTAATCTTAGTTTTTTATCCTATACTAGATCATAATTCAACAAAAACAATATCCGAGAATTATCAGCCATTCCCATATTTTCGCACCACAAACAAAAAATACCATAAAATCGGTTTTAGCAAAAAAAAAACATTTTATAGTCAACCGTGATGCTATCTAAAAGCAATTTGCGGTAATATATGACTTAATTCAAGACAAACTAACGGACAGACAAACGATTTTATAGCTGTGGAAAATATAATATATAAATCATGAGACGATTGCTATTAATATTATCAGCAATTTGTTTTACTTTTTTGTTTTGATTTGATTAATTTGTGTAGAGTATTATAAAGATAAAAATACAAAACTCAAAAATTTTATAATATGATTTGTGTATTCGATATATTAAAAAATAACTAGAGGATCAGAATCTAGGGTTTTTAAGGTTACAGAAATTTTAGCAAATTATAATAATAGTCCATTTTTAGTTTTTTTTGTGTCGAAGTCTCTATGTAGAGTTTTGCTGCTTCACCAAACCATGTGCCATTTAAATGTGGGGCTTGTTTCTTAGATTTGCCTATAATACGGCTAGAAAAAGAACTACTACTTAATTAGATGTCCGATAAATGACAACTGTCTTTATTTATTTTTGTTAAATACAAATTACTTGATATAAATAAATAAGGTTGAAGTTTGGTTGAAGCTGAGGTTTAAGTTTTTCCTTCTATTATTTGTATTTAATTACAAATATTCGCTCCGCATGCGTTAATGCGTAACAAATAATTAAAATAATAAATAAATTAATTAAACGGCAAAATAAAATATTGATCTGAAAATAACTCGTCAACAAATCTAGTTTTGCTACTCATCCCTAAATTAAAATAAAATATTATCAAAAAATCTCAGCAACATAATAAAATAAATTATATAAAACAAACACACGCGATTAAGCAATAAAAATGGCTACTGTTTTTTGACACCAACCCTGTTCCCGGAACATATAAAATCTACAGCGATTTGTTTATATCACATTAACGAGAAGGAGCTTTAATAAAGTAATAAAAATCCGAGAAAGGACGGCTAAGGGTATAATTTTGCTATTAATATTCAATTTTACCCCCAAAACTTCGCTGCCACTTCAAAGAAAAATCTTAGATGTTGATCTAAAGCGGAGTATCTACTTACGTAATTTCCGAGTAGGCGTTTGAAGGGTTACTCGTAAATTGTGTATGTGTGAGTCAGTCTCCGATGTGTGCCCACTGTAATTACATAGATGTTAACACTTAACCGCACGTGTTGCTCTACATTAGACTACTACTTTATTTTAAAATTTAATATTTTTACTTAAATAATTTTTATATTTTAACAGATTTGGTAATTATTTTTATATTTTCCATTTACGTTTTTTATGTGTTTATGGGATTTTAGGGTCTGATAAAAGAATATGTGGGTGCTTTGTGTAGGCTTTAAATTGGCCTTAGATCTAGAGCTGATGATATTGTCCATTTAAAATAAGTACAGTGTAGGTGTCATCGTCAACTTTTTGCGTAGGTTTAGTAATTGACTAATTAATCATTTTTTTAATCCGCCTTTACATTTTTGGAACGTAACGGTATAAACACTAATTAGATCAAATACAAACTTTTTTTTTCTGGTTATGAACCACATCGTAGACTAAAACATGTGCAGCCCACAACTATACAACTTCAGGGCAACAATTTTATCTCAAATTAACAAACAAAAAATCATAAAATCCATTCAATTTCACACAAAATACATTCACAAAAGAAAGCACTACCTTTCCTTTTCGTTAAACTATTTCATCTACACACCACAGACAATTCCAAAGAACTCCCTTATGGATTTTTTTTTCTCTATTTTCTCCTAAAACCACAAAAAAGAATACACCTGAGAGTTTTGACAGTTGATTATCGAGCGATCATAATGCGCAGGCGCAGATTTACGACGTCGTAAAGCACGGTGTAAGCGGACCACAATGGCTTGTTGACAAAACAGAGTAGCGCCCTTACTGGCCCTTAAGTTTATGGTCTTGTAGACTAGAGAATGGAATAGAGAGGATGCTGCCGTTTAAGGCAATTTTTTTTCTTTAATATTGACTTATATATTGCAATTGGAAAAGATTACCTTGGTTGCGTTATGAAATGGCTATAAGATATTCAAGCAGTTTGGAACAAATACATTTCATAAAAAAATACTGATACGATATAATTAAAAAGTATAAGTATATCATAATTTTAATATGTTTGCTTAGTAACTGTATTAATGTAATCTTTTAAGTAATAATGATTACTCAAAAACACGTTTCTCAGAAAAAAAGCTATCTGGAAAGCAAAAAGTTGAATTGCAAACCTTTTTAGAAGCTTTTATTTAGAAACTTTTTAGAAGCTAGCAGTGTTCGTATTTGTAAGTTGTCCGTCAAAAATTTGCAAACCATTTTTCGATTATTTGTTGGGTATTGACCTGTCTATGACTCGAGTTTGCATACTTATATTAATAAGAATAAGAATAAAATAAGAATAAAATTTATTGTCTTTACGATGTTTTCTTAACCCCCAAACTAAGCCAAAGCTTGTATCTTGGGAGCCGGTAATCAGGTGACAATACAATATTATAATACGAGCTAATCCGATGATGGTCCCCGAAGGTCGTCATCACAAAACGACCCAATCTCAGCGTGTTTGGGCTTCTTTGATTTGCCTTCACTGGTACTATGATCCTAGCTAATTTAAAAACTGGTATTTAAAAAATCATTTTTAATAAAACGTTATTATTTATTGGATACTGTCTTGCAACTTAGGGAACAGTTTGATTCGTAATTTATTTTAGATTCAAGACTATGAGCTGGTTGCTTCAACATAAATCGTTATGTCTGTTGACGTTAAATATGGCCGCTTGTAAGAGAATTTCATACAGACTTAACGTTGTCTTACGAACTTACGATAACAGAAGGTTTGAAACGACCCTAAGAGATTTTAAACTCGGAAGAATTTTCCTTTATCAAGCAATGTCGTATCCACTCTTCTCCCACACCATCTCATAAACTTATGACATTAGTACAGCAACCTTTGTATCAGTTCATAATCGGGCATAAAGACCCACCATTGATATTTTCCCATAATTTTGACAGTTTATGGGATACCATACAATAGGAACGGTAGCTGGCGCCCCCATAATATCGACCATATTCGAAATAAAAATTGTTTGTTTTTAAAGTTTTGGGATGAAGTAATAAAAATGAAAAACGATTTTATTTTAAGGGTAGAATATTGCTTTTTATTTTATTTATGAAATAGTTTAAAGTGTCTTGCCTTTTTTTAAATTTGAGTTGAACGGTGATTTACAGTTTTATTTCGTTTTATTTGCGATTTTTTTAGAAATTTAGGGTCTTTAAATTAGATCGAGTACTAAAATTAGGTTTAATTAGTTTTGAGTTTTGGCTTTTTTATTTTCATTATCTTCTAAGAGTATTGTCGTGATCTCAAAAGCCAGCTTGGCACGGTGAGCGATATCTTGGATCACGCCAAACGGCCGACGACCACGGACAGCCGCGCACCGCGCAGTGAGTGTTGAGAATCAAACCCAATTTTAACCGAGTTAAGGTATACTTCGCCTCGCGGTTGATTGCGGCGGACCGGGACAGACAGGTCTGCGTTATCACGGACGGCCCGTTTCCCAAGGTGCGGTGTAGGAAGATCCGCGTTGGAAGCCGGCTAAATAGATCTTTACATCGCCTTCATCAAGAATTGGACTAACAAATGCAAAACGCATTTTCGAAATCCAAACTTTACAGATAATTCGAAAATGTATTTCGAAATAATAATTTTAAACCCACTTTGGGTGTGTTTATTCTCCTAGTCGGTACTTATAAGTGAGTATAACAACACAAATGATCGGAGGTATTGGAATATGCATTAAATGGTCAATTAATGATAATCGCATACAATTCATAGAACAATCACTCTCATTACCATAGAAAATAATCTACCTATAAGGGCTATTTGCCGTGCGCGTAATTCCATACCTATATTCACTTTGTAGGTACAAACTATTTTTTATTCTAAGTAGAAATATTTAAACAATAAATTTATTTAATAGAATAATTTAGAAAACAAATCTGAGCTATATAATAATAAATAAATGTGGACTGTGTAGACTGTGTAGCTTAAGCACTTGTGTTATGGAATTCAGAGACAACGAAGGTACCACAAACACCCAGACCCGAGACAATATAGGTAGAAAAGTGTTTTTCTACATTGACCCGTCCGGGGATCGATCCCGGGACCTCAGAGCTGGCGACACCCCGAATCGTCATAATCTCCACCACACCACCACACAAAAACCACCACCACACCACCACCACACCACACACCACACAAAAAGTATCCACCTACATATATTTGTATATTATATATTATATATACAAATACATGTAGGTGGATACTTTAATATGACATTTATAAGGATTAGTACCTTAGTTAAAAGGTACCTAGATGATGTAAACCGCTAGTCTCCTTACAGGGTACACAAAGGACCGGACATACAGATACGATCGATCTAACACCTTCCAATATAAATGTAGTTCTAACAGTAACTCCATAAACACTGTTCCTGTTAACCCGTGTACTGCGACCATTATTGCAAGGATGTTATAAATTGATTATGTTGTTAAATTATGATTTTATCATTATTTTTTTTTAGACATTTCGATTACTTTGCAAAGGTCATCGTCACTGGTAGTCTGATGAATCTACAAAATTACAATATTAAATTGTGTTTTCTCTCATTATTTTTTCTCTCTTTTCTCTTTATGCAAAGCTTTGCTTTTATTTTACTGATCTGGACAACAATATTTTGTTTTACGATAAAATATTATAAACTTCACAGCGCGAATGTTGCGCATTCTCTATATTGTGCGAGCTAACGCGACTCAAACGCCATCTAGTTAAAAAAATTAAAACTTTTGCACAATTTATATGTACCAGCCAGTGACATGCGAAATTGCTTTAAGAGCTCCAACATTTAAATATATAAAAAGAGAAACGATGCAAATTTAAAATTCCGCGATTCCGATTGGCCAAGTTAGGTCGGCCGAATTTCTCCGAACGTCAAAATTCGAATTGTAACGCGATCACGCACTCGGAGACCGTTACTGCACATTTCAAAAATAGAACACGCCGGCCATACTGAGTAGGTGGACAGTTGACAGTAGCGAATCATGATACGCTTATTAATCAGTCTATTTATTTTATATTGCATATAAAATATTCAAAAGGCGCAGTCGGGGCGCATACATTCCTCAATAAAATGACCATAAAAAACTAATGCAGCACTTGGCGGTTTTATTGCGGTTCTTGGTACACATAAGTGTAATTGTTAAATTTCTATTTTAGGAATTTGAAATTGAGGAGACTAGTCTCTGTGCACACTAAAAATTATTTGTATAATAAATTCTTACGTATTCTAACAATTATTATAATAAAATTAAAATGTTACCTACCCAAAACGCCTTATTAAAAAGTATTTTTATGGCAACACACTAAATATGTACTTATTATACTTAGTAGAAAATATTTATATACAATTTTTTCTATTTACCAAAAAATATTTACGTACGTAGATAAATTGAACAGAGAACACATTTCTAACCCTACGCGAGCCGCATGCAGAATCAAAAGCAATAAAAATAAACTTTTTAAGAGAAATTAGGTTCTGAACAAATCAATGAATTGTCACGTCATACATATTGTATAATTTGTAGTGTCATAAAAATGCAGGGTGCATATACTCGTCGTTCTTGTAAGTCGTGAATAACAATCGGATTCAAATTCGCATATTATTTTAAATACTTATCATTGTAGGAAGTTAATTTTAAGTTGATTCATGAGTTAATGTACTTATACATGTAAATGTTTATGAGCTTAGTCATTCAACAAGTAGAAATCATCAATCATGCAACCGATGTTGCAAGTGTTTAAAAAAAATTACAACTAAACCTAACAAAATTTTTATTTAAGTTAAAAAACAAATTTACAGAAAACTTTTGTAAAAATAATGTGAAATAAAAACAAATATGGTATTTTTTTGTAAAAAAAATGTCAAAGAAATAAATTATGTAATAAAAAAATCATATCATATTTGGAACAAGTGCTAAAGCCAGAAGCGTTTATCAAAGTCCCTTGTTTTAAGACGGATAATAACAGACCAAAATACTTTGACCTTCGGCGTTACTAAGCTTTTCCCTTGTACCTCCTTCTTAGGAAGTGTTTGGGGAGGTGAGGAAGGTCTATACTTACTGGTTATGGGGTAAAACAATCATTTGTCATGTCAGATCTGGGCGATCTCTTGTCACTTGTCTGATGGACGCAGATTTGTGTAGTACCATCTATGAATATATTTTTTACTTTTTTATTACAGTATTTTTTTCAGTAAGCTCATTTTTCCTGTTTAAGTTAAATCGAGAGAGTTCCATTGTCAGTTTGCGGTAGTTTTTAGTATGATGACCAACATAGGTCAGAAAAAAATAGATTTTTTTTTTCGACCTATGTTATTAGCAATAATACAAAGTATGTTCTTATTACTTGCAGTAGAAAAAACATTCAATATTAAGTCAGGAAAACTTTTTTTTTTGTACTTTTAGTGACGAAAATTACCATTCATTCCATTCAAACTTACATACGGTAAACTAAACAGTTCCATATGCCAATTTAAAAAGTAAATAAATGAAAAATCAACAATATAATGAAAAATATTCAAATAAGAATTACACCCAACTCCCAAAAGCATCATGAACCCAAATTTCCAAATTCATAATCTTATAGAAAGACAAATAAATTCGCGAATGAAATATGTAAATTTTATTCCAAAGAAAAAATCTCTACGGAACCACAGCTAAGTGTAAGGCGCTACCGTGCAA
The DNA here is from genome assembly GCA_932294365.1 of Diachrysia chrysitis. Classification (NCBI taxonomy): domain Eukaryota; kingdom Metazoa; phylum Arthropoda; class Insecta; order Lepidoptera; family Noctuidae; genus Diachrysia; species Diachrysia chrysitis. Next base: position 8,154,129 of record OW028662.1, on the reverse strand, counting down.
ATTGGTTTGAAAAAAAGAAATAAATATTTTAGGGATCTCTTTGCGGTGTTATTTTAATGTTTATTTATGTAGCCATGGGGTTGATACGGGTTAATATTAATGATTTTGTTACTAAGGGTTGGGGGGTTAAGATTTTTTCTCGATAAGTAGAGTATCGGAAATACATTTGTATTTGTTAATTTTGACAGGGGTTTAATATTAAAAGGAGTGTATTTTATTGTTCGTATGAGACAATTTTTTTATTTTTATATTTTCATTAATACTTTATTGTACACAAAAATACATTTTTTAATATATTACATAATAAATGATGAACAAAAGGCAAGCCTAACCCAGTTTTGGGATTTTAGAGAAATTCTGTGACTTTGAGACAGTAGGTCGCCTGCTATTCTAACATCTCATTATTAACCTGATAACAATAATATTTTGATAACGTGATTTTACTTTTGTTTGATTTTAATTGTTTGTACCTAAATCTTTCTCAAAAAATTCTACTGAGTGCATTTTATAGAAGTATTGCAAAAAAACAAAGATATCTATTTTCCAAATATCCATCTACGTGTAGGTACTAAGAAAAGTAACGTGAAGGTATCCGTAAATAATTTTCCACGCCATTCCAACAAGGATGTTTATGTCCAAACATTAAATACTTATTCATTACTCATTGTTTGCTTCGGCCTCAATAAAATACTTTTATAAGTACATAGCAACAGCGGGTACCTATTGCCCAACCGTCGGATTGAACGGAAGCGGTAGTGAGTTCGATCCTGAGCTGAATATATAATTTGATTGATGTCATGCCTGTCTTCATACATTACTATAAAATATGGTTAGGAATAGTAAAGCCCGTAGTTAGCTAAATATATCTTTGGAACTTGAGTTTAGCTTGAAAGACAATTGAGATTCGTTGCAAGTAAAATATGTATGGAAATTTTGTAGCGGGTTTTTCCGGGCGTTAGATAGTATTATTTATTAAGGCTTATTATAGCAACATACTAATACATGATGTAGGTACATTGTTGCTGCTAAATTGCTGTCCAGATATATATTTTGTATGTAATCATACGTGTGTAACGAGAATGCGGGGCTAAATAAGCCATGTGAATTATGGTGATGATGAAATCTGTTTTGAATTTATAATTTATATGTTAGGGCAGGAACAATAAATGACAGTAAAAAATTTGATCATTAATTAAATTTTTTAGGGTTAACTTAAAATAAAACAACACAACACAATTTTGTGTCTTTTAATTATATACAAATCTTCTTAATGACAAAAAAGCATCCTCGTTTCACATCCACATTTTAAAAACAACTTCGAATCATCAAAACATATCAATAACACGAAAAAACATCTGTACAAGGAAATCAAACATTCCACAAGCATACTAACCCCTTGATACGACAAGGAAAAAGTTACAGCACTTAAGGGCCCCCACTTTAAAACGCCCCCACAGATAATAAAAACGCTTGTCTATGTCTTAGACAATAAGGGACAATCGTAAACCAACCGACCAGTCTAAGAAGACCCTCGATTCAACCCAAAATTATTCCTCTCCCTTTATTTTTTACTTTAAACATATTAGTCATTTAAAAACATCAAAATATTATAGTAATAAACTTGAAATTTTATGATCAAAAAGTTTGTATTAAAAAATACGTGATAAAAATATATTTTGTTTCATTTTTTTTTCAAGTGAATGTGTTTAGGATGTTCATGGCCAGAGTTCAGGGTATATTGGTGGGTATTTTAAGACCTTATAGTAGAGCAAATGGCTCTGAACGAGTCCCGGGGAGTTTAAAATCGTCATTACACGGGTAAAAGCGTTTTTACATGTTGGTAGGAAGGTGAGATGAACATATTTGTCGTTTTTTCCGAGGGGTTGGTATTCTGCACTTGGACTTATGTTTTGATGACGTGTTAGAGGTATGTATTTAAGTGAATAAAGTCGCTCAAACTTTAATATAAAAAGGCAAATAATTACGTGACTATTGCATTACAAACTCTCGATTGATTCTTAAGAACCAAAGTGCGACTCGTAAGAGCAATGAACAATGAATTACAAGATTAAAAATCCAAAAAACATAAGTAGTTCAACAAAAGAAAAAAATCAAAAAAATGGCTGGGCCTATAATATATTATTATTTTTATAAATTTCAAATAAAATTTGCGATATTTTTTAAGAAGCCAGATTTAAATACCCTTAGTACGCAGTTTCAGCCCATCAAACCGATTTCAGAGCTTATAAAAATAATAAAGCAAAGTAATCCTTTTTTCTTTATGTCGCTAAGGGCGGGTGCACACAGTCCCAGGAGTGCCGCTACTACCCACCTGCCTGCACTCGCCTATATTTATTGCAATCGTTCACAACGCCTCAACGGCTTCGAAATTGACAATTTATTTTGATTTTTATTTAGAATTGTTTTTTTATTTTGTTTAAATTGGAGAATGGTGCGGAAAATACGGTAATTTATCAACACTGAATAAAACGACAAGAGATTTAATTTAGGTTTTGACGCACGAAATGGGTTGTTACTTAAGTTACCTACAGATATAATTAATATTTTTTTTAATAGTTTTTCAATAAAACAGTAAATATTTCTTACCCGTTTTTATTAAAAATACATCTACAAATATTTTCAAATCGATTTCAAATATGTTAAAAACTTATTGAGTCTATAAATAGAGGCAAAATCTTTTTATCCCAATAACAACTTCAAAATCGTTATATAAACATAATATTTCGAAAGACCTGTCATAGGAAAATTTAAACTAATGGTGTTTCACCCTCTTGTAAAAATTGCGAATAAATAGGTGATAAAAATGGACTTACCTATTAAGTAGCGATCAGTTCCAGTTCGGTCCTTTTGTCCCTTAAGAAGTTTAAAGTCCTTTTTATGTAGGTAAGGACCAATATTTGTTTTATGTACGGAGGGCTATATTTTGGCGGTGGTAAGTTTTCGTTTTTTTTTAAGATAATGTTGTTATAGACAACCTAATTGGAGAAGTTTGTATAATAACTTTCGTGGGGAATATTCATAATTATTTAAAACTAAACGACTTAGTTCGACTCGCGACACCATCGCAGCCGCGTCAGCTTATGATTAGGGACTCCTATTGAGTCTGAAACTAGTCGGGCGATCCCGAGAATATGCGTGAGTAAGCGTTGTGTTTTAAATAATTATTATAATTGGAGAAGTATATAAAATACGGTAGAGTCATAGAGTAAAGATACATGGCATGGCATGACATATACATGGTTGCTTATTTATTTTGTAACTAGCTGTCCCCCGCGACTTTGTTCGCGTGTTTTAGTTTCAACGGTTTTTCATTTTTGCAACATTTTTCATTTATGCTCCGCTCCTATTGGTCGTAGCGTGATGTTATATAGCCTATAGCCTTCCTCAATAAACGGACTATCCAATACAAAAAGAATTTTTCAATTCGAACCAGTAGTTCCTGAGATTAGCGCGTTCAAACAAACAAATAAACAAACAAACAAACTCTTCAGCTTTATAATATTAGTATAGATTAATAATTTAATAACAAGCGATGCCCCGCGGTTTCCCCCAAATAAGTAGTCCCCGTTCCCGTAAGACATTTTCTCGTGACGTTTTCCGATGTTTGTATAGTTATTCTGCTATTCCGGGTGGAGATGAACCCAACAAATCAAAGGTCATGAAAATAGGTCCACCCGTTCTTGAGCTATAAATGGTGTAACTAACTCGACTTTTTTATATATATATTTGTAGATCCACCAAACTTTAAGTACCAAATGTCAATCTCTGTTTAATCTGTCTTGACCAGCGGATACCTACACTAGTACATAAGTAATAAATAATCTCTAGCTTTCTGAACTGAAACCAGACCAAAATTAAAATCAAACAACAGCGCAGTATTATTTTGAAACCTGTGTAACAGTCTTGAACCGCGTCTTAATTTACATATAAATTGTCAAAGTCATACCTCTAGCATCTTAGTTGTCGATTCTGTAGAGTGTAGCAGAAGAGGGTTGACGTCAAAATTCAAGGAACAGCGTTATAAGGGTTAAAACTTTTTATGTTCCAACTTGATAGTGGTTACAGAATGAAAATGGTCCTTAATTACTAACGAAAACATGAAGGTTTTATTTTAGGGTTAATTAACCTTTTAATGGAGTTTTTATTTAGAACTATTTAATGCACCCTTTTTCAACGATTTTGCACAGTGCCATCTGTTGAAAAGTTATCTTAAGTTAAAGTATCTATGATTTCACGGATAGCCGAGTGGTCACCACGCTAACTAACACTGTGCTCGGCGTGTTGCGGATTCGAGCCCCGCATGGGTCAAACTTTTGTGTGATCCAAAAATTATTGTTCTAGGTCTGGATATAAACGATTTTTATTAAATATTTGTCAAACCCCCTCGACACAAGGACTTAAAACCTTAGTGCGGGATTCATTTTTTGTTAGTTAGCGAGTAATTATATGGTATGGTGTTATACTGAACTTATGTAATTATTTGGAGGGATTTTTTTCATACTCCATGATATTATTAAACCCGGCAAATGAATTCACATTATTTCTGAAGCGCCAGCTATAGTGCATACTATAAGAATGCCTGTGATGCCATTCAAAGTCATTCATGATGAATGACTTTGAGTTACTTCACCATGGGATAATCGGCACTGTTTAGCTGGAAACAAGAACGTATGAAATGCACTTACTGTTTTACCATAGCACAAATTATTTACCATTAAAAAGGTTATAAGTTTACCATACTGCCATACGCGACGTTGAAAAAGCTAAACCGCTTTATATTTTGAATCCCAACTTTTCCCAAGATCCAAAAGATTCCAAATTCAAAACAACCTTGAAGATGGCGCCGCATTTTATCAAGATCATAAGCTCAAAAACAAACATAGTGTTAAAATTCACACGGCGCGCGACAGCCCTCGTTCGCTTTGAAGTTTCGCCGCGGCTAGGTAATCCATCTACGAAGAGTGGATTAGGGTTGTCGCAACATACATAGGTATATTGTAAAGTCCCGTTGAGTCGAGATTATCGAGTGTGTTGTGTCGTGGGATTTAAGTTAGGAAGTTTGTTGTAAAATATTTAACTTTTTGATCCAGTTTGTGAGCGAGTGTTTTGTTTTAAGAAATGAAGGCTGTCTATCTAGTTATACATATAAACAGCCTGGTAGTTATGTAATGAATGTTACATAAGCAATCTTTGTGTAAAATGTAATGCAGTTCTTTTCCACATTTTCGTCGACAGCTGTTTTTCTTTAACTTACAATGCATATACTAACTATAGTAAGGCCCAGCTTATTTATATTAACTAAATGTCGGCGGTGTTTAGCAACAGCTTCGATATTTTTTTATAGAAATATTTAAGTAAGAATCTACTTTAATCATTTTCTTAATACCGCCGAGATTTTTATACCTAAATAAGTTACTAAATATTTGTTTAGGCCAAATCTTGCAAACTGAATTAAAACCACTTCTCGACATCAAATTGAAATGAAATTTTGCATACTTATGTAAGTTCGGTGACAATACAATATTTTGGTACTATCGAGCTGGTCTGATAATGGAAGTGATCGCCAGAAGGTGGCCATATGAACTCTGTAACGAAACGACGCCATCCCCTCGTGTTTGGGATTATTTGTTTTGTCTTCATTAGCACTGGGCCTAGCTGATTTAAAAGCTTGTGTTTAATATTTATTTTTTTCATTTTAAAATCTTTTTTTTTAGTGCTAAAGTCTAATTATTTTTACTTGAATTGTCTACACCGTTTTAGATCTTCACTTAACGTCCCAAAATAATCAATAAGTACAATAAAGTTGTTCAGTTTTGACATCATTAAAGCATAGTGTATATTATATATACATATATAGTTATTGATAAAATATTTTTTATGTCAGGTTTAAACAAAGCAAGGTGCAAAACACAGAATGTCCTCACACAGAGTGACCTCGGTAGCTTAGTTGGTAAAGCAACTGGCGCGTCAAGCCAGTAGTCGCAGGTTCGAGTCCTGCCTGAGGTTTAGGTTTTTCTTTCTACTATTTGTATTTATTTAGAAACACAGAATGGTTTAGAAGGAGAAATGAAGGATCTTGGACCAGGATTAATGAAAATTGAAAAAATCGCTGAAATGAGCCTAAGATACAAAAAAAACAATCTCTAAATGGACATTTAGAATACACTACATACCATTGAAGTCACTAGATTCTTAACCCCCAAAGAAAAACAAATAAGCAAGTATTATCAATAAGGCTAGACACAGACAAATCGTCATTCAGTCTTATCTTGTATAAATCAACCCTACGTCTGTCCCAGTAGCTGCCTAATATGAGCGCTGTCGAAGGGCGCAATCGTATTAGAATAACAAATCGCCCACAAATAGGGGTCGACTATGAAGTCAGTCAATTTGGGCTTTTGTATCTTATGGATTCTACGACGAATTGACTGTACAAACTAGTCTATTATTTGGTAGATTTTGAGGAGCAAAAAAGTTTCTGAAATAAATGTCAAAAGGAAATTTTAATAACATGAATAATTTATTGTTGTGTTTTGTCCACTACTGGGCATAGGCCAAGTTAAAAAACCTACCGCAAAAACAACCTATAAAAACCTTCATATTTTGGCTGTCGTATCTCTAGCTAGCTCATCTATACAAGACTTTTGCGTTTAAGTTAATTATATGGTTTATAAAATTAAATAGGTATTATTTTTTTCCGATTTCAAAACCTCTTTTTACATTTATATTAAGCACCTCCATTTAACTAAGAAACAAATTATCTAAGACAACCATTTATTTACCTGTAACCCTAAAATATCAACATTAAAAACACAATAAAAAACATTACACGGTCAATTTGTACCCGGGCGTAACATAAAATGCTTAACCCTCCAATACCTACGAATTGCAGTTTTAATTCCTTAAGTGTGGCGCTCATTAGCAACGGTAGGGTTAATACCCAACCGACCCTGAAATAAAATTCTTTTGCCTTCTTGTAGACAATAAAAGAAATTAAGTTTTGTCTACGGTTTAAAGCAATTATGTTACAGAGGTAAATTGTAAATTAGATTTACATACTGTTTTATTTCAAGGCGTCTTCAAAAGCATTTATACTTCACGAATAAGCAAAATGTCAAAAATCTAAGTCATTTTGCTAATAACATCTTTTGTAGTATATATAATTAAAAGTAATATAAAAAAAACTAAATAAATATGATAGGTTTTAATGATGCACAAGCAATTTAATAAACTTAAAATATCTACTTATTTATAAATTAATGTTATTAATATAAAAAGTTAGTTACCAGTTCTCTTGTGCATAGTATCTGAAACAAGTTATTTAATTCATTAATATATTATCAGAACACTTACTATAATTAACAGCATAAACTTTTCAAAGCTGACTTACAAAATAATTTTCAATACGAATACTTAAAACAACTACTAGCGCCATCTCGTCGCGAATAGTAAAACTACACGACGTTCTGAACGCGTGTAGTCATTCAACACGGCTAAGAGATGGCGGTAGTGTGTTGGACGTGTGTGAAATAAAATATTTATCATGTAAAGAGAAATTAATACAGTAACTTAATTAAGGTTATTATTTATGTTAGCCGTTGTAATCAAATAGAGAAGAATCTTCTACGGTGCCTGTTGGTCTTGGTTCTTCGTGTAGGTAAAGTACCTAAGTATAAATTTTGTTCAAAGTTTGTTGCGCATAAAACTTTTGTATATTAAGTGTGTTACATAGACTGGAGAACAGATTTTTGTTTCTGTAGCGTTAATAATTTTATAATTAAAATGATCACAAGGCCTTAAAATGCAAAATAATTCAAGTCTAAATAAACCTACCTATAATATACAGGTATCCTAAACTAAACATATTTCTAGTTAGAGTCAGTAAGTTATTAAAAACAAAAAATAAATCTTTCATAGATAAAATAAGACGTCTTCAATTCTCAGCGGTCATGAACAATGGATGTTCTGTATGACTTTATGTAGAAATTCTAGCCCGCAGGGTAATTGGGGCCGTCGCCTCTTTGATATAAACAGATTTTGAATAATATCACGATTTTGAAGCATTATTAATTATGAAAGTATCTAAAATAGAAAATATATGACATTGAACCACTTATGATTTTTAACCACATAATATTATTATTTTTATATTGCAACCATTTTAATTAAAACTACCTACATGCAAATATATTATTAATTTCTGAAATACCTATTGGTATTTTTTACCTAACGCAGGAACCTTTTTTTAATGATAGTAGGTACCTGTTACTTACTTGAAAATTATTCAAGAACATTTTTACATTTCTTCACGTTGTTTGTATGCTTTTTATATTTAGCCACTAAAGAGCACCTCGCACATTCCGATTGTTCGCATAGCATTGATTTATATTCGACAATATTGCTACGCACTGACCCCAGTGCATCCGTTTAAAGTATTCTCTACTTAATTGCTAAGAACATTAAGTTTAACTTCTATTGTTTAGTAATAAAAGTCTAGAATTTTTTATATAAAATTTTACTAGATTTACATATATAATGAAATTTAAACTTAATCACGTTGGCAATTGAGTTTATAATAAATCTTTCATTATGTGGGTTCTTAATTAAATTTGGCTTTGGTTCTTAAGATGGAGGCTTCGGATTTTGTCTGTTTCTTGATTTAGTTCTAGTAGATACTTACGACTAGTTATCATATAAATAAACAAATTTACAAAACATCACATAGGTATTATCTGAACCCAAAGTAAGTAGCTAAAGCACTTGTGTTATGGAATCAGAGAAAAAGAAGGTACCACAAACACCTAGACCCGAGGCAATTTAGAAAAGTGATTTTCTACATTTGGGGATCGAACGTGGGACCTCAGAGCTGGCGACACCTTGAAAACCGGTGTGTACGCCACTCAACCACTCGAATATAATACTTAAGCTCTTCTATTTCAAAGTTGTACTCATAATACAATTATGTGTCTACATTTTGATGGACGTGTACATTCCCACGTTTTCGCATAATGATCTACGACCTTCGCACTATGCATTTGTATGGAATCTCGAAATCATTGAAAATTGCAAACAAATAACAATCACATATTTATTGGATGGATCATGATTGTTTGTGTCAAATAATAGCAACACTGTCGCACTGTAACCATTAGTTCAGTTTGCTTTATGTACCTATAAACTAATTTATTATTAATTTCATTACTTATATGCATTTCAAATAATATTATATACTTATAAAAATATGCCAAAGAATTACGACATCCAGTATAAAAACAAACTGACTGTAGGTATCTATAACTGTCCAGCTACAAAATCAAAATATCACAAAAAAAAAACACCCAATACATGTCCAAAATAGGTAGGTGCAATGTCTCTAGAATAATCTTTACCTGATCATACAAACATCCTAAAAAATCCGATATCTATATCATTATTAAAAAACAAACTACCCCTCATTTTTTTGTCTGAAAAACAAAATTAATTTCCCGCGCATCATTTTCCAATCACGCGAAAAAACAAAAAATCCCAGTTTCTTTGCCCCCTACATCAAACAAACATTAAGAAATAATAAAATGGAACACCTTAATCTTATTATATTATAATAACTCTGAATAACTTACAGATGTTTTCCTAATCGGATACTCTCGAATCCCCAATTTTTCATCATGGGAAATTACATTATCGAAAATTTGCATTGCCTGTAGCGCCATCTAGCAATGAGAAGCGTTATTAAAAACCACGGTACATTTACTATTCATATATCGTAATTATAAATTAAACAAACCTTTTCACCTACGACATAAGGTTCAATATTAAATGGTAAGCGTTGTGTGTAAATGAATGAGTGATTTTGTAAATACAGAGCAAGATTAGGGGTTCGATCCGGTTCGGGCCCTCTGCAAAAACAGTATGAATAATAATGTGATTTGCATAATATCGGAAGCTCATCTAACAAGGTTGTTTTCTTTGATAAGTTGCAGCATAATAGTTGACTTGCTTTAAACGAATTTTGCCGAGAATCTTTTAATTTTACATACAATATCAATATGTGGTCTTTAAGCCTTTGCAAACAAACATCATCGTAATTCAATACGGGTTTAGACGGTCGGATTTTTTTTTATTTACACGTCACATCGATATTAAAAAAATATTTGACATACCTATTTACAAAAATATTTCTTCTCATTTTAATTATGATGAGGATGATACAGTGAATGGAAATGTCGCATGACGTCACGTGTGGCTACAATTTTTACCCACATCTGACGTCACAAGCCCAGAACTTTAAAGCGCTTTAACTTTGTCATTTTTCATTGATTTGATAAAAGAAAAATAACGAGTTTTTATTTTATTTTTTATCTATCTGGTATACTAAATAGATATACAGTCCGCTCTCCTATTGTATGAGGCAAATATAAATAAAACATTTACTTAGGTAGAAAACTGAATTTAAATAGGTATCCATCTTATTTGAATATTGTTTAATATTGTTATTGTTTAATTGTTCGCACAGCCTGTAAACGAGTAAGTTGGGTTTGGCTTCTACATTCACCAGATTCAACTAAACACCGTATTTTACTCGGTGGCTCCAGACAAATAACTTCAATTCTAGAAACCTTTTTCATCCATATGTCAGCCATTCCATAACTATTTGGACCCTTGAAAAGCAACAGTATTACCATAGAGACTTCACTTGGGGTGGCCAGCGTAAATAAATAATTGTAATTCTTAATAAAACTGCCCTCTATCCGCCGGTAGTAAATTGCACGCGGTGGATACTATCAATAGTTGTAGGACGAGTAATATAAGTTGATACTTGATAAATGAAAATGAAAAGGAATACTATTGAACTTTTTAATTTAAATGTAAATTAAGTTAAAAAAAAACAGAACGTTTAAATATAAGCAGACCAACAGTAAAGTTAAAATAAGTGAAAATATATTACAGATATTTATTTTCACGCAATCTTATCTTTTCCTTATTATTAAAAATAAGAGTAGAGCCTTTTTAGTTTTTTTAAACAACTGATAACGATTCATTTAAAATAAAAACTATGATTTTGAGTAACAAGATAAAGCAACTCTAAGTTCAAATACATCTCCTAAAAAATATCAAGTATCAAGACTATTCGGTCTCACTATAGGAAGATAGAGCCATCAGTGGGTCGCGTAATGACCGGACACTTTACATAATTTGGCGATCGAGTGACCCCGGCCTACCCATCTGAAGTAATGTTTTGACCCACACTGACCCACGCTGACCCATGGTACCGCAATATGGACGGTTATTGAATTGTTGCTATTGGTTGGCTTGTTTATTAATATTATTTATTTGATGAAAAAAGTTGTGATGTTGTACCCGTAACAATATAAAGGTTACAACATTTCTCACATATTTATTCTACTGCGATTTGATAAGTTAGTCAAAATAGGTATGAACCAACATAATTTTAAATTTACTATTTTTTTTTTTATAGGAAAACGATATTTTTAATTTATATTATGATATATTTAAAATTGAAAATAAAATTTTTACAACTTAACTTTTAAATGAATATTATTTTACGGAAAAATTAAAAGTGTGGCCCTGTCGAAATGTGTATTACACTGTATTTTTTTACAGTTGCCCGTTTAAATTTTGTAATCACCTGTTAACATACATACCTACTGTCTTAACAAGAAGGCCAGAAAGGCTACTAATTAAAAAAAAAACAACTTAATAGCTTCAACACCGAAACAAAATCTTCCCAAACATTCCTTCACACAACAGTACAGCGAAAAATCTGTCATGGCTCCATTTTAGACTACTCTTAAAAAAAATACTCCTTACAGGACACCAGGAAAAACAGTAGAAATATAAGAAGAATTCTACCAGGTGGGTCCCAGCCCATACTGATGTTTTCGCTGGGGTATATAAAATATAATTAAATGCTAAACCATAAGTAAAAAGTGTGGATCGATGGACTTCGCAGCGGGATCCGTCAATCAATGTCGTCAAAGTATTGAAATCGCAGTTTTTATGAGTTCGCGTAATGTTCTGTACGTGGTTGTGAGGTAGCGGATTGGTGAGTCAATTTAAAGGAACGTAGTTGTATACAATTCGGCAAGTCTTGCAAGGAACAATTTTCATACACTTTATACAATACCGGCCTAGAAATGTCCCACTGTTGGGCCTCTTGTCATGTAGAGAAGGCACGAGCATTGATCACCACGCTTGCTCACTTGCGGTTTGGCGACTTCAGATTCTAATTTCTGGAATCGAGGTTTCCTCACGATGTTTGCCTTCACCGTTTGCCAATAGTGTCTTAGAATAATTAAGAAAGTACATACGACTATGAAAAAGTCACATTGGTACTTGCCTGTAGTGGAAATCGAACCTGTAACTTACAAAATGATAAGTGATATCAGCAAAGAATGATGGGTAATGCTGTCAACTTTTCAAAACCAAAATTTTCTGTTGACAATGTCCTAGTAGCAAACATGAATATCATCTCAACAAAACCTAAATATCGAACTATGAAGTTCACATTAATTATTTATGAACGACTTCATTTATCTAATCTATCTAAGTAACGTTTAATTATTAACGAATTTTTATAAAAAGTTTGTAAACCAAACGCTTTTTAAGTTTTCAGCTCCCAATCTCAAATATGTCTGTTTCATATTTTGATAGAACTCGATATCAACGACCTTGTTAAATAATTATATATATCATTCAATAAATCTCGAACCGCTTCGCTCGTCAATAAAACCATACGGACCTCACATAAGTATTATTACGTATTATCAAACGGCCATCGACTCCTGTAAACAAAAACAATCGAAGCATAATCACAAGAAATTCCTCAAATAAGAGATTTTATCACTATTTTGACAGTACACTCAGAGATGGCAACACTAACTAGGCTGGTATTTTATGATTCGTTTTTCTCTAAGTCTGGTTAACATTGTAATTTGTAATAAGAATTTTATAATAAATTAGTTTAAAATAGAGTAATAATACTTATTTATATATTTTTTTCGGAAGTTATATTGTTTTTTCTATCAACACGAAAAGAGTATAACTAAAAACTTTGTTTTAGTGTATTTTTTTATCATTTATTTAATGAGGCTTTTTGCACTGGTGCGCCAAGTCAGCCTCGTAAGGTAACACTAATTACAACAAAAATCTTATCACTAAATATCTATCCAAATTTTAACTTAATTAACGTCGACCTGTAACGCCTGCAACGACTCACTGACACCGTCATACGTAATAATCAGCAAAAACATGTACAATGGTAGAATCTACTTATGCCCTGCTCGGGATTTGGTATTGATTTAGTTTAAGAAGTGAAATTACATAAATAACTAAATGGAACAGAATAAATTAACACCGATGATTTCCTCGTAGTCAGTGTGACTATCGGATTTTTTTTTTCCTGTTTGTCATATGGCTAAATTCTACTCCTTGTATGATATATCTACTCCAATACCACAAGATATGTTACCTTCATAGCTACCGACGTTTAAAATCTGATCTTGCTGGTATATGTCAAAATGTTGTCAAGTTGCACTAATGAATAGTACAAAAGATATGATAAGCACGTAAGTGAAAGAGATAGCTATCATTTAAAACTTCCTAATTAGGAAAGTTTTGTAGAAGCAGTTTTGATGTCCCGAAAATGCGGGGGCTACTATATATGTCTCATTTTTATATATAATACTAGCTGTTTCTCGCGGCTCCGCCCGCGTGGATGTCGGTTACCGCGGCAAAAAGTAGCCTATGTCCTTTCTCAGGCTCTAGACTATCTGTGTACCAAATTTCATTTAAATCGGTAGAGTAGTTTTGGCGTAAAAGCGCGACAGATAGACAGACAGTGTTACTTTCGCATTTTTAATATTAGTAAGGATATTGCCTTATTCCCTGTTTACTACATTGTGTTTTTTATGAACACTTCAAAAATGTATTGTCAAATATCCACCTTTTATACATTATACAACTCACAGATATACAAAACGGACAAAACCGCATACATAATAAACGCATCTAAACTAGACAACTGCCGACTATAGTTCAGGAGCTCGACAACAAACCATCAATATAATCCGACAACTTTACAAAACCCTGTAAGTGGACCACGACAATCGAATCCTATTTCCATGGACATGATATTACCATTTAATAGTCCGGGATAGCCGGTGGCCACGCAAACGGCTATCGGAATTACCCGGGGACACTTTATGAGACATAACAGTCGACTTCTCGACTATCTGATGCATTTTTAGATGACTCGATTTTGGGTTAAGACAATCGAGGGTAGGTTTGGTACAAGTTAAAAAGTTTTGGGTCTCAAATATTAATATTTTTTTTTAGTTTTACAAAAGAATAAAAAAATATTCATTTTCCAGATGTTTTTATTTCGACATCAATATACCTAGATATCATATTATCTTTAACATTTGGTTAAGCCCTAGACGAACCTAAGGTCTTTAAAAAATTAGGTTCTAACTTAAAAGCTACCGTAGACTCTATACTTCAGTTCCATATTCAGTTAGTTTTAAGATGAAGCTGTTGTACAATAAAATAATAATAATATCTTGGGATAATTGACACACGGCCATCTGATCCCAAACTAGGCAGAGCCTGTATTAAGTCAATCAGACAACTGGTAAGCACATACACATTATAGATAAACGTCTTCCAGACACTGAACAAATGATCATTTTCATCGCACAAATATGTGTTCTGGGTGGAAATCGAACCCACGACTTCCGGCTTGACAGTCAGAGTTACTAACCACTAAATTAACAGGCCAGGCAAATGTAAAAATTCAACTTATATTATAAATGTATGTCTGTTACGCTTTTACGGCTAATCCGCTGAACCGATTTGGATGAAACTTGGTGTGGGATTAGAGTGGATCGTAAGAAAGGACAAAGGCTACTTTTTACCGCGATAACCGACACCCACGTGGGCGGAGCCGCGGGCAACGGCTAGTAAATAAAAAAGCCCCTGTTTCTGTCATTATTAAAACTTTTAACATCATTCAGTTTGTATGAACGCTGACAGTTTTATGATTGCACCAAACACGAGGAAGCAATTGACTAGGAATTTACTGTTTTAAGGATTAGGATGCATGCCTTCTGGTCCTGTGGGGCAACTGGTGCTATTGAAGGTACTATTCAATTCTATGCGGAAATCGAGAAACGTGAATAACAATTCCAGAACGATTGTTTGACTGTTTTATTCCAGTGTTATTCCCAAATGGTCTAACTCTATATTTTTCTTTCTGTATATTACTTATACTTACTAGTTTACACATTTATTTAAATACTATGGTTATAAATTATAGTTATAAATAACATTGGTAGGTACGATACTGAAATGTGTATGTGAAAATGAAATACAGAAATGTGTGTCAAAGGTAGCTTTCATAAGTATCATATTCTATATTATTATTTTTTACGCATAAACGCATGCGGAGCGAATATTTGTATTTTGCAATTATTTACAAATTCTATATAATAAAGAATGTTAAAGAAATAATTAAATGCTTCGTAGTAGTTTAAAAAAGCTGTTATTAATGAAATCTGTTTATAATTAAAATAAAAATACTAAACCAAACTTATTTCAAAAGACAGTTTTAATACTTTTTACCCTACCTCACTAAAACAGTATCCAGGTATCTATAAAAAAGGTAGACTCCTTATCAGACCTCATAATAAAATTACCATTACTTATCATTTATTCAAGTACCCTAAGAAACCCACTATGATCCACATCTAACATAAAACAGACCACGATAAATCGCCATAACTTGACCACTGATCGTAAAATGACCCCTCCTGGGGTCTAAGGATAAGTATTCAATATTTATACAATTGATAAATAATAAATAGGATAGGGTCATAGTTTTGTTTTTATTTCTGTGGGTTTTTTAAATTGGCTGTGTTCGAGTAAGATTTGTAGCTGAAAATAAAATTTGCAAATAATACCTACTCATTTCTTTTGATCAAGTTTATTTTTTATTTATTTATTGGTCATTTATAACACTAGCACAGAAACTCCAATGCAATGTTTTAAAACAAACAAGGTGCATTACCTACAAAACTATACTACTTATATATATAAAGTATACAGTACAAAATTACAAAATTTCAATTCAAATCACACTAAAACCTTTTAAATTTTACTTTCTTTATGTTTGTGTGCCCATACTGTAAATTTTGGAAGTTATGACAGTCGCTAACGTGCGCGAAAGTACATCGACGAATTTGAAATTATTCGTGATAATTAAAAAAATATATTAAATTAGACCTTTTATAAAAATATTTTCATTAAACTATAACTATGGTAAATTTTGACGTTAAGTCTATTTTACTCGAGCTTTGTTTATTGTGTAATTACCAAACCAATATGTTGCGACAAGTCACCGTAAATTTATATCTTCTTTCATATTCATCACCACATTTCATATAAATAATGCAACTGGTTCAACAAGAGCTTAATAAACACTTACCACATAAGTTTCCCACAATCCCAACAAAAAAAAACCTACATTTCAAAACATTAAAATCTTTTACCATTTCTCAAGTTACGACACTTTGTAAAAGATAGCGCCTTCTACGTTCCCTGCTTGCCAATTGGACTCATAAACAATTGAGCATCATAATTTTATATTTGAGTGCTGATTTATTCTATAAAAGGACTTAAATATGGATAATGTATAAATAAACTGTTTTAAACACACCCTGTATACGTGTTAACTTTTCGACTAATGATCTCGCGTTGTTGTAGGGCTGTCCAGTTTAAAGACGGTCTCTTTTTAACCGACTTCAATAAGGAGGAGGTACTCAATTCGGTCGGCAATTTTTTTTTAATGTTTGTTGTCTTATACATTAGATAAATGAGGTTGTGTGTGGGACACACCAGCATATTGTTTATTAGACTCTACATAGGTAAATTAATACCGCATCCTATAATTAGCAAAGAGCTGTTGTAATGAAGAATATATTTTAGTGTTTGCGGAATTTTTATAGCAAATAATAAATACAAAGAAATTTCTTCAATCCGCACGTGCAAACAAATAATATAAAAGTTGAATTTGTAAATGAATACGTCTCTATTAATTTCACTTTTGTTACAATATTTTCTGACGAGCAACCCTACAACTCGTCACTGATGCAAAAATCGGAGCAGTCCAATGAAACATCTCGATTCCATAATCGATCAATTAAATCGAATTTCTTACGATAAAGCGTCGGGAATAACGCGAATTTTTTTCGCACGAAATCGCGCGAACAATCGCGCCCCAGCATAATATCGGATAATACGACCTTTTTGCTATATCCGTTTTCTATACCAATGCACATTTTGCTAAACAACACGTCTTACACTGACTTTTCAAGGCATTCCTTTCCATACGACCAAAAATCAACCGAAAACACACGCGCTTAAAATACAAATTCAACTGCCTCAGATTATTCACACATCTTGACAAATTAATGGTCTGTATTCTAAGGGGATAGAGTTGATTATCGCTTGAATAATAAGGTTTTTAGGATGGTAAGAGCTATCTCATATTAAGGAATCAGTGCTTCATAATGGTTCGATTGCATTGTCATGAGAAGTATTGGAGTGATAGGAAAATGCCTTTTAAGGGAAAAGGTGATTTTCTATTATTTTGTATGTCTTTGTCATCCGGAGTATTGTGTTGCATTCATTGGATCCTTTATCAAAAGAAGTGAGACATTCGCTGTGTGATTGTATAGATCTATTGAATAAGTTTTTCCGGGGCATATGGAATGTATTTATGTTTTAAGATGGCAATAAGGATAAAAATCTGTCAAAAACTGATGTACCTACAAATAATTTTCATGCTTAAACTGAAGGTTATTTCCGTCAGGAGAAACCTGCTCAAAAAACTGTAGTAGGTAGATACTTTTCTGTATAAAATGTCTTTATAGTTCATTTACAATAAGAAATAATAATTACATTTCATAATTAAATTTAATCTTCCACTGGCATATGCTTAAATTTATGACATTGTGATTCATTAATTTAAATTTATTCATACAAAATAGAAAATGAATATTTTATAATAAATATCAGTAATTATACATTCTAGTAAAATATACATTTTTTTCGGTAACTTTTTTACTGTACCATATGACCATTTTGGTACAAAAATAAAACATTAATTACTAGCTGTTTCTCGCGGCTCCGTCCGCGTGGACGTCGGTTATCGCGGCAAAAAGTAACCGATGTCCTTTCTCAGACTCTAGACTATCTGTGTACCAAATTTCATTTAAATCGGTTCAGTAGTTTTGGCGTGAAAGCGCGACAGACAGACAGAGTTACTTTCGCATTTATAATATTAGTAAGGATTATTGTACTCTGAATGAGTACATATTTTCTTAGTTTAGTTTTATACTTACTACAGTTTTTTTTTCTTCTGAATACCGGTTTAGACATTACATTATACTTCGAGACACAATTTGTTTCTTGGTTTTCAGGAGCAACAACAACTTTTTTTTAATTTAAGTTCAAATTCAAAATAAGTTCCTTATTCAACTCACTGCACATTCGAAACTTAAACCACGTTGTGACGTCATAAAAACTTATTTCCCTCTAACTTATAATGAAGTAGTCTTAACGTAAGAAATAACTAATCCTTAAACAGTGAAGTAAGTCTGAAAAATCCCCAGCGGGTCTTCTATAACCCTCTGCTTGCTTTTACGACGTACAAAATGAGGGTAGTCGGGCGTTTTAATGGTGATAATGAGCGTCAACAAGATTCGCATTTCGTTTACTTCCTAGTTTGAAGTTTTCAACAGTTTCTTGTTTTAGACTTGTCGTTTGTTCAAGTCTTATACATTTTATGGTTGCGATATGCGAGGTAAATATGGGTATTTTACGAGTTTTTTTGTAAAAACGGCAGAATAATTACTTTCATATTGAGATAGTTACAAGCATTTTAATATTGCTAATTAGACTGAAAGAGCTATACCATCAGGTGACGTCACCTTCGTAATTCTCCATACTAATCTGGGGATGCCCCATACAAGTCGTCGTTTTGCGAAATAGGGATAGAACATACGTCATCTACTAACTTTAAAAGCTTATAACTTTTTTGTTCGTTTATATTTTTTGAGGTTATTTTGCAGGCCTGCTTCAATAATTTAATCCTATTATTAGAAATATTTTTAATAAATAAATATTTCGATATATTCAAATAACCTATTGCGATAACCTCAAAACTATGACCAGTTTTTCAACTAGTAAATAGATAGTATTTATAGTATTTTATTTATATGATATATATAATAGTTATTTATATTAGATATGATATTAGGTATGAAAAGTCAAAAAGTAAATACCAAATAAAGAATTTTAATTTGAATTCGTCTATCAAGAACCAACTTATCAATACAAATCAGTCTCTCAGACCACGATAAAGGTCTTATTACACTCGACTAAGGGACAGCAGTAAAAGCAAATTGGATTCGCTGCGCCCTCTACCGGAGGGATTTAATTATTCTTTTATTGCGGGTTCGGCAAGTGCTGATGCCACCATTCTGTAGTCTAACATGTTTGAAATTAGGTTGAAGGTGTCAAAGTACTTTAAGTTTTAAGTAGATTATTAAAGAGTTTTCTGTTAAATTACTCTAATTGAAAATACATAAATAGTTCTATTTTGATAGAACTATTAATGTATGAAAAATTAATAGAAATTTAATATTATAATTTGCTTGAATAGCCTTTAAAGTAATACAGTCAGTACCGACAGCAAACAAAACATTCTTCATCAACAAAAACACATAATTTTGCATACCGTACTCGCAAGTACCACCTGCTCAATAGAATGAACTCTGACACAAATAGTATCAGTTTGAGGTTCCCATTGCGCTCGTGTTCACATGCTGACCTTACACCCAATTAAGGGGAAGTCTATCGATACTAACATTAGAATTTAATAAAAAAGAAATGTATTTCAACCATGTTGATATCTGCGTGTTATTAACGATTTCTATTAGGATTTCTTATTACTTACTGTGGCTTTCTGTACATGACTAAAAATGTATATAAATTATACGTTTGATCGATAGTTTTATTCGTTTATTAAATGCTTTATGCACAATGTACATTATTGTATACAGGCAGACTAAATGCCATAATGCCGCCGTTATACCCTTATTAACTTTATCTCATACTAGCTGTCCCCCGCGACTTTGTTCGCGTGTTTTAGTTTCAACGGTTTTTCATTTTTGCATCATTTTTCATTTATGTTCCGCTCCTATTGGTCGTAGCGTGATGTTATATAGCCTATAACCTTTCTCAATAAACGGACTATCCAATACAAAAAGAATTTTTCAAATCGAACCAGTAGTTCCTGAGATTAGCGCGTTCAAACAAACAAACTAACAAACAAACAAACTCTTCAGCTTTATAATATTAGTATAGATAATGCTGTATCTTTTGTGGTGTACAATAAAGAATGTGTAATAGTAAAGCATTGTCTATCAGAATGTCAAATAACTGTACTTTTATTTCATTCATTTCATTTGGAAAAATCTACTCTAGACTTATTTTTCTTATCTTTAATCTATATAATATAAAAATAAAGTCGGGTTAATTACACCATTTATAGCTCAAGAACGGGTGGACTGATTTTTATGGTATTTGATTTGTTGCATTTGTTTTCATACGGAATAGCATTGGAAAACGCAACTAAAGTCATTTAACGTTTTGAAAGTGCCTAAAAAGACCTACTTGAAATAAAAATATTTCTTTTTTAAACTTAAAGTCTTACGGGAACTGGAACTACTTACGCGGGTGACACCGCGGTGCACAGCTAGGTATCTATAAAACAAATTACTAAAAACATAAACTTTATTATTTCAAACTTCCCCTTAACAATGCCCCATGAATCATGCGTCGGTACGTAGCGTCTATGAATAAATGTCGTAACCCTAAGCACGCTGCCATTACAATTCACCCGCCAAGATATTATCTAAATACTGGATAACTATATTATTATAAATGTATGATCCGAACATCATTTTGTACGAAATTATACGAATAATGAATGAGTATGTTCATACTTACCTGTTACTATTTTAATGTTGTGTTCATTTGAAGATTAATAATTTTTATAATAATTTTACAACTATACAAAGTTGTTTAATAATACCAGCCTATATGTCTCATGTTGAGAAGGTACGAGCATTGATCACCATGCTTGCTCATTGCAGGTTGGCGATTTCAGGTACAAATTTTTGGAATCCAGGTTTCCTCACGATGTGTTTCTTTACCGTTTGCGTCTTAGAAAAATTAAGATAGTACATATAACTTTGTAATAGACAATTGGTACTTGCCCATAGTGGCTTCGAACCTGCAACGTGGTGCATAAAAATCCGTTCGTTGAACCGCTAGGCCACCACGACATTACAAAGTTGTTTAACATTGTTCAAATACAAACTTTATATATGGTATTTTTTTATTTATGTACAGTACAGGGTGTATTTGTGTTATTTAAATTAAATATGTAATATTGTATTGGATTTTAGAACCAACTAATAATAAGCTATACTTTACACTACAATAATACCACACTCGAGACCTGAACCCAGACCTTTACACTCACTTAGACTTAACAACTATTCCAAGCTGCAAAATATTTTTTAACGTAACAAAATTATAACTTAAAACGCTTAGTGTTGATATCGGAAGCTTTTTTTATTGTTTTAGTTATAGTTAGTAGCAAGGAACGTAATAATTTGTTTGAACACTTATTAATTACATCGGAATACCCTTTTTCACAAATTATAGACACGATAATACTAGGTACGTAATATTGTAACTTGCAATATAAAATTATTTTTAACTGCGGCCGAAGACACCCTTTTAATTTCAGTTTTGCTAACCACAGTTTAATACAGCCGTTTAATCATATATCAGATGTAATAATTTAATTTAATTTTACACATTTTAAATTTTTTTAACCTGTTTTGAGAGGGACCTAACTTAGTGACCTTAATTTATTATGTTTTGCCCTAAGGAGAAGCTAGATAACTACTGTTGTACAACTTTTCTTATAATATTTTTTTGTTTTTTTTTGCTTGGCTTTTAATAGTAAAGTCTGTATGTACCTTTTTTTTTTTTTTATTTTTTTTTTATTTTTTTTTTTTTTTTTTTTTTACCCGGGGAAATCCTCATGGACTTCCTCCGCCCTGGGGAAGGCGGAGGAGTATGCCGGACTCCTACCGGCTAAAACCACCGGAGTGCTTCTCCCTTCCCTTATACTGGGGATCACGGGAACGCGGTGCAAACTACCGCGATCTCCAGTAGGGAGGCTCCTTTTACGGAGCTGCAACGTTGAGAGAGGGGAAAGCTTACTGCCTTCCCCTTCGCTGATTTAAAGAGGCGCGCGGAAGCACCGCACGCGCCAACTTGGGCCTTAAAATAGAGCAGCAGACTTCCCCAAGTCTGCCACCTAAGACCATTTAAGTCTGTATGTACCTAACTTAACTGTTTTATCATCATCATTATCAGTCCGTCTAAGTCCACTGCTGGACATAGGCCTATCCATGTATACGTGGTGTGTCATATGTAAATGACCTCGGAATGAAAGTTGATGAAAACTTTTCATGGTCGTGCCATATAGATTATTTATGTGATAAGCTTAGAATATTATTAGGTAAATTTTATCACTTAACTACTGTACTTGTCACTCGTAGATTCAATATTGAGTTACTCTCTTGACTGCTATGGCCTCACTTTCAAATCATATATTCAAAAGTTAGAAACAATACAAATTAGATTCCTTAAATTATTAGTAGATAGAAAAACAAAAATAAAGATAATTACTACAAGCTGTTTAAAATATGTAAAATTCTCCCTGTTAGTTTAAAACATAAATACCTAATGCTAACAAATAGTCACGGCAGTTGGGAGAGTTAGGTACTCAACGTTGAATCATTCCCATAAGACTAGGGCAGCCTGTGCAGGTAAATATGAAGTCCCTAGAGTAAATAATTACTATGGGGACAGAACACTTAGTAAAAGGATACCTTACTTAGTAAACAGCCTGCCCACCAATATAAGAAATATTAATAATAAAAAAGTTTTTTGTAAAACTTTAAAGACTTACCTTTTGACAAACATGTGAGTAACGAAAGGTCTTAACATATTATTTTATAATATTATATATTTTTAGTTTTAAGATATATATAATAAGTTTCATTGTTAAAAATATAATTAGTTTTAGTCGTCATGCCCACAGACAAACTGTGCAAACAGTTTTGTGGGGTTTTATGTAAAAGTAAACAGTCTAATAATTTAAAGAGTTTAATAAATAAATAAAAAAAAAATACGGCTCACCACTGAGATATATTCTTAACAGTACCTTAATAAATAAGACTAAATTCTCAAGTAGATAAAGTTAAATGAAGACTCAATTTCGTATCTTAGAAGCTTTATTAATTTTACTTTACGAGAAATAATATTTCATCATACAGAATACTAGCTGTTTCACGCGGCTCTGCCCGCGTGGATACCGGTTATCGCGGCAAAAAGTAACCTATGTCCTTTCTCAGGCTCTTGAATATCTGTGTACCAAATTTCTTTTAAATCGGTAGAGTAGTTTTGGCGTTACTTTCGCAATTATAATATTAGTAAGGAATAGACCTAATTACCTATTGTTGTCACAACATATTTGACACTATAAACACGATCTAAAGGCTTTTTAACCGAAGTAAAAATACTGAAAAACAAACTTAAAAACATCATATAACTTTTATAGGCAATAATTTAAAGCAACTAGTTAAATGTAACGGAATAAGTTACTGCTATGCAAATAGGCACTTAACTTGGCTCTGATTAAAACTGCATGTCATAACTGTAATGGCGCAGCAGTTAACGGTCCGTTTAACTTTAGTTGGCTTTACTTATGAGTTATTAGCGTAACCCACCGATTTTTAACATCTTTTTTGAACTCTTCGTATTTTTGATGCAAGTTATAACAACTAAAGTTTAAATAAATCTTCTTCATCTTTTGCGTAGCGTTTTTTTTTAATCTATGTTGGGGTCGGTTTTCAATCTTACCGGAATCAGCTGAATACCGTATTTTACACGGAACGACTGCTTATCTAACCTCCACACCCCATTTTACTGGGTAACACAGTATCCCATAGTACAATGTACTGTATAAGATTACGAACAAATAATACTTAATACAAAATTTATTATCAGCCATTTCTCCACAACGGCAGCAAATACCTCTCTATAAATAATTAAGTTTAAATTAATTAATCACCGTACAATGTGTCGTTCTGAAACATGAAATATAAGACCCTTCTGATATGAAGAAGAAACAGACATTAATCACTTTCTGATAGCGGATTCAAAATCCTTTCATCCAGATTTCATGACTGTTTACATAATAATTCTTCTAATAAAGTTATAAGAAGCCTAACCGGGGCCCATACTCCAGGCCCCAGTCGGGCTTGAAACTAGTCGGGCTTCTCCGATAATAATCCGTAAGTAAAGCCGTTTACTATGCTTACGGATACTAATCTTATAACATTTAATATGTCTTACGAAAGTTACTATGCAAATATCTCCTAATACACAATTTTTCAGAAGTTCTTAATATTTCAAACCATATTTAAAGTTCAAAACAAGTGCCACGGCAGACAAATGTAGGTACACTTTGAACAAATATAAACAATATGTTTAAAACAGCTTGTATTTAAGCACGGCGAGGGGTGAATAAGATTTACTGAACAAGAAATGAGTAGGAAAGCGAATTGTACGACAGTGGAGAACAACTGATAATATACAGTACAGACTTATTCAGTATATTTATTAAAAAAAGTTCCATAAATTTCTTTATGCATATTAGGTACACATATTTAAAATCTTCATTGGCATATACTATGTACTTTTTTTATGTTTTCAGGCTCCATTGGTCATTTGAAAAATAGTCTACTACACACCATTTTATTAACTGTCTGCAGACGATAAAAAATAATTAAATTTATCCCATTCTAAAAATTTAACCTGTGTACCCACAATTTTTTAAAAGGCTATGTAGCGATGATTTTTTTAACAAGAAATAGGGGTGCGGACTGGGTATGAAAAAGAAATATCTATTTAGTCCACCAGATAGATCAAAAAAGAAAAAAGAAACGTATTTTTTCTTTTATCAAATCAATGAAAAATGTCCAAGTTTAAGCGCTTCAAAGTTTAAGAGAAGGGGCTTCTGACGTCATTTGTGGGTAAAAATTGTAGCCACAAGTGACGTCACGCGACATTTCCATTCTCTGTATGTTCCTCATTGTTTGTTTAATTAAAAAAAGAAAAAATACGTATCTAATTAATTTTATTAATCTATGTGACGCGTAAACAAAAAAGTAAAAAGTTGTCCGCTTCCAATACCATCACACCGTACGATCAACGCCAAAATCTTTCTTACCAAAAGAATACCTACTTAAGATTCAAAATTATCTACCCATATTCCCAAACTCGATAACTCTAACCCCTATAAATAATTTGGCAACATATTAGCATATGTCGATTTATCTCGAAGGCTCGCCTAGAATTATTATTTATAGCCAAGCCGACCCCTCGCACTACATACATTCGCTAAATCCGTTGCTACATTGATCAAAGAGTAGATAAATTAGGCAGAGGGTTATAGATGTTTCTTTTGAGATATTTTGGGTCGGCTTTCAAGATTGTCAGACGTAACTAAAAGTTATTTTAGTGGGACAAAAATTAAAAGCATGATTTGTTAGTTAAGATATTGAGTTTATCAATATCAGGATTTGTGTAACTTGTTACAGAGATAAATAGAAATAAATAGAGTAGCGTGTTTGGTAAATTTTTGTCGCGATAAACGACACACACGCGGACGGAGCCGCTGGCAACAGCTACTAATAAGTATAGCATTTTTCAAATTAAATAGTAAATATCTAGAATCCTAGATGATTACGGGAGCCACGTAAAATAATTTATATCTGTATAATCAACTGTAATCGGTGTCTCTAGAATCAGTATGATTCATAAATGTCAAAATACCGAGCCATAGTGCCGTTTCATGTAAAAATATAAAAGGTGTACCACATCTGCAACGTTTCTACTCTGAACTCTATGCACCGGTACTGGCAAAGATTTCCCGTTCCTCGTCTATGCAGTAAGGGATTCGCTTTGATTATCCAAGTTTGATGTCTTGACTTGAATTTCTAGTTTGCATTAGCATTTTCCAATTTGTGTATTTGAATAACAGATTGAGACATTTTCGATATATTTTGTTAATATTTTGGGGTCTATTTGTGTGTGTTTTACAATTACTGGTTAAGTTAATAATGTAAAGAGTGCGTTTAACGAAATGCTGTTTATTTTACATTTAGGTAGTTATAAAAAACTATTTCAAGAATAATAGGTGCTGTTCCTTTCAATAGCAGAGATATTTTTTCAATAGACAGATAGATAGAGTATATCTTCCGTCTACTTTAAAATTCCATTATTAAATATTTAAAAAAATATTAAGCCTGTATTGTCAACAGTTTAATTCAAGCTCTTGTCGTTGGGACGTATAATACATGCGGAGTATTATGTTTTAAAGGAAAGAGGTTTTATCCAAAAAGTATGAACAGTGGTATGTCTAGATTCGTAGTAGAAAAAACAATATAAAGCCACACTTCAACGTGTAAAAACTAGTCTATTCATGACCAAAATATGCTTCAAACTCAGTGATATAATTAATCAAATTAATTATTCAAAGGTGTGAATAAGAGGGAGGGCACACTGCAAGACAAAGCGACTGCGATTACCGTTGACGCGCGACACGACAGCTACAACCGAGCTATTAATAAGCCGTATCAACGACAGAGTTAATTAAAATCAAACATTTTGTTTATCGCGCCCCTCTGGAGGGTAGGTTTTATTTTATTTGATTGATGAATGCCATTTAGTATTGTTGATTATTTTCATGTTTTGTTTAATCTTGTGAATATTTTGATTGGGTTGGTAAATATTTAATGAATCTGTTGTATTTATTGACGAAATAGTTGTTTTATTTTTACGTATTTGTCCGACTGTTTTCATTGATTTAGGCGCTTAGCTATTGACGATGAAATAATAGTCTGCATCTTTTAAACCCAATGATAGGTACAAAGATTTTTAACTACTCTAAGAAAAAAAAAAAACAGAAAAAAAGTTTGGAATTTCCATTAAGTACTCCAATATACCAGACGAAAGTACTAGTAATGATCTGTTATTGATCTTTGGATTACAAACGTGAGAGCCATTTATATTAAGGTTGACAAATATACAGATTTCTATGTATTACACAAATAACCAGTGGTCAATTGTTATGCCATAAAAAAGAAAAAGCATCAGTATCTATCCATCAGTAAGTATATTCTACTTAAAAATAACATACAATCTCATCAACACTCGCAACAAAAGATTAAAAAGACTTCTTTCATATCCATTCAAAAAACACCGACCCAAAAAAACTAACAGTAGCATCTCAAGGGTTAAACGTCATAAAAAAAGATCGAAACAGACAGAACGACTTCCATTTATCAGGGTAGACGCTTAATCAAAGTATCACAATGTAGCGTCTATAATAGGAACATGAATATTTATAAGTGAATTAGGCGCGGTCGATGCGACAAGTCGCATGATTGGAGTCGGTGCGACTTGCCTTAATAGCTGCCCGGAGCCTTAGAGTTCACTTGTTTTGTTATCTATTGTTTAAGGAAGGTTTTTATAAGATTAATTGATTGTATTATTCAATAGGATTTCAATACACATTCTTGACAAGTTATATTAGCTCGCTTTTAAATATTTGAAGTCAAAGTTCGAGTGATAATGTAAAATTTTTGTTTTAGAAGAAAACCGTTAGTGTTAGACAGTACTTACGTATAATTCATGATATCCTTGTCTATTAGGTATGTGCATAGTACTTTTTTATCTTTTGGTTCAAATACTTTTTATCTTATACATAATAATGTGTCTATTTATCTAACTCGCTCATCTTCTAACAAAATAAAATCATAGAAATGTGAAAAAAGGGTACAAATTAAAAAGCTCTGTTTTTGAAATTGGTTTAAAATTCATGCATACTCAATTGGTCACATCTAACAACATTAAAAAATCAAATACAAAAAATAATCCATTTGAAAAATTGTACAAAACAAATAGAAATATGAATTGTCCGAGTTGAATCCCGGTTTAATATGACGTTGGTCATCTGATCCGGGATCAGTCTGCTAATCCTGCGACTAATAGCCTAGGGTTGCCCCGGATTCGTTTACAAAAACCTATTAAACAACAAACAAACTTCAACCTTACCGCCTAGAAAATACAGTTTAAATTGTGGTTACAAAATCGTAATGTCCATTCGTTTAGATGGACAAGACATAGGTATACAAGTTTCAGTCTTATTGAGAATACGATAAAGTTTGAAGTTGAGTGCAGGGATAGTTGTTTAGCAAAACAATTTTTAGGGCGAAGGATTCCTCCCGTTGAAATGTAAAAGCATTTCTATGTAAGATTATGATATTAGGGAATGTGATGTAAGCTGTACTTGGAGACATTATATTTTATAGTTTTGGACGATTTATTAAAAAAATCCCCTCAATTTAGCTCCCTTAGTTCTGAGAGAGTTATTGAGTGCTATACTGTCTTGAGTATTTGAGTCGTAATATATAACCTTGTGAAATGATGAAAGTTATAAAATTTGTAGAGTTATATCCATACTCACATAAATGCTAAAGTAACTGTGTCTGTCTGTCTGTTACACTTTGACGGCTAAACTGCTGAACTGATTTGGATGAAACCTAGTATGGGGTAAGCTTGGATCCTGATAATGGATATAGACTACTTTTTTCGCAATAACTGAAACTCACGTGGGCGGAACTGCTAGCAACAGCTAGTACAGATTAAAGCAACAATCATTGTGAGATAAATTCATTTAAAACATTATAAACATACTTTTTTTTTATATTTGGTTTAATTAACGCCTTAACTGAATAATATAATCTAACATGATAGAAAAATATATAAAGGCCTTACATACGGCCTTCTTTGATTAAAGTCTGTAAACTAAAATATTATTTATTTTTGCATTACATTTTTTTTTATTATTATTTAGGTACTTCTCAAAAAAAAACTTAATTACTCTCAACAGACACCTAATAACAGTACTCTATAAACGAGCACAATTATCACGTTACTTTCCTTATTAACAAAGCCATTAATTAAAATAAAAACTTAAACAACATATGGCCACATTTACTTAAACACTACATACAAAACAAAAAATACCCATGCCCAAAAAGTATGCTCAAAGATTCAATATACCACCTCCTTTGATCAGGCACTCCTTGCTCCGTAATAAGAGGAAATAAATTACTGGACCCACCTAATTGGGTCCTTTATATTTTTTTTTCTTATAAGAATTTATGCAAAACACTTGCCGTGGACAAATTAAAAGTGCTGAAGAAAAAAAAAAGTATAAATTAATGCACCCACCACGCATCTGTTTTAATTATGTCACTGGGGTAGTTTTGTGTGGATAAGACAGCGTTTAGTATAAAATTACATTTGTAATGAATTTTGGTGTCGAATTATTAATGCGAGAAATTCGATTTCTCGCATTTACTTTCATTTTTAGCTGAAATTTTGTTAAATGACTATACCATATGTACTCTTCACCCCTTTTGGATAGATATAATCTTTCGGCAATACTCTGAATAGAAAAATTCACTATAGATCTAATGAACCTGTAACTGACTATACTATACACGACATATCAATAAATGTTTTAAATATTTAGTTATACAGCACCATTGTTTTAACAGAAATCTAATCTAACCTCTTTATTATTTACTTACTTAAGTTCATCTTTTTTCAATCCCCCAGAACACAATTACTTTTCTAATTTGATACTTACTACTAAGGTTTTAAAACCACTGCAGAATTAAAGTCAGGTCCACATTAAGCTATCGTTGGGGGCGTCTTAAAATTAAAAGTGAAGTCAAGAGGGTCAAACGGCATTGTAATCGCGGCCATAAATCTAAACTTTCTCTAATTGCTATCAAACATATTGATATTTTGCTATATATTTTTGCTGTAATAAGTTGATCTTTTTAACTTAAAGTGCCCACTGTGTACAGTAATGGCATAAAGAACATTATATATAAATATTTTTTTATTAAACAAATTTTGAAAGAGACACTACCTATTATATTTTTATTATTATAATTTTGCAAAATAAATACACTATTATATAATATACAAAAAATAAATACATTATTTTAATATTAATATAAATATTAATATAATTAGAGGCTATGATATAGGCAACGGTAATTTTCTATTCATTAAAAAAATATTTTAAAACTGTAGTGTACATATTATTCAAACACAGAACAAATACTCTACAACTATTATTCTTAGGGGTAGTAAAATGCCACACAAGTGACCACTAAGTACCAAAATTCATCACGCTAAAACAAAATGTACACGATCAGTCACGGTACGACGCATCAAATAATATTTGGCCCGAACTCTTTTCAAGCGATTCAAAGAAATGAAAGTGAAAAATACATATTCAGTGACAAAGGAGTTCTTATTCGTATGCAAATGACCTTAAAATGGGGACCGCTGGTATTTTTCAACCTTTTCACAGGCATTTTTGATTTTGGAATAGGATTTTGTCTGCGGTAGAGCTTTAGAACTCGGAAATGCGTTTTGAATTTACTGTTTTTTTTTTTTGTTTACTTGCTTTGTCGATAATGTAATTACTGACACCTCTTTTTTAAAGTAGAAAGAGATATGGCCTTTACTCTAGTAGGTAGTGTTTTAAGATTTAATTAGATTTTTTAATCCTGGAAATTAAACAGGATCACTTCTTCTTTAATGTTATATTCTGTCCCATTTTTTTAATGTCCGCTACTATGAGACAGGCTACCTATTGCTACGCCACGGGGTGTTAGGCCTCTGGGCGCAAAATCGAGGGTTCAAAAAAAGATTAATGTTCGCTTCTCTATTTGTCTGGCTTTCTAATATTCTAAACTGATTTTTAAACATGTGGAAAATTCTGGGTGTTTTAAAGCTTACAAGTCTTGTCCATTGTTGTTGATGTCAAAATTTTGTCAAGTTGCACTAATGAATAGTACAAAAGATAGGATAAGCACGTAAGTAAAAGAGATAGCTATCATTGAAAACGTCCTAATTAGGAGGTTTTCGAGTCCACAAAATGCGAGCGTTTACAACATATCTGCCTCATTTTTATATATGATATCATCGTTCGTTAGTCTTAATTAGTCATTTACAATCATTTGTTATAATTATAACTACTTTAAGGAGCAAGCCAATTAAAATATAAAATTGTATTTATTGCGTAATATCGAATAGGAAGTATCAGGAGTATCAGGTATTTATAAATAAAACTCGAATGTAAAATAATCTCATTCTTTTGTTTTCTTATATAGAAAACTAGCTGTCCCCCGCGACTTTGTTCGCGTGTTTTAGTTTCAACGGTTTTTCATTTTTGCAACATTTTTCATTTATGCTCCGCTCCCATTGGTCGTAGCGTGATGTTATATAGCCTATAGCCTTCCTCAATAAACGGACTATCCAATACAAAAAGAATTTTTCAATTCGAAAAAGTAGTTCCTGAGATTAGCGCGTTCAAACAAACAAATAAACAAACAAACAAACTCTTCAGCTTTATAATATTAGTATAGATAATTATAATCCAAATTAAGACATAACACAGCAAAACTTTTATCGAAAACAGGCGAAGGCATAAGTTACTAGATAATAAATAAAATGGTTATCCATCTTAGACCGGCGGTGCGCGAGAAATATTGCACAGTTTCGTCCCTATCGCACCCGTTTGTATCCCTATATCGTTTTTCTCTCTCACTCTTTGTAGCACGTGACTGGGATACTAGTTGCATGAAGTTTTCCCTCTTTTATGGCAATTTCCCATGAAAAATCACCTGGCCAGGTACAGTGGCGTGCCAAATTAGTTTTCCAGACGACTCATGGTACGAAACTGTTTTTAAAACTAAGGGAATTTTGTATCGATAAGATATTTATGGTACCCGATATTTTCGTAATACCGATTTCTCTTTACTTAAAGGAAACCTGTGAGAATTTTAATAAGGTATGTTCCTTGATTACAGGAAGCTATATTTATTTTAAACTAGCGGTTCTCCGCGGTTTCACCCGCGTAAGTAAGCCATATATTTTTTCATGTTTTTAAAGTTATTCTGCTATTCGAGGTGAAGACGAACCCAATAAATTTAGTAAATGAAAATAGTTATTAGATACAATTTCTCCTGATTTCTACTTTTAAAAAAAAAATTCTAAGCCCCAGTGTAATTACAGACAAAAATAAACATAACATTTACAATACGATCGCCATAATTTATCTGAAAGCTAACAAACCCTCATAACAACAGTATGCAAATACAAATTGATTAAAACAATAACAATAAACCAGAGAAATCGAATAAGGCATCGATTCTCGAGATGTATCGTTACGATTCGATCTTTGTAACGATTATTGTTCCTTACTAGGTAAGCCGTAATTACTCGATACTATTGTCTCGGTCGATTTATCGATTGTCGGCAAAACGATTTATAAATTGTTGTTTTAATTGACGGTGGAATTAATGATGGATATTATGAGGAATGGTATTTTAGGCGGTATGCTGCTAAATTTGGTTAAATTAGAAGCCGAAATAGCCCATTCAAATGTCTCCAGTCCTAGGCAAAACTTGGCCGCCATTTATCATCTTATCTAAACCTGCCTTGTCCCACTGCAGAGCAAAGGCGTCCGTCCCCCCCTTCCTCGTACTTCACTCCTTTGCTAGGATGGGCCAGTCCTTTCGGTAGGAATCAAGCTGATCTCTTCACGTTCTTCTCAGTCTACCGCAACAAAGGTGATTAAGTCAATTATACTAAACAAGCTTTTACCCCTGAGTTGAGTTTGGCTTGCTATATTTATTGTTTACTATGCTTTTCTTCACCCTTATCCAGTATCTTACAGAAAAAGCTTTTTTAATATGTAACCGTCTTCAAATAAAATTACAAGACTGGCCTCGATTTCTCTATGATCCCATATCAGATCCTAATCTGATGAGCATGGAACAAAAAAAAGAGTTTTTCAAATCGGTCCAGGCGTCTTCAAATAACCAGGAAACACAAAAAATAAATAAGATTCCGACTAATTAAAACGAAAAAAACGCCTCCTTTTTTTTAATTTGATCAATAATATCAAAAACCACTTATAATTTTGATAAACCTATTTGTAAATCGTGAAAATGGCACATGTACCTAACTATTAAACAAAGGGCACTTCCGAAACAGTTTCAATAAAACATTCTCTTTTGAACCGTGGGTTTTGCCAAAACTTGTCCATGCAAATTGAGGCATACAACTATATAGAACACAACATTTTAAATTATTTAATTTGTCAGTCAACGACCAGACCATGCCAAGTCTGTCACACAAACATTCATATCCATGTGTCCAGGGTAGATCTAATCTGTTCGGGATTAGCCCGAGTGTGGCTTTTTCATTATTTCACTGAGTGTCTTAAGCCGAACAGAAACGTGGTGTGAATACAAAGCGTATACTATTTACTGAGTAAGGACTTTTTGGCTTTTATTCTTTAGCTTAACTCGCTTCGGTTACTTCGTACTTGTGTATTTGATTGTCACACAAAAGAGTTTAATAATATTGCTAGCGGTTAGTATAATAATTAGTATCTATAATATATTGGGACAACGAACACACGGCCATCTGATTCAAAACTAGGCAGAGCCTTTATTATGGTTACTCAGAAAACTAATAAACATACTTATATATTTTTCTAAATACATACATATTATAGATAAAACACACCATATAAATATTAAATTACAATTTTAATTAAGTAAATTAAAGTGCTAAATAAAAGAGAATTCCGCATTTATTATTTCACTAAGGTCCTAATTATCCAATGGCAAATAATTTTTATTCGTGGAATAAAATTGACATCCGACAAAAAATCTCTCTGATGTCAATTTTGTCAAAGATTATAGAAGAAATGTAAAAAATTCAAAATTATTCCTCGAATAAAATTATCTGGCGTTGGAAAAATCATCCCTAGTAAAAAGTACCTTTACAACACGTAATAACTCCAAGAAATCAAGTAAAATCCCTAATATCTGTCAACAGCAATAACCTTTTGAATATTTCAGTTGTTTTTTCCATTAAAATAGATGATGTCCATCAATACAGTTAATATCGAGATTGGTATCAATGACCAATGTGTCGGCATCTTACAGTAAGTGGCGAGCGCGCGCCACGTCAAATTATACCTTGCCGCACGTAATTGTGATTGGATTTTGTGTCTTTTTTACCATTTTTTAGGGTTCTGTATGTGTAATATATTGTAGCAGGCTTTTTCGGTAAGTTAGAAGGGAAATTTTAATATTAAGAATATAGTTATGTAGTTGTTTTATCATATGCTAACATAGTTATTTATTTTTGCTAAAGATAATATATGTAAAATATAGTCTTCTAGTTCTTTTATTATTCCTAAGCCTTAAAATAAAATGTTCATCAAGCAT
This sequence comes from Diachrysia chrysitis, assembly GCA_932294365.1. NCBI lineage: Eukaryota > Metazoa > Arthropoda > Insecta > Lepidoptera > Noctuidae > Diachrysia > Diachrysia chrysitis. The sequence goes on along the minus strand of OW028662.1, from coordinate 8,119,480 downwards.
AAAAAATGTGTCGCTAGATAAATCAGTAAAGTTCCAATGCCTTAAATTAAACTATGAATACGAAACCGACCAAATCAAATCCGACTCGATCCTACCATTCTATGTTTACCTGACTTTTTTCACATCTAAACCCTTTGTTTCGTTCGTGAGAACACTGGATCGGAAATTACCATTTTTAGATATTGGATTATCGTCATCCACTGGATTTGAGGTTATTTAAAAACTCGATCGCCAGAATCGATTCGGAATATCGAATAACACGATTTGGGCGGTGTCGTGCGATGTACCGATCGGTGTTATTTTGTAGAATTTGAATAATTTGCTAACTTACCGGCTGTTGACTGATGCCGCGTTCGATACGCCATCTACTGATGGTTTCCTGAAACAAAAAGAAGTTAATTAGGCATGGACCACATAATGGGAGTTTTATAAAGACTTGTATTTATACGCAGGTTTCAGTGTTTTAAATTGTTAATTACAAATATTCAAATGAAGAAACTGGCTGGTTATTTATTGTATTACATCATGGAACATCGAAGTTTGATCCCAATATGAAATTTGAAAGTAACTAATCCCGCCCAGAGATCACAATTATTCACAATTTAGACAAAGTAACTTTTATTAATACACTTTTTTTATCTATTTTCGCTAAATTAGTCGTCACTAAAATCGTCGTGATGGCCTAGCGGTTAAATGAAAGGATTTGTGTGCAAAAGGTTGTTTCTTAATTATTCTATGACATCAAAGACAATCGGTGAAGGAAAATATCGTGAGCAAACATGAATTCCAAAAATTGGAATCTGAAATGTCCAACCCGCAATGAGCAAGCGTGGTGATCAATGCTCGTGCCTTCTTTACATGAGAAGAGGCCTGTGCACAGCAGTGGGACATTTATAGGCCAGTATTATAGTAAAGTAGTAGATTTGATAATCTTAATTCGATCGACCCAACCAAACTACTTAGATCAAAGTGTTCATTATGCGATCGCAACTGTATAGGGTTCCGTACAAAGGTTGCTAATCAAGATGAATTCTCCAAGGTCTGAATTCTTCTTTTGCTGTGTCGCCTTTTCTCAATGTTACACAAGGAGTCCAGACTTATAGAGTTCATCTGAATACCAATAATAATTTTACATTGACTGTTTATCTGACAAGCATAACCCATTTACTAGCTCATACAATATCCCTTCATAATAATGGCTGAGAACATTTTCAACTACTTTTCTAATGAAATCAAAATACCTATCATACTTACATCCAGTAAGGATCTGTGAGGCTGGAACTGGCTCCATAATGAGGAGCAAGATGGTATGGACTGCAGTAGTTTACCATAGGAACTGCATACATTTTACTTCAAAACTATTTTAATTATTGCTCTTCAAATTTATATGGAGCGTAGTTTGTAGAACATCTGGAGGAATTTAGAATTATTATGTAAGGTTGTGTTTTTCATAGAATTAGAATATAAAGTGATGTACCGTTTATTAAATTTTCATTTTAAAAGACTCAAATTAAGTTAGAGAGAATATTCCATTTTCGGAGTTTTTTAATACGCACGAACTCTCTAGTTTTTATGCTAGTTAATGTACCTACATAGATCATTTAAAGAATCTTTATACATACTTCTTGATACACATAACATAGCCTAGTGTTTCCTTGTGTCCAATAAGGTAAAGCTTTAAGCACATTCGTATATTTTAATTTTTACATCTAGAAGATGCTGCTCCGCCCGCGTGGATGTCGGTTATTGCAGCAAAAAGTAGCCTATATCCTTCCTTAGTATCCAAGTTTACCGCATACCACGTTTCATCACGTCTGTCATCGGTTTATTCATCGTGAAAGCGTAATAGACAGACAGACAAAGTTACTTTCGAATTTATAATATTAGCTTGAATGTATGGATTGATATGGATAGAATTAATCAAAAACAACTATCGACCCGCCCCCCCTTTTTACGGTTAAATTTCTAACATTACTAATCTTTGAATTTGTCTGCGTTTTTGTACTATAATATGCATGTATTATACACATAAAGCTTCCTCTTGAACCACACTATTTATTTGCTGAAAATTTCATTAAAATCCGTTGGTTAGTTTGCGACTTTGTTTTATACTATGTAAAGTTAAGTTGTGATCAAAGATTTCATTCTATCAGTTGCACAATTGTTTGCTACATAAGAAGCTAGTTAAGACTGTTGCGTACAATTACAAAACTTATGTAAATAAGCATAATAGTCAACAAACTTAAACGAAGTAACGACAAAAACGTTTACATTCCTCGGCTTTTGAAAATGCCGCGAGCGTTACTAAATAGAGTCTAGTTGACAGAAAGCCGACGGGACCCGATGTGAGCCGAAGCGAATCATACAATAGTTCCACTTAAGGCCCACAGATGTCGTTAGCGCCCGCTGCGCCCGCGCCGCTGCATGCAGAGATTAGAAATTAGTATTCGTATTACAGTTACGTTTAGATTTTTTTTGCAAATTTTAACTGTTTTGGACTTTTTTACTACTATAAATACACAAGTACCTTATACATTTATTATACCTTAAGGCACCATTTCTCTATTGCTGTTATAAAAAAAATTGTTTCTCTTCTCTCATGTTATATCTATTTTGACCTAAACAGCTCATAAAACGCTTACTAAGTTGGTCAAAAAGAATACGTGCCTACTATTTTATATGTGAAAAAAAAACAGATAAATTGTGATATCTCGTCTGCAACTGTACTTATTAAGTACTGTACATACTTCGCTTACTGTATTCATAACAGACCTCTTAACTAGGTACCCACTAAGGCTCGACACAAACTGGAAACCAACCACAGCCACACTCGCATACAACACTATAGCAGACAAATCTATGAAAAAGTGTGTTAAGTCGCTATCGCTGGCCACCGCTGGCCCGTTTGCGGCGAGCCTAATACTTATGATGAGATCCAAGGGGGGTAGCACGGTGATTGGTGAAAAAACTCAGCTCTCACAAGTAACGCATAAGAACGAATGTTTTTTACTGTACCTATTTAACTTGATTATTTACGCGACCACTTTGATGTTTGACTGTACTTTGTGGACGGTATTAGGTTCTTGATACTTGCATCGTACTCTACTAATTAAATTTAATATATTTTATTTAAATTTTTGATTTTAATTAATTTTTAATAAAAATATATATATTTTACATTGTAATTTTATTTTGAGACAATCATTGGCAGTGGTTTGAGACGAAGAGCTGAAGATCGAGCTCATTGGTGTGCCATAGGAGAGGCCTATGTCCAGCAGTGGACGAACAGGCTGATGATCATATTGATGATGATGAATCATTGCTCTTCAAAATACCTAAAATACTGCATTACGTGTTTTTCGAAGTCTTTTGTTTTATTTAGAGTTGTCACTTATAGAAACACTTAATAGTACCTACATTTTTTTCTTAATGGAACCGATCTACTGAAATTAAAGCTAAAACCGCTATGCTACTTCACAAAATAATCAATTCACAATCACTGGAATAAAACAGACTACCACCGATCAAAACCTCTCGCTCCACAAACAAATTGACCAATCACAAATCGATCACAAATGGATGCCGGTAATCGTATCGATTTACTTTTACACGATTCTATTCCGACTCGATTCTCGATTGTTTCCGAATCGCGGCGAGTTCAATCGAACGCGCGCTACATTCGTCATGGAAAATGTTTGACGGAATTAAAAACTTTTTTTTTACCTAGTTAAGTTCCCTTTTTGGTAGCAGTCAATTAAAAATTTACAATAGTAGATGTTTAGGAACTACTTGTATTTAAATTGCATGCATTGGATCCAATGAGGCAAAGATGATAGGATCGTATCACAGATCTGTAATCTTTATTTAACTCTGAGTATTGCTTATAATGTATATATGTATAATAATAGGGCCAGTATTAGGTTTGCATGCGGTTTATTTATGCGCTCCATAAATAAACTCAAACAAATAACTCGACATTTAAAAATATAACTGTATTAAATAAAACAATAAATAACTAGGTATACGCGACAAAATAAATTAGAAAATATGAAATAGCAACATACGAGGTTTCATTAATTACCGTTTTTGATCCCAGCACTATTTTAAACATTGATATAAAAAAATACCGAAGAATTGACAGAAAGTAATAACGAAACGCATAATAATCACATAACAAACACAGCAACCTAGAAATTTAATCATCTATCTGGCCTTAGATTGTATGTTTATTTATACCTACGTAGATTCGAATATATGAATACTATGTAGGTATAAGTGAAGAGTTTAGTAATATTACAAGGAACAATTTTTTTTGCACATAAATTAATCATATTAAGAATTAAACTGAAAGCTTTATTTAAATTGTGCCTAAATTGCACCTATATACTTTTTTTTGTTTGAGTGAGTTATGTTAAAATTTTGCAATAATAATATTAAAAAAGATTTATGTAACAATACCCTAATTAAAACACATAACTTTGGTAATAAAGATCCAAAAACTATTTACTCATTCAACACGTCAATACAAATGTCTTCATTAACTTAATGTCAACCGACTCCAGATAAATACAATGAGAACTCCCACATCGACAGTTTCCGAGAAAACCCGAAAACATCAAATTCCACAACTAATCGAATAAGGAGACGACAATCGAAACGTTGCGAATAAGTAATCGATCACCGGTACATCACTTTACATTTATAATACGTTAAAAACAAACCTTTCCAAAAATTTGGAATGTTCAACTAAAAGTTAAATCGATAAAAAGTTCAAATCGAATGCACGCACTACTTAAGAATCAATTACGCGTCGCAAAAAAAAAATATTTAAAAAAGTTCGGACGCAAAGAAAACAAAGTTTTCGAATTTAGAACGCATAGGCCTGCGCTCTTCGCGGCGTTTCACGTGCTAGTGAAGTGACATGCACGCACCCCGGGGTGCGGAAAATTCGCGAGTCCCCCTTGCAACTTTATACATAGAGGTGTGCGTGGGCCCCTAATCGAATAACAATCGTAATTGGGGGCGCTATTAATGAATCATTAATTTCGTGTTGAGGAATGTTACGATGACTTCTGGTTTGTGGGAGAAGTTTGCCGTCTAATTTTGGCGGGATTGAATCGAGTAGGAATTAGGGCAAAGATGTCAATTTGAATTTGTTATTGTTGTGAACGTTGATTTTAAAAGTTTTCTTATTTTATTATTTATATTTTATTCTTTTATATAATGATAAATTAAAATTAAGTAGATTAATGCTACCCTTGAAGAGTGCATTTAAAAAATATTTTTTGGTAGAACTATCATATTAGTTTACCCACAAAATCGTATATATGTCCTCATGCTATGAAACATTTGCTACTTAACATAAATTTCTTCCAAACCCAGATCACGCACAATCCCGATCATATTTAATAAATTCAAAAATAAGCTGAACAAAACGAGGGCCTACATCAAACTTGATAGCACAAATACCAACAAAATCTTTCACTAGAATGGTAGTCACGGAGTCACTAACTCGCATTTGTGAGAGAAACAAAGGACCAAACTGACAAAAATTCCCCTCACAACCAAGGAATAATTTTCCAATATGGCAATAATATGACACAACAGTGGCAACACCGCGTGAATAATAAATATGGCGGGGACACGCGCAGCGCGTACGCTCAATTATTTACACGCAAATTATGGAAGTAACATGCGTGCAGTTTTGTTTTCGGATATGAACATCTTTGGAGAATTTGGCGAAGTTGGGATTGACATATCATCTTAAGATACCTTTAGGAAAAAACACATTATCATTCTTTGCCTGAATCTTGCTTTTGCAAACTGGTCACCAGAAATTATAGTTATTCAACATTAACTTGATCAGTCTTCTCCAACTAGAGTTATTTAACATTTAGAAAGTGCCTAAAAAAGTCTACTTAAAATAAAAATACATTGATTTTGATTTTGATAATTATTGGCGACAAATATAAAATTTGGCTTTTGGGAAAAACAAGGGTATTTTGCATCTTGAAAGACATTTGTTTATTGTGTAGTGTGAATTTACCACCCACAACGACCCACAGAAGTTTATTGACAATTACTTGAATAACGCTAATCAGCTTATTAAAGAAGCGGTATGCAAATTGGTAGATAAAGTTATGATATTTATACATTACGTTTTATAGTATCTGAGCAAATATCTTCACGCCGTAGGCTTCAGTACGTAGGCTTGAGATTCGTATCAACAGGATGCTGACATAATACGAGGTCCTTGCTTTTTTATTCGTTGCAGAAAATTATTATTTAATATTTACGTAATTTTTGTCAGATCTTATGTTTATTGTTATATTAAGCAAAGATATAACGTCTCTACAATTCGTACGTCTCTCTACGACCCATAATTCAATACTTTCAATGATGGTTACATCATTGTGAAAAGATGGAAGAACACTTCGATTACTGAAAACCGTTTGACACTTTTTCAATACTAGGGACCCGGCTTCGGACGGACAGACAAAACACAAATGAAATACACACAAACCTTTCTCTTTAATGACTCCATCCATTGGTGAAAATATCCATTCGATAGTTTTTGAGTTTATTGCGATCCGACATACAGACACAAAGACGCGGTGCGGTGCTTTGTTTTATAATATGTAAAGGATGCATCAGCATAAATATAACAAACTTTCTTAAAAATAACAAACAAACACATACTGGTTGGCGGTGAATTGTGAGGACCACAGTATTTATTTTAAATGGTGATCTCAATACTACTCTTCCACCCTGTTAGTTTTCAACATCAAAGCGAACAAGTGTTCGACTCGCGACAGCACCGCCGCCGCGTCAGCTCATGATTAGGGACTCCTATTGAGTCTGAAACCAGTTGGGCGATCCCGAGAATAAGCGTGAGAAAACTGTTTTGTTTTAAGTAATTACAAAGCGCACAAAGTCACAGGCACAGCTAGTTTATAACATTAGCAGAATAATAACAAAGACAATACTGACATCGTCTTTCAAACAATACTGAAAATCCGGGATCCGCCAATCACTTTGTGAGTTCCGTAATATTCAAGAAGTCAGGGGTAATGCAATAGTAATATCGCGGTCGCTTTACTGGCGCCGTGGGATCTCGTAAACTGAGGGGCTTAATGAGAATTTACGGGGATACCGAGACGTATGCCGCGCAGGTCGCAGGGTGTAACTCTGTTTGAAGTTTTGTTCTTGTCTTGGGATGTTAAGGATGTTTTTTTAAGAAAATATTAACAAAAAATTGAAATGACTTAATGTCTGAGAATAACAAAATTAGGAATGTAGAACCTAGTGGTGATTAGTAGTCAGAGCCTCAAATACAATTTGAAGTAATTTCAGCTGCCTATGCAAAATAATCAATGTATTTCTTTTGTAATTTTGACATATATATAAGTTTTTACGAGATAAGTAAATAATTGTGATTGAAGGATGATGCGACTTAGATAATAATATAAAAAAGCATGTCAACGGCAGTTTGAATCGCGACATGGCCGCTGCCTCGTCAGCTGAAGATTAAAGACGCCTATTTAGTCTGAAACTAGTCGGACAAAAAAACACGCATAAGTTAACCGATGCATAAATAAATTAAATATAAAAACTTTTTTTGTTTTTTACTTAACAACAATTATTACTAACAATGTGTAAAAATTTTGTGCCTTATGTCTGGATAAAATAAATCATTTCCTTTTTTTAAATATGACAAAATGTTGAATACCCCTGGAACGTCAGTACAGTAGGTAAGTACAGTTCGTCTCATTGATGCGAGTGACATTCGACCCTCTTATATTTTACCTCCTTTTATTGTAGAGGGTGACTAATGCTCTTTGTGTTACAAACAATGCTATGGAAAACAGTTGTATTGAAGTTATTTACAGAAAATCTTTAGACTTATTTGTATGGAAAAATTTAATTATCAATGTCGTAGTGATGTGTAAAAATGTCAGAGAAGTTTTTAGATTAACTCAACTGTTTTTTTTTTTGTTTTATGCAATTTATTATGCTTTCGTTATGGTTAAAGAAGCGTTTCCTAAGTTAGCAAACTGCTCAAAATGTTCAGAATATTAGTTAAAAAAACCTTTGTTTTAATGTAATTTGTAGGTACTTCCTACAGCAGTTTAGGTATAAATAAGTTACAATAACTGATTACATATAAATGTCAAAAAAAACCGACTTTTATGAAATACTAGCTGTTCCCCGCGACTTTGTCCGCGTGTTTTAGTTTTAACGGTTTTTCATTTTTGCAACATGCTCCGCTCCTTTTGATCGCAGCGTAATGTTATATAGCTTATAGCCTTCCTCAGTAAATGGGCTATCCAACACTGAAATAATTTTTCAAATCGGTCCAGTAGTTCCTGAGATTAGCGCGTTCAAACAAATAAACAAACAAACTCTTCAGCTTTATATATTAAGTATAGATATGGAATCACTTCTAAGGTATACCCTAACGACGACAAAAATAAATTTTGAAATCGATACACTATTAGCGAAAATATTGCGTAACACACATACAAAAAAATAACTATCGATTTAACAAACTCTTGAAGTCGGTTTAAATCAGAGTTAACATTTCCATTTAAGTACAGATTATTAAAGACATTTATAAACTAACAACAGAATCGGGGCAAATCAAACTCATAACAAAGGAATCAAACCGGCGGAAGCCATGCACGTTGGCAAAACCCCAAACCTTCACCACTGAACCAATCAATTATCAAACATCCCAAAATGCATTGTTAAACTGCGTGTTCCGCTTCCATACTCCGCCCTGCGGTTTCGCCCGCCTTTTAGTGTAATTTTATAACAGATATCCTGCACATTTACATGAGCAATACCACTAATGGTACTTAAGAGATTTAGGAGGACATTTTGAAGGATTTTTGGGGAATATTTTGAGTTTTATGATGTTTTGTGGTGGCGGTAAGGTGGATCGTAAGGTAAAAGATTACGTTAATGTGCGCCGGGATTTTGAAAAGGTACTGATCTACAGCTTAATTGAGAAGAAAATGCCCCTAAACCAAACGACGTTATTTAGGGATTCATCGAAAATCCTGATTCAGTCGATTCAACTTTAGGCTTTAATACGAATTGCCCTTAGAGAAAAAATAAGTAAACTATATCGCATATCAAATATGAACTGTAGGCACTAGTATCAACAAGTCAAATTAGTGTCAAAACAGAGCGCTGTTTTATTAAAACTATCTCAAAACTTATTGTCGCATAAACGTCTGTTCCCGCACAGAAAATCCCTTAAATCAGCGAACGAACACTTATTGCAAAAAATTTGCTTTTGCTCGGCACAATGGGCTCTATTCTTGTCTATGTATTCTCTAAGAAATTACCAGATTGAAGGCTTACAAAAGCAGAGTATTTACTATTCTTAAAAAGATTTGCCTTATAATGAGAGACAGTTTTGTTACGCAAATATAGACAACTAAGCGTTATCTAGCCTATCCTTCCCCATATGAAACGCCTTTTCTCAGCAGTGGGCTGATTACAGACCGATATTACAAACTAGCCTAAAGATAACCTACAAATTATACGCTCTTGTGTATAATTTAACTCAACTTAACTTATACAGATTAACACATAATGAAACAACATTTTTATGACTTTATTATACAAGAGTTTTTAACAAAAATATCATAAATAAAATTAGCATAATGTAACTTAAACTCGAATGAGTTTAACAAGTTAAGTGGCAAGTTTTGCTCGTCTTTTGACTAAGTTAAATAACTTGGCAACTTAAGTTCACTTTAAGTTACTCTTAATTGCGGTGCGCGATGCATCTTTATTATCTTGGATATTCTTAGCATAATAATTATGAGTGTAACTTTAATTATAAAACTTAAGTAATTGTTAGTTAGAAGAAGAGACTGGACTAGGTACTTAATTAAAATTAAAATTTAATTTGATTTTGATAAAATTAAGTAAATAGAGCCAACTACATTAATCGTAAAACTTTTAAAAAATACGAACAAATAATATTCAAATGAAAAATGTATAATAAGAAATAGATACAAACTCTGTGTCAGCTAAAACTCTAAAAAAATAAGAAGATAATATCTTGGGACTATTCACACACGGCTATCTGATACCAAACTAGGCAGAGCCTGTATTATGGTAACCAGACAACTAATAACTAGACTTATCTTAAATACATACCTATAAATTACACGCAGACACAGAACAAATGAACGTGCTCATTATTCAAATATTTGTCCTGGGTGGAAATCGAATCCACGACCTTCGGTTTAGCAGTCAGGGTCATTAACCACTAGACGAACAGGCCAGTCAAAAATTTCGATAGGATGACAGTTACACACGATAGAGTTTTATTCTAACCTCTTTTATTCCAAATTTATATGTTTTAAATACATTAATTTATTTATGAGGAATAAAACTTTTGATTTGATTTTAATGTTTAGTGTCTTTATTACACCTCGGAAACATTTCACAAAAGTAAAATCCGCAAAGTAAAGGCGACATTTTACGATAATCTAATTTGTCTTTTAAATATTAAAATCCGCCAAATTCTTTGCTATAAATTTCAAAGACCAAACTTTGTTAGATCTAATCGCCGGTCCTTTGAGTTCTATTTTGCAAAATACAATTGTACAAATTTCGAAACACATTTTCATATTATGACAGCACCAATAATTGCGTGTTTCCAAACCACTAGGAAATAAGTTCTAAACAATACATTATTACAGCCCGTTGCCATTATTCATTGTAGGCCCTTAACCTAGGCCCTGTTCAAGCGTGGCCTAACGGGGTATATCAGTCACAATTTAAACAAAATACACATTGGGACGATTTGATCCCGGCTACGTACGGCTTCGTTACTCCAGCTGTAGCGTTGGCAAATAAAACTTATAACATTTATTCGTTTATAATCGTCTCTTCTATTGTCCTAAAATTATGGATGTGGATATTTGGATGTTTGTTTGTTACTCAAACACGATTAAACTGTTGAACGTATTTGAATAAAATTTTGTACACAGATAATTTATTATTTAAATTAACACGTAGACTACTTTTCATTACTATCATTATCAATTTTTTTCTTTAACAGGCGGGTGAAATGGCGGGACACAGCTAGTAAACAACATAGAATAAAACTTAAAATCATCATGCATATTTAGTTACAAGTAACAACAGCTTTCACATTTTAAGTCAAGTAATAATTTTAGCAGAGTTTTGTTGATTTTGATGACTAGTAGAAAACGAATCCTTTTGGTCACTTTGGAAGTAAATATAAGACTGTCTTAGTCAAGAGAAATTTAAAACTAGGTACTGGAACTGGGCAGAAAGACAACAAGACCTATGTTATCTTTGCTTCCATCTTTGTCAGCATACCTATAATTTTACTACATATATCTTAATTTAATACATATGTCTAGGTGTTATTTGTGAAAGAAAATTGAATAATTGTGTAACCTCCGAAACATAGGCTAAAATCTCTAGACTGGGAGTCTTTTAATTAAAAAAATAACGATATAAAATGGATAAGATAATAAGTAATAGATAATCAAGAGACGTATCATATTTGATAAGAGTTTATACTTAAACGCTTCTAGGATTAGTTTCTACTCATTGCTATTTATTAAACACGACTGAAACTTGCTTGTAGACTTATGCATACGAAACCTAACAATGGGTTAACCACTTAAACGCCACTTGCTTGAGGCACTTAATTGATATTATACCTCTAATAAGATATAACATTTTTCTTACTTTGAAGATTATTTGCACACCATATGCACCCAGATAGAAAGTAATAAGTCGGTAAAAATGTGCATACAATGGGTGCATTTGAAATGCAAAGCGCATGCGCATTCAGGGGTCGAGTCTGCCCGTCACTCACTCGCCATTATGTATCGCACTTGCTTGATATATATAGTATGTTACTACATATATAGAGATAACATATAAAGGTACAATTTTGTGTAGAAGATGCGATCATCTTGAAATTTTTTTTAAATTAGGGACACCTTTTTTAACAAAATTGCTATCATATTGTCCAGATTATAAATCATACTAAGGACTAAAAAGGTAAAATTAAGAAGAAAGGATTTTCATTTTTATCAAATAGTGCCATTCATGGCCATGTTTAAAACTACAACACTATACTACCTACAGCTCTAAAGTAATCAGATTTTGAAATAGATTTGGGAACCAATATGTTTACATAAATCAAAGGACCAGCGTAACTATGTGCAAACAATATCCACAAACAAAAGACAACTCAAAAAAACCCTCAAAACAAACAACATCTTGAATATTCATTCAGTTGTTAATCCATAAAAGACGATTTCATACACGGAAGCATATTGCAACGTGTAAAAAATCCAAGAAGTGCATTGTATCATATTCATGCATATGCAAAAGGACCATCGGATACGTTCATACGTGTCTCGTCGGACCAAAACAAGAAAAAAGTAATCGACATTAATAATACTTTTGAAGTAATGTCGGACAGTTTGAAAGTTGTAACGTCCCCAATCTGCATGTAAAGTGAGGCATAATGGTGATTTACATTTGTACAGAGGTTATTGTAAAGCGGCTGACTCAGACGGCCAGTGTGAAAACGCCGGTCGACGGCCTAAACAAAGCCGTTACTCGCGTTTAGGTTGCTTGAATACACACTCGTATTATTCATTTTGTTGGAGATTTGGTCCTACGGTACGGTGGGCAAGTTTAGTGTTGGTGGATCATTGTCTTTTAGTTAGTTTTGTGTCGATATTTATCGTGTTGTACCTTCAATGAGTGCTTATGGTTTTTCGTTAATAGAGACAACAATCTTCAACTAGGTAAACTAGCGGCATTTTCAAATAATTAAATTAATAAGCTGCTCAAAAGATCAGCCATTAAAATATGATTCTTAAGAATAATTTCCCATAGCATTCGGCAGCGTATCTAATCCAGCCACCTTAAGGCGAGTGCTCACAACCGCGGAACTAAACTTCTTTCAGTCGGTCGTCGGCGTCCAGTTAACGACAGACGAACATTACACCACAATGACAAATATTGCGAGACAGCTTACGTACCATCGCTATTCACTAACAAGTGTCTATTTAAAAATAACAAACATTATTTATGTTAGTTGATGAAATGGACTTGGTGAAATTTTGGAAAACTGGGCATTGATCGGTGCGTTGCTGTCATATAGTTACAAAGTTAAGTTTTGGTCCTTTGATCCGCGCAGGAGTTCTACAAAAGAAATAAATATTTATTCGGTCATCAAGATTGTATTGTCTTAGGACAGCTAATAAACATAATTAACGTTCTTAAAAATATTAATTAGTTAAAACCCAAGCCATGAAAAATCTAAACATGAAACCAAATTAGTAAATGATTGAACTAATATTAGTATCGTTGTTACTTAACCTAAACTAGAGCTAATGAATAATTAATTATTTAACATAAATAATTTCTTATTAATAAATGCAAGCGATTAAATATCGGCGGCTATCATGGAAAAATCAAAAAATCCAACATTGAAACACGTTAGAATATATCTCATAAGTGACAGTTCAAAATGTAGACTAGTAATTACAAATCTATAGATTAAAAGCAATCTAAACCAGTATAGAACCATCTGGTTACAATAATTTACTCAAGAAGTATCACAAACGTCTCAAAACCACCCGGAAATAACATCACTATACCAAAATACAACGTGTCAAAAACAAGGTAACACATCTATTAAATATATTTACACATTTTTATAGTTCAAAATGTAAAACCACATAGTTAACAAAACAACTATTGACATAGAAGTAAAATTGATGGCATCACCTCCAAGAAAAGACGTATTTATAGAAACACCTGTAAAATAAATGCTGTAGATTTATTATTATATGTTTTTGTACAAAGGACAATATAAATTAGATTCGATGTTCGTATAAGATGCACAGATGTCCGTCCGCCTGAAGACATTGTCTATCTACGACTGACGATATTTTAACAAACTAAGCGATCTTTTCAATAAATTATATTGTAAGCGCACGCGCATCGGTGTACGGAATAGTATAGAGTTGAAAGTGTGATCAGGTTTTTACCAAATAATAGTGGTTACTTTAAGAAATTACATTTAAGATGTTATAAATTTATGTGAATTATTTATACCATAACAGTTCAATTTGTCCAAAGAGTTGTGTTACTATCTGCATAAACTCATGGATCTACTTTTGCCCCTCAAACCTATAAGCTTTAACGATGATCGAAATCGCTTAAATGAAATTAAATGTATGTAAATGACATGTCATTTCGATAAGTCACGTGACTTACACCTGTCACTTCTGTACATTTGAGCGATTCGATCAGAGTCAACGCTTGTAGAAATGTGACTTGGCTAGAGGGGCAAGAGCCATAAACTAAAACGCCATAACGCCTCCAGTATTCTCAATTAATCGACGGGCCTGTATTGGTGTAGTGGTTAGTGACCCTGACTGCTAAACCGGAGGTCGTGGGTTCGATTTCCACCCAGGACAAATCTTTGTGTGATGAACACGATCGTTTGTTCTGTGTCTGGGTGTAATTTCTATAATGTGTATGTATTTAGAAATATATAAGTATGTTTATCAGTTGTCTGGTTGCCATAATACAGGCTCTGCCAAGTTTGGGATCAGATGGCCGTTTGTGAGTTGCCTCAAGATATTATTATATTATTATTAACTATTATATTATAATTCAATAATAGTATTACACGTATACTTGATTGTAATGACTGGCGGTGGAACAAAATTATAATAACCGTTGACATTACTCAAAAAGCTACTCATTTACAGCACGCATTAATGCAATTAACCTATACCTAATTACAATATAATTGATAAGAAAACAAATAATTTTAACGACACAACGTCATTTTATTACTTCACTAGCTGTCCCCCGCGACTTTGTTCGCGTGTTTTAGTTTTAACGGTTTTCATTTTAGCAATATTTTTCATTTATGCTCCGCTCCTATTGGTCGTAGCGTGATGTTATATAGCCTATAGCCTTCCTCAATAAACGGACTATCCAATACAAAAAGAATTTTTCAATTCTAACCAGTAGTTCCTGAGATTAGCGCGTTCAAACAAACAAATAAACAAACAAACAAACAAACAAACTCTTCAGCTTTATAATATTAGTATAGATTACATTCACATCTCCATAATTGTTACATGTGTATTCTACTCAAAATAATCATGATTACAGATGTCTCTAGACAATTATCTTGAGGATATTGGATTCATAAATGAAATGCAATTTGTAATAATTTGTTGTAAGCGAACTTTATTTGAAACTAGCTCTAGCTCGCGACTTCGCTCACGTACCGCACTTTATATTCCTAATATCTCAAGTTCTAGATGACGTATCAAGATAAAACATGCACCATATTTTAAGCTGGACCTCCAGCGAAGTAATTGTGAGAAATGCATTTAATTTTGCACAATTTTTTTGCGTGATACGCGAAAAAACATGCATCCAGACATTGGTATTTTTGTTTCTGTATTTATGGACCAAGATTATTTTTTCATCAAAATCTTCTATGTACAATTACAATTTTATACAAAGAAGTGGTATCACCAGCGCTGTACACATCCACCTGTCGCCGGTCAATCCTCAGTGCAGTCGATGCAAATGGGTGCGCATGCGCATTGTTACCGCAGATCGCTAACGACGATGTCCGATCGCGGTCATTACGACTGACATGACCGGATCATGGCCGTGAGAATATATACAGGTTGTTACGTAATTTATTGTACTCCTTTAGGGATGTCTTTGGCACCTGTTGGCTACCATTGTTGGAGGATTAACGGTTTGTTGTACTCGTTACTGTAAGTCTGCAACACAGCGTTATAGACAATGGGAGATGAAATGTGATGAATACGTTCTAGTCGTGTTTTGTGTAAGGCTTTTGTAAATGTTCGGTAAATGTCTAAGATAAGATTATGGATCTAAAATCCAGGATACCGTTTTCCTTTGAAATTATTTTATTAATATGGGCAAGTTTCTTATTCAGCTTAACTTTACTTTCATTGTCTAAATATAAATATTTTTGTAAAATCCATAAACCATTTAGAAAAAATCGAACTAGTGGCTTGTTCAGATAGGATAGTTTATACAACTTAAAGCTTGTTTTTTTTTTTCAATGCCAGGTAATTTTTATTCGTTCAATGAAAAATTGACATCTGGCCGATTTTCTATGGAAGAATTATCAAAATTCAAACCAGCGTTGGAGAAATCAGCCCTAAAAAGATTTTATGGACCAATACTAATACAACGTACTTTTGCTTAAGTTAGCTTATAGAACCAAGAATGGTATCCAAAAATCTTATCTTGACATCAATTTTTTAACACCGAAGTGTCGAACCAATTCATTCTAGAACTATCCTTAAAAATCGAACATTGGCTCGCAAACAAAAACCTTAACTGTACGAAGTTCGGGCGAGCATCGCAGCATCGCCAAGAATCTGTCAGCGGACCAAAAACATAGAATGCAACAATGGACGGATAGTATCTGACCATTTCGTTATTTGTATGTCCTCCGACAAACCTCACCTTACTGAAAGAAAAACGTTTAATTGTCGATTTGTTAAGATCGAGTGTTTGATTCGAGAGGCCTCTGGTTTGAGAATATAATTTATGTATCGAGTATGATTTTAGGTTTTTGTTCGTGAAGGATTTTATTGAAGCATTCGAACTATGGTGGCTATACCGCTCCAAATATCATTGCCATCGATGCTAAATAATGCATATGAATAATGAAACTTCACGGTGACTTTATAACTGCAGCTGTCATTGAATTAACTGTGTGATGAAAGATACACACACGGGTATTTGCAATCATATAAATAGAAAATCAAAAGAAATAACCGCTAAAGGACGGCTGTAATTATCGTAGTTAAGATCTCATCTCAAACTGGAAGCCCATCAAAGAAGTTTGTAATCTCATCAATAATCGGACCGTATCCACACATTCTATTGTCCACACGACTCAACACGTCTTCATCTTTTTTATACACTTTAAATCATACCACAAATAGAATGACAGCCGAGTTTTTTAAACCCAGAGCTTGTAACTGATCACTTCTATTTTCTATCAAACAGTATAAATATCAAAGATCCCATTTTTTGCGGCAACCGTCATTATCCCAGCGTATCTGAAGCCAAACACAGGAAATTTCTATATTTGAAAACGTAAAAAATAAGATCACAACTTTTCAAACAACTTACAAGCAAGATAAAATTAAAATCTTTACAGAAAGAGATAAGACCATTCTTGAGTACTCACAAAAAAGGCAGTATACCTAGTGTCCTATTCTCAACATATTTCCAAGTATAATTGCGGAAAAAAAACGATACGTAGAAACCAATCAATTCGACGACAACGGAATAAGGCTTATTATTATTTTTTTCTTTTCGATAATAGGCACTGTCACGATGGAGTGAATTAACCACATCTCTTTGCCATCAATCTCAACCTTAGGGCTCAAATCATAAGGTTGATTTGGAATGTATTTAATAAATTTGTAATAAAGAAGGCTTAAAACATTTCTGCCGGTAATTATCCGATGGATAATTCCTTTGGTTACGGTGACGATTTTCTGCGATTGTCCGCTATTGAAACAGGTTATGTTATTATTAGTTGATTTATTGAATTTTTATTGAGACAAATGTATGTGAGAGCTGATTGCGATCATAATTTAGATCAACTCAGTTCTGAATGCTTGGATCCACATTTCGACCGAAAAACGCATAGCATTCGATGCAAAATTTACAATGGTATGTAAATTAAAAAGTGTAAATATATCAAACTGGTTTTGTATTTCCTTATATGTTTTTTTTTTATAATCTACTAAACATTAAAAGTTAGATATTTTCGGTGTAATCAATATTAAAAAAAAAACAGCAGGAGGTACTTAAGTTCACAGTGAACGGCACCGGGCGCAGGAACTATCACCCTATAATTCGCGGTACGGTCACCAAAAAAACTATTGAACAAAACAATACAAGCCTGCTCATATACAATCAAGTCATAATAACCATATCGTGAGAAATTAATATAATTATTGGTCCTTATGGCTGCAGCGGCCACATAAGGGAGATCGATGGGTGTGCGGACGAAAGGACCGATGTCTTCTCATACGAGTAACTGAGACACAACAATCAACGTGTTATTACGGTCAGCAAATTGGCTCGTTTATGTAAAATTCGTCCTGCTACGCATCTGCTGAATATGTTCTAAATTTATTATATTTTGTTAAAATTAATTATATGTCATGTATTTGAGTTTTATTCCCATTCCATCACAGAGTAAGTTATTAATCCCAAATAAGGAATACTTCAATAAAAATAACTTTAGACTTTTTAAATCAGATTTGGTATTAAATTTGCTCCAAGTATTTGATTTATTCGAACAGCACTGTATTTATCATTCTTAAACCAATGGATTTAAATTACTTTATTAGCAATAAATTATGTTTTTACAGGATTCGGATAAAAGGACCAGTTCAGTTATAGATTAAATTTAGGCTGCAAACATTTGTCAACGTATAATGGGAACAAGTAGCAAACCAGTTGAGTCCCGGAGGCTAAGTTGATTCGTCATAATTAAGATGTAAGCGTCATGATTGAAGACAGAAATCAAGCAGACGTATTTAGGTGTTGTCGGTAAAGTAATAACTGAACTATGCTAAAGCTGATAGGGCAGGAAAAATACTGGCAAGAAATTGCCAAGGATAGGGTTTAGAAACTTCGGGAAGAAGTATGACCAACAATTGGATTAGAAAATAGGATAGTTAAAAAAGTTGCATAAGCGGAGTCGGAGATAAGAATAACAAACATTGTTTAGGGAAATCAGTATATAAGGAGTTATGAGTGGGTTGCATAAAACACAATTATGTACTGCAAAAGTATTCTTCTACGATATTACCTTTAATTTATCCCGACTAAAAAAACATTTAATATTATCTAAGATACCACTGCGAAACGTTGCCAAAATTTTGGAAATCGCCATCCCGCAATTGAGTGATTGTGGCCTGAGTGTCAAGCCACTGGTCACAGCCACACGGCCTGTAAATGTACTATTGAACATTAACTTGGCGATTTATTTTATAAGCCGGTATTATTAATTTATATTATTTTCTTAAATAATATAACGTTTTGTTTAAAACCGCTTGGTTACAAACACAAACCTTTACAAAATAAACCTTTATAATAATTATTATTACAAATACTTCAAATTTATCTTTGACTCCTTAAAATAGCTAGTGGAATTTTAATAGATTTCTACGGTCCTTAAATATACAGATATAATATACTTAGTTGGTATTAAATTGTGTCTCATTATACGGGCAATTACGAACAAGTACTAACAAAGGCTAGGTTTCTCAGTATACTATATCAATCTTGCGCCATAACTATAAAGAACTATAATAATATTTTATGAGCAAAGTAATGGCGCGAGTGCATGGCAAGTAGCTTCGCTGGAAACAAAAAATCATTTTATTTATTTCTATTATTAGGTTGTTAATTTGTTTTTATTTTAAACTAGCTGGCTAGACAATTTTTGACATTTCCTGCGAAATTTTTCGCACATTTTCGTTCATTTAAAAAATCCTGACAATTGCTAACACGAAAAAATCAACCAAATGGGTAGAGCCGTTTATAAGTGATTTGCTGTGTGTCGTAGCATCTTTTGATTACCTTTCATCTTGAAAGAATTCCATGTCGTTTACCACCAGGGCCTCTAGACAAGTGGCATTTCGACAAGCGTTAACGCTGATAGAATCGCTCAAAATGTATGGAAGTGACAAGCCCAAGTCACGTGACTAATCGAAACGAAATGTCATTTCTATACATTTAATGTCATTTAATCGATTTCTATCTTCGTTAACGCTTGTCAAAATGCCACTTGTCTAGGGGGGCAGTTCCTTGAAGCTTACGACTTCAGAATCGAAGGAACATTCAGCTATTTATTTACTTACCCCAAAAACACAATTTAAAGGAATACAATTACATGCAAATACAAGGTGTTGCCGTTGTATAAACAAAACTTAGACCTCTTACGATTGGTTTGAGAAATTAAAAAAACAAATGCAAAAAAATATCTCGAATTTTGATACTATCACCAAATAGTTTTCTGAAATGAGAGATGATAATTTTTTTGGTCAAATTTTTAATACCAATCGTTTTTTTTTTTTCGATATAGAGGTCATAGTTTCCGTTTTTAAAACGATAACAAAATTACCTAGTATATATTGTAAATTAAATTTCTCCCATACTTAACAACTTATTCACCAACTACTGAACATTAACTAAATATTAAAGGGGAACTTGCGCCTGCGCATCATAAGCGTCCGCTACACAAGACGGATGGCATCACCTGTGCCAGTTTCGCGGTAAATCAAAATGGCGGGTGCTCCGTCCTTTTCCAACAACAACTCGTAACCGTACGTCGGTCTCGCTCGCACATTTGATTATACCGCGATCAGTTGCGGCGGGAAATTATGAGTGCTACCCGCATTAATATTTTTTGATTTATGTTTGTTTCTGGATGTGAAAGTCATTTATAAAGGATTTTTTGTAACTACTGCAATTCAGGTTAAAGTTTATTCATGTTTATTTATTTGCAAAAATAATTTATAACCAGCAACAAAGTATAAACAAAATAAAAAAAAAAATAAACTAAGTGTCTGCCAAATTTATACTTTTTTATTTAATTATGCTCTTATATCATTATTATTGCGTAGGTGCAGTCGGTCTAAAAAAGTTAACTTAACCTTATACACTCAAAAGGCAGTTAACTGAAGGTGGGTGTTATAATGGCGTGGAAAACCTTTAAAATGTTAACTGATATTAAAAACAAATTACCTTTTAGAAAACAGAAGTGATAATAAGCATATTAAATGTAATAAAACGTATCATGTTCAATATATCTACTTACTGCACAAAATGAAAAAGCAATTTAACAAGTACAACGATTAAACATTTTTTTTATCGAAATTATCCGAAGGAAATTACACCTGTGTTGTTATAGTGTTTTCTTTAATATAAATTAATTTAATTATAAATTAATGCTTAATTTATAATCCATTCAAATGTTTTCTATCTTCATACAATTACATGACATATACACATGTCAAAGTTATTACATATTGTAATGGAAATAGCGAAAACAAAAGAACACATCAACAAGAACGAACATTTTAAATTCAAATGGAACAAAGTTATTCAAAAATTTTAAGATTAAGACTGCAATTAAAAGACATACAATTGAAGGTTGGACATTCATAGAAAAAGGGTGGCAATGTTGAACAGCACCTGTCAGTACACACCCAGTTTAAATAGATCTTTATTACTATAATAATACCTTGCAAAGAGAGTTCAGCTAAAAATTGTAACACAATTAAGACTACCTAACAATCAAAAAACTATCGATTACAAGATATCGATACTCGAATCGATTAATTCGCTTAAAGGTTATGTAGCAAAAAGGATCGACACTTGCCCATCTTATTAATTACAAAATTGTGTATCAATCATAATTAATATGCACTTGATAAATATACTAGTTTTAAAGGCTCGGGTAATATGTTATGTTTTGTGTAATTACAGGATGCTATCGGCAATTACAGTTAAATCGCCATTAATTGTTTCCTGTCAAATATGTTAAAAATAATTTTAGCCATCTAAATGATTTCTTTTGCAGCTTATTTTGTATCTCAACCTATCATAACGGAGTGTATAAGACAGCCCTTTTTGTGTAAAGAAAAATGTTTTTTTTTAAATTATATGACATTAAAAAGAATATTAAAAAAAGATATTTATGCAATGAAAAAGAAATCTATAACAAAAACGCAAGAATTTCTAAACACATCACCAATTTCTTGCACATATCAAGCCGTTATACTTATATTATGCGTATGCGCATACACTCGCTGTTATGGCCGCCGGTCAGCTAATTTCTTACCATCTGATAAAGCCCCGTGATCTCAACGTAATAAGATATTCCCAAAGACTTGTGAAGCTTTAGAACTGAATTTATATTATAAAAGTAATAAAAGGGAATCAGAGCTTTTAAATTTTCGAAAAAAAGTTTTATGTATAGAGAGTCTAAACCTCTTTGAATTTTGTATGATCGTGTAGACAACTGAACATCAAAAAAAAACTGACAATCATCAAATTGGCATCGATTCTATTAAGAGAAACACAAGAACATTTAAAATTAGGACAATAAACTTTGAAAAAAAAAAGTATATTACAACGCGGCTAGAAGTGCCTAAATTATGTCAAATAGAAATTCTCATTCTGTACTTAAAATATTGCAAAGAAGAACAAAAATAAAAGCCATTAAATAAGCAATGATTCATATCACCATCAGAAATTTCGTCCCAGGAGGTACGGTATCAATAATCGGACACTAAAATAGAAAACAATAATATTAAATGACAGAATACAGCTGTAATATTAAAACAGGAATTATCATGCAAATTATAGATTTAAGAACACGCATCCATTAATCAACACGAAATAATCATGTCTCTACTAATAGAATATTAACCCTGAGTTTTAAAGTAATGAAAAAATAATTTTACATGATTTATAGCTTACTCAGGGATCCGCAAATTGCCGTCAGTTTGGGACATTTAACTTAAGTGGTGCGTACGCGCATGGTACGTTAATTTTTGAAAAAAAAAAGAACGAGGAAATTATTTGCGAGTAAAATGGCGCGATGTATTCCGAGAGCAACCGATAATGATTGATTTTAATAAATACAGGGCGGTTGGCGCCTACTTCGTGAATGTTAACTGCTGGTAGATAAATTATATCTCCGTAGCTGATATTACTGGGTGGCAATACTGGCAATAATGTCAAATTGGTGTCACATCCCCAGCATCTTACCAACACAGGGACCAGTCGTTAAAATCATACTTCATTTGTTTTTTGGGAGAGCATCGATGGTAGGTTACATAATCACATGATTGATGTTAATGCAAGCGTGTATATTTTTGTGGTACCTGTAGCAGTACTCCTCCAGATAATTTTAATGGGATTGGAACACTGTTATCAGCTTAATTTTTGGTTCTATTTTTAGCTTTCCGAGGATACATAAATCTTCTATCTTAGTATGTTGTATGTATCTTGTATCTTAGTATTATTTCTAGTAGGCGAGTAAAAGGTAAAGTTTCTAAGGGTCAAATCATACCTATGACTGCCCGGGTAGCCGAGTGGTATCGGTCACCACGCCAATTACCTCTGTGCGCGACATGCTGCGGGTTCGATCCCCGCATGGGACAAGCATTTTTGTGACCCACAAATGCTTGTTTCAAGTCTGGGTGTTCTTTGTGCATGTGATTTGAATGTTTGTGAAACCCCCGCGACACAAGGATTAAATTCCTTAGAGCGGGAGTCGTTTTTTAAAAAAGAACCAAGAACCATACCATAGACCATTGGGTAATGGTCTACATTCTGGTTAGACTTCAACTGATTTTCCTTAGAGGTACATTTTCGCTACGATTTTCATTCGAATCAACTTTAATAATTGCTTTTTTAAAAACATAATAAATGCACCAATCATTAACAATTTTAATAGCAGAATTTATCAGCTAATTAAACTTAAACATGTTTCATTTTAAGCCATAAAAATAAGTAGTATTTAAGGTATATCTTCGATCTATACTTTAATACTGTACAAGGAGATATTTGCTCATTTTCGCACCGTTTTAAGTCCTTCGTTTAACATCAACATCCGTAGCTAACAAGTCAAATAATTAAGATATAAAATTTTACGGATCACATACATAATTCATAAGTTTGAAATAAGGTCTCAGGAAATTATTAGTACGGCAAAATATTTGTTTAAGCGTAACTAGACTATTTTTATTTGACCCAATGGTACCAGTATTTTACAGAGGTCTTTTTCTTCTGTGAAAATGTCTCTGAAAACATTAAATGATATTTAACAGATACAGGGAGCGATACCAATACCAAGAATTATTAAATAAAATATATATATTATACGTTTATTAAAATATACCGTTTAGAAATTGGTTATTCCAAAAACACAAAAATACTTCACGAAATGAATAAAATTCTTCATAAAAACGCTTTAAATATCGGATTAATATAATATGAAGCTGCTCAAAATATGTACAATGTTTTTGATTATTTACATCGTAAGTTATTTCTATACGAAAATAATTACGAAAATCGACGAACATTAAACTCAAAATGACCAACATTATTTAAACTCGATAATCTGCATCTTATACTTTGCATACGTAATAACGCCATATTATAAGGCATTAAATTGAATAAGTTTGTAATTATTTCGCATCTCTACAACAATAAAACGACTGTCATAGCAATTTACTGATAGCCATTGCAGCTGTCACTTTGACAGAAACAAATGCCATAGCGTGTCGACGCTGTAGATTAGGCCAATCAAATTTCTTGTCATACGCTTAAATGTAAAATTTTTATTTTTAAAACACAATATGCAAGCTATTGTGTGCCGAAGGTTACTTGTGATCCACCAATGCTTGTTCAAAGTCTGGGTCTTCTTTGCGCATGAGATACGTATGTTTGTAAAAATTAGACCAGTGTCCATTTCGTAAATAATTACCAAAATCAAACGAAGTTTTTACTTTTGTTCTAGTGAGGCCGGACCCTTGCTCCACCTAGATCTTTCAAGTGTATAAAATCATCTAATTAATTAAGTAAACTTAACAAAATAAATAAATATATTAACGATACAGTAGTTCCTAGACTCCTTACAAAATTTTTAATTCGGTAGGAAATAGTAATTCAGTTGTTTTAAATCGAACACAGTTGATTAACCTCAGCCTTTCATTTACATAGATCTTAAATATCTAGCAATTACCATATTGCGCTAAATAAATTTACCTAGATATCATTGTTTGATTATTCAGTATCATACAAACAAAGTATTGAATTGCAATGTAATTTAAGATATTCACTATCATTTTATTTAATAATCCAGTCAAGTTTTTTTTATTTCAATAATTACGTAAATGATTTAAAAACTAAAGTCAATATCTGGTGAAGTTATCCTTTATTCAAATATATAATTTACAATTTTAAATATTTACAAACTTAACTATATATAGTATATACAATTAAAACAAAACTAACCTAAAAAAAAAACTGAACTTTAAAAAATGGCGTCAAAAAGTTCATCCACATCGCTGTCGACTGGAAGTGTACCCAAAAGACTGGCGGCATAGCCACGTTGTATGGCAATGCTTATTCTCTATCCAAGGTAAAAGCCAAGCCCTTGGGTCAACAAGAGCGAGGTGTCAACAAAACGTTTTGCAACACCTTTAAATAGCATGTGTCTGGTAAAGTAATTAATTTTTATATTATTTATCTTTACTTGAAAAACTTCTAACGCTATTATTTACAGTATTTAGGTATGCCTGCAAGACTATTTTTTTAGGTTACGAGTGGTAACAGTCATAAAAATATGTACTTAACCTTATCACAAAAACAAATCACACGTACGCGAGCATCGCACACAAAACGAAATACTTACATATTAAATTAAAATATGAAATAAATATAATTTTAAAGTATCATAATTAATTGCTTTCTTTGATTTCTATTGCCAACACAATAACTAATAAAGGCAATTACGAACGAAATCCAACATTTTTTTTATAAATTATGGCTTAAACTTTGATATCAATCGTACCCCTACATCTACCAAATCGACATTATTTGCAACGGTCGCTCAGCGGTTAGGTACACATAATTTTGTGGCAACCCTAACCCGCACTTAACCGGATCCGATGACCATTTTGACCGCCTGTTGATAGGGTTGTACGTAAGACGAGTTTGTTGCAACTTATTATTACGCACAATTTAAATAATTGCTAACTGTATTAAAAATATAAAATTGTATTAAAATAATGTAAGGGAAGAAAATTATGACTAAAATTACTAGAACTAAAACCAATTGCAAGGAACTATTTGACTGAAGTACAAAAAAAATGTCATATAAATCGTAGTTTTTGGTAGACTTTTACGTAGATACCTATCTTTATATGTAGCATGTATATTGGCAGGCATAGTTTTTTGTACGTCTAGAAAAATCTCTAAGCAATATTGTAAATCTAAGTATCTCCATTTCATGTAATTTGAGGACGTTAAGTAGCTACTTAACAAAGTAAAATTAAAACCATTAGTAAAAATATAGATCAATCGAATGCTATAATATATTAAGGTTTAAAGTTTTAAAATATATGTGGCAGCCCTATTGACATTCCCATTGTTATCTAAGCCACAAAATAAGCTATCCCGTGACGGTGCGAGGGGTGTCCGGCAATTGAATCTCAATCACCATTACTGCAATATACGATCACGTATTTCTTAGAAAAGTTTACCATTTTATTATTAATTTTAAAATAAGATATAACTTTATTGTTATTGTTTTTTTAATCGTTGTTACATGATAGGAAGTCAAGTATGGGTCTAATCACGTTAAAAATGGTTTGGATTTTTTTAACATAAGCGTTGTCTTATCATTTCAATCTATACTATAATATTATAAAGCTGAAGAGTTTGTTTGTTTGTTTGTTTGAACGCGCTAATGTCAGGAACTACTGGGTCGAATTGAAAAATTCTTTTTGTATTGGATATTCCATTTATTGAGGAAGGCTATAGGCTATATAAAAAAGGCAAAGTCCCCCGCAACTTTGTTCGCGTGTTTTAGTTTCAACGGATTTCATTTTTACAACATTTTTCATTTATGCTCCGCTCCTATTGGTCGTAGCGTGATGTTATATAGCCTATAGCCTTCCTCAATAAACGGACTATCTAATACAAAAAGAATTTTTCAATTCGAACCAATAGTTCCTGAGATTGGCGCGTTCAAACAAACAAACAAACTCTTCAGCTTTATAATATTAGTATAGATTAAGTATATCTTACGAGGTACAACAATATTTTAAAGTGGTCAGCAGTCAACCACACTCAAGGGATTAATGGGGTAAAGCAAAACATTTGCATTTTGACGCCGAGATTAAAATATTATAGTGGCCAGTGGATATAATCCCACTATTGTTTGTATTGGGCTTCGACGAAGGTTCAACGATTAGAAGGGGTCCTTAAAGGTCATTGGTTCGAAATAACCTGTACTAATATTTGTATGACTAGACGGTGTTTTTTCTTTTCTTAAAAAGACTATATATACATACAAAAGTAATTATAAAATAAACTAATCTGATTAAAAATAAACCTAAAATATGGCATCAAAAAATTCGTCCACAACGCTGTCCACTGGAAGTGTTCCCAAAAGGCTGGCGGCATTGCCAAAGTAATTACAAACATAATTAAAGATAGCTGTGCATGTATGAAATAAAATACGGTTAAATAATTTACCTGTCTGACCAACACAGTGCCTCATCTCGATATCTGAAAATAATAAAACAATAACATTAAATACACCTAAACCAAAAAAATTACTTAAAACAATAAAAAATTCGTGACATTGTAAAAAAAATATATATAAAGAGTCCATTTAATAGGTGTGTATTATTTATAATCAGTTACGGAAGTTATTTTATTTTATGAAAGCACTATACATGTTTGTTCATTATATCTAGATATAGTAAGTTAGACTTTAACTTTTTCTTCATTTTGTGTCAATGACCTTTAAACCTTGCTTCTTTTTGGCCAAAAAGTCGCCAAAGATAGACTAAACTTGTGTCAAAGGTTGTTAAGCCTCCGCTGTCCGTCTGTGCGACCGTCGATCCGTCCGTCCATCCATCTGTCCGTCCGTCCATCCGACCGTCCGTCGATCCGTCCGTCCGTCGATCCGCCCGTCCCTTTATCTATCTGTCAGCGGGCAGTATCTCATAAACCGTAATAGCTAGACAGTTGAAATTTACTCTAGAGTGTGTATTTCAGTTGTCTCTATAATAACAAATAAAAAAATCCAGGGGTCTCTATATAATGATACGGAAGCCTTCATGCACGAGTCCGACTTGCACCTTTTCCCTTTTTTCTCGCATCTGTCATCGTTTTTAATAACTAATGAACCTCTCTATATACAACTCACCAAATCATATCAAACATTCGACTTCCTAAGTAAAGACTGGCATAAAGAATTTCTCGGGTAGGACAAAATAAAATCCAGGCAGTGACCTATGTAGCTTAGTAAGTTGGTAAAGCAACTGGCTCGTTAAGCCAGTGGTCGCAGGTTCAAGGCCTGAGGTTTAAGTTTTTCTTTTTACTATTTGTATTTAATTACAAAATATATTCGCTCCGCATGCATAACAAATAAAAATAATAGGACAAAAAAATCATTAAAACACATCAACAATTTAAAAAGTACTACTAAGTTACAATAACTATCAAATTATACGACATTAACTTTAATCCATGAACGTATTCAAGCAAAAACTTCGATCTCAATAAATCCTCTCGATAATATCAGGCAACTACTTCCAGAAGAAATATATATGACATTGTTATGGTAACGAGTTATGTAAAAACATAACATATGCTAGCTCTCATTATTGAATGCATTGCGTAGATATCTGACTCACACCATGATGAATAACATGCATGTGGTATATGGTAATGGTATGGTTAAGTAAGTTTTTATGCTTTTATAGAATTTAATATTTATATTTCAATAATTTCTGTTCATTGTATTAATAGTTTTTTTTTTCATTATGTAATGAGTACATCATTGAATAAAGACTACTACTAGATAAAAAAAACAAGAGTTTTTTTAGGTTGTGGTTTAAAGCAATAGCTGTCAGTTCGGTCAAGTGACATTTCTACAAGCGCTAACTATGATAGAAATCGCTTAAAATTAATTAATTATATGGAATTGACATTTCATTTCGATAAGTCATGTGGCTAGACTTGTCACTTCCATACATTTCAGCGAGTCGATCAGCGTTAACGCTTATAGAAATGTCAATTGGCCTGAGGGGGTGGATCTCTTTCTTAATACTGACGTTATGAAATAGAGAGAGAGAAAGAGAATCCCTTACTAGTTTAAGAAAAGTGTTTGAGCCTTTTCCGTTTTTTTTAAATCCGTGATCTAGTCCATTTTCCAAGGAGCCGACCTCACAAGCAATGAATGAATAATGCAAGCCTCTGTAAACTGTCGCCTGCATCATTAATAACTGACGGTTACCTGCTGAACGAGATCAACTGAACGCGTTAATATTAAAGATACCGGTTTGATTACTTTCTTTGTGATGCTTCATGCTACAGGTGTGTCTGCAGGGACCAAAGCCCAAAGACTCCTTACTATGGAGTTTAATGACTGTGCCAGGGAGGATTGACTAAAATTAAAAACAAACAAATAAAATCCACATTTTTGTCTTTTTATGATTGTTGCAATGAATTTATTAACTTGGCCTATATCGTGCCAATACTTGACATTTATTTCCATTCCTTTTTTTTTCATTTTAATCTAATACAATGTACATCATTACGGTAAAAAGTAAGGCGCTCTATAGTTACACACACACTAGTTAAATATATACCTAAATTAGAAAACAACAAGACATGCCAATAAAGCATTAAGATATGTATTATTTAACAAATTAATAAGCACAGGTAACAAAAAACACAACGGGGTAATAAAAAATAAAACATACAATACAATATACCTAATAAAAGTTAAACAATATATTCGTTCATAAAAATTATAAAATATTACTCCATATTTTGTCCATCTTGACGTTTCGGGATGAGAGGACCTAGTCCTCTACTGTCAATTTCTGCATCACATTTTTGTTTTCTTTTTTATAATTTATTAAATGTGGAAAACATCACCTACACTGCTTCAACCCAAACTAAGTAGCTAAAGCACTTGTGTTATGGACAGAGACAACGAAGGTACCACAAACACCCAGACCCAAGACAATGTGAAAATTGGTTTTCTAAATTGACTCGTCCTGGGATCGAACTCGGGACTTCAGAGCGACACCTTGAAAACTGGTGTGTACGCCCCCCGACCACGGAGGTCGTCAAACCTTACATTTAGTACGTAACACACAGCTTCTGAATTTAATAAACGATTCCGGAGTTAAAAAAATCCGACGAGTCCCGGCACCTAGTATTCTATAGCAATACAACAATTTTATATAAATTGCTAAGAAATACCCAATTTTAGTTGCTCGTGTAAGCGCACCTTTACACATTAACCAGACTTTCCAAATCCAATATGTACGATGCAAAATAAAGGTAGGTGTTAAAACACATTTTCAAACCAACTTTCTCCTAATTACTGCAGAAAACGGCTCCACCATTAGCTTCCCATCCTTGTGCAAGACATTAACTGGAAAGTATATTTAAAATACAAACCTATAAAGTTAACAATAAGGAGATAGGTGGAGAACATGTCTTGGAGAAGGTAAATCTGCAAATTAGTATTGCACCTTCATTGGCAGTGAGCATAGACAAACGCTCAATAGAATATTGTCTATGGTACATTATCGTTCATAGGTCTGTCATGGTAATTAAGCTAGTTGGTCGTTGCTGTATTGTACAAATATTTAGAGCAGTATTTCTAGAGTGTATTGAGTATAGATATTTTTTTCTGTTTGTTTGTATATTTTTGTTTAACTGACAAGATTGCGCATTTAAATATTTAAGTAAATGTCGCCTGATTTTACAGGCATATACCAAAAGAAATAAATAAAATTGAGTAACTATTTATGTTATAATAGTTTAAATATATTTTTATCTAATCACCAGTTGGCATTAATTAAATACTAAGGCGAAAAAAGTACCTACTTCTACATGAGCATTATTTGATCTATCTCTAAACTCATAACAACATAAATTCAACAAAAAAAAACAAATATCTCACACATACCGTAGCAAAATTTTCATAAGTTCGACAATTGCCAATATGGCGCGTGTTCCCGCGCTTTTTAATAAAACACCTCTACACGGCGTTATGTCTGACAATAATCCGAGTGATCGTCGATCGTGTACCACAAAACATTTATTAAAACGTGTTACAAGACTTTATTAAAGTTACTACAAAGCGAGCATCTTTGATAAGTTAGGGTGTAACGAATATTGGTTGATATATTGCTAAAGAAGTTCGTAATACATTTGTTAATCTGTGTGATAATTTTGTTAAATAAAAAAAATATCTACTATAAAAATCATAAAACGATTACATATTATGTAATCTATTTTATTTTTATTAAACTACCGTGTGTACAAGCGTTTTGAATAAGGAAATAATATAATTGAACTACGTAAATTGAATTCTGAACAAAGTCTCATTCCGTAGCAGTTTAGAATCGCATCAAACTCACAAGGTGTATTCTACAACGTGTTCCTAACTCGAAGGAACATAAAAAGTAATAGAATTCGGCTTAGGAACGACGTATTCTGCCAGGGCTGTCAATTTTAAGCAGAAGATGACAGCAAAAAGTCTTTAGACAATGAACCAGACAAACATGCCTAATTGAAAAGAAATAAAAATCAATTAAATTGATTAGAATGGTATAATTATAATTAGATATGAATGTGTTTGCTGCAATTTACCTACCTACCCATTTCGGCCCATTCATCACTGGAAAGTTAGGCAGTTTCATCTTATAGGAAGTATTTTTGTTTTTCAACAAGATGTACAATACTTTTTGGAAGAAAGAAAAATAAAAAAATACGATAAAAAAAAAAAAAAACGAAATCCTTATCTAAATAAAGATGGCGACCCTATCCGCGTTGCAATTGTCAACACCCGCTGAACACTTTGCATTTTATAACACGTTCCCGTAACGTTTGTCGACACGGTAATGACGACCATCCATTTTTACGGAACCCTATCAATTTTCGTTCAGCGATGTTAGATCTATAGGTTCTTGAGTTTTTAAGCTTTTTAGTGCTGTTCGGAAATAAAAGTTATGAATGGCAATGTGTTTGTACCAGAACGCTTCGTCGAAAATAATAAGTTTGTTTTAAGAAAAATATATATATTTTTTTTATATAAGCTAATGTATAAAGGCCATAGTGCTTATTCTGTACTTGAAACTTGAATTTAGGAATCTATAAATGAATATTAATACGGCCGGTATTTGTTTAACAACAAGTAATTTTAGTTCATCATAAATTTAGGATAAGCTACCTATATCTTCGCTCGGCATGCGTTAATGAGTAAAAAATAATTAAAAATAATAAGTTACCTACTCCAAATAATACGATTCAGTACTTTTTAGAAAATACTTATGTACTTACTCTAAACAATATATCAAAATCGTAACATAAATATTAGCTCATAAAAACCTCTATAAATTACCGTCGAATTAAACCCGGCCACCATAACCGCACTAAACCGGTTAATTACCGTTAACCCCTGAACCGAACCGTCCTGAACCGTCCCGAAACAACCCGAACAACTAACTTATGGCCATAGAACGCACGTGACATCACTTGCTCTTCTAAACCCTGCCTAAAATTGTTTTATTTTAGAGAATAAACAAAAATATTTAAAGTTAGGTACTTTGGAAACTCTTTCAAAGAAAACAGTTTTGGCTTATACGTCCCTACGTAGTTAAAATTTTGGTATTTAAATCCTATTCAATTCGAACTCCTAAACTCTCACTCCCGAGTTTTGGAAGTTCGGTTGTATAAATACCCAAATTATATATTACCTAATGTTTTTTTTAATAATAAGGTAGACAGCCGTCGGTCTGCTTTTTTCCTGGATCTATATTATTAAAATAAATACCTTTTTCCTTGCCATATCAAGAGTAAATTATTGCAAAAGCGCATATTTTCCGCTATTTTAAAAAGAAAACATTTCACATTTTATCTATAACACTCTTGTGTAGACAACTATCGACGTCATATTGTCGTCATGTTCTAAATTCGAAATTTTCAAATGCGGAACACGTTTGTCTCGTTGGAGACACTCGCGTTGGTTTATTGCATAAAATTACAATATTCGGCAACATAGGGCAACACCGGCGGGACGCCATTACAGTACTTATTACACGTCATTTTATTAATACTAGTATGTGTTTAATTGAAAGTCGTTGCATATGGATTTTAACCCTTCTATTGTACCGTGGTGTTGTAATAAATAAGCCTTATTGGGACACGCAAAGAGATTTTTTTCATAACATATTTTTTTAAAAGGGCTACATTTATGGTAGCTACCAGTTACCGCCACTATATAATTTGACATTTACGAACATCACTTGCGACTAGCGCCCCTGTCGACGAACGATAGCCCTTGTTGCTTGTGGACTTCAGTGACAACATTTATTGTGACTAAGTATTCTGTTTTCAAAAGAGCTTTTATAATTACTCGATATGTTGAGTTCAATTATTCTCGATATTTTTATAAATAAAAGATATGCTTTTGTTTCTAGAGCTAGTGAGAGATGTCCAAACTGAATTTAAAAATCGCGTATCTACAGGTAAGCGGAATTAAATCAAAGCCAAAAACAATTCAATATATTTTTCTTTGCAAAATATACACAAATATATCAACCTAAAATCATCTCTAACATGTTAATAAGACAAACAAGTAAACTGACACATGTAAGGCAAAACAAACATACATTTGCGCGGTTGGCACTCCTGCGCAGCTAAGTGTTACACTCTGTGATTACAACGAAACGCAATTAGTCGCCAATTACCTGCGCGCGCGCAGATAAGATAAAGATAAATATTCTAAAAGATACCTGACACCTACTTAGTGGACTATTCTTGATTTAGCTGGTACAAAGTTGTAGGCTTTGTTCTTTAGTATTGTTTTTGATGCAGTGATTTTTAGTGGAAGAGATATTTTAAAAACAGTGATACTTTAGTTTCTTTTTTTGTTATCGATATATGAGACCACCAGAGACACAAAAGTTTCGTCAGAATCGATTTAATAATTAGGATTTTTAAATCAAAATAATTAGAAGAATCCTGCGATTGTCTTTGATTAATTTTATTGAAGCCTGTTTTTTAACATTATAATTTATGTGTATGAAATAAATTATGTAAGTAGTATAAAATCGTGCATTTTACTGTTTAGAAAATTCACTAGAATTCTAGGTCATTTAATCCCTGCGTGTGGATTTCATATACGCAAAGAACACACAGACTTGGAACAAGCATTTTGTGGAGTCATCACAAAAATGTTTGTTCTATGCGGGGATCGAACCCGCAGCACGTCGCGCAGTGTGGCGTGGACCACTATCAATCTACGTTTGAAGATCACACTTACGTACGTTCCATCTTGGTTGATACTTACCACAAAACAATAAATTTAAAGGTCATGATAGAAGAAACTGTATTTACCATTCTAGTCACCAGTCCCTATGGAATCTTATACATACCATACATTGATTTATCCAATACTTAGGCCGTCTGTACACGGGGCGACGCCAGACTCCGATACGCTACGATTTTAGGATCGGTGCAAACGGGCCACAAACCACAGCCGGTGTCCAGCGACAGAGACTAAACACACTTTTTCATTTATTTATCGGCTGTAGCGAGTGGCCGCCACCAGATGCATGTGTGCGGCGCGTCTATACAAAATATTCATAATGAAAAAGTGTGTTAATTCGCTGTCGTTGGCTATCAGTTGTTGTGATCGATGGCCCGTTCGCGCAAAAACTTAGTTCTCCAAGCGACTACTGCCACACAAATTACTTCTTTTTTTTTGGAAGAGTGTTACGCAATTAGCCTGAGCGCAGACTTTGACTGCTTCACCGGACTTTTCCCCCCATACAAACTCATAGATGTTCATACATAGGCACGCTTCGTTGGAGACTTTCGTCGCCTCGTGTACAAAGGACCTTATTCACTCTTGTAATACATAGAAGTAATTCCGTTCGCAAGTGAAACCACAAGCTCATGTTGTAGACAATTGCAAACAACGACTGCGGTTGTAATGGCGACTGTGTAACGGTAGCGACTGGCTGCAGAACAATTGTAAGTTACATGATAGATTGGTTATAGAATTGATATTTGGTGGCCGAAGATTATTATGAACCTTTATGATTGCTGTCTCTTGTTTTGTTGGACATTTTGTATTGTGTAATTTTTAATTGGTCTGTCTTTTTACTTGTGCTGCACTAAAAATCTCAAGTTGAACTTGTACCCATGAAATAATTTTATCTTATTTGAAATGGTCAGACATTAGTGACTCTTTTAATACTAAGATATTTACAAAGAGTACCTACGTATCAGCCTCAATTATATTTACTTGTTATTATTACGTGCGTGCAACGGTTTTTTATTTTATTTTAATGCGTTAAAAAAAAAAATAATTAGACACTTTGGGCTAAATAATAATAATGTTTTAAATTGATATTTTTTTTAATATAGGTATAAATATTTAAAAATGTATTTTAAATGTTTATAAGTTGAATAATAGAATAATAATATATTTTAATATTAGACACTTTTATATTTCTTAATACCAATAAGTTTGCCCAACGTCCTAATTAAAAAAAAATTGTTGATGTACCAATAATTATAAAAAATAATACAGTGATATGGAATACCATACTTCGTCAATTTTAGTCTTTGAAAACAAAAACATTACTTTGTATCATTTCATCATAGTGATAATTTCACCTATTCGAACTATGTACAGGTACAATCAAAAACCGTTTCTCACATCCGCCCGCAATGACCATCAGTGTTAAATCTAAAGTTAACCCTATATTTAAACTAAGGATTATCGCGAACTAGCAACTATCAGTAATTTTCTATCAATGATCAGCTTATTAAAGTACAACAATAACTGTACATATGATTATATGTTTTGATGTACAGTATACCTTAAGATAGATTAAAGTGCGATTAAAAATAAACCTTGAGACTTTGAAATAAGGATCAGTTTTGTCAGTGTTGCGGTTGAGGGTACAAGAAATGTGTGGATATGACAGGTGTTGGTATTATTGTGAACTAAATAATAAATGAATTGTTGATAATGTTAGGGTGTCTTCATTGTAAAGTAAACTTTCTTAAACATGACCTTGTTTAAGAAAGTGACTTAATCTTTGACAATTTTTAAACTACTTCTTCTTCCTGCCCTTTTCCCAATTTATTTGGGCTCGGCGCACAATATATTCCCCTTACCATTCTTTAGCCGTCATACTGTCATTCACTGATTTTTCCCTCATATCATCTCTCACGCAACCACCACCTTTTTTTCGATCTTCCTCTTCCTCTCCAGCCCTCCACATCCAAATTCATCACTCTTTAATTCACATGCGTTTTATCCCTCCTCATCACATGGGCATATCATCCTAAGCGATTTCCTTTGTAATTACTACTACTTTAAAATTTCAAATTGACAGACCAGAGGTGTACTACGTTTAAAATACATACACCTCAATTTCCGTCGATTTTGAAGTAGGATACAACGCAACGTCTTGTCAAGACATTTTATCTTATTTATACAAAATTTTTCATTTTTAACTGTACAATAATATAAAATAAGATTTAGTAATAGACATCCAGGAAACAAAACATTACTGCATGATCTACAATTATAATATCTATACCTACATAATTATTACGACACAGAGGTCATATCCATACAAATACCAACACCACAACTTTACTTATTTCCCGCGTAAAATCACAGTCGACGATATAATTCTCATAATCCGCTGAGTTCAACATAACCTTTCACACCTCGAGTCGTGCGCGTGCGCCATTGTGTGCGACTATACGAGTATCACTTGTGAATACGATTGTACTTATTAGTAACAAACTATCGTGTGAAAAACTATGTTGTGAAGAGATTTTGTCGGTGGATGTACTTATCATACAGATATTTCTTTTATAAAAAATGTTTTATGTTTTAT
This sequence comes from Diachrysia chrysitis, assembly GCA_932294365.1. Taxonomy (NCBI): domain Eukaryota; kingdom Metazoa; phylum Arthropoda; class Insecta; order Lepidoptera; family Noctuidae; genus Diachrysia; species Diachrysia chrysitis. Next base: position 8,082,647 of record OW028662.1, on the reverse strand, counting down.
GAGTGACTGTACGGTTATTTTAAGAATGAGTCATGTTCATGTAGGTACGTAATGGGTAAGACATCGTTGTATATACTGCTGGCTCATACATACATATATTATATACATACATAGGCACGAACGTCACATGTATTAACTCCTTCAACATGAAATCGTCCTTCTAAAATTGTAGGACGATTTTTTTCGAGTTTTTATTTAAATGAAGCATTTTTAAGAAGTTTATTAAAGTCCATATACCAATGGCATGTATTATTTTTATTCGATAATAATATCGATTAATAAACATAAAACAAAAGGCAGCATTATGAAATATCTTTTACTAAAGTCAATTTTGTACATAATAGTACCGATTGTACACTTAAGAACAAAGCTCTTGCAGTAAAAGTGTTCTTAGAAAGTAACGTAGGCATAATTAAGACACCTGCAACATTGAGCTTATAAAGTTGTTTGTGCGCGATTATACCATTAAAGCGCTTGTGAACGCGAGTGTACTGTTAGGCGGGTATTATAGTAGAAATTATATGAAATCTCGCCTGCGTAGGCGCACGAATTACTTCTATGGCTTCGATTCTATGAAAAAGTATCTCTAACACTATATTATGTAGAAGTTTGTTATCTATATAAAGTGGAATCTAATTTAATGTAATTTTCATCATGAAATACTTACCTTTTAAGTAATTTTTTGGGAAACAAGTTGAGGGAAGTGAGTCCCCAAGATTGCCGGTTCGAACCCATTACAGACAATGTAACTTTTTCAAAGTTACATATACTATTTAATTATTCTGAGACATCTTTGACAATCGGTGAAAAAACATCTTGAGGAAACCTGGATTCCTAAATTTTGAACCAGAAATCGCCAACCCGCAATGAGCAAGCGTGGTGATTCATTGCTCGTTTCTTCCCTATATGAGAAGAGGCCTGTACCCAGCAATGGTATTTATTTATCAAGTTGCTAGTAAGTTGTATTATTATTTACTAGCTGTCCCCCGCGACTTTGTTCGCGTGTTTTAGTTTCAACGGTTTTTCATTTTTGCAACATTTTTCATTTATGCTCCGCTCCTATTGGTCGTAGCGTAATGTTATATAGCCTATAGCCTTCCTCAATAAACAGACTATCCAATACAAAAAGAATTTTCCAATTCGAACCAGTAGTTCCTGAGATTAGCGCGTTCAAACAAACAAACAAACTCTTCAGCTTTATAATATTAGTACAGATTAACTTTTAAAGACAGGTCCTGCAGATATTTTTAATATGGAATCAATTGCATTTCATGCTTTCATCTCAATACTAACTCATATTTGTAGGTAAAATCTTTAAAATTCTAGATATGTATTTAAAATACAATAATATGGAAACTAACGCTACGGGCCAATATAAAAAATATTAGTCAGTGTCTGTAACATGATAAAGCAAATGCTCGATCATTTTGCGTCTACCCTGACTGCTAAACCGAAGGCCGTGGGTTCGATTCCCATCCAGGACAAATCTTTGATCATGAGCATGAGCATTTGTTCTGTCTGGGTGTAATCCAACTATAATATGAATGAATTTAAAAATATAAATGTATTTTTATCAGTTTTCTGGTTGCCATAATACAGGCTTTGCCTCGTTTGGGATCAGATGGCCGAGTGAGAGTTGTTTCAAGATATTATATTATATAATACTGAAAATAGATAATCTAATAAGTGTAAAAATATTTTACAGCCTAACCTTCCCTGAGACTGCCATCAATAATTAACAAATAAATTCAGTAAGCCATATATTCGCCACACTATAACCGACACATAAAGATGGTTACACTGCGGTATTTTTAGCCGCACAAAACGGCCATAACGCCCGCCATAAAATAATATTCCTTAATACATTATAATAGTGCTATCCTTCGGTAATGTTCGTAAGTATTGGAATTACAGGGCGGCGCGGTTCTGGCTACATATTGAGAGGGGTTTGGTCCAAGTGATAGGGAATAAGCAGGTTGACTTTTGTTGCTCAGTTTACTCTGTGTATGGAAGTACTTGTCTCTCATTGGTAGAAATTGATATATAGATCACATGCGAGAACCTAGCGGGTTAGTTAAATCGCGAAAACCTTGTTTATTTCTTACAAATAGGCTTCCGTAATAATTGGTATTTCATACCATGGAAGCTAGACTGAATTTAAATATTTCGAAGCCATAAAGAAAATGTATTTAATCATTTTACAATATTAATTTAATTCCAAGAAACTTAACTATATATACACAAAAAAAAATAACAGTTATAGATTAGTTTATTTTTCGTAGTTCTCCATACTAATCTGGGGCTGCCCCGTATAAGTCGTTTTATTTTGCGAAAAAGCGATAGAACATGCGTCAACTACTAACTTTAAAAGATAAACTTTTAAAGTAACTTTTATATTGTGTGTATTTTTTTATATTATTTCACAGTTGCTTCCATTAAATACTATTATTAGAAATATTTGTAATAAATAAAAATTTCGATAGTAGTCAAATACCCTATTATTAGTTTCCATTGTTATACAAAACCGCTATCTCTTATATCTTATACCACATCCTAACATCGGATCTCATCGGTGCGTCTGATTGGCTGCGTGTGGCGAAATCGTTCGATTATGATTCGATTCATTCGATGACAGATTACGTTCGAAATTATCGATACAGCACTACGGAACAATTTGTTGTAAAGTGTACATATTCACGCGCTGCGGCTTGATAATTATTTCTTTGATGGCGAACTGGAAATATTTATCGAAGAAACTTAAACTTGGATTACGGTAAATGTTACATTGGAAAAGAAACCAATATCATTTTTTTTAAACTACTTCCGTACTATGTAATTAAATCCTTGTGTCGCGGGAGGGTTTTACGAACATTAATTACATGCACAAAGAACACCCATACTTAGAATCTCTATTTTAAACCGATTTCAAAAGGAGTAGTAGGTCATCTATTGGAGATATTGTGTTGATTTTCTTTTTATGTTTGCCATGCGATATCTTCGGCAATTATGGATAGAAATCGAAAATTATTTTTTCATCAATAGGGTATATATATTATTTTAATTATTTGTTACGCATTAACGCATGCGGAGCGAGAATATTTGTAATTAAATACAAATAATAGAATCAAACTTAAACCTCAGGCAGGACTCGAACCTGCGACCACTGGCTTGACGCGCCAGTCGCTTTACCAACTAAGCTACCGAGGTCACTGCCTGGAAGTTTAAATTTTGCCTTCTATTTTATTACGTCTTTTAGGGCGACGTATGCGACATCTAGTGAACCAACCTTACGGTTTGGCTTTCACCAACTCTGATTAACAATCTGTTAATTCAGATGTCCGAGAGATGATGCAGCCCAATACTTATTATTTTAATAATTTGTTACGCATTAACGCATGCGGAACGAGAATATATAAGAAGGGTATATATACCTTAGAGGTGGTCCTTTATAAATTTCATTTTCTGTTAACTTGCAATGTATGTTTGTTCGGGTCAAATCTTGGAAGCTAAATAAGAACCAGTTCATGACATCCGATTGAGATGAAATTTGGCATACTTATATAAGTTCGGTGACAATACAATATTATAGTGCTTTCGAGCTAGTCTAAAGATGGAGACAGAAGAGAAGGTGGCCATAGGAACTCTCTAACGGAACGACGCAATCCCATCATATTCGGGCTTGCTTGAATTGTCTTCACTATTATTTTGACCTAGCTGATTAAAAAGTTTGCGTTGACATACATTTTTAATAAAAACTTATTACTAAATATATGATTTATGTGTACAATTATGTTATTTTATAAAGCCAATAGTTTGTTGCCAACTAACGGATTGCGTAATATTAAAAACCTAAGTTTCAACGTTTATAATCACGAATATTAACTATTTATATTAACACTATTCAAGTTGTAAAAAGCCACAGACACATAAAAGTAATTATAAACAATAAAACTGCTTCGTAATTTTGTAAATCAGACGTTAATGGTATTTATTTTACACTTGCGTGTAATTCTCGTGGCAGTAATATTTAAATAGCCACAGTTCATAAGTTTAAGTACTCATAAAAACACTATACGGTTTGTCACGATAATTCTAGGCTTTTATTATCAATAAAGGGCAGCTAATAATCAGTATCTTAGTATTGTAATAAATTAAATTATATTATATATTTCATTACTTGTAACCGGTCATTAGGTCAGATAGAACCTGAATTATAACTATTAAAAGTAATTAAATTTTCTCAACAGTGATAAAATAAAAATCAATTATAAGAATTTATTAAAAAAATCATAATCCTTACTAATATTACAAATGCGAAAGTAACTCTGTCTGTCTGTCGCGCTTTCACGCCAAAACTACTGAATCGGTTTAAATGAAATTTGGTACACAGATAGTCTAGAGCTTGAGAAAGGACATAGGCTACTTTTTGCCGCAATAATCGACATCCAAGCGAGCGGAGCCGCGGGAAACAGCTAGTCTACTATAAAACAGACAGCAGATAGTATCCTTGCGCTCCGTTACATGCAGCAAAATGTAGTTACTTCAAAACCTATATTGCACCATTAATGGAATCCAGCATATTTTTATTGAGTGTTTTTTCTTCCTAGAATGGTTTAACAAATCTCTTTGGATCATTATTTTTTAAAATACAAACTTCTTAATTACACACCTATTAATAACTCCAACGTGACGCTGCCAGCCTCATACCACCAAAATAACCATTCAAAATATTCATTTATGTAAAGTAAATATTAATTTATCTAATCGACAAACAAATCGGAAAGGACGCCACTTACGGCGGCGTTTACTAAGAACCTATTAACATAACAATCTAGAACGCATAAAGTTAAGATTGTACTAATTAAGTGTACAACCAACGTCCCAAGTTATCCTACGCAGATGCCAGCATACGATATAAATAACGCAAAATCTGATAGTGACTCCGATTCTGGTATACCTACACTAAACTTATTATAGGCCATCGGTATCTTTTTCACTTGTACACAATTAGAAAAGGACAGACGAAAATTAGAGATGTCAAATTTAGCTTTGACTAAAATTCTCATACAAATCTAATGACACGCAGAAACGTGTGCACTAAAACACGGCGATGTTTAAGGAGAAAACTGGTTTGATATTTCTAAGTTAGTTTTTATCTGTTGCCGTCCTTTTCTGACGCTGTATGTTGGTAAAAGATAACAATGGTTTAATTTTAATTTAGTTAGCGTACAAGGGAATAGGCGCCAATGTTTGATTTTTGTATTGTGAAACGTAATTAGCTTTTGGTACCTTTATTCAGCTGGTTAAATGTTTAATAATGCTTCCAAGTAACCAACCTTTTCCTGTACCATAAATGTATGTAATAGAAGTGAAAATTATTTGTACACTAAGTAGGTTTCCTTTGACAAATCGAGAAGACAACCTGTAACATAGCCATTGCCAGGTGGACTTAGTTAGGCAATTAAATAAGAAGAGTTAAGTAATTGCAATTTATGTTTAGAATATGAAATATCTGTAGTTAGATAAAAAAGTCTTTATTTGGATACTTAGATAGGTACTATCCAACACAAATTTAGTCAATAATTCATATTAAATATACAGTTAAAAAAAAGAATAAGTAAGTTATAAACATTCATCGAAGACAAATTATGAAATAAGAAAAAAATATATCAGATTTTTTAACGTCACTCGGAAATCTACCACATGGGTCAAAATAACCACCCAATGGGTAGAGACATAACCAGAGAGAGATAGAAGAAGGGTTGAGAGGCCTTTGGCCTACAGTAAAACAGAAAAGGTTAGAAAAAAAAATTGGAACGGCTACACGACAACACCACAGCTGATAAAACGATTTAAAATAAAATAAATAAAGATTGATAACAATTTAAATTAAGACTTACACCTACCGACTAAAAGAGACATCAAAATAATTATTAACAAATAAAACGCTCAGAAAGGATAAACAAATAAACAACGAGTCTCGTCGCAGCGTGGAACCAAACGTAATCTATGCGGGTCGTTTTCTGCCGGCGGGCGGCGCGCGCTTATATCTCAAACTTTTGACACATAACCTCCAAATTGAAATAAATAATTAAATTAAACCACAACTTTATTGATTTAAGGTTTAATTCACAATATAAGTATAAAGAAATTACGCTTTTTAGTTTCTAGAACTCATTTCACACTTACATTAAGACAAATTTGTATTTGAATTACAAAATTAGTTGTGTATTTTGTTATTTTTTTCCGTCATGTACATAAGGTTTAGTTTTGCATATATGTCTGTTATTAATCGGTAAGGTTATATTTGTAGAAAACGAAGGAGCTCGGAAAGCAATGGCGTCGATTAATCAAAGCTTCAGTTTTGTTTTTCGAATAATTTTGAATAATTTGTGAATGGAAGCGCTATCGGTTTGTACATGGCGAAAGTAATTTATAACTTGTGTATTCAGTTAATTAATGACTGCGATTGTTTTATTTTGTATTATTTATTTTATTACGGTTCCTCCGACTGTTCGATATATTTTGGATCACAGTTGTATTGACAGCGGTATTTATTTTATCGATATTAAATGTTACTAGTGTTACTTTTTAATATTATTTATTGGGACATGCTACAGCACTATCGTGTGGGTTATGTAGTTTATTGATTGGATATCAACTCTTAAGATCTGTAATATCTAACACTAGCTGTTGCGGGTGGTTCCAACCGCGTGGCTGTCGGTTATCGCTACAATAAATAGCATATGTCCTTTCTTACGATACAAGCTTTTTTATTCTAAGTTTCATCAAAATCGGTTGAGCGGTTTTAGATGCGAAAGCGCAAGAGACAGACAGGTATAGTTACTTTTGGATTTATAACATTAAGTATAGAGTTTGGACAAGTATGGATGTTAGTTACTGAACCACTGCTACTCATAAATATTTAAGTCAGGTCCACGAAACAGTTCAAGTACTATCTGGAGACTTTATCAATTAAAAAAGCGAGCATAATCCATATGACGACAACCTTAATGAAGAATGAAACTAAAATAAATTAATTTTTGTAAAAAAAAAGACCTCGCGATTTCTGATTTGGAATCATGTAGGTAAAAATTGAAAAAAACTAATTGAAGAAACAGATCCCGTTCACGGCAGAAATACTTAAAACCTAGCAAAGTTTAAAGAAGCTTTAATATCTCTGGTAACACCATCAAGGAAATCCTACAGAACCCTTTAAACATCCAAATTAATCAGTGTAACATTAAACATATGGTAAATTTAACAAAACAGTATTTATTACCGTTTTATGGTAATTTTAATGGTCCCTCACTGTCCTATCTATAGCCATGTATTTAATTTTTGATAACAAATTATAGGGTTTAATTAACTATTAGTTGATTGAGACCATCATTATGTAAGAAGGTTGTATTGCAATAGATAAAGAGTTTAAGAAGATATCTGGAATTGAAATTGTAGAGAAACTTAATTCTACAAGGTATGTTTCATAATTAGATCCATTTTGAGAAGGTTTATTTTATGGTATTTTTTTTTTATCTAGGGACAACTCACACACGGCCATCTGAACCCAAACTAAGCAGAGCCTGTATTACGGCAACCACACAACTGATAAACATACTTATATATTTCTAAATTGGTACATACTTACTATAGATAAATTACGCCCAGGCACAGAACTAATTATGCCCATCACACTAAGATTTGTCCTGGGTGGGAATCAAACCCAGAACCTCCGGTTTGGCAGTAATTGTCACTAACCACTATATCGACAGGCCAGCCAAGCTCTGTTTTTATTAACAGAGTAGACTTCTATATTTGAAGAGTAGGTATGTACTCTTTTTATTTCCTTAAAAAAACAATCTATACCCAGCGATTACGTATTAATTGTTATAAATAATCACACGAAACCCCTTACCACGAACCATAACTCAAATATAAACCTGAGTTCACAATAATATTATTTATTCTATAAAACAAATATGCTTTAATAAAGTGTGACTTTTGTCGCGTCGCCTTGTAACAAGTAATGGGCGTCATAAACAACCTCCGATGTTCTGCTCTCGGCTTTACAACAAACGACTTTTAACTCTAAGGTTAGAGCAATAAGGTGTATTTTAAGGTTTGATATGTCGATAAAATTTACAGTATTCAATCGATTTCGAAAGTTTATCTCGTATGCAAATATCGATTACTTTTTTGTTTTAGCAACGAGTATTGCAATCTATATATTTATTATGAGAACGATTTTGTTTTATCCCTCACTTTGTATGAAAAGTGTGAGATAGTTACTGAGCAGTATTCTAATATGTAAACGTTTAGCATAAATAAGTAAATAGTTAATTAAATTTGAAGGTTAAGTCATGTTGCTTGATTGCTTAACAAATAAATAGCGCTCTACCCAAACTATACAAAATACTTAGAGATATGTAATGTTTATTATTACAGTGTTAAATTATAGGCAGGCATAAAGGCCAAGCTTAAAATCGACAAAACTTAATCTTCTTAAAAAAACATATATTTGTTCTACCCAAAACAAAAACAAATCAAAACATTTGCGAATATGGGTATTTAAAATATTCTTACATAATAGGTATATAGAAGTGTGCATTAACCATATTCTACCAAATGGCATTCAAACTACACAATAACTATATCATAATTTACTGGTAACAAAAGTAATGTATTTAGCCAAACCTACACCTTATACAATTATAGGGCAAAAAACTTGATTAATTGTTATAAGTAATTTATTAACCTAATAATAAACTTCGTATTAAAGATATCCGTACGCGCATTTTTAAGTAAGTTAAGGACTTTTTGGTTTAACGCTACTACGCGATATTCTTCATATTCCTACATTTAATGTGACATTGATAAATTAATAACATAACTTAAACCTACATCTTTACCAACCTTATTTTCAGAGAACGTTATATATACTAGTCATATATGTCAATACTATCTATAAGCTATAATTTTATCAAAATCTGTTCAGTATTTTTTGCGTAACAGTGTCACTAACGTCTATACATCCTCACAAGCTTTTGGCATTCCCTCAACACCATAAAAACAGTTAGCACCTTATTTCAGACATATTTTTTTTTAACGACAACGTTTAAAATTTGCCTAATTTCGCATTTAAAAGGCGAACGCAATCCGAGCTAATAATGGCGGGGACCCGGGACAGACGGACGACGGGAGCCGAAGAGACACGAACGTAGGCGAAAGGCGCTGAGTACCTTTTAATTCTTACACCCCATTTGTTCGGCCATTGCAGTCTGTGCAAATAGGACTAAAACTGTGGGGTTGACTTATGGATTGATTTTATTAATTATTGAATTTTGTTGTATTTCTGTGAGATAAAAGACCATCATTTAGTCTACTTAATAGTATTTGGATAACGGTTTTGCTACAGTAACGTAGCAGCCGTTGATCTTGATCTTTTTATTTAAAAGGTGGTCCAGGTGGCCAGGAGTACCAATACCTAAACGTATTGAACGTTTACAGACAAACAAATCACTGTAACATTGTCTATTAAAAACAGCACACACAGAAGGCAAGCTCAATCATCACCAAATCTATACCTATATCATTATTATGGTATTTAAATCAAAGTCAAATTAGTTACACCGTTTATAAGTCAAGAACGGGTGGACCAATTTTCATGATCTTTGATTTTTGGGGGTCGTCTCCATCTCGAAAAGTTGTCGCACGGGATCGGGATATACTACCGCGGGTGAAAACGCACGACGCCGGCTAGGTTAACATAAAAAGATTTCGCAGCACTTCTAACCTCTCCATAGCATCCCTATTCCCAATGTTTTCCTAATTCCGTACCGTCCGGTGCCCTTTCATTTGTACTCAATTGCCTGCATCCCTTTAGCACATTTCTTTTATTCGCACTTTTCCCCCTACAAAGAATGTCGCCGAACATTCAGTCAAGCAATTATACTAAAGAAATTTATGTTTTTAAATTACGTAAAGGGTGGGCGTAATTTACTTTTCATTTACGGAGCCGTAAAGGTAAAATGGGTAATCGATTTGAAATTATGTGTTGACACTACCATGACTAAATAGGACGTATATCGGGCCGTTATTAAATAAAAAAGTAGCTATATTGTTCAACCGTTAAGAAATGTTAATTACAATAAAATTGTGAATAAGATGGTTATTATGAAACAATGTAACAGTGCAGTCGTCATGGAGACAGATGCTTATAGATACACTAGCTGCCACCCACGGCTCCGCCCGTGTTGGTGTCGGTTATTGCGATAAAAAGTAACCTATATCCTTTCTTGGGATTCAAGCTTACCCTATACCAAGTTTTATCAAAATCAGATCAGTGGTTTAGCCGTTAAAGCGTCAGACAGACGACAGACGATTTACTACCGCATTTATAAAATTAGTATGGATTTGGATTTATACATGAAACTCTGTCTCTCACCCCTATTTTACACACACTATGTTTCTGTTCTTACTGCACTTGTAAGTGGCACTTAATGAACACAACCAATAACTAAAAATATCCCTAAAAATTTACTTTATGAGCTGGTTACTAATTATCTACAAATATAATATCCCATTTAGTCATTACATCAAACAATTAGCTATCCCCCGCGACTTTGTCCGCGTGTTTTAGTTTCATCGGGTTTTCATTTTTGCAACATTTTTCATTTATGCTCCACTCCTTTTGGTCGCAGCGCAATGTTATGTAGCTTATAGCCTTCCTCAATGAATGGGCTATTCAACAATGAAAGATTTTTTCAAATCGGACCAGGAGTTCCTGAGATTAGCGCGTTCAAACAAACAAACAAACAAACAAACAGACTCTTCAGCTTTATATATTAGTAATTATATAGATTAGACTTTCCCCAGCATAATACCAGTTGAATAGAAAATCTAAGGTTTAAGTCTCGACCACAATGTCAACATTCGTTCAGTGATTTGCAAAACTGTTAGTAACCACATAATCACCACTTTTGCGGTAGGTTAAGTAACGTCTACAAGTTTTGTTAAAACTTTCCTCTTTTCTGCAGAATCGTAGAATTACTTGGCAGTGTATATTTTTAATTAATGTTGTAATAATAATAAAATAATAATACCAGCCTATAAATGTCCCACTGCTGGGCATAGGCCTCGTCTCATATAGAGAAGGAACGAGCATTGATCACCACGCTTGCTCATTGCGTGTTGGCGATTTCAGATTCCAATTGTTGGAATCCAGGTTTCCTTACGATGTTATCCTTCACCGATTATCAATGATGTCTTTGAATAATTAAATAAATAAAAAATAAATGTGGACAACATCACATACATTGCTCTGAACCCTTGTTAATAAAGCACTTGTGTAATGGATTCAGAGCCAACAAAGATACCACAAACACCCAGATCCGAGACAATGTAGAAAAGTGGTTTTTTACATTGACCCATCCGAGGATCGAACCCGGACCTTATAGATACACCTTGAAAAGCGGTGTGTACGCCACACAACCACGCAGATATTTGCAGTTAAATAAAACAACTTCAAGACTACAATTCAACCAAAACAAAACACAATCTATCACACCAGCACATCTACTTACGTCAGTTTAAAAGCAAGCAGCTCTTAAAACCTGCTAACAAAGCTGAACAAAAACTCCAAAAACAAAATTCCCAACGAACCGTTAGCTTCTGAATGGGTAACTGGTAGCTTATTATCAGTATCTTAGCACTAATCGCGACTATTCACTGACAATCTTCCAGACAGGGCTGCGATATAATAAAATTAATTTCTATGGGGCAATTAAGCCGTGAAGGCAACAGGCGTAGCAAGAACTATATATAGGTACAGGGTGTAACGGAAATGCTTGGTCATATTTGAAAAACTGCTGTTACGCGTAGAAATGAACAAATTTCTCCAGAAAAATTAGTCTGTTCTTTAAAAAAGTTTGGCTGATAATTTGGTATGATAAGGACATTTTATTTTTTTGTAATTAGCTTTGGTTTCCTTAAAGACAGTTGTTTATTTCTATGGGCAGTATTTCAAATATGAATCGCATTTTTGTTACACCCTGTATTAATATATAATAGTGCAGATAGAAGTGCAGTCTGCAACCGCCGTAATAATAATATTAGAAAAGTTGTAAAGATTATGTTCTATCGTTTTTATTGATTTGTAATTTCGATTACTATTGCTTTGATTTTTTGTTTGTTTGTTTGGCATTACACTTCTGTCTCTCAAATGGGTGTCTCTATCTTGATAATATATGTTACCTCCGAATCTATTTGCAGATTACGTAAATAATTAAATTTCACGCCGGACCGAGGGATATTAAAATAAAATTTGTTGTAGTTTTGATTAGTTTTAATACCTAAAAACTCGAAAGGATTATTAAAGAGATATTCTCATATATTGTATACTTGCAAAAAAAAACTAACAACAAAATATACCTACTTAAACTCATCAACCAACCTATTTTACATAATTCAATGCATTTGCTTCAAATAACCCCAAATTTCGATCAAATTCTAAATTATAAGCAAGTTGTACGAAAAACATACAGAATTATAATTGAGGTGCAACGTTGTTGCAAATTGTTCTCCTTGTATGGTCGGGCTCGGCGCCTGCGCATCGCGGTTTTCACAATAGATCGTCAGCTGTTTGTACCAAGAATAGACCACATTTATGTAGGTAATAATAGTTAGTATCAAGATAATTATACAATAAGTACTAAGCTTAAAAAAGAAGCATTTTGTTATTTAGTAATAAAGTTTTGTTTTTGCTGCATTTAATTAATTATAAGAAATTATAAATCAAATTTTCTTAATAAATACAAATGGAACACGAATTGTTTTTATTCTTTAAATATGCTATGACATTAATTAGATTTTCTAATTATTTTTCCAATCACTAATTAACAAACTGTACGATACTCACACCGTAGCCTGTCACTATATTTTTTAAAACAACCTCATTACGAAATATCCTTACCGATAATTAGGCTGAATGCAATCAATTCCCTCGGCAAATTGGATTAAAAAAAAGAAAAAATCAACTTCTCTCCACCTTTATCTACACGTATAAACCCTCATTTGGAAATAAAATCGCTCCATATATTAGACGCGAATAATTTTTTAACAAATAAAATCTTTTTTTATATGAATAAAGCAGGTCTTTAGCTGACTAATTGTGACGTATTTTACGATCAGTGCACAGTAAGAGGAATTAAAGGGGCAATTGAAGATAGTACAGTTTTTCGTATCGACCATCGATTTATGACGCTTGTGACTCTTTTGAAGCCCATTTATGGCGAATGTCAGTCAGTCCTTATGAAGTTAAGTGCCCAGTGGAATTGCCGCAAATGTGTGGTTACAGGAAACTGGGAAAAAATGAAACTGTTGGTTTTCATCATGATGAGAATGTCATTGTTAGTAGATGATAGTTTAGTGTTCCGAGCCCATTACATTTGCGGTCAAATTATTGACAATTATATTTAATCACACAAAACAAGCTGCCTCTAATGTATTTTCTTACACAAACCCAACAAAGGAATTATTTAAAAACACACCACGTATCTTTCAAAACTTAATTTAAATAATATGTCACCTGAATCTCGAAATTCATACAAAACCTTAAAGAATCGCGAATTATAAACGCAAATTAAAAATACAAAAGTTTTTCTACCGTCTTGAACAATCTCAAAAATTTGTTCAAATCCACATTATCGAAAACGAAATACTGGAATTTGTTGTCTGCTTGCCAGGACGGTTGTGCCATCATTAATTATTGATGATAAGGAGAAAAGGACCGAAATGCACCCGTGGGCCGGTCCAATTGACACCAGGCGCTAATGAAGCGGTCCCAAACAGAACACCAAATATAGCTGTCATTTGAAATAAGACCTCTTTTAAAATTATAATGGTGGATTAGCGAACGCTTATATGGACTAATATTAGTAAGTTATACGGTTTTATAATTCATTTTTTTAAGATAACTGGTATTAGGAATAATTGTAACACGGTGTAAATAAAGTATGTAGGTACTGTAGTTAGCTTTACATTTAAGGTAAAAAAAATATTCGTACACACGGCAAATTAAATAGGTTTGCAGGTTTTGTTAATAAAATGTTAGAGTGGCCTGCAAACCTATTTAGTTTGCCATGTGTACTTGTACATACAAACAGTAGATTAATTACTGTCTTAACTCTATAAATATAGTTAACTCTACAAAATTACACTAATACAAGCCTAGAACTACCCAACTTCAGCCAAAAAAGTTTTTATTCAAAACCTTGATATTTTTTCTTAACTCTTATGTACTAAGTAATAGAGACGATGTCATTTAAATATTCTTCCAAATTTTAGCTTCAAATAATAACTTAGTCATTTCAGTAACTTAAGTTACTAAAATTTTACAAACTTGGTATCTTTGGTAAATCAGTAATTATTGAAAATGCCGGCGACGTTAACATGATTTTATCTTATCAATATCTTTTTAAACCTGTTTCTGCCTCTTAATAGCGTAGCCCACAGTTTCCGGAGTTTGCTTAACATTATACACAATATAAGTAGTCTGAGTTTATTTGTAGATATTTTATAAAACTATGATAATATCTTGGGACATCTCACACACGGTCATCTGATCCCAAACTAGGCAAAGCCTGTGCTATGGCAACCAGACAACTGATAAACATACTTATATATTTCTAAATACATACATATTATAGATAAATTACACCCAGACACAGAACAAATGATCGTGCTCATCACACAAAGATTCGTCCTGAGTGGGAATCGAACCCACGACCTCCGGTTTAGCAGTCAGGGTCACTAACCACTAGACCAACAGGCCCGTCAATATTAATTAATTAAATTAAATTAATATGATATTAATAACACCTTATTCTCTTAGCAGTAAGGTCCATTTTCGTATATCGTTGAACTACGAACGTCATGATTGACACAAGCTTTTCAGTGATAGTTTATTAATCAATGTTGAGTGATACTTTTGTGACTATAGAGAACTTTTAGTATTCGTCGTTAGATATAGTAGTTGAAGAATAACTAAAAACAAATTATTTTAATTATGTTCTACTCTCTCTGGCACTTTGGGATCCAAATCTATACTAATATTATAAAGCTGAAGAGTTTGTTTGTTTGTTTGTTTGAACGCGCTAATCTCAGGAACTACTGGTCCGATTTGAAAAATTCTTTTTGTATTGGATAGTCCGTTTATTGAGGAAGGCTATAGGCTATATAACATCACGCTACGACCAATAGGAGCGGAGCATAAATGAAAAATGTTGCAAAAATGAAAAACCGTTGAAACTAAAACACGCGAACAAAGTCGCGGGGGACAGCTAGTCAATTTATATATTTCCTGAGGCAATCGGTTTCCTTTGATTTTTGCCCATTGTATCCATATAGAAGTTGCAGTGATGGGAAAGAGTTAAACTTGTCTTAATAAAAAGGACTAATTCTTAATTGATTTCCTTTACAATGTACGCTATCATTTCGTTTCCCGATTGAGTTCGACAGTTCTTAAAACCGGCTCGATTAAGTCAGCGCATTACTTTTGACGACATCTTAAAGTAAATTCACATTTCGAAGAAACAATATGTCTTGATATGTTAGTTGTTTGTTAATTATTTATTATTGGATGGCCTTCACTTTACCTGACTATTTGAGTGTCAGTAAAATCATGGAGCACAGCGACCTGCCTTATCATTTTGCTACCTACACTTGGAATTGACCCTTAACCTTTTAAAAGTTCATACTTCCATTCTAATATCATAAATGCCAAAGTAACTCTGGCTGTCGGTCTGTTTGTCTGTCTGTTACGCTATCACATCTAGACCGCTGAATCGATTTAAATGAAACTTGGTAGAGGGTAAGCTTGGATCCTAAGAAAAGACTTAGGCTACTTTTTGCGACAATAACAGACACAGACAGAGACGCGAAAGCTAGCAATATAATGTCAAAAAATTTAAGTGTCAGCTTCCAGTAACAAACATCGCATATATTAGAAAACAGATAAAGCGTGTTTAAAACGTAGAAAAGTTAAGAAGTCATTAATAAGAGTTATTTGTTTTATAAAACAGAAAATTATATGAAACGAAACGCTATCGACCTAATATTTCTATTTTCTCAACCTTTTTTCCGTGTCAATGACGATCCATTTTTTTGCACCTCATGACACATACTTATATCTTATGACACAAATCCTTAAAGACGTCAAAATAAAACAACAAACGGAACTACATTTTTTACCGATAAATTTAATCATTGATTCATCCCGATTCGTCCGAAAACGAACAAAGGAAGTGGACATCGGAACCGCACTTTACTATAACCTGGACATATAATTATTGTTTGTGACTGCGGTCTTGGCGCGCCAAATGACAACCTTGCCGCCATTTTCGAACGTAATTTCGGGCTGCGTATGCGCACAGATTACAGTGCGAACGGGCATTAGTGGCGACTGGGGACACGTGATCACTGTCATTGAGTTCGCATTCGATTGGGGATCGATATTAAAAAGAAATCGATTTCTCGATATGCGGTTTAGATGTGGATTTGCGCCTTGTGGATGAGAAATTGATTTTAGGATGAAAATGTTCTATAGACTTTCTTCTTTTGAAATACGATTGAACATCTTTTAGGGCTGATTTTTCTAACGCCAGATAATTTTTATTCATAGAATAAAATTGATTTCTGACAGATTTTGTATGGAAGAACTGTCAAAAATTCAAAATTATTTATCGGTTAAAATTATTTGGCGATGGAAAAATCAGCCCTTAGTGTAGTATAATCAAAAATAACACATTCAAACATATTCTTTTCTATTGTAAATTACTAATTTATTTATTCCAATCTGAGTTTCGGACAAATTAGTTACAATTACGCAAAAATTACACAAAGTAAGGGTAATAGGTAATATTCTGTATTGGCTATCAATGGTCGCAAACAGTACCTTAAAAATGCTTACTTCATAATACTTTTCATTTCATCGGAGTCCTATTACAAATATATGATCCTAAACATATTGTACTAATCTTTGCTCAACAAGGATTCAAACCCAAAAAACAAAAGACGCTGATAGAAAGGCATGACGCAACCACCAGACAGTGTAATTAGCTCATCAGCGACTTAGCTCAGTCTTAGAACTAATTGCAACAGAATACAATATGACCTGTATTTTGTAATGTTCTAAAAAAGAAAGTATTGGCAATAGGTCTGATGACTGGTTAGTTTTGTAGTTACAGATAATAATGGAAGTTATAATGGAAGGCTAAAATTTTAGTATGAGGTCTGTGTTAATGGATGGATGTATGTTTGTATTTCCTTTACGCAAAAACTACTTAACGGATTCAGACGAAACTTAGTAAACAGATAGTTCATAACCTGGATAAACATATAGAGTACTTTTTATACCGATAAGTTTACGCAAACCGCAAACTTCACGGGTATTACCGCCGAATGCAGGCAATATAGCAATATATCTAACATGGTATTAAATATAATAGGTATTACTATAAGGTAATATGGCAATATAGTAATACATATTAGATTATGAAATATTTGTGTGCCAAATTTTGTCTTAATCCGTAAAGTAGTTTTTGCGTTAAGGAGAAACAAACATACATACATCCATCCTCACAGACAGACATTTTTTCACATTTATAATATATATAAGTAGATTGAAAAAAGAATATCCAATAAACTTTTATAGTTAATGGCCATAGATTCATGTTTTACATAAATTTAAATATGTATAAACTTATCATCAGAACTTTACCGCTAACATAAGAAGTATACACAACCAATAACTAGAAAATAAACTGAATAAAAGCCAGCAGTTAACACACACAAGGGAACAAAACTCCAATAATTTCCACAAGCGTGCGCTATGCCGCGTAACTTATGCGCGTGCGCAAAAACCCTCGTCCGCGCAGCCGACGGCATCCAGTCCTAATAACTAACCATATCTGACTCACCACTTTTTAGACACACTCTTTATCAAACGAAACTCGACCTTATTAACATGTAAATTCCCTATGCTTATTGGATAGTGTTATAATTGTTAATTAAGGTTTAATTGCTTTGGGCTTCAAAAAACTACCAATCGTGAGCGGAGATCGCTGGAAGGAAGTAGGAATGTGTGGGGGGGGGTCAGAAATAATTATTTTAGCTTGATTTAATCATATAAAGAATATAGTATCTGTAGGATTATTGACCATATAAGGCGAAACAACATCGTCATACCAAAATCAATACTAATATCGACGGCCCCTATTAATAAAGTCGAATGTACGTTTTTGGCGATTTCGACTTTTTTGCATATTCGTGTACAATTTTAATTAATCTTTATGATGCACGAATCAAAACTTAATAATATTGTATAATTACACAGTTTTCAATTGAAATATTGTAGGATATTACTCCACTTACCGCGCAAAAATGTCGGTAGTTCTATTACTACTTTGTTAAAGGGGGGCGCGGGGCAGGAAAGCCGTCGGTTCGGGCAGTATCGCTCTTGTTAACGGTAGGAACGCACGTTTAAGTGGCTTGAAATTTTTCGCGATAAATATTAGTAGTTTTAATTTATTGTGTGTTTTTTAATTTAAAATATAATATAAATGTCGGACCGATCGAGGCGTATGTTAGGCCTTATTCAAAATTGCCTTCCAGGTTCCCTAAAAAAAGGAAGCTTCACCTAGATTGCATCAGTAAAGAAGATAATACAGGTAAAAAGTAAAAATAAAATATTTTATATCTTTCAATGTTCTGTTATTATACATAGAGTATTATTTTTAGTTAAATCATTGGCTATATGGCTTTTTATTCATTAAAATATATTGTTCCTATTAATAAAGTCGATTAAGGTACTTACGACATAGTTAAATGAACATAACATAGTTCGTTTGGTCGGTTCCGTCACTATCGACATTATTAAATGTAATTTGTATCGTTAAATTCGTCGGTTATGACACAACCTACTATATTAAATTGATCTTTACTTGATTATTTTGTCAGATGTGTTAGAAATGACATTTTTAAAAGCAATCTGGATTAATTATTTTGTCTTAAGTGTCATAATCGACAATCTTTACTGTAGTAATTATTTTGTTTTTCCCAAATTTACTCATAACCGACATTTATTATTTAATTTCTTAGCTGAAAAGTCACGGTTTTTTGTAAGAATTATTGATCTAAGTATATGCAATGAATAATATCTAAGTATGTTTGTTTTTATTTTTATTTAAGTACTTACTTAAAAATTTAAATTATATTTTAATAATTTATTTTTTATGTAGGTACGCTTGTTTTATTTTTTATTGCTTATTTATTGATTATTATTATTTATTTATTTATTGCGATTTTAGAAAAATTTTTTTTTTTTAAATTTTACGTATAAATACATGCAAATTAGGCCAATTTTACTAAGTTTGTTTTTCAGAGAGAGAGTCACCATTACCTGAAGGTTTCGAAAGAGAGCTAATAAAGGGACTAGCCCACCACACATGCCCATCATTGCAACTCCTGTAAGCCAGGATCTACAATGATAACCAATGAATACCACCGAAACATTTAAGCTCGGCGTGTCCCAGGGAAACGATTGACTGTCTTGGAACCCGCAACGAAATTAATCAGAAGTAGTAAATAGGAGGAGTAGGAAAAAAATTGTTTCCACTTCCCTCCATTGCAAGCGGGAGACAAAAAGAAAAGATAGGCTATAGGCAAAGAAAAGATAAGACAACTGAGTAAGGCTCAGCTGCCAAGCACCACGGATAAAATTTTAACATGAATGGGTCCTAAAATTCATTTATTTAGGAGCTGTTATTTTGATTTCAATATGTATGGCAAAAACGTCTGAAAGCACGGAAATTTGCTCTGGTAGCAACAAGGTCCTCATAATAAACAACACCGGACGTCGCATGTAAAGTGTCTAATAAAGCGTTACGTTCATTTTGCCAAAGACTACACTCCCACAGTATATGATGCGCAGTTTGCTCAAACTCACTATTTACGGATGAACACTGACACAATGGTGAAACGACAAGCTTAAATGAAAATAACTTGCTTTTAAAATTGCCGTGACCCGTAAGAAACTGGGCTACACAATGATCAACCTCTATCCAAGTCTTCTCCAGCCGCTCACAAACGGACGGAAAAAACTGGTAAAGGTGACGGCCCTTAATAGACGTTTCCCACCTAAGTTACCATTCCACCATCAGTTCCTCATAGACATCGGTCTGTGGTTTAAATAATCGTTCGATCTTTATACGTTCGCGTTGATTCAAAAAGTCGTTATTCAAACCATCTCTAGTTGAATAGTACATAGCCGCGCGACGTTTTATCTCTAGCTCAACCGGTAGAACGCCTGCTAAAACGGGCAGGGCTTCAGTACAGACAGTCCGATAGGATTTACACAAGAAGATCAACGCCAATCGTTGACTTTGGGGCAATTTATGTCGCGCCGCGCCTATAGTGGCCCTATCAGCCCAAACAGGTGACCCATAACAAACACATCCCAAGTATGTAGCCCCGTAGATGATTTTTAAAGTGTTAAATGAAAGGCCCCAGGTTGTCGTTGAAATTCTTGTCGAGGCATAAAAGTTCTTTTTCGCTTTCTCTCCGATTGTTTTAATATGTTCGACGAAGGTAAAATTTCTTTCCAATACAAGACCAAGATAACAAACGGTATCTCGTTTTTTGCCCCAAAAAAACTATTACATTATGTGAGTTATAATGCACATACGTCCCAAAATAATATTGGAATCTTCATTTAAAAATGTAGAAAGCGTCATATCTAACATCGGCCGACAAAAAAATTCCAAATAAAATTGTCGAATGTGTCACTACCGACACGGAAGCATAAATCGGCACTATTAAAAATAGACAGTTGTGACTTTTCTTTAAACGTATGATATATTCAGAATTATGACATAAGTATAATTATTAAGCATTAGCAATTAAAAATGTATTCCAAATTTCAGATCTCTGAGTCACTTACTTTTCAAGATATAATTAAATTAAACTTTAAAACGCTCTATTCAAAAGTTTCAAAAATGTAGATCCTACTTTATTAATAGGGGCCGTCGATATTATAAAAGTAACTCTGTCTGTCTGTCTTTTACACTTTCACGGCTAAACCGCTGAGCCGATTTTGATGAAACTTAATATGGAGTAAGCTGGGATCCTAAAAAAGGAAATATGCTACTTTTTCCTGCGATAAACGACAAACACGCGGGCGGAGCCGCGAGCAAGAGTAAGTCAACTAAAAATCTTAGAAGCTATAATCAGAATAAGAATAAATTTGTTTCATAAACGTTACAACTAGTAAATTAGCAATAAAAAAATTAAAAAGAAAGAACATATATCTTTGGAAAAGTAAGTCACTTTGGACTTGCTTTTAATGGGTTCGAACCCGCAACCTTGTGCACACAAATACGTTCATTAAACCACTAGGCCACCACGACATTAATATGTACATAGTTAAATTAATCGGTGAAAAAGCATTTACTACCAGTTATCCTTGTAGAGAGAGGCTTAACCCGTGGTTTAAGACATAGCATTCCGATTACAAGTAAGATCAGTTTCTGCGGATACATTACAGTTAGTAAAAAAACGACAAATGTATCTTTTCTTGTGAAATGTGATTAAATATCTTTATTTTACTGCTATAGAATTGTCTATTGTTCATAGTTTGAATAACTATTATGTGTAATTATCATTGTATACAAAATTGTTTGTATTGAAATAGGACCACAGACGAGTAAATGTACAAAAAAAAAATTTTCTTTACAGACCCTCTAGCCAAGTGACATTTCTACTAACATTGACACTGATCGAATCGTTCAAATGTATGAACGTGACAAATCTAACCCCCAGTTTCGTTGTCATATCAAATGATTTTACAACTGTGATTGGTTGACCAAAAGACTTACAACCAATCACAGCGCTTAACAAAGAGGTTTGACAGGTGATTAACTAATTTTTGTGTTGATCAGCTTTTCAAAAAGCGGGGGTAAGTCACGTGACTTTTAGAAATGATATGCAATTTATCATCGTTAACATTTGTACAAATGTTACTTGGATACAGAGGCTGTCTTTTTTTAGATTTTCTTATATTTCTTCTATCTATCATTTTAATTTACAACTGATTTAATAATATGAACGAGTCAATATGATTATTAAAAAATAGCAATAAATATTAATTACTCACCGGTAATAAGGAAAAGGCTGCGGCACATGCAGATCCATCGGCATTGATGCGTGCGCGTGCGCATGTGAATACTCGTGCTGCATCATGCCATGCATACCGTGGCCCAGCATGGCCGCCCACGGTGAAGACGCGAAACCACCAGGGTGCTCCATCATTACTTAATAATCCATTTTAATAATCATTCACTCTTAATACCACTCAATTCAATCATTTTTTCACTTCACTATAGTTCAGCTATAACACTTAAAAAACAAATGCCGTTCAAAGTTTCCATTTTCAAAATTCCTTTTTGTTTTTTATGTCATTCGTTTAAAATGCTGGCTGGAATAGTTTCATAAAAAAGTGTTGAAGTTTTAAAATGAGAATACGTTTTTTGACAGCAGTAAAAATATTTTCGCAGTGAAAAACATTTTTACTGCTTTCAATTATGGACAAGTTGTGTTGGTAAGTTGGTTGTTTCAGTTTTTTTTTTATTTTATTATGATAGAAATTAATTTTATATAATTTAATATTTTAATTTATGTATTTTGTAGCCCTGAGATTATTTTCAAATGTCAGTAAAATGTTGCGTATTGTATTCTAATTCAAGTTATCGTTATACTTTCACATATTTTTATTATTATTTTTGATTTATTAAATAAATTTAGAACATAGAGAATTTAGGATTTAAATTTGTCGTTTCCTAATAAACCTCTAATGTTAATTATAGGTGAATACCTAAAACCAATCCATAACTAATACCCAAATAATCTAGCTCCGTATAGTAAATATTTTAGGAATTTAACACCAATGTTTTTAAGAAATCCAAACCGAAACGAATTTCTCTAGTTGACTGCTATTTCATTAAACAGTAAAAACAAATGCAATCGATATGTGTGCTAATCAATATTTTGATAGCGGGATTATATTTGATCCACCGAATGGCATTCACTAGTATAACACGAATTGTATTCGGCTAACTTCGTATGTCTTCGTGAAACCATTCGGTCTTAAGAAATATATTGGTTCTTAAATGAGCAAGTATTGTGATCAAAGCTCGTTCCTTCTCTTCTTGAGAAGATGAGAAGATGAGAAAAAGGCTTTGCCCAGCAGTGGGACTTTTATAGGCCGGTATAATAATATTAATATTATTTTTGTTTTAAAGTAAGTTTTCATCTTTATTGTGTTGGCAACGTAGAAAGATCTAATGTCTAATCTAACCCCCGGTTTAAAAAAGGCTGTTTGATTTTATCTGTTGTCAAATTAACTGATTACGACTGTGATTGGTTGACCAGAAGACTTACAACCAATAACACCACTTAACATGTGATTAACAATTTTTTTGTTGATTAGCCTTTTAGAACAATAATTAAGTCTAGCCAAAGCAAGAGATTCTAAGCAAGATTTTAATCTTTTTCCAGTTTAATATTGTTGAAATATGACCACTTCATGTCAAGATTAAATCAAAAAATTTCAATATCTATTACTTAATAGCTTTTTAAAAATAACTAGCTTTTTAATATATTATTATTTATCATATACCTAGGACTTCTTTTTTTTTCGGGGTGAAACCCTAATGCATTCAACCCACACCGAAAGCACTGCGTAGGGTTATGTCGGACTTTCACTGACTAAAAACATCCCGGTGCCCTTCTTCTGCCTAGGCTGGAGTCGTGGGATTGGTAGCGCATTCTCAGCACGACTCCAGCGGGCCACAGTCCTAGTGGACTCCTTCCCGAGGGGTGGGTGGAAAGGGCCCATACTAGGACTCCTAACCTAACGTAGTAACGTTAGTAACGTTTTATTTTTAATTTGATATCTCTCTTTTTAACTTTGTATACAAAAGGTAATAATAATTAATGACAGATAAAATTATCATATTCATTACGGCCATTAAATAACGCTATTATTCAGTAGCAAGACGTGGGTGCAGTAATAATATGTTAGGTAATGTCATGTTAGATCAAGGTTTATTGCCCGGGGACACAAGTTATGGTGGAACTCTATACATACACAAAAAGGTAAGTACTAATAAAAAAGGAAAAAAAGAAAATAAATGTTTATAATTTAGAAAATGGAAAAGAAATGTTAATAATTTGGAAGAAATAAATGGCTATAACTTAATTATTGTGTTAAATAACTCGTGTATATCTTAACTAGCTGTTGCACGCGGCTCCACCCACGTGGGTGTCGGTTAAGGTATGGTAGTCGGGGCAAAATTAGCCTATGTCCTTTTTTAGGATCTAAGCTTACCCCATACCAAGTTTCGTCCAAATCGGTTCAGCGGTTTAGCTGTGAAAGCGTAATAAACAGAAAGACAGAGTTAATTCGCATTATAATATTAGTTTGGATATAGATAAATTATTATTAATATCTCAGATAAAACTAAGATTGCAGTTTTAACATTTGTTAGTAAAGTTAAACAAATAATATATTACTACTTAGGGATATAGAAAATTCCCTACGACCTATTCTCAGACCTACCAAATATACACAAAAATTTCATAAAAATCAGTCAGTCAAAGAAGTTAGGAGATTTTTATAAATTAGTTTTGCTCTATCCGAACACTAGGTGATTGAAAACTGAGCAAGGATAGAAACAGACAACTTTGTGTGAATTTATATTTCGATTATATATATTTTTTTACATGGAGCGAATCTAAGCTCTATATAATCTGCCTATCTAAGCTCCACAACCCATATTACTGAGTAACACAATATCCCATGATAAGGCTAGAATTTCATACCTCTATATATACTTAAAACCTCTTTTAAACTAACAAGTTGTAAGTAACAAAGCAAAAACCTTGGCTATGTCTAGATCTAGTCATCTTGTGTGCCCGGGGAGAGCCCCGCGGGTGGGCCTAGCGAGCTGGCAGAATGTAACACTAATTCCAAACGTAACAAACTAATCAACTACACTGCTATCTAGATATTTGTTAGGGATATCTGTACATATTTATCAGGAATTATTTACTAACAACTAACACCATGTGCTACAGATCGTTTTCAAAAACTTTATTACTACAATATATTATTCATTTAAATATTATTTATTTATGACCGACTTCACAAAGTTAGACTTCACTTGTTAAAACTATGAAATGACCTCAATTGAATATAAATAAGTCATTTCTAAAACTCAGCTACTATCAATAGCCTAAAACTCTTTACACATAAACATCACCTCAAAAACTTATATTCAATCATGTTTGGCACAATCGAATAAAAATTCCATATATAAAAATACTGTAAAATCGATTAGAAAACAATGAATTCCTGAGATAAGTTCCCATGTAGTGTACACACGGCCGAATGGATCCAACATCCGATATATTGACAGAGTGCGCACTATGCCTACTGATTGTTTTTCTCTGTCAAATCGGCACCTATTAGTGACGTACCCATTATTTACACAGAGCCTAAATATTGCGTTAATGTTTTGTTAACCTCAAGGGATTTAAGATTAACAGGTTTTCTTGTTTGTTAAGAAATAACAGCTGTTTGTATTGGGAATATGCGCAAGAGACGTGTTCTAGTATGATTCTTTATCTTTAGAATTATTTGCGGTGATTAGTTTTGTTTTATTTGATTGACATTCAACAATTTTTTTGTAATAATTATTATTACTCAAAACACTTATTTAAAAAAAACTAATTAGATTAATAAACATAATATTTTGGCCAGTCATTTTTAATTATACCGTAAATAATTACCAATTTTAATTAATATATCCAACTCGCAATAAAGCACAAATCCACAAAATATCATTAAACAATCACGTTATATCACAATCTAGTTATATTTCCCCACTTTGCACATTTCAGTACATCACAGTCACTAAGCGACCTACCGCAGCCACACTTGCGTTAGAAAAAAATAAAAAAGCAAAGCGCGCGAATGTCAACTGCCAAACTTTTCCCGCGCGCGCTACAACACGATCGGATACACGCGCGACTGCATGCGTCAATATTTACATGCATTTTGGTAATACGTCGTCGGAGGTAAAAACACGTGTGCCGAGTCTGTCGGTCCAGCGGTCATTGAGGATCTGGTATCAAAACTATACGGCGTGCGGGTGGATGTGTGCGCCGAACCGGCCCGGCCATACGGCGGGCATACGAAACAAGCCCGACTCGGAGCACGGAGCGTGCTGTCGAATATCTGAACGTCACGTCGCTGTAATTGGGTTAGGCTTACGTGACGCGCCAGCGTGTCACGTTCATACTACGTCCCGCTGTTATGGGGTGTGCCCTAATTACGTTCGCCAAAATGTTATGAGAAAAAAATGTTTTTCTAATGCTAATCCGGCAAAGGAAATTTTTGCCGTCATAATTAGGTGTTAACTAATTCGTAAAGTTAAACAAATGACCTAATTCTGTAATTGTCTCTTTATTCAAGTTAAACATTTAATTTATTTATACAAAATACAAACTTTTTTGGTTTTAAACTTGACTTAAATACTTTATATATTAATTCGTTTTTAAATGTCAAAATGATTGCAAATAATCATAATCAAAATAAAAATAAAATAAATATATACAACGTTCTTATTATAATCATGTTTTCTTTTGGCAAAACAACGCCTGATCTTTATTACTTATGGAAAGTTAAAATTAGACTATTTTTAAGTTTAAAACTGACTCACCGGTTACGACACTACAATAAAAATAAAGTACAAAAAACGCCGCCATAATGCGAATGACTAACTTACATCATTAACCATTACTAAGAGCAGCGACAAAATTTAACGATAGGAAGTACCGTAAGATGAAAATAAAAAAATAAATATTCTCACGCTTTACATTCTAACCTGTGACCTAGCCAAACGTTTTGACGTTTCTAACTGTCAAAGCAATAAGATGACCATTATGAATTGACCTTCTTGCTTTAACACCACGATATATTTTACTCTAGGTTTCGCCCGCGGCTCAGCCTGCATGAGTTTCAACAATCACGGCTAAAAGTAGCCTATGTCTTTTGTCGGAGTTCTAGCTAACTCCATTCCAAGTTACATCAAAATCGTTTAAGTGGTTTGGCCGTAAAAGAGTAACAGACACGGAGTTACTTTCGCATTTATAATGTTAAGTATGGATTTTAAGGGGTCAAGGTTTATTTGGTTATGAAGATAATAATTGCAGACAGAAATGGCAGAGGTGTGAGTAAGACGTAACGGTGTTTTGACTTTGTTTCAATGTTGTGAGTTGTAATTGAGATGGAGGATATTTTTGTTAGTGTAATTGAGAAATTATTAGGAGAATTATGATAGAATGTATGAATTAATTTTATGTTATTTTCCTGTTACAGTAATTAGATGTTTTGTGTCTCATAACAGCCATATTCCTTCTACCTAGCAAACTACGAGATGCATGCAGATTATTTATCATTCTTTTTTATATAACCTTTATATTTTATGTAGCGTTAAATGATCCGAAATTTCTATTTATATCAGTTAAATTAACTCAAAAATTATATAAATAAAATACAATATTGAGTCGTCAAAACACTTCTGGACATATCTTAGAATGTATAAATATAAGCAAACCAAAAAACTTAAGATACTACCCTTTATCACAACCCCTTTATACATGACAACGCATCCACTTAACAACTTAACTCTTACTTATCAAATTCATATTCACAAGTGGGGCTAAAAACCAATATAAGATGACCCATCGTCCCAAACTATTTAGTACGTATTGTTTGATTGCAGAGGTCCTTGTATACTGGTCGGTATTACGATGGTCACCTTAAAAGGATGTAATTCTGATTTAGTACTTTAAGAAGATTTTTTTGACACACCCTTATATGATAAACGCCCGGCCATATTCCTTAAACAATTCTTCATATTAAATTGAAAAAATAATAAAGTCATAAATAAAAGTTTTATTTATGACTGCGTTTTTAATAGGCTGATGGTCGAGCCGAGACATTTATAAGTGTAGGTGCCTAAGTTTCGTGTTTGAAAATTAAATATTTTTAGAAAAATGTTTTCAGTATAATTTATCTAAATGTTTAAATTAAATCAGTTCAATAAATAAACAGAGAAAAATCTAAAAGCTACCAAAAAACAATCTTAGTACATAGGTATTAAAAAAATAAATTACGTTTTCATAAAAATAAAAATACAAGAACAAGAAACGTCTGAGCAGAGGTGCGAACGGACCGAGAGTGACAGAAACGGGTATACGTCTACGGCGACGTTTTAAATTTCGAACGTCGCTCTCTTATTGGTCGGTTGGGGGGCTCGCGAGGCGTGGGGCGCGGCGATTGGCGGGAAGGCGTGGTGCTAACGGGGCATTCTGGGTCACTCATGCTAATAAATTAGTTTTGAACGTTATAGAATATGCCTGTTTTATGAGCGTAGCGCTGCTACGCCGTAGCCGCTACGGTAAGTTACGTAGTTAGATAATGTTTGGAGTTGTTTTATCCTATTACGCAATTGTTATACTATAATAATAGTTAATTAATAACAGACAATGGAAGAAGCTATCAAGATTAAGTACCTTTACCCACCATGAAACATATTTTCGAAATATTTTTTTTGTCTGAATTATTTCAATACATTTAGTGCTGCCATTTAATGAAAAAAAGAAAAGTAAATAAAAAAGACCATTATTCGTGTATAAAGCCTCGTTGCAATTAATAAAACCTTCTTTTAAAAACAAACTATTAATAAAACTTTTACTTACACATTAAAACTTAGTATAAAATACGATCTTAAATTTAAATAGTGTACTTAAATTAATATTACAACTCAAATTGGAAAGCAAAAGAAGTTAAAGAAGATAAGAAAATTCTCGAGATTTTAACCTGGTAACCTATTTTTGTATGGAAGTCTTTTATATCAGTATGAGTCGTTTTGCCAGTAGATTTTAATAAACTTAGTTCCTTTTTGCTTTTGAGTTTATTTTAATAAAGATTACAATTGAACATACAGAGGTTCCAGAGACCTAAATTCTTAATATTCCAAGGTCTAAAATTGGTTTTTTATTTTTCTTATAGGGCTATACAACTCAGTAAATACTCTTCCGTTTTTATGTTTTAAAGCGCCCGTTAATCAAGGTTAACTACAAACAGCATTGATAAAAAAACGGTTATATACCAAGTTAAAATATATATTTTTTAATAACTGTTATAATTATAAATAAAAAACACAATCACACACGCGTCCTTGACTGGTCTTCGAAGGTCCAACTTGCACGCTACGCATACAAATATCTATCAATCTAAAATAAACCTTAACTTCTAAAATAGAAGGTTCAAAAACATATAATGCAGAAAGCCACCAAGATTGAACATTAAGTATTCGGGAGGCGTATTGGTCGATCGATGGGACGAGGAAATGGAGACTTGGAGACTTTAGCATTATCCTGAAAACGGCTGGGTTTTGTTGGAAAATATGTAGACAATGATATACCGTGGAGATTAAATATACCATGCTTCCCACGGTGCTCGCTATCACGGATTACCCTGCATGGCCGATGACAACGTACAGCCACGCAACGCGCAGTTTTAGTTGAAAAACCAACCCAATTTTAAATGACTTAGAGAGAGAGAGTATACTTCGAGTTCCGAAGGACTTCGACGGACCAGGGCAGACACGTCTGTGCTATCACGGACGAGAACCTTCCTACGGTCGGCGATGCTGGATGATTCGCAATATGACGCTCCATGGCATGCCGGTAGATATACTGGCAGAATAAGGTATATATCATGACAATCAACTGAAATATTAATATTGATAATTTTCGATTATAGAATTTTTTGCTTTTTTTGTACATTTTTTACCTAAATGACTACGACCTGTCCGGGAATCGAACCCGAACTCAGAGCTAGCGACACGGTTAAGCCACAACGGAACAACCACGGAGGTCGTCAAATCTATTAAACTTACTAGAGTACACAATCTTCAGAAGCCATTACAGAAGACACTAGGCAGATTCCAAGAGAGAGAGAGATAGGGAGAGACTTTGTTGGTCTGTGGCTGATTCCATTAATTACATTTTTATGAAAATTTTAAAATATTTGGTAGTTATGATATGAACGTCGTTCTTAACATTAAATTACATTGCACTTACCCTGAAATTAATGTTTAAATATCGAACTAATCCTTATTCACTAATTTATAATCAATGAAAACATAATAAGTGCTCATTTAAATCATTACCCTAATCAGTTCCTGTCGATTCTCTACACAAAAAGCGACTACTCTTCCTATATATCCTCCTGTATATTAGCACCAATCATATTAAACAAATATATTATAGTACCTTCATAGTTATCGATGTTTAAAATTAAATTGCGCTGGTATATGTTAAATTGTTGTCAAGTTACACTAATAAATAGCATAAAACATATGTAGAATAAGCATGTAAGTAAAAGGGATAGCTACCATTGGAAACTTACTAATTAGTATATTTTCGAGTCCTCAAAATGTAGGCGCTAATAACATATCTGCCTCATTTTTATATAATGTCATTGATCAGCTTGTTATTTTTTACTTGATTCTTATATCCAACTATCTGCCACGACTTCGTCCACTTGGTCTTTTTATAATAATTTTAGATTTTTTTAAAAATAGAAGTATCCTAAGTTACTTCTAGTTACATCAGCTATCTGCCAGTGAAAGTCCTGTCAAAATCGGTCCAGCCATTCTAGAGATAAGCCGCAACAAACAGACAGAAGCTTCAATTTTATTTATTTGTATAGATGACCAAAGATATCCTAAAATTTTCTTTCAAATCAGTCTAGTTATCAACCCTTTTGACAAGAAGAAACCGACTACCCTCCAAAAACCGTACTTATAAAACAACACTTCCACATTGTCAATCAGCACGTTATTCTTACATCTAGCTGCACGATCCCGGCCACGTCCTGGCAACACCTCGAGAGGATCGATAAGAAGACGTGATCCGCCTACAAACTGCCTGAGTCGGCTGTACGGAATATTGTAATGCCTTGCCGCTATGCCGCCCTGGTACTTGCTGATATTACAGTGTATTTGCGTTGACGAAGATATTACTTTATTGAAAAAAAAAATAACTAACTATACACACAAAGTACCCCACCACACAAGGATAAAATTAATAAGCAGCTGTCTTAATTCTTTGTTTCCATGTCGCCCTAGTACGTGGTGATAATAAATAGGGTGTTTCTTACTACTTGGTTATAAAATAAAAAAAACTATGCAGAATACACATTTACATCACAAAAGTGTTGTTTTAAATAATATAAGTAGCTGCTGTAGAGTACCTGGTGATTTAAATAGTACTTAATCTTTTTACGTTCATAGGATAATTAGTGCTGAATATTAAAACATCTAGGTATATTAACAATAGATAAACAGTGACATTATAGAAGAAGGTTGCTAAAAGTAAAAAAATGCTTTTGATATAATCTTTTTATTAAGCTTCCTGCTAATCTGCTACCCTGGTACTTATTGAAAGTGAGTTTAGGTTTGTTTACTAGCTAAGAAATCCATCCTTGAATATATATGCAGTCCTGGTACATAATTGTAAATAAAGATTAAAAAAAAATAAGAATAAAAATAGGTATTGGAGATGCCGGGGATCGAACCCGGGGCCTTTCACATGCAAAGCGAACGCTCTACCACTGAGCTACATCCCCGTGTTACTATAATTATCAATAGATAGTTCATTTTATATCCATACCTACATCTGTTCAAATATTGACAAATGAGTCTCAATAAAGTAGAAATACTTAGGTAAACAAATTTAACGAGCCTATTTTACAGTCAACATATTATTTAATAGCCGTTGCCCGTGGCTCCGCCCGCGTGAGTGTCAGTTACAGCAGCAAAAAGATACAAAGATGTCCAAGCTTACCCATACCAAGTTTCATTAAAATCGGTTCAGCGATTTAGCCGTGAAGGCGTAACAGACAAGCAGACAGATTTACTTTCGCATTTATAATAGTAGTATGGTTTAAATTGTCATTGAAATGCATTAACGTCCTTTTGCATACTTTAACGAATATCTGCTATTTTTTTTGCTGCATTAATGTACTTTTACTTAATTTTACGAATATCTGCCATATTTTTGTTTTTGCTTTCTCGCAGAGTTACTATAATAAGTATTTTGATATTTTCGGACATCGCCTGCGACGTCCAATGCAAAATATTTAACCTGTATGAGAAACAGGCTCTGCTCTGCGGTTTCGGTCGGTTGCTAAAAGGCATAGCATCAAGATACTTAAATTGCTTTCCCATAGAACTAGGCTATTTAGGGGTGGTTATGGAGATTAGCAAGAACAAAAACATTTCTGATGTATAATTTCTTCCACATACCAACAAAAATTACGTTTGTCTATGTAAACAATGGATTCGTAGTTTATTTGTTTAGTTGTGAACTAAGGTTGCGATATAGTTCATATGTTAGCAATTATTAATCACACGGGGATGTAGCTCAGTGGTAGAGCGTTCGCTTTGCATGTGAAAGGCCCCGGGTTCGATCCCCGGCATCTCCAAATTACTTTATTGTATCATAGGTTACCATAATTAGCTTAAAATACGCATCGTTTTGTTCGATCGCTTATGTAACAGTAAACAGTTTCATTTGTATAGTTGTATAGAAATTTATTGAACTGTAAGTTTTATTGGTAGTTGTTACAACACGGGGATGTAGCTCAGTGGTAGAGCGTTCGCTTTGCATGTGAAAGGCCCCGGGTTCGATCCCCGGCATCTCCAAAACTACTTTATTGATTTATGTTTACCTTAATTAGCTTATAACTCGTAACTTCTAATGAAGTAAAAATATAAACCGACTATTTTAATAGTCTCCTACTGGTTAACTATGTTGTAATGAGGTAGGATGACTATGATAAAAAGTTAAAAAATAATAATATAGATTTAAAAAATTAAATTGACTATAAAAAATGTAACTAACCGAAAATCAGAGTAGTAAGTATAAAATCGGGGGCTACAATTGTTTGAGGTTACGTAGAATCAGAAGAAAATGCGTGTCTAATACTTTTTAATAACATATCTGATTGACAATAAATATGAAATTGTCATCTAGCCTATGAATCTAAACTAATATTATAAAGCTGAAGAGTTTGTTTGTTTGAACGCGCTAATCTCAGGAACTACTGGTTCGAATTGAAAAATTCTTTTTGTATTGGATAGTCCGTTTATTGAGGAAGGCTATAGGCTGTATAACATCACGCTACGACCAATAGGTGCGGAGGATAAATGAAAAATGTTGCAAAAATGAAAAACCGTTGAAACTAAAACACGCGAACAAAGTCGCGGGGGACAGCTAGTGTGTTATAACCATGAAATGACAAGTAACTAGGTTTATCCTGCCCAGACTTCGTTCAAACTATGTAAAAGGTGGTTTAAGTCCCACCGAATTTAGCTATATACTTATTTTCTTTGTATATTTTCGTGTTGTTTGTCTGTTGTGTGTACCTACATAAATAAATAAATATCATATTTTATTTACATAGAGTCGGTCACTGACCTGCACAACACATTAACATTTTATTATCCCTCGATAAGATTTGTTGTTAGAATAGGCTATTTGACTAATTCGTTTAACTTTATTCTGTATCTTAGAATATGCTTCCAAAATTTATATTTCGGCGAAATCAGACCTTTTCACATATTTTTCTGCTATAGCGAGTGGCGTGCGACGTGCATATGATAAAAAGTGTGATGCTGCCCACTGGAGGCCCGTTTGCACTGAGCCTTAATAAATAGAAGCCACATGTTGATTGAACAAAAATATACATTATCGGTAATAACTTGTTGTGTTGAGCTTACACATTCAAAAACATGTTTTATGGAGTTTGAACTAACACTTTCAAGTTAATTAAAAAGAGAAGGGCTAAAAAGTTTGGAGATGCCGGGGATCGAACCCGGGGCCTTTCACATGCAAAGCGAACGCTCTACCACTGAGCTACATCCCCGTGTTGTAATAACTACCAATAAAACTTACAGTTCAATGTATTTCTATACAACTGTAAAAATAAAACTGTTTACTGTTACATAAGCGATAGAACAAAACGTCATATAATAGCTTTAAGCCATAGTCACTAATTGGAACAAAAATCTAAAATAAACCGCGATAGAATCCGTTCAAACTAGTTTTATTTCAATCACTAATTTGAGCTAATTAATCACTAATGAACAATAAATAATGAACAAAACGTTGTAAAGCTTGAAATAATATTCACTATTTGAAGCTAATTATGGTAACTATAATATAATAAAGTAGTTTGGAGATGCCGGGGATCGAACCCGGGGCCTTTCACATGCAAAGCGAACGCTCTACCACTGAGCTACATCCCCGTGTGTTATGAAATGCCAATATGCGATACTTATTTAAGTGATTAACTTGTTGTATGCACATTTTATACTGTGACATCACCTCAAGAACACAACTTGATGACTATTTGGGTATATTAGGCTCTAATTTAAGCTAATTATGGTTACTATAATGTAATAAAGTAGTTTTGGAGATGCCGGGGATCGAACCCGGGGCCTTTCACATGCGAAGCGAACGCTCTACCACTGAGCTACATCCCCTAGTGATCAATGATAGCAAAATTTTGATATATTTCATTGTTACTACCAACATCTGTGCAAATAATCTATGAAACTAAAAACACTACACTAAAATTGAAATAGTTTAGAAATATGCCTTTAATAGCAAAACACATGAGATGAAAATTGATCCATTAAAAGATAAGACAGAGCTCTATTTAACCGACTTCCAATAAGGAGGAGGTCCTATGTTCTTTGCACCAACATTACGTTAGCTATTATGCAGTACGGACTATCGATAATAATATAGTTTTTTTGTTAATTTGTAGTATTACATTTCTAGTTCCTGAAAATTAAGCGGACGAAAAATGTTGCTTTATTGCACAAAATAGAATTTTGGAGATTCCGGGAATCGAACCTGGGGCCTAACTTAACATAAATGTCTAAAATTATTGTGCCGGTTATAAATTATAATATCACTGCTACGACAAGCTAATTATTGTTTATTTAAGACAATAAATTAATTTGGAGATGCCGGGGATCGAACCCGGGGCCTTTCACATGCAAAGCGAACGCTCTACCACTGAGCTACATCCCCTTGCTGTAATGTTAATGTAATATAAAACTATAATAACAATCAATTTAGATAGAACACTTAAACAAATGAAACTCAATTTAATTTTCATCACATTAAACAATAGCTGAATTACCGCAAAAGTATACTATAGCAACTGATAGTCATTTTAACGTGGATAATGCAATGATCAGACGCTTAACCGATTTTTAACTGTTGTCCAAACAAAGAGATTGCAAAATATTGCTAAATTTTTTCTAACTAATGCTGTTACCAATTAGTTTTTGTTAGATTCGTCATAAATGATCTCCCAGCCCTGTTCCCAATTATTTGGAGTCGGCGCAATGCGTATTTTGCTTCCATTCATCTCTACTGCTCGTCATCTCAGCATTAACTTTTTTCTCATATCATCTTTCACACAATCCGTCCATCTCTTTTTCGGTATAACTTGTTTAGTTATGTGACTTTCATCCCACCACGATGGCCGCTTACCTCTCCTCTTTTCATTCACGGGCGCTACTTTCAAGCTTCCTATTATATGGACTGCCCTGTTGGTCTAGTGGTTAGTGAGCCTGAGTGCTAAACCGGAGGTCGTGGGATTGATTCCCACGCAGGACAAATCTTTGTGTGATGAGCATGAACATTTGTTCTGTGTATAGATATAATTTATCTATAATATGTATGCATTTAGAAATATATAAATAAGTTTATCAGTTGTCTGGTTACCATAATACCGACTCTGCCTAATTTGTGATCAGATGGCCTTGTGTAAGTTGTCCCAAGATATTATATTATAAATATATACTCATTTCTTAACCTATCTAACCTCATTACTCCAGTGTAGAAAAAAAAGTCGTAGTCTATGAATTTCATTAAACAAGTGAAAGAGAATATTGATTGTTTCAAATCTAGTAGTGATTATGCATGTATCATAGAAAATAGCTGATATGTATATAGAATCCAATGCGCGAGCATCACTCACGTAGATAGCATAAAATATAGGTGTGTGAAACAAATCGATCATGTTCTAGGCTTCAATTGAAATATAGCCTGTATCACAAAGTTGCACATAAGAATCAGAACATCAAGTAAGTCACTTATGAATAAAACTGCAATACGCAAAAACAAAATAATAAAACGCAGACGCATCGGCGTTCAAAAACTAGTTTATTATAAACTCAAATTGATTGACGGTTGCTCTACTTTGAAGTGAACTTTTTAACTTTAAATTTACGTAAATCGTCAATAAATCTTTGACGCAAAGTTGCGTAAAATCAAAATTCAAAATGCCGATGTAAAAACGCTTGGAATATTTAAGCGGGGGCGAACAGACCTACGGACGACCGGACAGACGGACGGACGCAAGAAATCATTATTGCGGTGGAATCCATACAAATAATTGGCCCGTAAACATGTCATGGCGGCGTCTGTGCCATGTATATTATATTAGGGTTGTCAATTTGATAAAAGTAATCTCTTAGCTGAAGTTTTGGGTTTTGGTAGCGTCATTTCAAGCTATGTATCAATAAATTTGAGTCTAGATTCTAGAATCCCTTGTAATAATGTGTATGTTTGAAAAAAGAGGCACAAAAAACCAACAAATAATTATTAATAATATTAAAAAACTATAAAAAATTTCAATAACTTCAATCGGGTAAATGACTATTTATTTTTTTTAATTTCCGTGTGATAGATTTTTTAAAAGTATTTAGACACGTACTGTTCTTATTTTACCCAACCAAAAACTAACGAAAAAACCTCATTTGGAATGTCCGACTCAAACCTCATGTAAACCGATTTAAATGAAATGTGCACAGATAGTTTAGAGCCTGAGAAAGGACATAGGCTATTTTTTTGCTGAAATGACCGATGTCCTTGCGGGCGGAGCCGCGGGAAACAGCTAGTATGTATTAAATTTCACTTTGGTTAAATAACCTTAACTTGTTCATTTTCTGCACTTTTACTTAGGACTTCTCTAGTAGCTCCTACATTTAGAGTAAACTAATAACTATTTTGAATTCTCCTACAAATAACTCTTTTATAAATTAATCCTATATTTTTTACATGGCAGCCCTACCCGCCATCCCCCGAATCCGTCAATGTCGTATCAATAGAGCTCGACGACGCGATTTTTTCGTCGCGCGGCCCATGATCGACGCGCGCCGGCAGATGGCGTTGCTTGCTATTGTGCGCCTGCGCACTCGCCACTAATATTTAACAATCGAAAGCAAATAACAATCTGCGTTTGTTTTGATTCTTAATACTTTTCCATAAGAATCCTTTTCCTTTGTTTTTAACTTTTAAGTTAAATATTGGAAGTATTAAATGCAATTTTTTGTTTGCGCTCGCTTTGAGCTTTATGTTGTGGGGAGTAAGGGTGAGTTTGCATTGTTTAGAGGTGTTATTAGATTGTGTGTCAATCTGATCGATTAGAGTGTTAATTTTAGAAGATCGAATTCAGTTTAAGATTTACTTGTGCTGGTTTTATACAAATATGAATGAAGGCTTTGGAAACTAAAGAACGCTGGCTTTTTATTATAAAGTGTTGTACCCAAATTAGTATCTAGGAAATGAATAGATTATAGATTTTTTTCTCTTTTTTAAAAAGTGCTAATCAATGCTGCATGTTTTACGTTTGATTTTTTTTAGTATAGGTATACTACTTTTATAGGTACATTACTTACTTTTTATTGGACAGTGGACGAAATGGCGAGAGCTTCACCTGTATGTGCAAGCCAATGCCCATGCATATTTCCAACACCAAAGACCTTAGGGGTAGCCATTGAATAAATTTAGTCAGTCGGCAAGAGCAAGTAAAAAAAAAACATTATTATGATACACCACCAAGGCCATTAAAAGTAAAAAAAAAATTGATGTCTCACATTAAGACTTTAAGATTATCCAATGACACACGCGTCCTCAAGACAAGTCTTATGAAGTATCATTTACTAAAATCTAACCGATTTTAGTAAATGATACTGTTGAATATCTGCGAGTAAACATAGGAACGAAAATATATATGCAGGTCGAACACATAACCCCTTTTTTTTTAGGCTTTGCCGCAGTCGGCTAAGAATAACAATTTAGTAAAAAATAATTAAATATATAATAATAAGAATAACTATTAAATGTTACTAAAGCCCAATTCTTATTAATATGAGAAGTGGCTACTGTCCCACAGATAGACAATTACGAGCTACAATTATGCAACTCAGTGTTATCCTATTCAATATTAAAGCACCTTAAAATAACCGCAAATACATAGACATATAATATTAAAAAAAAACAATTTTGTAAACATCCAGACACTGTAATCGCAAAACCTCTTGTATTTAAGTCTGCGCCTGCGCACATTTTATACCGATCGATCGATTGCCGTATTGATCGTTAGTTTGGCATTCTTGAGACAGGTGGCGTCATTGTCCGACCGTAATTATAATGTAATTAATGTAGGGTTTAATTAAACCCATCAGATAACTCTACCAAGTTTATTAATGTGCCAATTAAATTAATTAAAATCCATTGGTCCCACTCACTGTGCGTCTGATAGATGAGTTAGGTTAATGTCTTGCGAACATTACATAAGCAGATATTAGTATGTTCCTAAAAAATCACATAAAACTGTTAATAATCGATACTAGTCGATACCTAATATTATAAATGCGAAAGTAACTCTGTATGTCTGCTACCCTTTCACGGGTAACTGCTGAGTCGATTTTGATGAAACTTGTTTTTGATAAGCTTGGATCCCTTTCTTGGGATCCAAGCTTATCAAAAACAAAAAAAAAATGGATACCTTTTACTGCAATAACCGATATCCACGTAGCCGGTAC
Source organism: Diachrysia chrysitis (assembly GCA_932294365.1). NCBI lineage: Eukaryota > Metazoa > Arthropoda > Insecta > Lepidoptera > Noctuidae > Diachrysia > Diachrysia chrysitis. The sequence continues at coordinate 8,043,546 of OW028662.1, read as the reverse complement.
CGTATTATATAATTATTTTATTTCAATTCTTTACAAATATAAAAAAAAATATATTAAATTTTAAAACAAGATCGTTTCTGCGATCAAAGCTAGAGTAGGGACATAAATATAACAGATGGAGAGTATAGCTGATCAAAATTAAGTGTGTTGCCTAAAAACTCAGCAATATCACGCTATTTTGCCTGAGGAGTAAGCAGGGATGCGTACACGCAACCCCAACCCGTTAAATACAGGACAGTACAATTGCCATCCGTTTACTACTAAAAATCAATTTGAAGAAAAACGAAACAATACTTTTTTTGGAGCCCGAGAATAGAAACTGAGACCTCACACGCGACAGCCTTGTTTTACGAAAAATGTGTAAATGTAGTAAATGTACAATGGGGCAAATGTACTTTCACTTGTTTATTTAAGAATTTATTTGCACACACATAATTAAATAAACAGAAACAACATAATAAAACAAATGTACAATAGTGATAATTTCTAAAGAAATCTCTGCCAGTAGACCCGCGATAGGAGAAGTAGATAATGGCAGTCAACAATGTGCAACTTAATAAAAGAAAAGAAAACATAATTAGGTATAATCTGAAATAAAATTACTATTAAATACATATCTTTACTAATAATATAAATTTGAAAGTAACTCTGTCTGTCTGTCGCTCTTTCACGCCAAAACTACTAAACCTATTTAAATGAAGCTACTTTTTACTTTTTTTACTAATCTAGACTTATATTGTAGACGTATCTTACTTTTATGAGTTAGAAATGTAGGGTGGAGCTTTAAATTAGGGATACAGCCATTACATAACTAAAAAATGTTAATATTAATTTAAAGCATCCTATTCCACGGTACTTAAAAGCACACACCAACAAAACATAAATAAAATAACAAATGAAATCTAAAACGGACAAGTACGAGCTTTCATTGCGCGCCGCATTTTATCTGCTCAATCTAAAGATAAGAAGACATATTAAATCAAACTGCGTAAGTTTTTCACTCTTATTGTTATTCATTAATACTTCAGATAAAATGGAAAAAGCTCAGTAGAATGGGGGGCTGACATAAACCGCACTGCGATAAAAACTTGAATTCCTAACTTCATTTTAAAGGTAGAGTAAAGATTATGTGGTATTGATTTGAGATGGTTAAGATTGATTGAAAGATGAGGGGGGTTAAGATAATTGTGCCGCCGTGTTAATGTTGCTGATCAGCGCATACTATGAACTGTTTAACCAGGACTGTTGCTGTTGTGGAAGCGGGACGGCGCACTACAATGCGGGTAGCGGCGTCTCGCTCCCACGGCGGCAACAGTCCTGCTTTAAGAGTTTATAGTACAGGCACAGATCAAACAATACATCTACTACCATTCTTATTTTGGTCTTAGTCTCATTCTACACGTCGAAACTCTCTGAATAAATACAAACGCTAACTAAAAATGTTACGGAATGCTATTTTTTGTTTTTTTTAAGTAACACGTTGTTTGCCAATGAGCAATACTGAGTTATCTTATGAATGACAAGTTTTTAACACAGTGAAGACTAACGAATTATCCCAATTTGTTTGATTAATATTTGTGCGATTTTTTTTAAAGACACCGCTTTTTCATATTCTTTATATTAATATAAAGATGTATGTTTTAAAAATATTGTGATTATTAATTAAATGTTACTCTGTACATCAAGTTTTTTACAATCCTGAGCACGCAAGCGCGACATCGAGTTACTAATTTACTTTTGTCGAACGAAACTTTAACGTATTTAATTCGCCGCAACGAAACCATATGTCGCTATCAGATCAAAATTACCACTTTACACGAGAATTCGCGCACCACTTTTTATACAAACCCCCTTGAAATAACCATCGGTTCATGTTCACTGACATTTCATACATCGATACAAAATAATCGATTCATCGCCACAAAACAATCGGCGTTTATCAAAGCAACGTTCGCAATGAAAACGAAAAAAAAATAACGCAATTATTTCAGTCAAACAGTAATTTGGCGTCATTGTTCTTGAGAAATACCAATTATATACAATTACAATGTATATGACAATGTGTTTTCATTCCATCAGTTCGATATACGATGGTCGCGGGATCCCTGGGATGCCCGACAGTCCGATTCATCGGTGCCTTTGTGGCGGCAAAAAGTGGAACAATGAGGAGAGATGTCTCGCTGTACAGCAACCAACCCTACTGTAGGTGTCAAATATGTTAGGAAACTTACTTATTTGTGAACATTTTAACGTCTCGTGAATGTTAAATATTTCGTCACCAACAATGAAACCGATCTAAGTTAATTTGGAAGGTGTAAAAACAAAAGAATCTAATTTGTGTTGAAGTGTTTCTTAGTCCAGAATCGTGACACACCTTTGACGAACCGAACACAATGGAACATAGTACAACTGTTCAGGAATTTGTTTCGTATTTTTCGTATATTTTAAGCCCCACAACCTTTGTGGATATAGTGGTACATAAAACAGCTTGATTGACGCACCTAATAATTATATTATTTTAAAAATATAAGAGAATAATAATAATATCTAGTGTCAACTCACTCACACACGTCCTTCTGATCCCAAACTAGCCAAAGCCTGTATTAGAGCAATCAGAAAACTAATAAACATACTTATATATTTCTAATTACATACATATCTATACTAATATTATAAAGCAGAAGAGTTTGTTTGTTTGTTGGTTTGTTTGTTTGTTTGAACGCGCTAATCTCAGGAACTTACTGGTTCGAATTGAAAAAATCTTTTTGTATTGGATAGTCCGTTTATTGAGGAAGGCTATAGGCTATATAACATCACGCTACGACCAATAGGAGCGCAGCATAAAGGAGAAATGTTGCAAAAATGTAAAACCGTTGAAACTAAAACACGCGAACAAAGTCGCGAGGTACAGCTAGTTATAGATAAATTACACCCAGACACAGAACAAAATGATCATGCACATCACCCAAATATTTGTCCTGGATGGGAACCCACTACCTCCAGTATAATAGTCAGTGTCACTTACCACTAGACCAACAGGCCAGTCAAGAATGAACTTTATTATTATTATATAACTTATAAGTAAAACAATGCCGACACTATAATCATATATCACGCCAAGGTTTCGAACCCCAATCAAAGATTTAATCCACACATATTTGAATGCACTACCACTGTGCGCGACGTGCTGCGGGTTCGATCCCCGCATGGGACAAGCATTTGTGTGATCCACAAATTCTTGTTCTAAGTCTGGGTATTCTTTCTGCATGTGATTTGAATGTTTATGAAGCCCTTCCGCGGCATAAGGATTAAATTCCTTAGTGCGGGAGACGATATTATAAAAAATTTAAAAAACGTAAACCATAAGGATTATTTCTGAGAGTACCTTTAATAAAAATCTAACATTCATACCCAAAGACATTTATAAAACGCACTATGGCTATCTATAAGCCAGTTATGGTGTTATGCTAAAGCATTTGGTTTTTCTCTCGCCTTACAACTTTGAGATGAATGTCTGATAAAAGGTATGTATGTATGTATGGATTCTTTTATTTTATATTAACGAATACATACATTGACAGCAAGGAATATTAATTAAATCTTGATGTAGAATCGGTCATCGTGAATTGAAGAAGCAGATTACCTGTAGCTATTATATTGCTGCCTTTTAAACTTTTGACTATACAGCGTGCTAAAGAAATTCGTAAAAATTGCGTTCATTTGAAATAATGCTTCAGCCCAAATAAATAAACAAGTCAATTCTTAAATAACTTTTAGATCTTCCGTACTAATTTTGATCAGCTGATGATAATTTTGTAATTGCCTATAGCTTCCTTGAAGAACGTTATCATTTTTATAGGCAGAAGCAGTATTTCAACTGCTTCTGCTGCTTCTGTCCCTTCTGCGCCCTGTATGTTGAAAACATCAAGAAAAATCATCACCTATCTCATCTCCTTAAATACAAAATAATGTAGATATGTAAAGAAATTAAGTAGGTACTGCATACCGATATGACCTAATTGTCAGCGATCGATCGTGACCGATCAAAAAAGATGGTCGCCACAACCGCCCAAGTTGCACCGGACGCAGGCATTTAGTAAGGTACGCTTTTAAGCAATACCTACGCATTACATAAATATTTTTGGTACGGTACATAGTAATAATAAATATAGGAATAATACCTATATTTAGAAAGTGATCTTAAGACAGACTCATAAAGGTTAATTTGATTGATAAAACTTAGATCCAGCCCTCCATTGACGTTTTTGCCTTATTAAGATCGTTAGCAACGCACTAAGTTAAGGTCCGAACCCCACAGTGGGTGCTTAGTGAACGTTGCTGACGTCTTTAGTTTTTCTAATGCTCTGGTTGGAGGCCCTCAAGGTTTTCGCCAAAAGTCCGGTGAAGCAGTCAAAGCCTGCGCTTAGGTAAACTGCGGAGAAAAAAAAAGTTGATTGATTTCGTACACACCGATTTTGCAAGGTCTCGCCAACTCTTAAGTCCCGGGTTCGTTCCCCGGACAAGTCAAGTCAATGTAGAAAACCACTTTTCTACATTGTCGGGATGTTTCTGGTGCCATCGTTTTCTCTGATTCCATGACACAAATGCTATAGCTACTTACTTTGGGTTCTGAGCAATTTATGTGATGTTGTCCACATTTATTAATTATTTATTTGTTTTATTTATTAACTCAAGAAACTACTTTAAAAACTGAATTATTAAAACTCCAATGTATTCGAAAGAACAAATATAATTTCTTGATTTACAAATCGATCATCAAGCGTTAATCTCACTCAGGCGGATCCAGTAGTCCTACCATTTACGATTTACTAACGACATCTCAAACAAAAAACTAACGCTCACAGATCGATTTATTACAATCACTTTGCAAATAGCTTGGCGATAAACTTTTAGTGTATGTCCTAACTAATTAGATGTGAATTATGTATGAAAAAGAATACAATATTACCACATTACGGCGATCAGTTCTGTGATAAAGATTTTTTTATTTAGGTACAAGTTATTCTGACCCTAGCTTGGTTTGAGAGAAAGCTTTGCTAAATCCCATGATACATTAAAAGGATGCATGTTTTTAATTAGGGATTTATAGTTTACTAGTTATTGTCGACAGCGTTAGGATTTTTAAACCCCATTTTATACGGTGTTTAGAGTTAAGTTTGTATATTTAAATTATGAAGTTTCTTTTAAATTACTAATTTAAAATCAATAAAATCTTAACATTAAGTTTAAACAAAATAAAACCTTACCTACAATAAGTAACTAATATTATCATTTAAATACGAATATCAATAACTATAATATTATTTGCCGGTCACTGATGCATTTTACTGACTGCCTTTTAACGAACGCTTCGTAGGTGTTAAACCGTGAATATAAACAAAAAGTGTCAGTTCACTGAAACACTTGCATTCATGCACTGCTTTGCGTTCCAAGCAAGAGTTATGTGCAGTTCTGAACGGAACATTGCAATCTATTTGAAAAAATAAATCTAGGTAATTTTTAACATGCATTTGTTAATAGTTACGTGTAAGTTTAGTTATTCATCATTTTGATGACGAATTGGAAATATAATTGAATAGCGTCTTTTACTCTGATGGCCTTATTATTAAAAATCTCGACTGCGATTAGCGATTGCTTAGCAGATTCTATATTCAATTTTTCTATAGAGAATTTAAAATTAGAATCTGTTAATCCTGTTAAATCTGTTAATGGTAAGCTCCATCGCGATTTTTATTAATTGTTCCGTCTCTATTTTGTTTCTGAACTATTTCTAAAGTAACGTATTATAATATTCTGCTAGATTATTTATTTTTAAAGTTTGAATACAAACAATTATGAATTTACTTGACTTAAACTGAATAGTCTAATAAAATAATTATAGCAATACAAAATTAAATCAGAAAACCGATCACAGAACTTACTTTAAATATTTTCCCTTTCGGAAGATGCCATGTTTATAAATAAATGCCTGTCTTCACGGGATTACTTCGTACAAAGCTCTAAAGGTGATTTATGGATGTATTTAATATAATATATTTTGTTAGATTTTTATTAACCGACTTTAAAAGGTGGAGGTAGTGAGATATCTCCGGCAATTGTGCATCGATATAGAAAATTGTTTTTGTCTTCCATAGGGTATGCCTTAGAGGTAGTCCCATATAAATATCATTGAAGTCGGTTCCTTTTTATATATTTAATCAATTAAAAACAGATAAAACAAAGGATACGATCTTCACCTAAAATCATCCAATTGTTAAGTAACATTATTTTTGATTGGCCAATCTCTCTACACCATGAGAGTGAGACAGTTAGAAATATAGATGTTATAGATAACTGCGTCATCCTAGGCGATAAGCATCTCCACAATAGATCATATCCATGAGATATGACGGCTATGGTACACGATGAATTCACTCACACAATGTTATTACTATCAGCTGTAGGGTTGCCACTAAACGGGACATAGATCAAGTGTGCCTGTCTTCTTTTGGTTTTGTTACTAGAATAGTAGCACAGAATAATAAATAGTACGACGATAATAGGGGAAAATTTAGACTTTAGCCCCCATTCTGTTAAACACGCACTAAACTTATTTTAGATTATCGGATATCCTTTTCACTTGTACATAATTTGAAAAGGATAGATGAAAATTAGAGCTGTCAAATTTAGTTCCGATTAATATTTTCATACAAATTAGCCGACAGGCAGAAACGTGTGCGCTAAAACACAGTGATGATCAAAACGAAAATTAGTTTGACATTTCTAAGTTAATTGTTGTAATTGTAATCTATTGCTATCCTTTTCCAAAGCTGTATGTTAGTAAAAGATAGCAATAGTTTAAATTAGTTTACGTACAAGGGAATCAGCGCCATTATAGAACTTAAAATTTGACCCGGACCCTAGTTTTATTTACATACAAATTCAATGATAGTGGATCATTTACTTACACTCGTTGCCGTTCATTTCTTAATAAAACCCAAATCTTCTAAAATCTTACGACTTTTAAAGGCTCTTCTCTCTTCCTTTCGGTTTTTTTAGGTTTCTTGTACGCTCTATAAAAGAAAAAATCAATAAAACTTAAATAGATATAAAAGTACTCCGTAATCCAATGAGCTCGATGCTTATTTTTTTTACAAATTATATCAAACCAACACACCTTTTATAACCTAATTGTATTGTAACCCCTTACCCAGTCACCATGCATATGCAAAAAATAACTAAAAAAATCAGTCTACTTGGATCTGTCAACCCTAAAGCGCCGCGTAACTTTTTGCGACTGAACTGCGAATTCACCGCATACATTGTCTTAGTATGGACAAAATAAGTGAGTCGGAACTACACGTAAGAAGCCGTTTCTCCAATCGACTTAGCCCTTTGATCTCGACCTAAGAAAAGGAAAAACTGACTTTACATCTTTGGTTTTAAAGTTGAAAACACCTTGCAGTTTTTTATAAATTTCAGCCGATGATCTCCAAAGGAGTTAGAACTGTAGGTACATTTGTTTAAGGTGTAGTTTTGATTAGTGTGATTTGTTGTCTAAGTCACAAAAACTGTAGTGATGATGGACAAGTAAGCAGAAACTTATTAAGCCTCTTTGACGAACATGCCAATTGTCGAACGTTCTCATTGTCGCCATTTTTATTTATAGCCATTTTCTCGATCGGATTTCGTTCGATTTAGGGAATTTTGTTTTTTGTAAGAAATTCAAAAGGGATTATCAGACTCCAAAATAACGGAATCATGGATTTTTTGAGGACTTTTTACTGAACCTTCCAATTAACACCTTACTCTAAAATTAATCTCGAGTGAATTTACACAATAGTTTTAATTAACATTGGAAATGCATTTTGGCTTGAGAAGCGAACGCTTGATTTATTCCTAGTCATGAGTCAAATATAGATTTTTCATGTTTATGTTTAAGTAAAATATGTTTAGGTTCGTAATTTCCCCCTGAACCTTAGTGCTCCGCACGACAAGTCTTTTCTCCAAGATATTTAGGAAATAGGTTTATATGAACGTGCTCATTTATTTGTACACACACGGGCAATTTGTGTGTTGTACACGTAAAATTTACAACAAAAAGATATTTGTGATGAAGTTTCATATACATTTTCTAACTTAACTATTTGAAATTAAAAATAAAGTCTTAACTAATGAAAAACCTCAAATATGGCTTCAAAAAGTGCATGCACATCGCTGTCGACTGAAATGAAATAAAATTGACTGGAAGTTTGACCAAAGGCTGACGACATTGCCTCGTTGTATGGCAATGTTTATTCTCCAAGGTAAAAAGCCAGCACTTGGGTCACGCGAGGTGCCAGCAAAAAATTTGGCCAGATCTTTAAACAACATGATATAATATTTGTATATTATACTTCAGGCGAGCTTAACTAGTTTCAAATTACATTGTCTACTCAAAACGTCACTACCACATTCGCTATCCAATATTCTTTACATAAAAATGCATCCACCTCTAATATCCTATCTAACTATCCTTAGAAACAATCAATACGAATCTATTTATCATGTCGGGATCGCGGCTTACTGTTATGATTTACGATACAACACGACTTAAGTCCGAATGTCTGTACTTACTTCCCTGCTCTACGGCCATTAGTGAGGGCTAGGAAAACAGCGGGAAAATGTAACAAACGAAACTTCAATGTACAGCGATAAAACAGCAAAGTTTTCGGAGTAATTTGTTAGATCTTAAAAAACGGATATAGCCTTATGATTAGGGTGACGGCCTTGCGATCGAGAGGTTGCAGGTTCGAACCCCACTCATTGCATTATTGACGTGAACCTACTCCAGACACAAGCATAATTTTAGCTTAGTTGGAGGGGTTAACAAGATTGCTAGTAATATGAATTCCACATTGCTAGTAAACATAAAAAAATTAAAGATAGATCTTAAATATTCATTCATACATAACATTGTTTGTGTGAACAGCAGGTATTATGTATTAGGTCAACGAGTAAGTGATGTATTTTGATGTCAGTTTGAATAAGGGTGTACAGGCCTTAGGACCCTATTACTAAGCCTCTGCTGTCCATCCGTCCGTCTGTCGGTCAGCGGGCTATACCTCATAAAACTAAATAACTAGAGAGTTGAATTTTTTACAGTGTGTGTATTTCTGTTGCCGCTAACAATTAATGCTAAAAATTTAAGGTTAAATGGAGCTCCATAAAACGGTACGGAACCCTTCGTGTACGAGTCAGACTCGCACATGGACGGTTTTTTTTTTATATTTCTGCGCAGAAACTCGACAGTGGGTTGGTTGATGATTATGGAGGTTTATTTATACCGGTAATCTATACTAATATTATAAAGCTGAAGAGTTTGTTTGTTTGTTTGTTTGAACGCGCTAATCTCAGGAACTACTGGTTCGAATTGAATAATTCTTTTTGTGTTGGATAGTCCGTTTATTGAGGAAGGCTATAGGCTATATAACATCACGCTACGACCAATATTTTATGTAAGACAGCTAGTCTTACATAAAATTCTATGAGTACTTTACGTAAAACACACTGAAAATCGGTTCAGTATCCTATACAATAAAGAGTAGTGTATCTATCTCTTTGATAACTTTAATCTTTATGTTTTACATTAAACGCTAGAAGAAATTACAATAGAAAAACATCTAAAACTAAACAATAACATCAATTGTCTAACTCCGCAGATTTAGTGGTCACCTCCTATTGTCCACACACATGTCACCTCAATCGTATAGCACTTACTCTGTCGCTTTTTTAATATAACCCCCACAAAAACTGACCACTTTTGGGCAAAAACAATTTGTGTCCAGCCCTTAGTCACGGCATTTTTTGTCATATTGTATGGAAAGTTACGATTGAACTTTGTGATTCAGAAAATATATGTAATGTTTGTTTTATGGAATGCAACATTGTAGGGTTATTGAAGATAGAATTGTAGGTTAAAAAAAAAGGTCCAAGGATATGGTTGATTGACATTAGATAACTGATGCTTCGTGTGCTATCCTGCTTCATATGTAAGTATTTTCTCATACAAAATGATTTGAATAAAATCATTAGATTGGCCTCAAAGTACGATGAATATGTTTTTATTATAATGTAAATCACGTAGTTTAGATTAATAGCTTTTATACATTGTTTAAATAACCCTTCTTTGGCAGTCGGGTAAAAACAATTAAAGTGGAAATGTTTTTTGTTTTGTACTAAGAATAGATGAAAAATCTTAGCTGGTCTGTTGGTCTAGTGGTTAGTGACCCTGACTGCTAAGCCGGAGGTCGTGGGTTCGATTCCAACGCAAGAAAAATCTGTCTGTGATGCACGTTCATTTGTTCTGTGTCTGGGTGTAATTTATCTATAATATGTATGAATTTAGAAATCTATAAGTATGTTTAGCAGTTGTCTGGTTGCCATAATACAGGATCTATCTAGTTTGGGATCAGATGATCGTCTGTGAGTTGTCCCAAGATATATTATTATATTATCTTAATTGTTTTTAGGTAAGGGGGTAGATAATTAGGAGACTACTTAGCACATACACGTACACACTGTACATTCCTTAATAAAGAAAGTAAATTAGACAGATTTCTTTACAATCTTATACAATAGAACAACAAGTCTATCCACGATACGTATAATTTTACGAAAGACTACACCATTTACCCTTTTAAAAACACACTTTTAATCTTAACACAATATTTCTAAATCTACAATCTAACCATACAATCAAACCGAAGCACTATCACCTACTTAGCGAGGGGTGGTAATGAAATAAAAAAATAGGCCCCTTTTCACCCCCTTTCACCCGGACGACCCCTCAACCCCCCATTTACCTAGCACGTGGGAAGCATAGTAACACCTGTATTATAAAGCATTAACCTGACAGTGGGGTTAAAAGCTGCCAATGTCTGTGTATGTAGGCTAAAGTTTGAATTTTATAAAATGTTTTATTTTGTTTGGTTTAAATTTTGTAGGCCTAAAATTATGATTATGATAACATTATTTTATGAAAACAGCAATGTTTATGTATGTTTAACTAAAACTCGAGAACTGTTAGCCAATTGATATAAAAATTTGCACATAATATAGAGACATGACACGACATCACCACTCCGACAAACATAGTTATTTTAGTGCCGGATAGGTGGTACAGATAACAGACTGGTGGCAGTAATTTTTTACTTTTGAACCTTAGGTTCGACGACCTGGGTGGTCGAGTAGCTTATACACCGGTTTTCTAGGTGTCGCCAGCTCTGAGGTCCCGGGTTCGATCCCCGGCCGGGTCAATGTAGAAAACCCCTTTTCGACATTGTCTCGGGTCTGGGTGTTTGTGGTACCTTCGTTGTCTTTGATTCCATAACACAAGTGCTTTAGCTACTTACTTTGGATTCAGAGCAATGTATGTGATGTTGTCCACATATTCATTTAATTATTTTTTTGGCTGAAGCCAAGCGCACCAGGCTAGTTATTTTATGAAAACATAGTTAACTAAATTCAGTATGTTAATATAGTAGATTTTTAAGACACTTAGACTTACAGCTACTTATAAAGGCAGTAGAAGACCGAAAAAGATATGGATGAATTGTGTTAAAGCGACATGAGAAAGAAAGGAGTGAATGCGGAGATGACGAGTAGTAGAGATGAATTTAACAAAAGCACGTCAAGCTCGCTACCATCTTACCATCTGAACCAATCAGATCTCAGTACCACGGCATAAACTAACTTGTGAAAACAAAAGAAAAAACAAATGAAAGTCATAGGTACCTAAAACACTAAACTCGTCCAAACATTAGCGAGGTCCCGTCGTCCCGTCCCGTCCCGTCACGTACCCGGATCGATTCGGACGTGCTCGGACGGACGGACGGTTTATAGCTCTTTAACTACCGAGTAAGGCATAAACTAATATAAGTGCATACTGCCGTCTTACTTGTTTTATAGGTCTTAAGATGTTAGTTTTAAGGTGTCGATGTGAAGGTGCTTTCAGTGATGATTCAGGGTCCAAGTGTATTTTTAACGGCAAAAGCAGATGAAATAATTGTAGAAGTTATTATAATTTACTGTAAGGTCCTTAAGTAAGAGTTTACTCAAATTCGCAACGTTAATTTTCTAAAGTTCAATTTCTTTACATAAGTAATAGTTGCCTATATTTTTGAATAAGCTAACTATATATTAGAGTTAGCTTTAACAAACGGTTTTAATATTTTTTTACCTTTTTTTAGTTTTTAAATTTGTCTTAAATATTTTTTTTATTTAATTAAAAGATTAGGCCTAAGCCTGAAAATAGCGCCCGTGAATGAAAAGATGAGAGGTAAGCGTCTGTTGTGGTATGCGCATGTTGTGAGGAGAGATGAAAGTCACATAACTAAACAAGTTATGAGTATGATTGTGAATGTAACATGCAGAGAAAGAGATGGATGGATTGTGTGAAAGATAATATGAGAAAGAAAGGACTGAATGGTGATGTTCGAGTAGTAGCGATGAATGGAAGCAAAACACGCATTGCGCTGACCCTAAACAATTTAATTGGGAACAGAGCAGGGAGATGATTATTAATTTTTACAAGCTAACCTAAGAATACGGTGTTTAAACCTATACAGAGATATTTATTGAATAAAACCAAAATTCTTAAATGTTTACAAATAAGTATTTAATAATGCTATTTAAACGACATTATCACGACACATAACACCTTTAACGGACAACTTTCTAGTTTAAAACTCCTAGAAAAAAGTAAACCGCAGTAATACAGAAAAACAAAATACAATCAAATTTATTATAATTATATTTTTGACGACCTCCGTGGTCGACTGGCGTACACACCGGTTTTCAAGGTGTTGCCAGCATTCAGCATTTCTACATTGTCTCGGGTCTGGGTGTTTGTGGTACCTTCGTTGTCTCTGAATTCCATAACACAAGTGCTTTAACTACTTACTTTGGGTTCAGAGCAATGTATGTGATGTTGTCCACATTTATTTATTTGATACACAAAAAAATCTAAAAATATAATATTTTTTCACTATACAAGGAACAGTTGTCACCAACAGCCGTGAACCCGAAGTTTTCATCACTAATCACCCGGCTACCAGTTGAGTCACGTAGGACACCCCATGTATACGTACCTACGATTGTATAGCCTTCACGTAAATATAATGCTTTTGGATGTTAGAAACTTTTTTAGATTAATTTTGTTTTAGATATGGTTTAAAGATTTTTTGTCTGTTTGGGAATTAAAGACAGTGTTTCAGGTCGGTTAGTTTTTGTTATAAGTCCAAAAGTTTTTTTTTTTTGTTTTTTTTTTTATTTGATAAGGAATCTTTAACTTAAGGTCATTAATTTAAGTAGTAATAAAATGTAGAAAACCAAAGTATACATTTCTAAAATTGTACTCTTTTTAAATAGTTTTTTCCATACTAATATTATAGATCCGAAAGTAACTCCGTCTGTATGTCTGTTACGCTTTCACGCCTAAACCGCTAAACCAATTTGGATGAAATTTGGTATGGGGCAAGCTTAGATCCCAGGACAGGGCTTTGGTTACTTTTTTCCGACATAACCGACACCTACGCGGTCGGAGCCGTGGGCTTCGGTGTTCTACATTTGAACAACAGCTAGTGTTCTTTATGTTTACCTAACTTTTATTCAATTTTATCGATAATCCAAATAGGAGGAAGAATTTTTATTTGTTTCCTCTTATATTTTTTTCACATTCCAAATAAATCATTATTGAATTTGGGATACAAATCACCTATCAGAAATATTTACGAATGACAGGATATCTTCCTAACCAAGCATCCTCATTAATATTCGGTCACATCAATAATAAGATGAGCGCAAAATTCTCTTGGTTTCCGTTTAATATTCGCGCTGGTAGAATATGTACTACGTACAGTGATCAACGCAAGTTCGGCGGCATGCCGGTCACGTCCGCCTACGTGCGAGGCTCGCACTGAATTACTTGCCGTATCCTATAGGTATACGTAGACAAAATTACGCAAAGTGAACGAAATTTTGTTGGAAATCTTTGATGTTTTGGAATTAGAATAGAGAAGAGAATGAGTTCTTATTTAAAACCAAACAAGTTAAAATACTAAAAGAGATAAGGTGGGAATCATTTTATAAGATTTTAAGACAAAAGTTACAAAAATTAAGGAAAGTCGATGTATTTGTTTGTATTTGGGCAGGCTTAAGATAAATATAAGATAATATGAACAAGAAAGAAGCAATATGGATAAAAAAGAGACTTTCCAAATGGCCTAAAATCATTTTATTACGTGTCTTTCAGCTTATATTGACACAAGTAGTATAAGATTTAAATTTACTACGATGTAAGTAATAGAACATGATATTTTTTTCTGGGTCATACCTTACCAGACATACATAGTAAAATAAATATACGTACTTACTTACCAGCTATAAATACTTCTCACTTATTTTTTTTATTCTAATATTTTATCGTTATACAAGGCTTTTGAACACAATGTCCTATCAGCCTCATCGTGCATTAACATCATTATCATTGTCATCTAATAATTAGATACATGACTTACTTAAGATAATTAATTATAGTTTTCTTATTAAATTCGAAATTACGTTTATTGATCTAATCATAGCAGGCGCGGATTTATAGGCAATGGGTGCAATTGTCTATGAATCTGCTCCTAACTTACGACCAATGCTTTAAATTGTTAAAATCATCTCATCTACAACACGCCCCATTAAGTTTTATAATTATTTAAAACAAAACGGTTTACTCACGTACATTTTTGGGATCGCCCGACTAGTTTCAGACTCAATAGGAGTCCCCAAACATGAGCTGACGCGGCGGCGGTGGTGTCGCGAGTCGAACACCCATTAAGTCTCGTTTACGAAGAATCGTTATTAACTCACTCATCATCAAGTCCCCGAGTAATTTGAAGTATACATCTTTCAGACAAACAGAGCATTACTCAGATGCAAATATTCTATGAAAAAAAAATCATGTTTTTATTTTTCACTTTTCTAGAAGCTGAAATGAACTAAGATGATTCCTCTCCCCCTCTAGATCAGCACAGCGCCTGAATCATAGTTTTTTTTTTAAACACTATTGCCTGAGTAAAATGTCAATGACCCTAAACCTAAAACCATTAATATCGCCTTCATTTAATTTCCATAAACCCGTCTAGTATATAGTGCAGGATTAAATCCCTCATTGAAGCGTGCAGATATTTTTATGGTGCTCTCGGAATGCCATCAAGTGATCTCCACAGCCCCCTTGACGGCGCCATGATTTAGTGGTCCTCCTCTCATAATTATGACTTAATATAAGTAAGAATTTATATGTATATAATATATAGATGTTCAAGTTATAAGGGGTTAACTTTTGGATGAGATTTTCGAAACTTTTTTACCTGCCTATTTTTATGGTAAAACACGTAGGTGTGTGGTGACGATAAAAAACTATAGAGCCAGTATTTAATACATTAAGATAGATAACAATTTTTTTCCAATGTCCGTGAAGTAGATTATTAAAAATATTAGACACGTAATTTTTTTCTTATTTTACGTAGCCAATAACTCACGACGGTAGATTGATTTGAAATGTCGCATGACGTCACAATTTTGTGCATTTTGTCTACAAGCATGATGTCAATAGCCACAATTCTTAATTTGTGTCGCTGTTTCTACTTAGTGTTTTCTTATTTTCAAAAAGCAAAAAAATACGTGTCTAATATTTTTTTATTGTCTAACTGACGGACTAAATAGATTTTGGCTTTTTATACCCAGTCATCTACCTAATTAGGGTTTAAATCATTTAGATAAAGAGATATTTAATGTGGTAAACTACCAAAATATGGTTCTTGTTGAATTTTATTTTTCCTACATTACTTGAGTTCCTGAAGTTCTTGAAATGGAATCGATAGGTTAAGACTGACGAAATAAAATGTATGTATTATACAATACCCTCTGTTCTTAAGACAATGCTATATAATAAATACGTTTATGTTTGTACAGTGAACAGCTACGCTGACATAGTATGAATATCTTCATTAGTGAGTTTAAACCATAGAATATTCAAGTTTCCGTTAAGTAAACAAGTTATGTTATATTGAGAAGATACAGAACACTACATTTTAAGTATGTTTCACATGGGGATGTAGCTCAGTGGTAGAGCGTTCGCTTTGCATGTGAAAGGCCCCGGGTTCGATCCCCGGCATCTCCAAACTACTTTATTGTGTCATTCAATGCCTTTAATTAGCTTCAAATAATTACTATAATTAGGAAATATATACCTCTTGTTCTCAGACACTTAAATATGGCCTTACAGGATAAAATTTCTACATTTGCATATAATTAAATCAACAGATACCGTTTATTGATAGTTTAAGTATCGAGGGGATGTAGCTCAGTGGTAGAGCGTTCGCTTTGCATGTGAAAGGCCCCGGGTTCGATCCCCGGCATCTCCAAAACTACTTTATTGTGCCTTACTATGCCTAATTAGCTAAGAAATAAGAATAATTGTGTCAATTTAATAAAAGGCCTTTTTGCAGTTTTATCGTGCTATCCCTAATAATAATTAGCTTAAAACATTTGCGTTGATCATGGTTATGCTATAATTATATATGGCCCGCTTACACAATCCCGGGTTATCTTATAAACTCAGAGTTAAATGCTAAGACGAGGTTAAATTGACAGTTTGTCAAACAATATTGTCAATTTAACCTCGTGTTAGCAACTAATTCTCAGTTACTTTTTTCGTGAAAGTTTAGTGGGCCTAAGTATGGCTCACGGAGATGTTTCAGGTCTAGGTATAAGATCCTGAGTAGGTACCAAAACCAACACACAAGTGAGCAAGCCTAGAGAGAGACAGAGACAAGAGAAGTGGTCTTTGCCCAGTGGTGGGACAATTACAGGGGCATTATAGAGACAAATTAGATCTACATACTTTGTTTTTTAGATTTGATTTCGTACGCCTTAAATCTAATGAGGTCATTGCATTGCTTATAGGACTTCAATATTTATTCAGTTGTATTTAAATGGATAATGTAATAGTGAACTTGACAAGTTAAGTATCAAGGGGATGTAGCTCAGTGGTAGAGCGTTCGCTTTGCATGTGAAAGGCCCCGGGTTCGATCCCCGGCATCTCCAAATTTATTTATTCTGTTAAATTTAGTATAATTAGCTTAATATAGTGACTATGATTTAAAGCTGCGGCGCGAAGTTTTATTCTATCGCTTATGTAACGGTAAACAGTTTTATTAGAACAGATGTATAGAAATACATTGAACTGTAAGTTTTATTGGTAGTTGTTACAACACGGGGATGTAGCTCAGTGGTAGAGCGTTCGCTTTGCATGTGAAAGGCCCCGGGTTCGATCCCCGGCATCTCCACAATTAAGCAGATTCTGAACCGCTTTTTGATAATCATTATGCTCACTTTCTTTTTGTATAATACTGTATTAATACACAGCCAGCCCCTGTAGCCATGTGACAATTCTACAAGCGATAACGATGATAGAAGTCGCTAAATTGACATTAAATGTATGGAAATGACATTTCATATTATATTTAACTTGTCACTTCCATACATTTGAGCGATTCGATCAGCTTGTATGCTTTTAGAAATGTCAATTCGCAGGGGGCTGATTAAGTAATGTGTTGAAATCGATCGAACCAAACAAACATAAAAACTGTTAGATTGTACAAGGAACAGTAAAGCAGTTATTAGAAAAGTGTAATTTATAATATTGAAGAAAATATCAAAGATAAGTGTTGTTTAAATGCACACATATTTTCTTAGCTGGCTGCCCTGCATTTTTTTATGTCTTTTACTAATACTACTTGTTATAACATAATTATATGATTGACACTTTCGGGATACTTGATACTAACGAAACAAATAGAAAAAATAAATGTGTTCTTAAAACAATACTTTAAATAAATAAAATAAAAAAAAAACCTGAATAAACAAAAAAAACACAAAAGTAGGTACAACAAAGTCACGTAACACAATTACTAAATGCATTTAAAAAAAAAATATCGTAATTCGAATTTAGAACTCAATGGAACAAACATAAACAGTTTGACAGTAAAACAAAGGAAGTTAATTTGTGGATAGATTGACAATGTCGGTGCGTGGTAGTAAAGTGTAGAATTAGTGCCGGGAACACCCCGGATTAGCTATAAAAACTTTTTTACAATCGTCACTAGGGGCCTTGCGTAGTGATGGGGGCTGTATCGATATTTTATAAAAAAAAAACATTGAACTACACTTTCTAGGATTTAAAAGTAAATTAATGCTAACATAGTAAATTGGATCAAGATTAGGTAAATAGGTGTACGTTTTAAGTTTTTTACGCAGAAGGTCCAAGTGCAGGTGCATCTTCCATAAAATAAATAATATGTACCTATTAATGAAATAGTGTTTATTACCGATTTTTTTTCTATTGAGTATTTACTTCATTTATTTAATTCCTTATCTTTATAATGTAAGCTAATTTTAGGCCAGTCACTCACATGCGCGCAAACATTCGAATAAGGCTCGCGCGCTTTGACGTCTTTTTAAAAAAACCGACACAGCTTGAAAATGAAATCATTTGCAAGTGTCGTCCTACACTTGTAGGTTTGCGTATTCGCGCGAATGTGAGTGACCGGGATTACTCTAAGTAAATGCGGTTACTTCCACTATTCACTAACAAAAACACCTTCAAAGATACACATCACTGCTTTGCCCTAAAATATTATCGACATCGACGCTATCACATCCCCAGTAAGCCATAACTCTTGGTCGCACCTAATTTGCATTTTTTTATTGGATCGAGGCGGAATTGAGAAAAATTCTCCGGCGCTCTGTTTTAATTACAAAATGTATATTATTTACATTTAATTTACTGCCCCTTAATAATTGCTAATTTAAGAAATTACTTTTAAATTAGTAAAAAAACGTGAATTTCAAAATTAATATTTTGGTACGATAGTTGAGACTTATCAAATAACTATATTTTTTAGAAGTAGGTATTTAGTTAAATGGAGTGTAAGTTAAATACGACAACCGATTGTCAATTCTTCAGTCTGACCTAAAGTATCTAACGTGAAGTATGCTCAACAAATAAGCAATATAAGTGAACCTAGCAATTTGGCTGAAAATCCTAAAACAAATGAAAAAAAACAATTAAATTAATTGTGAGTGTACAGCATCAAAACGCCTATTTATCGATAGACTAAGTATCAAGTGTCTAATACCTAATTTATTTCTAAGCTTATTCACTTAGGTACAGTAGAGGAGCGGACTGGGTATGAAAAGGATATATCTATTTAGTCCACCAGATAATAAAAAAAGAAAAAAAACTCGTATTTTATCTTTTATCCAATCAATGAAAAATGACAAAGTTAAAGCGCTTTAAAGTGGAGTGTGACGTCACTCGTGGGTAAAAATTGTAGCCACAAGTGAAGTCACGCGACATTTCTATTCGCTGTATCTTCCTCATAATTTGTTAGAAAAAGTAAAAATACGTGTCTAATATTTTTTTAATATCTATTTGACGTGTAAATAAAAAAAAAGTAGTCCGATCCACTATTGGAAGAGCAAGGATAGAGTTTCAAAATAGTTCAAACATTATGGTGTGGGCAAAGTAGAGCTGTCTTATAATGAAAATGGGTATTTACTGGTATTTACCCCAACAATTAATACCTAAGACCATTACCATTTCACCTGTGTGGTACCAGGAACACATTACTCCACCAATCCCGTGATTACTCGATATATCAGGTGCACCTCGCTATACATCGTACTAACGGCGCCATGCCTCGCGGAGTCACATTAAACTGAATGTTTTATACAAACGACGCCTCTAAATATAAAGTCTTATAGAGACTATCTATCGATGTCAATCTGGTGAGCTATTGGGGATATTTTAGGAAGTTTTTTTTTGTATTTGAGCTTGTTTTTGGGGTTATAGGTACTTACCTCAAAAGGAAAAACGAATCTAGGATCACTTGGTTGTCCGTCTTTCTGTCAATCAGTCTATTTTTTTATTCTCAGGATGCGTGGTTGTTTCATGTTAAAATTAATATCAAATACCCTGGTCTTCGGTCTTTATAAGAAATAAAAAAATTAAGCTTCTATGTCAACGCAATTTAAGAATATGTACTACCATTTACGTCGATTTTCCGATACATTTCCGAGTAACTCAAAACCTAGGGCCCATGCCTTCGACCCAGAATCACGAAATTTAACATTAGATATGCTAAGTCTTACGACACAATTAAAGGAAATAATCTGCAAATTGTTAATTTCTAGTAGAGTATGTAACATAAAAATAAGATTTTGCGATTACAAACTTATATTTGCGGTTAGAAATTTGCTAGTGTCATACATCGATGAAAGAGTTAAACATTTTTTTGTACGGAAACCTCGGTGCGCGACTCACACTTATCCATTTTAAGGCAATAAACTGTATCTGATTAGGCATCTGTTACATGTTACAGCTATGGCAATTTTAATACAAGCAATTAATCAAACGTGAAACCAAGAAACATACAAAATACTTATTTGATGATAAAACACCTTGTCATGCACATCCTGCTTATATGTGAAAAAAATAAAATATTTTCAAGAAAACTGTGCTACAAGAAAAATACGCGCAAGAAATAAAAATATGTCACAATAAAGAAACTAAAATGTCGGAAAGCGTAGCATTTTTCAAAGCGACAATATTTATGGGCTCCCAATTGAATTTCACACTTGATTTGATTTCCGATCTTGAAAATCCTTTACGGTTACCAACCGAACGAAACGCATCTGTCAAATAATGGCGGGAAAACAGACCACGGTACTGCCAGTCTAAACGAAGGGTCGCCATGTGTCAAATGGAAAATAGTTATTTATGGGCGCCATTCACAAATTGCATTTCGAGGCCGAATTGATATATTGGAATGTTTTATATGTAAATGTGGTCCTAAGACGAATGGCTTGGCCCAGAAACGGATATAGCATGATTTATATCTACTGTAATGCAGGTTTAAGTATTTTCTTCAATAATTCCAGAATAGAAAACAAAACTTTTATTTGCGCCTTATAATTACATCCTCTATTACCATTTATTGATCCTACTTGATAGAAAATTGACAAAAATTTTAAATGCTCTATCATACAGATTTTGATAAAACATAATATTAGGTACCCATAATATTATGTTGGAGCCCTTAGTATTATATTTGGGAATGGAGATGCATAAATGTGAGATTGATGATAGTAATAGCTATTTAGGTAACACAGGTTCCCAGATAAGACTACCGTGAACGGAAGATAACGAATCCACTATGCCTATGCTCTATTTTACCTTCATATGCAGGCAAAATGAACCCAAGAGAAGATTTTAGAAATCAGCCAATATCTTAAAATTCTGTGATTTTATTTAACTTGGGTTATTAAGAGTTGTAGGTATTCCAATTTGCCATCAAGTTCTCATCTTACAAAGAGAGCAAGTAAGGGTCTCGTAATTTGTTAAGTTTTCTCTGTTGGTTTTTGTGAACCTAATTGGTATAATGTGAACAATCTTAAACTCTTAGCACATTAACTCCTAAATCAGCAGATAGACATTAAAATTCACAACAAAAATACATTTCCAATTGAATTCGTGATTTACGTCCGACTGCGTAGTTGACACGCAACTGAGTAGCTACAGTACAGTTGACCATAGGTATTTATTTAATTAGGCACACTTTAATGTGTACATAGCCAGTGAGATAATTATACTCAAAACAAATCCGTACTTACCTATTACTGGTAGGTTAGACTGATAGCGTATTTAAATATGTTACAATAATAAAATAATGTGTTTTATGTAGGTATACCTAACTTCTATGAAGGAAGAAATGAAGAATCACTTTCCGTTGCTCCAAATACCGGAACTACACAAAAAAAAAACAATATACCAACATTATAATACCATAAAGCCGCGGTCACGTTTGCGGACGATAGTTTGGTTTCTGTAAATCATTATGTCAACCGAGGTCAATTCCGTGGGGGCAAGCACACGAGCCAATCCGTTATTCACGATAAATGACAAGATGAATTTATGTATCAATAGGAACCTAGATTAGTTGTGGAAATATCCTCGCCGGAGGTCCCTTTGAAGTTTAGTCAAGGATCTAAGCTATGTCATAAAGCCGTATGGGCCGTTTTTTTTTTAATCTTTTTTTTGTTTTTTTTTGGAAGAGATTTACGCAGTTATACTGAGCGCAGGCTTTGACTGCTTCACCGGACTTTCCGTATGGTCCGTATGTCATGCTTTAAAATGGGTACCTGTGAGCATTCTTTTTAAATCAATTTAAACCCTTTAACGAACTAAGAATTAAGCGTCACGAAGTAACTTGTTTGTTTACGAGATTCAATTATTACGCTTTCACAGTCAAGTGTTAGAATTGGCCTCATCGTTTTACAACTGGATGATGAATTTAAAACTAGTCACCAATTTCTTTTTAGTACCTAAACATTAAATAATATAATTAATAATATATCTTGGGACAACTCACACGCGGCCATCTGATCCCAAACTAGGCAGAGCCTGTACTATGGCAACCAGACAACTGATGAACTTACTTACATATTTTTAAATATTATAGATAAATTACCGCCAGACACAGAACAAATGATCATGCTCATCACACAAAGATTTGTCCTGGGTGGGAATCGAACCCACGACCTCCGGTTTAGCAGTCAGGGTCTCTAACCACTAGACCAACAGGCCAGTCTAAGAAGAAAGTCTTAGAAATTAATAATTAAGGTTAACTGCTTCGGTACCTATCTGCAAAAAATTTAAGATTCATCATATTTTGACGCGTTTGACGTGTCAGATGCACACATCGGAAATGGAAAAGTCCATTTAAACCGAATTTTTAAATTTAGATCCAGTCATTATTAGTTCAACGGATGTATCTGATATTCACGTGATAATTTAGCCTTCGTGGAAATTATCAACGTGATCAAATTTGCGCAGCAAGGACAAATGTATTTTTACAAATCGTTATACCTAGGTAAATATTATTGTAAACGATGTACCAGCGTATTCTAGAAAATAACTAATCACGTGCCGCCAGTTCTTGTTTACCTCTTGTTTTGAAGTTAATGTGATCGTGTTGTCAGATAATAAAAAACTACTATTTGGTAGATTTTATTCTATTCTTGGATTTGAATCACTAAACATATAAACATTTTCTAGTACATAAACATTCAAAGAATTTATATTTTGTTATAGTGACTAAACATGTATTTAAAATTAATTACATCTTCAGCATCCTTCCCACAGCAGCTGAAATATTGATCTCTCAAACGTTTTGTAACGCAGTAAAGGTAAGTGTTCCTTACTGAGGTACCAAAACGACGACTACTATAACAAGAGTATTGTCGTACCCTAAAATATCCTTAGCAGTCCCTTGACCGCGTACCGATTTCTCCAACACCTAGAGGTAAGTGACAAAAGTAGAATATAAGTTATAACTAATGTTATTTAGAAACGTAACTCATTATCAAAATACAACAGTTCAAAAGATTTACCATGGCTAATAATAGTAATTCTTTAATTATTTATCTTAAAAGTAAAGTATTTGGTAGAAGTAATCTTAGTAGGTAATATTAATCTCACTACGTGGTGGCAACACTTCACTCAGTTGTTTGTTAATTGTGAGTTTAACAACGCGCAGTTTCGTCACCGTCACTTACTAAAGTTACAGCCTGATTGAATAAACAAAACACGATATGGATTTCACCGATAAAGTAATTATTGTAACTGGTGCTAGTTCGGGACTTGGCGCAGCAACAGCGATCTACTTGTCGAAATTATCAGCGAAACTTGCCATTGTTGGCCGCAAAGAAGCAAATCTCAAAAGAATAGCCCTATACTGCGAGAAAAGTTCAGGTAATAAAGCTCTTGCTATAACAGCTGATGTCGCAGAAGATTTGGATGCTGAAAGGATAATAAAAGAGACCGTCGATCACTATGGAAAACTGGACGTTTTGGTCAACAACGCAGGTGTTATTGGGATGGGCGGCGTCAAAAATTCTTCCATGGAAACTTACGACAAGGTTATGAATACTAACATGAGATCTGTGTATCATTTGACGATGCTCGCCACACCTCATCTAATTCAAAGCAAGGGTTGTATTGTGAATGTTTCATGTATCTCGGGCTCCAAGCCCAGTACGATGGCCTTAGCGTACAATATCTCCAAGGCTGCACTCGATCATTTCACTAAATGTGTTGCACTAGAGTTGGCGCCAGACGGCGTTAGGGTCAACTCTGTAAACCCGGGATTTCTGAAAACAAATTTGCTAAAAGGCTATGGTCTGACTGAAGATCAATTGGAATTATACGTCTCTAATGTTGTAGGTAACATGCCTATGAAAAAAGCAGTGGAAGGCGACGAAGTGGCGGCCTTGATAGCATTTTTGGCTAGTGATAAAGCAAAAAGTATTACCGGTTCAAGCTACGTTATAGACGGCGGCAGTTTGTTAAAATAAATATTGGTTGTTGATTTCAAGATCGTATCCTCTTCTCGGCGATCTAAATTATGGAGTTAATATTTTTACTTTACGCATTTGTTTTTCATAGACTGATAATGATCTTGTAGAATCATGTCGAGATTTTTACAAAGCAGTATTTCTTGTTGTTTTATATTATTGTTATTCTGTGTTAATCTGAGTAATATCTTAACGTTTTAAAAACTTAAGCGTAGCTAACTCGAAACGTTAAGATTGATAACTGAATTAATTAATAATCTCCAAGTATACCTACCTACCTTTTTTATAATTTTAATGTGCTACCTAGTCAATGCTTTCAATATATTTTTATAGAAAATATTATTATAAAATTGTTATGCTATAATCATAAATATAAAGAACAAAGTTGTAGAATTGTATATTAAAATAAATAAATTATATTACCATTATGACTTTTATTACCCTTAACAGATTGCCCAAGGAAATAAATGGCAAATTAGGTACTTAAATTAAGTAAGTATAAACAAATAAAACCTCTTTCCTGCAACATAGAGACTGCTGACATTTTTTTGTCGTAATTAAAACCAATGGTATTTTCTCACAGAACACTGTAGGTAAACATCTGATCAAAATGTAAGATTAAGACGTGCTTTACCAAACTGGCGCTATTATCTAGTTGAAATACAGGAACTTGAGAGATTTGAGATAGGAACTCTGCTGCGGTAATTGAGAAAAACTTTACCACTACCATTGAATGTTAGCGAAATCGAGTTGCAAATGCGAGAACTCTACAAGAAATAACTAGATAGATGACTTATAAGAAGACGTACAGTTTGTACCGGAGATCACGTACAGATTCATAACTCCTTTACTGAAGTAGGATATATTATGATACTTACCACTAATTATTAATTAATTTAATTTGTATAGTTTCATCACAATTTTGTCGTATTCTTCAAAGGTTAAGGCGAGCTGAAATAGTGAGAACAATTGGTAAACTGTGTAAAAAGTAAAAAAAGAACATCTGTATTCTGAAAATACCTACTGCACTTGTCGCATTTTTACTATTCAACAATGCCTATCTTTATGGGACGTTAGATGGTTGTAGATTGCAGGTAATTCTGCATTTTCTATAAGCTCACCGCATAAAATCTTGTTTTGTAATTCAATTCCAATCGTAAGTAGACAGGATGCTGGAATTTACAACAGAAGTCATTTGTTAGTAAATGGTTATGTTATCTGCAAGTCTGATTATCACTTTCCTTATAACCACATCACATTAGATGCCATAGAATAATTGTTTTTGTTTTTAAATCCTTTTACATACCTGTCACATTACTTCATTTCGTAATGGCGGTTTATTACTTACAAAAACCAAAGCCGTAGATAGTTCAAGGTCTATACTATACGGTTTTTACTATAAAAACCTACGTAACTATGTATTTTTTACGGTTTAGTCCATGTAAAGCGCTGAAGTCATTTATTACAGATAATCGTAAGGCAACTGCAGGAATACTTCGAAGTTAAATTATAAAGGTAGGTACTTAAATTATCATTCACCATAAATAACAAATTAGAAAAAAATGTCTTTTTGTAGGTAATGCATGATTATTTTCGTTATATTCGACACGCAGTAGTAAGTACCTACATAATAACTTCACTAACATCCATGGAAATATTTTACGAACAAGTTTGTGAATTTGTAGACGACCTTCTTGGTAATATTCATTTGCTTACGCGTCTATAATTTAGAACAACCAAAAAATGATAATGGCGCCTACCTAGTTTTCATCTTGCTAAGTTAGTCTGCGCTCACGCATTTTTCATTCTTATTATATGTCCATGTATCATAGCGCTCTCGGGCAATCGCCGACTTTGACTATTTTTAGGCTGCAATCCCAGGCCGAGTCAACTCAACACTTTATACAACGCCCGAATAGGCTTCCTGTCTCACCGGTTGCAGGAACCGTCACTATTTACTATTGGGCAATAAAATAACCCTTGGTAGTGAGATTTGTCGTCAAACCTAAATTACTACAAGTAATCTCAAAATTTGGTCATGCATGTAAGTTTACTCAAGTGGCTGCATTGTATCGAATCAATTTAGTTATTTAAATTTGTTACATTCATTACACGGCGCGGTAAAACCTTATTCTATATTCGGTAATACTACCACACGGGGATGTAGCTCAGTGGTAGAGCGTTCGCTTTGCATGTGAAAGGCCCCGGGTTCGATCCCCGGCATCTCCAAAACTACTTTTTATGTTTATCGTTTCAAGAAGTCACATAAATTTCTTAGGTATATTTTGTTTACTATGTATTCAAAAAAATACAGTAGTAAAATTTTATTAATGTTTAAAATTCTGGTGTATCACATTCTCCAAGCTGATTTTGTTTTTAGAAAAATTTGGTACATGTAGGTATTCTACTTGTCCATATTGGGTAAAAAATGTAAAAAAAATTAGATCAGATCAACCAGCGAATTTATTATTGTCTCCTATGGATATCAAATCATTTATTTAGCAAATTGTCTATAACTATAAATATTTATTGTAATAAGCATGGTGTACGCTAGTTTGCCCTATAAAGGGAGGTTAGGCGAGATATTGTAACAGCATTAAATAATTTAATTTGTATCGTTTTATATGGTACTTCGTCGTGTATTCATCCGCAATAATCCAACACATAGAATTAAAAGCAGCTTGTTGATGTTTTATTCAGTAGGCATGTTGTCGAGATCCAAATCACCAGTCACCTGTTAAAAACTGTCCATAATATATGTCAGCCATTTTATTTAATGTTTCAAAATGCAATAAAACCATATAATAACAATGTCACATTCGGTTGTATTTGTCTGAGCAGTACAAATTATAGAGTAAAAAAATTAAATACAATTTTAAAAAAGAAACGAATTCATTTGTATAAAATAATAAAAAAAAAACTACATTCAACGAAGGGAAATCGCAATCAAAATAATGTGACGTGTCAACCGATTTATTGTTACACTGAAAAATAATTTAATAATTACAATAAACTTGTATTTGCGATTCATAAGAAACAGCAAATTTTAGTTTTCCAAAAAAATACACTCGTAAAATTAATTATGTTTCATAATTGTCAAAGAGATTATAATTAACTTTCATAAAAAGGAATGAAACATTATCGATCTACTTCCGAATCGATTATATTTTATAAGATTATATACATCGATTTTTATCGATTCTTTCTTTTTTTGAACACGACTCGAAGACATAACGAGCTTAATACGCGCTAAACTAGCAAACTCTAGGTATACAATGAACACATTGTAATTTGGAAATTACCTAAATTATTTACGTTTAGAATCTCGACTTTTCTTTTTTTTTAGTTTGTAAGGAAATGATGTCACTAATTAAATACTATATACACGCAGGTAAAGCTTTTGGAGCAGATCATTGATAGCATTTGACAGTAACTTATCATTACATCTTAAGAACCAAAATCCTAATTAACATTGTCTGTTTACCTGTGCGTACACAGACTGATAGAACATTCACAATAGTTTATTAAAACAAAACTAAAATATTAATTAACGCTAAGATTCTATCAGTCTCGGAATACTGACTAAAATATAGTTTCTGAACGCTTTGGTTATTATATAAAACCCCAATATTTTGAATGACATGTTGCGGCACGAATAAATGTTATTCAGTATATTTACCGCGAATATGTAGCATGAACATTACAATTGTACTGAATAAGCATATCAGAAATTTTATTTCAACCATCCTAAAACAAATAGGTGATAATAAGGCTACATTTTCTTACAAATATTTTAATTTATCTCCACGCACAATTTCACCCATTTATGTAGACATTTTAATCATCGAGCCTACATTACAGGTCTCTATTTCTTAAAACAAATATTACGTAAACATTAGCCAACTAAATGCCTACATTTTCGGGTTTACATAAATTTTGAACACCAATATCGTTATCACTCCTGTCTAAACGTTCGCAGTAAGTTTTACTATATTTTTTGCTTTTTTTTTAACTTAATCTTTTTTTAGTTTTAAATACCTTTAAGGAGTGAAAAGGTCGTAAGCAAGAATGTGATAAGAGTAATATTGAGTCAAGAATGCGATGACAAAGACGGGAGAACTAACATATTTTAATAATCGACAACTCGTGACTGGCCGTCGGCTTCCAGGCAAGTTCGCTTCGAACACAAAAATATTATCTTCACTACGACAAACGGTGGAGCACGGAGACCGTTCACACGATCGACATCATCAAAGTTGTCGAATCACATCGGGTACACGCTAAACGGCTACAGTTTGGACGAAAGTCCTCGAAATAAGCTCGACATAGCTTTCACTGGAGTCTTTCACTGATCAATTTGGTACACCGACCGCACGGTCCCGACGGCGCGAGCACGTAGATCAGTCGCGGTCGGCGGGCGGCGCAGGGCTTGCGATTTCCCTGTCGGCGGCGCTAGGCGGGCGCGGGCCGGGGCGCCAGCGACGCGGCGGAGGCGCTGGCGGGCGCGCCCAGCTCCAGCGAGACCAGGCTGGGCACGGAGGCGCGCTCCGACGCGGCCGGCGACGGCGCGTCCACGTCATTCTGCAACCATGCCACGCGCTCAGCGGCGCCGCCGGCTACACCGCGGAGGCTCACCGTTACTCACTCGCATGGCGTGACGCCCGCGCTAGACCCCCGCCCACTGTCTCCCCGCACCCAGCAGGCCGGCCGCACTGGCCCACCGACCGCACCCATCGCTGACCAGCGACAACGACTTAGGACTGATTTTTCCATCGCCAACTAATAATTATTCGTGGAATAAAAGTGACGTTTAACAGATTTTCTATGAAAAAACTGTCGAAAATTCAAAATTATTCCTCGGATAAAATTATCTAGCGTTGAAAAAAATCAGCCCTTTACACACTTTTTCATATATATCTGTTAGATGAAGCGAATGGCTGATACCGGCTACTTATACGGCGCGTCCATACAAAATGAATAAAAAGTGTGCTAAGTCGCTGTTGCTGGCCACCAGTGGCTGTGGTCGATGGCCTGTTCTCACCAAGCCTAACTTATATATAACACCCGAGTAGTAACCAAATAAAGCTACTTTTCATGACAATTTAGACTCTCCAATGTTTAAACTCGAACAAAAACGATGGTACAAAAGTAGTTTTTTGGGTTACTATTCCGTGTCATAAGATGCGAGTACAGACAGTAGACGGACATCTAAAAAGCGTCACGTCGACACTAAATTATTGTGCTGCTGATGGTACTGATGAAATAGATGAGAAAACTATGGAAACAAAAAGTCGTGTGACAATAATATTATGTATTTGGAAAAAAAAACTGTTTTACATTGTAATCAAATACAATGAACCAGAATAACTTCTAATCTTATATTACTTGAATGTTTAGTAGCGAAAGCTTGAAGTGATTATGGTTAATGTTTGATTATTTAATTTCGGACTACATGTTTCAACCAATGATGATATTGAAGCAGCATATTAAAGCCGTTATGATGATATTAGATGATTAGGTAATATTCTAAATCCATAAAATGTTAATTTTGATCCAAGAGAAATATATTTTTAAAAATTTCGGAATTTTATAATGAAGCATAGGTTGTCCATTTGACAATTTGTTTCTGTTTTCTTTTTCTTTTTTTAATTTAATGTTTGAAAACGATGGATTTAAAATATATCAGTCTATGAACAGCACATTTAGCGAGCGATTGGTGCGTACAGGTGATTCCGCAGACAATGCCAAAGCGTGCCAAAGAGTATGGGAAGCAAAAGAGTTTGTTCGCTCACACAGAATCATGTGATATCTGATTTTATTTATAAAAATATGTTTAAAAAATCATACGAACACCAAGAGTATTTGAAAATGAGTATGAAAACTTAGATATTGGCTACTCTAAGAAATGTTAGTTTGACTTATGTTAAATGGTTTTATTTAATAATGTTAATAAATCACTTACCGCAAGCATTAAGCATTAAGAAATGTAAAGAGTTAGAAACATGCCATTATGGTGTGTTAAAAAATGAAAATTATTATAGCTATAGCAAGAAAAATATATACGATAAATATAATAATAATATATCTTATTACTACCTAATAATATAATGAGTTTACATTGTAAATTCTATAAACTTAGCACCAATTTTTAAATGATTTAAGGTATAAAGAGATGTATTGACTACAATAAATAATGAATATCGACTAATCGACTAAATATTGATAAAATATATTTTTACATACAAAACTATTTATTTTTTATCTGATCTAAATATGAGAACACTATATGATTTTCGGTATGACGTATACGTAACTAACATAATATTATTTATGTGCGTAAAGTATAACCCTATGAATGCCATATAAAAAAGAAACAAAAAACAATTTATACAAAGTAGTCACTACTGGCCTTATCTATCAAAATCTCAGACGGTATTTAGCAATTATTGTTTATTTAGCAGATTCTTTATTTAAATTTTGTATAGAGTATTCGTATCTGATAAGCAGTTGCTAAATACCGTTGAGATTTATTAATGTGTTATACATCTATAATGACCAGTTCCTATATTAAAAAACGACTAGTTTTACTTACGGACTGGATAAATTTTCTTCGTTATGCTCAGAAAAATCTACCATCCGTTAGCAAAACGGATAGATTTTTAAATATTGGAACCTGGCATAAGTAAATACATGATCTTTTTATTATAGCCATCTAGCTACATAATCTCCGTCTATATTATACTTCTACATAACAACATTAAGTACATAATAATAACATTTATTTTTACGTAATATAAAACTTACAAATACCTGCCGAGTCAACAGGGAAACCTATATAGTAAAATTGAAAAAGAAATATTAATCTATTTCTCTTGATACGTCACTATAGTGTCTACCTACTTAACATGATAACTGTCATCACAATACAATATTTATACCTATTCGTATAAATTGTAACAGATACAAAAAGCACCAATTTTTTTTAAATATATTTTTTAATTAAAAAATCTAGTAACATCGGTCTCATGCGACATTTATAATATATTATACATTATTTTTATTTATGTAAAAACTGTTTTCTTTTGAATCTACACTAGAATAAATTGAGGGTAATTAATACCTATACAAAACTAGTATTAAATGTATTTCCTTAGTTTCATAGCATAAAAATCTAGCTCTATTCATAGCACATACTGGTAGCACATAATCCTCTAGCTTTCCAACATTTTAAGAACCACTATATTCGTCTATATTGTCTATAGCATCCTGGAGGTTCGAACACTATAACCAACGAGGTTGATACACTATTACGGGAAGGTCTGTCGTAGCCACACTATTTTGTACTTTTTTCATTTTTTTCTTTTCTACGCACTTACTGTGAGCGACGCTCTTACAACCCAAGTATGCTCTCCTGAGCGCACTTGTCACTTTGCCCTGATAATCAGCCACAATCCGACAATTTATTACGAGGACAAACCTATTTTGACACATAAATGCTTGAGAATAAGTTGAGAGAAGTACTACAATATTAAATGCAGAAAACTTGTAAATAATATTTTCTTTATGAGGTTTATACAGAGATAAAATGGCCAGCAGAGCAGTCAAAAAACAAAATAAGGCACTTAAAACATATTAATATAACTTTGAAGTTGCAAATCTGAGGTTAAATCAGAAGAGCTGTAACAACGCCGACAATCAGAAAATATAGAAGCTCAAAAGATTAGTTATATAAAAAGATGATATATTTGATGCGAAAAGAATTGTAAAATTATTAACAATAAAATTGTAAATGATTTTCTTAGCCGCTAGAGAAGAAAAATTCATGCTTAACATTAAAATATTCTCACCACACTAAATCCAGGCTTTGCCTGCAATTCACAAGACGCGTTGACTAACATCCTATGTCAACCTAATCATAATATGGCAGTGCATAACCGTCTTAAATTATCTTACAGCTATTTATATTAAAATATATAAATAAATATTTAAATGTATGTTATATAAAATTAAAATCACAAACCAATAATATATACATAAACATAATTATAAGTTTTTTTAAGCAGTGTTCACGTGTTGGTAACATGTTAGAGGTTATAAGAGTATTTCTTAGCAAATTAATAGGTACATATGATGTGCTTGGGCTAAATATGCGACTATCTTCAATAATTCCTACTAAAAGTACAAAGCAGCACAATAGAAATGTTTTGTTCATACAAAACCTGCTTATGGGCACTTAAGACAGGCGATAAACTTATATCCAATTACAAATTTCTATTAGGAATTAAATATAGTGAATTCAATCGTATTTTACGAATATTATTGCAGCATTATAGTAACTTTCGTTAGAAATACTTAATAAATTACTCGCGCGGTTTATTTGGGTTATTTACCAACACGTGAACATTAAAAACAAAAGAAACCCATCACCAGAACTTAAAGAGAGTGAGTATGAGCGAAATGAAAGCTAGTATGTAGTGGAAGACCGAGGCTGTCAGTGTTACCTTGAGCGGCACGGGGGGGACCTCCAGGTGGTAGCCGATGTCGCACAGGTTGCGCAGAAGCTCGATGCCTGGGAACAATATAATCATTCATGAAGAGCTAACATAGAGCCATATTTTCATACAAGACTGAACTTAAAATTAAGTTAACCCTCTACTGGGGCTTGCATCGTCTCAGGCGTTGGACGTCTACTACTGGACAGATGCCTATTCCATGGATAGCCACGGCTGATACTACTTAAGTCCAGATGCTACCCACTGTGCACTTTTAAGAAGTCGTCCGACCACCTGATGGTTGTGACCCTTTAACACCTCTTGCTTTCGACCTTACTGCTAGAAATTGAGGTCGCCATTCCAGTACCTTCGGAGCCGGGGATCGCGGTAGTTTGCAAATATATCTGGTCCCCGGTAAAGAAACGGCGGTGGTTTGAGCCTTGATATGCATCCGCCTTTCCCAGGAACAATAACGAAGTCCATGAGAATATACCCGGGTATGAAAAGGTAGGACTGAAAGATCCGGTAGTCATTTCCGCACAAAAATACATCAAATGTACTCGATACAGATATTTGAATAAGATTTTGCGCCAATAAAGTTTGCCAATCTGTTACAACAAGTAAAATTACAAAAATAATGTATGTATGTTACCGGGATCCCTGTTCTTCCCATAGCGCGTCTCCCAGGCATCGAACAGGCGGTTGTAGTAGCGGGGCCCGGCGAGGTAGTTGAGGTACTTGTGCGTGTCGTGCGTGGGGAACACGCGCTCCATTTCCGCGGCCTGCGTCAGCTCGTCCTCCGCCTGGATCAGGTGGCGCACGTCGTCCGACGTCAGTGTTGATAGGATGTCGCGTAGGTACTGTGGATCGAATGTATTTATAGTATCAATAACATAATATTTGTTCATTAATTCCAGATTTGTGTATTATAACTTACTAGATGTAATACATCTTTACTTAGTAAAAAAACACTATTGGGTAAATTCATTCTTGTTTCGTTTTTCTAAGCAAACATTTTAGATCGTGAATTCTCCAAAAGGATCTAGCGCATGCAGAAACTCCCAAAAGAGATCTTTCACATGGATTTTTTTTTTCATAAGTATTTAGAAAATATAGGTATGTTTATGAGTTGTCGGGTTGCCATAGTGCAGGATCTGCCTAGTTTGGGATCAGATGGCCTTGAGTGAAATGTCCACGGACGTTATAAAAAAAAATGTTAACTTAATTGTGTTCATTAAATATTAAAACTTTTCTATACACTTACCATATCTCGGTCTTCCATGTTCGTGTAAATTATATGTTTGTCTCGCTCTTCTTTTGACAAGTAGACTGTGTATAACCGGCTATCATAGGGCAATCCAGCCTGAAAACACAACAAAATCAAACTATCATTGCTATTCAGTAATTGGTTCGAGATGGTTTCAAGGAGCGATGAATAATCTTGCAAGTTCCTCATTCCCAGTTCCTTAGTCATGAAGATCTTTTCATATTTACGAAATTATGTTATGTATAAAAAAGTTTACAACAAATATGTCCTCTATCTTCTATTAACATCGCATATCTGCTGCCAATTTCACACTTACGTCTCCCGCAGTATTACATTTATCAGTATTGCGTTTACCTTTATTAGTAAGGCTGTTAAAGTGTAAAACATTTAGACCCTAAACTTATTGATGTTTATGCTTAAACATGAACTACATGAATTTTATATTTATATAATACTAGCTGTCCCCCGCGACTTTGTCCGCGTGTTTTAGTTTCAACGGTTTTTCATTTTTGCGTCATTTTTCATTTATGCCCCGCTCCTATTGGTCGTAGCGTGATGTTATATAGCCTATAGCCTTCCTCAATAAATGAGCTATCCAACACTGAAAGAATTTTTCAAATCGGACCAGTAGTTCCTGAGATTAGCGCGTTCAAACAAACAAACAAACAAACTCTGCAGCTTTATAATATTAAGTATAAATATTCCTTTCAGGAACCGTAGTTAATTTTAAAAGAAGAATTTGCAAAGTGAATTCAGTACTTTAAAAATATAATAGACTATCGGTTCATACCGACTTTGCACGGATGGACATTTATTTTTTAAACAATAATAAATATAGCCTCAGCGATAATGTAGCATTCTAATAATTACAGAATTTTTGAAATCGGTCCAGTAGTTTGTTTGTTACAAACACAAAAATCATTTGTTTTTTTTTAATTTAAATATTAGTTTACCAGTTTATGCGGCTTGTCCTTGGCGAGCATCTCGAGGTTGGTCTTAACGGGCACCTGGAACTGCGCGACGTTGAGCACGGCCGTCACCAGCGGGCCCTTCACGTGGATGTCCAGCGGAGACGCGCTATGCAGGCTCGGCGAGATGTTCACCTAATCACAACAATGTTATTTAGATAGTTTTACAAGACAAGTTATGATTTTATTGGTCCATACCGGACGGAAATATACGTGACCCAATAATACAATACTATACAAAAAAGCATCTTAAAACCTCACATATTTACATGTAAATTACGCTCTATTTAACTTGGATGGTATATTTGGGAGCTATTTGCACTATTCGTCTTTGCATAAAACCTGAGACCTCTCTTATATTTACATAGTATAAAACAAAGACGCTCCCGCTGTCTGTAAGCTTAGTTAGATCTTTTAAACTACGCAACGGATATTAATGTATTCAGCAATAGATAGTGAATCAAGAGGAAGGTTTATATGTATAATAAATGCATATTATAGCACAGAAATGTAAAAAACTTCCGTGCGAAGCCAGGGCGGGTCGCTAGTATCATTAAGTAATAAATAGTTTAACAAATAAGCCCTAAATGAGTTATTAATAATCCAAATAAAGTATACCTCTAACAACCAAGGCTTCAGATCTTCATCTAATAGCACATCAATCCCGAACAGCTCATAACAATTATATCTAGACGTGATGTTGGCTTTGGTGAGCGAGCTTATGCTGGCCTCTCCCGATATAATGGTCTTGATGACTAAGTCCTTCATGGCGTCCCATAGCAACTCCGTGTCAACTCGCTTCTCGGATTTTAGATATTGAAATAGGGTTTGCAGTGTCCTGGAATTTAATTTGATAAATAAATTTAGCGGTACATGACGTGATCCTAGAGGGTTTATCGAAGGCATTTGTATGCAAGGTTGCACGTACGAACACACTACAGGCAAGTGCCAATGTGACGTTTTCAAAGTTATATGTACTTTCTTAATTATTTAATTAAGACATTATGGACAATCAGGCATTCAGGAATTTTGCAAGTGTTGTTTCAAATTAATTCTTTTCTTTTAACTATCAATTTTAGTTACTAAGTTATCGTGTATCTTTTCATAATGAGATTTAATATGATTATCGTAACCTTAAATTTGACTTTGAAAACCTAACGCATATACAAACAATGGGTATGATAAATGGAAACTTCAAAAGAATGGGCTAATGGAACACAATTGCACTTACCATTTGTGTCCTTCGCATGCAGCAAAATCTTCATTAGGAGTGTAGTTCTTAGATAATCTATTGATTGAGTAGTTTGTCAAGTGCATATATCTATCGTTCAATGAAGCCAGCTCATCATTGTACTTCACTGTAATTAAACAAGAAGAACAATTAATAATTACAAGAATTAAACGTATTTCGACATTTGAATAACCCAGATTCTTTTATTATTACCAAGTGAGGACTAATCATTTCCCATTCGCAGCGCATTTATTTCTTTCATTCCCCTTACATCAATTTATAAGGCGATAAAATGTAGACAGGTATCCAGCATAGTCTTTAAGCTAAGATGACGATTAATGAGAGATTGACGCAATGAATAAAAAGTTCTTTGGAATTCCCATGTCAGCGTCAGTTTCGACATAAGGAACATTATTCACTGTTCGTCGCAACGAGAAAGATACAAAAACACTATATCCAACAAACAATTAAATCATAATTACCTGAGGCAAACCTCGCCAGTCCATCTTTATAAAGATATATCCTGAGCGGATGTACTGACGTCACCAGGACGTACAGCCTGAGATCGAACTTGTTGCCGTTGATGAGGTAGGGCTTCGACACGTATCGCTGCACCACTACGGGCCGCTTCTTAGGGATCTGCGTCCATTTGGACACTACCTTTATACCTGTGCCCCGCGCTGAGGCCGGCTGAAATAAAAAATAAAGGTGACATGATGTTAATGGTATTGAACAAAGTTGAAATACGTAAGGGACGATATTGACGGGCCTGTTGGTATAGTGGTTAGTGACTAGAGGTCGTGGGTTCGATTCCCACGCAAGACAAATCTTTGTGTGATGAGCTCGATCATTTGTTCTGTGTCTGGGTGTAATTTATCTATAATATGTATGTATTTAGAAATATATAAGTATGTTTATCAGTTGTCTGGTTGCCATAATACAGGCTCTGCCTAGTGTGGGATCAGATGGACGTGTGTGAGCTGTCGCAAGATATTATATATGTATTTGTTTTATATTTGAGTTTACAATTTTTACCTATAATATTAATT
This sequence comes from Diachrysia chrysitis, assembly GCA_932294365.1. NCBI lineage: Eukaryota > Metazoa > Arthropoda > Insecta > Lepidoptera > Noctuidae > Diachrysia > Diachrysia chrysitis. The sequence continues at coordinate 8,006,032 of OW028662.1, read as the reverse complement.
ACTTAGGATTAAAAACTCTCTTGCGGCGTTTACATTATTTGGTTAGACCTGATACGGCTGCAGCCCATACTCGGTCATCGACTAATGTAAACGGGTATTCGGTTAGCCGTCGGGTACTCGTCTACAGCTCGTATTCGGTCAGCGACGGGTGTAAACAGGTAGTCGGTAGCAGCCCTTATTCGGTGACGAAACCGAAACGCGACTGTTGAACGGCTAATTATTTTGGCAGAATGCGGTCGCCGAATTCGGTAATAAAACCAAATCCGGTATTTGGTGGTCAAACTAATGTAAACGCGCCATCTGTCACAAACCATGAGCGCTGTGCGGTTAATTTCCAATATGTCGGATATTTCAATTTAATCGCTACCAATCTTTGTATTTTTCATCTAAAATTATTCCTGAAAAAGTAGATCCACACTGTTTTTCAAGTGATATTGCCCTTGATATTTTTCATTTAAATTTGTGTATATTTATGCACCCCTAATCTTTACAACGTCTAGACATACGTAAATAAAAAGGAGACATTGACATTCTTTGGACTCGTAAATTATTGATGTCATATATATCGATTTTGTATATGAATTGTAAATGAATATGGCAATGGCATTGAGGTGAGATCGATTTTTGTTTTTATATGAACGCAACAGAAACAATACTGCTAGGATCGACTTGTAATAGTTTCCCGTATAAGAACAGAGTTTCGTATAAAAAAAATATAATACTTTGTAGATATTGTCTGCTACTTTATAAAGTAAATATTTATTTCATATACCTAATATTAATAAAATTAAAATCAGCGCATAAATGTTGCGAATAGTCCCCTAGAGTCTGTTCGGAAAGAGAAGCCTCTTGGGATTGAGAGAGCTGCTGTGTTTTAAGGGATCAGATAGCCGTGTGTGAGTTGTCCCAAGATATTATATTATTATATTAGATATTAATTACCGTATTTGTTATGTTATAAACACTGTTACGTCATTATAGTGCGATTGTAACATCTGGATATTTATAAAAATATGTTAGAACATTATGATTTCAGATGCCGTCTTCATAATTATTTTGTAGAACAATTTAAATGTTATCATAATGTTAGTTCCATTTTAAGCCACAAAGGTTCTCTTTTCGCACGGACTCTACCCCGTAACTAATACCTCTATCTTTGTCATCATAATTGGTTTAAGAACTTAGCTCTTGTCAGTGCAGACCTTTATCATAAAGCATCAATAAATTCTATATAACCAATGAATTAATAACTTACCGGTTTAATAATCCACCGTTCATTGTTAGCCGCATACTTCTCCCAATCGTGTTTAAGGAGTTTCATATCATGGGGCAGCACATACGTCTTAGGCATAATACCAAATTCGGCCACACCATACTTCAACACCAGTTTCTGTAGATTCCTCCATAACCGATCTTTTCTGCCTATTTGAAATGTCCCTGGAAAGTGATTCATCTTCTGACCGTCCTTTATTGCTCTAAACATTATCGATTTCATGTGCTTGCCCCATATGCCTATCCATTCTATTGTCTCTGTGGAAATGAAATGGTCAAAGTTAAGAGTAAGCTGGATTAGTATGGAAAATCAAAACATTATTGTTGTTCCTTAAGATATTAACAACAACTAAAATACAACATATTGGAAGACATTCGTGGTCGAGTGGTGTACACACTGGTTTTCAAGGTGGCGCTAGCTCTAACGTCCCGGGTTTGATCCCCCGACGGGTCAATGTAGAAAACCACTTTTCTACATTGTCTCAGGTCTGGGTGTTTTTGGTACCTGTGTTGTCTCTGATTCCATAACACAAGTGCTTTAGCTACTTACTTATAGTTCAGAGTAATAAAAGTGAAGTTGTCCACAATTAATATTATTTATATATTTATTTAACTATAAAAAATTACTCTACCAAATGAACAATTTAGTTATTCAATTGCAAAATGTTGTTATTTTTTAATTAACTAGTCTTGTCAAGTTAAATTAACACAAATGCTTGTTCCATGCGGGGATCGAAACCGCAGCACGTCGCGCACAGTGGTAATTGGCGTGGTGACTCGGCTATCCGTTAATAATGGTTCCAACTGTCATAGATCTTACCTTCCTGTGGACATTCAGCAGTGTCACACTCGCTCTTGACTAATCTAAAGCCAGAGTTCGTCAACGTTTTCTTAACAACTATAGGCGTGATGGCAGTGAGTTTCCATTTAAGGTGCTTCTGTATTGGCAGAGGTATTTTCAGGCAGGGACTGTCCTCGTGGCCGACGAACTTTAAGTACGGAGGCACGCGGGGAAACAGTGATACGCGGAGGCAACTTGTCACTGATTCGGGAAGGCAGAGAGGTGATTCTGAAAGAAATTATGTTCGTTTTATAACAGAATAAAAGAAGAATTATAGTCTTGAAGATAGAAAAAAAAAACAATTAAAGGAGATAACTGATAAGCTAGTGTATAAGATGTATGTGCATATAAGGTCCTAATGAATGAGAATTTTGACATTCATACACAAATTTTTGATGCATCTAAAAACAACATAATGGAATTAAATTTGAAATATAACTATTAGCAATTAAAAAAGGTCTTAGTAATTGAAGTGCTGATTAAACTGATTAAACATAAATACTACTCATCTAACGAAAATAAGGGTTAGATATAAAATAGGAAAATATTACTCAAGTTAAATGTAATAAACATTGTCAGTGCGATAAATATTTACGTGACGAAACAACAAATAAAATAACGATAAATTGAACTAGTGCCAGGGAATATAAAAACTAACACGTACTACGCATTTTGCAGTGCTTTATCTACGCGACAAAAGTTAAACAAAACTACATGTTGCTACAAAACCGTGCCAAACTAGATAAAATAACTAAGAAAGTAAAAAAATACACAATTGAAACGCAAACGACAATTTAATATAACTTTCAAACAACATTTTTAACTCCATTTAAAGTTACGTTACTTTAATTCGTGTTATTGCCGTATAGCGTGCGTCGACGTTTCAAAGCGATCGAATAATTTCCTTAGTAACACGATTTACAAGATAAAATGTGGAATACAAGTGGGAGCTTGCCTTTGCGTGTCGGCATTGATTTGAACGGACTTGTTGTGTGCAAAGCTGTCAGAAACATTTGCTCCTTGCTCATTTTGTCTGTAAACAACGGTGTACACATTGAAAGGTTGTTTTCATGTAAAGATATCATTTGTAGTACAATGCTTTTGAATCGTTCGACTGTTTGTAGGTAGTTTGTCTTTGTACACGTTAAGGATCTCGAGAAATGCGATTCATGTCTGAATGTACTCAACTTCTGTTAGTTTTGTAAATAGTTTGTATGCAAAATGTATGGAAGTTGTGCACCCTTGTTATTATTACTAGGCAAACTGACTAGCTATGAATCTGATTAATTTAGACTACTGTGCAAGTGTGCAATCCCATTTTTTATTCGATACGTTGCCGACTACCCTTTTACCCTTACTAGTTGAGACCCGCGGTTTCATCCGCGTTCTATCCGTTTCGTATAGCCTATGGTACTCAGAAATAATTTAACTGGAGAAAGAATTTTTCAAAATCGGTTCTATAGTTTCAGAGTTTTTTTTACAAACCTCACAAACTCAACCTTTTTATAATATTAGTACAGAGGTAGATAGATTAAATCTACCATATATAAAAATCATACGAATGTACTTTCACTATTGACTGCGGCCAATGTCTACACTGATGTATTAGAATTACTGTAAGTTTGTGCCGATATCTGCCTACCCTACATTTAAGTATGCGGGATGTGTTAAAAAGAATTAGTTAATGGCTAAATACTGAAACGTCATACAGTAACAAGTGACAGTTAAGTCTCATGCTGCTTCGGCCACTCTAAAGTGTATAGTTAAAGTCCCGTAAAGCAGCCAAAGTCTCTGTTCACACTAACTTCGCTAGAATTCTTCAAAAAAAATAGTATAAAGTAGACTGATAGATATTTAAGAACGTCGTTAAGTTGCGTTTAAAACCCAGTCTTACCATGGGATGGGATACTGTGTTACCCAGTAAAATGGGTTGTGGAGGTCTGATAGGCAGTTGCTCCATGTAAAATACAGTATTCAGCTGAGTCCGGTAAGACTGGGGACGGTAGGACTAAGGACTTTACTTATAAGGAGATCTCTATGTAAAATTTACTTTAAAAGTTGTACGATTTGTTTCTGCAATAAACTTTTTTTTAATTATTATTTTTATAATAGGCCAGGGATGGCGAACCTATGGCACGCGTGCCATTGGTGGTACGCGACATAATATTTTGAGCACGGTTTGCATTTTAGTTTAATAACATTTCAAAAATATAATATACAGTATATAGGTAGTGATACTAACTGTATCTTATTTGACTTACACGATTAAACGTATCTTTTATTACAATACAGAGCAAAGTAAAGTTTATTGTTTTTGTGACGGCACGTCTATGGCCTTCTTAAATAAATATTTAAAATATATGGCACGTAAATCCATAAAGGTTCGCCACCCCTGGGCTAGGCAGAAGAAAAAGTTAAGTTGCTTTTTGTGTGTTCGAGGGTAACTTACCTTTAGAAATGTCTTTCTTCGGCGTGACCACTGTGCCATTGAGCTTGGTAGACAGTTTGGTGACGAGGGCGACCTCAGCCTTGTCGTCTTCCTTCTTAACCTGGTTGGGTAGCGCCGGCTTGTCGCCTTGTATCTCAGCCAGCGCCGCGTCCGTTTCCATCTGCCACGATTCTGTAAGTGTGTCTGGTGATGGTGATCTACTGTGTGCGCTGTGAAATTATAAAACATAATGTTTTTGGATGTTCCTGTAGCCTTTTTTATAATTTCGTCCGAATATATTAAAAATATTTTTTCTCTCTCTATTAAATGGGACTTGTGCATGCATTACTAAATTACGGGATATATAAAAAAATGTATATGTAAGTGATGCTTAAATTCAGTTAAATCAAAAATAAATTACTTTTCTTGTGTTTAATTGTAGGTACTGCTACAGTTGTAGGCCCTTCTGACTGTGCTAGGCCCTTAGAGTATAAATAAGTAAACTATAGAGTGTGCCCAACAAAGTATGAACTGTGAGCACCAGTATGAACAGGAGAAAGCAGACCGCGCCGTTCTATTAATATTATCTCAAAATCGAAAAATATCAGAACCATCAATATTGTCGCAAAAACGTGTGTCGTAACACGGAAAATCTCTTAAATAAGATACGATAGTCACAACGGGCTACTATCGATGCGCGTACTCTATGCTTGCTTATGTTTATTCTGAGAAGACCTTATTAAATATTTAAGTTTATTTAGGTAATTATAGCTACTATATTATGTACTACGTACTTATGTAAATATACTTTACTACACAATAATGTAAATAAACCCAAGTCAATCAAAAATAAAATGATTTACATTCTTCAATTTTACTTTAAATTAATCTATTAAAATAATGCCTAAAGTCGTGGCGATAAAATATTTGTATTAGTAGGTAAGAGCATTAACCTCACGAGAGAATGCCGCAGCCGCATTGCGGCTCAAGTAAATAATACAGGAAACAAAATTGGCGCGAAAAAGAACAAAACTGCAATAAATAATACAAGTATTGTAAAAGTATGGCAATGCAAAGTATAAGCCTATTGCATTGAAACAGAAATGCCAAAGCTTTATAATTATTGTGCTCTTGGACCAAACATAAACATACAATAATTAATTGCAAAAATCTTATTAAAAATGTAGGATTTTCTTTTTTTTTTTTCGTTATGTTTAGGATACCTGCAGTGCAGAGATATACGACATTAATGTATGTGATAAAGTGACATTAGCACTTCAGTGGTAAGAACTACAGGCTACAAAAGAAATTGGAGTCAAAATAGAAAATTTGTCGACTATAAAACGATTCGACTCATCAATTCTCTATTAAGAAAGCAAGGCTGCCGATTCCGTTCGGCTCATTATGCAGTCTCAAAACTAAAATTTAATAGAATTCAATAAAACAAAAACTGTCCGCACCAACGAATGTATTCGTTTTCTTAATCTCAATAACAACTGATTACAATTCAAGGATATCTGGCACAAAAACAGATTATACAAAAAAATTAAGTGAAAGAATTTACGGAACAATTTTAGCTTGCTCTTGAGATGCTTGAGCGATTGTATTTATAAAAGCATTGGAACAGGTATGATTATTTTAAGATTTGACTAAGGTACCGATCTGAACAACACTTGAATAAAACACGTTTACAGTAAAAGTACTGCGGCACATGCTTTATAGAACAATACGATCTATAAGGAACATAGGTGTATCTAGATATTTTATAACCTGCTATGTTTTCTTTCTGGATTTAGACAACAGTGCCATCTACCGGGACCAACTGAAGCTAAAAAAAATATCCAAGTGAAGAATCCAAGTATAAGAACAAAAAGTTCATCGAAAACTGTCAAGCCGTTTAGGAGGAGTAGAACGCACGAAAACCATTTTACACAATAAAGATTTGATTTGATTCTGTTTGTATTCTATATAATGCAAAGGTCATTCCGAAAAATATGAATTGTCCTATTGCTACCGACTATAGGCATTTTTTATAATTTAGTAAATTAGAAACTCATTTGTCGCCGAAATTATTAAACACCCAACACGTCCAAACGTTTAAAATTAAACTATAAAGAATTTTGTTCGCTAACTCACCTGATAAAATACGAAATATTATATATGTAGTTAGATACTATATTACTATCTAACGTACTAATCATAGAAACATTATCAATCGTTATCAATTATCAAAATACTCACTCTTCAGCCTCCAACTCAAGTAGGCAGCAATCAGTTTTGCTTCCGGTCTTCATCTTGGCGACTTTTGACTTGGTCTTAACTTTCTTTTTGGTTTTAATAGCCTTCTTGGCAACTGGTATGGTGGTGATCGAGCTCACTGGAAGAGCCGGGCTCACCGCTGGGCAGGTGGGCGTGGGCGTATCTTGGCGTGACTGTACGGAAACAAAATGAAGCTTGGTAAAATAAGATATTTATTGATCCTAACATCTTTTACGCCGCAATAGTTTTGTACTGAAATCTTGTCGATCGATATAGTTACTACGACACAGGAAGATAATCCTGCGTCACTACTTTTTGGTGGATGCCGCATTTGCTTGCTTTAAAAGATGAATGTTACCGTTTAATTCTAGACAAAATGATTATCCCGTAGTAAAATATACATTACGATATTACAGCACGTGTTCAATGTAGAATAATTTTAAGTATTTCTTATACGAGTGAGCCAAAAACTACATGCCGTCACATTAACGAATATTCAGGAAATCTAAAGCGTCTGCATTCCCAAATACTTTAGTGGTAAAATGTACAGAATTTTCTTTCTGAAAGTACGTAGGCAGTACTCAATGTATAAATAAATAGTACAGAACTTTGTATCTTTTGAATATTTTATTTATGCGGAACATACATGTAGGGGCCTGTTCTTACTGAACCAAATGGTTTTAAGTAGCTTACTAGGTCAAGGAGACCGACCACAGCCACCGGTAGCCAGCGACAGCGACTTAACACTCATTCATATATATGTCTGCTATAGCGAGTTGCCGCCACCGGCAACACGTGTGCGGCGCCTCCATACAAAAAATACGAATAGGTGTGTGTCGCTGTCCAGTGGCTGTGACCTGTGGCCTGTTTGCGCCGTGCCTTACAAGACAAGGCTCTATCAATCCACGTGGACATTATCCCTACTTAAACTTATTATAGATGCGAAAATACAACCCGATTAGGATAATTTTATACGTCATAATCGCTGTCTTGCTCACACTTACTACAGTAGAGCTAAATTGAGCGAGATAGAGACAGGTCATGCGTCAAGTTACCCCGTAAAGCCTGTTATGTTTTCACGGCTTAACCGATGAACCGATTTGATAGAATTAGTTATGGGGCTTGAACCCAGGGATGTAAATATAGGATAGTTTATTTTTATAAACATGGGGAAGGGTTTAACGCTCTATAAATTTGTTTTCTACGTCATTGGTCTAACACTAGATTTATTACATGAAATGATAACAATATAGGAATTATTTTTTTTTCATATCCTTTATTGTCCAAAGAAAAGATTAAAAGGTTCCAAATTCCACGACCACGGAAGGCAATCTGGTGGTATGTTACAGCGTTAAAATAATTCGAGTAATGCAATCATGATGACTCAGATATCAGGCATCTCAATGAGAACATTGGCTGTTGTTTAAGTGCTGACAACATTGACTCTAGCCTTTCGACGCGTACTTATTCTATCGATTTAACCGTAGTTAGTAATTGGGCTGGCGCGTCAGTGGGCAAAGGGCCCTTAATTCGGTTTCAGAACAGAGTAGCATAATATCAAATAAACATTGAGATTTTGTATAGTTAGGTGTCGTAAACCCGCGATCTTCTGTTGTGCGCTTATCTCTTATTCTGGTGCGAAATCGTTTTTTTTTTTAATAAGAGTGCTTTAAACAAATTCCAATAATTTTAAACGCAGGATTTTAATAATATTATTTGTTTTTTTCCCAAATAATATTATTAAAATCCTGCGTTTAAAATTATTCGGTTTTTCCTAAATAATATTATTAAAATCCTGCGTTTAATAGATTTAAGTAAAGAATCTAAAACTTCTATAAGCTAAAGCTAAAATTATGGGAACTTCGTTATTTTATGGTGGTAAAGTTAAACGACTTTCGTGATATAGATCTTCGGAAAAGAAATGTTAACCCTTGAAAAACAATATTATATATTATCTCAAAATATGTAATCTTATATAGTTGCGAAAGTTTTACAAGAAATGTTGTTTGGTAATTAAATAGTTATTAAGAATATAGGAAGTACAGAAAGATATTTAGTTTAATACAGTTAATCTTAGACACGTGCAAAAATATTCATTAGTTTGAAAGGGAAGCATCGAAAGGGCGATCTATGATAAAATACATTATTAAAGATTTATTAGGTTGTCATTAGTATTGTGGTATTAACATACATAAATTAGCATTTTAGTGCTCCTGGAAGTAGGTCAACAGAAATAAATAGAGGATTTACCGGCACCAGCACTCTCCAGTACTTTCGCAAATCGTTTTGGCAAGCATCACTAGTTATCTCAAAACACACACTTATTGTAATTTCTTCTCAGCTCAAGCGAACGGATTGCTTTCAAATATAACCGTACGAAACATGTCAAGGTTGACAAAGCAAAGGTCAACTTTCTCCCAAAAAAAAACACCTGAAACTACTTTATTTTGTAATCAAAAACTTTTTTCTTCGCGTAATGTTAAAAAATCGAATTAATTGATGAATAATCATGTGCAAATTGACGGGAGATGGAAACGGCACGGTAGTAACAGTGATAATGCATCGTATTGACATTTTGTACACTTTGGCATGAAGCCAGGTCGCGTGAACCGATGCCACAATAAAATCTAAAGTGTACAGAATTAAACAGACAATAAAACAAGTTAAGACGAGATGTAACCAGTAATAATAAAGCGCTCAACACCTACGCTGCAGCGCGACCACAATTTTCTGCCTGTTTAATGTAATTAATGAGTGAAAACAAATACTTTACTGTTTTACGCGCCAAATTGACTTTTGTATCAAACGATCAAAAGTCAATTTGGAGTCGATGGAAAATTTAGTTTTTTTTTAATATTTTATTGTGAAGAAAAACGCGTAAAATAACGTAAAAACAGCAAGACAACCAGTCGCCTACGGCTAAATATGATATCTTTGGGTACTTCTTTAATCAAACATTCTACATAGTTTGTTTAAATCGGTTGCATTCTGTCTATTGACATTGCATAAACAATAGATCTACATTAATAGACTTTTAACACGAATGTACTTCCTCTATTTGGGCAACTGGTTTCGCAACATTTTAATACATAAACCAAGTTAAAATCACATCAAAATATTTTTATAGCAAGTAGGCCTTTTCAGGCACTTTGAAAACGTTAAATGACTAGTTGCGCGGTTTCAAAATGTCACTCCTATAGAGCAGAACCGGCAAGACACTCCATAAGTATTATTTCTATGCCTCAATAATGACTTACATTTAGAGAAGCTTTCTTCCAAACTTTTCTTAGGAAACCCATGTCTTAGATACGCGTGGTAATACCGAAACAACGTCACACACTAGTCACTGCGATCCCGAAACGTAACTTTGTTGCATGACACACTGGCTTGGTCACCTCTTGCATAACACGGAAACTATTGTACACGTCACATAATTTAAAAAAACTTAGTCGTTCAACCGAAAATATCTTAGAAAAAATATTCCACAATTTCCGTGAAGACTGCGTAATGTAAACACGTGTTTGAAGTATGAGCGATGTGAGCCATCAGTCGTAAATTTCTTTTATTGTCGTTCCCGATAATTATGATATTTGATTTTATTCATTGTTTTACATGGTGGAAACGATAAAAACTGACGGTTATTTTGATTGGTGGTTTATTAGTATTTTATGTAAAACAGTATTTGTTTTTACGTTAATAATAAAAAAGAAAGTTTTTTACGCAATTACGCCGATATGGATTGGTAATAATGCTTCATTCATGTGTCCGGAAATCTGTGTATGTACAGTTAGGAGCGTTTACGTATACACCATGTACCTAATCTGTATTGAGAATCTATACGTCAATAGTATTTTAGATATTTTAAGGGTTAACGTGCAAATCCACGTGCGACCTAATATAAGAATGCCGACGAACTCGCGAAGTGAACCACGGAAAAGCGCTTCTTTGACACATTTCCAAGACAATTCTAGTTTGAACACGGAGAATTTATACCACGTGGATCTTTTACAACGTACTGTTATATATTATCATGGAGGAATTTTTAACATGAGTCATAGCGCAGGAATACCAATCTTCGAGACCTTAATCACTTAGACAAATATAGATCGGCGCTTTTCTAAAGAGATGATAGATGGACCGTTACGGAGTATTTTCTATTGTTCAGACCGAATTTTCTTGAAAGAACTAACTTATCGACGCTACACTTTTATTACGAATGGTACCTATATTTAGACATTTATTACTCAATCATACTGAATCGGCTACACGAACTTCGTGTCGAACTATGACTTATTTGGATTGTAATGGATGTTTCAGTTTCAGACGAAACAGAGGGTACAACGATTTTGTAACGTGTTGTTCACAGTCAACAACCATATCTAGTTTCCTTGTATAAATAACACAGATCACTGAGTTAAAAATGAGGGATTTCGCAATTAAGTTCCTTAAGCCACTTTCCTTAATTCGTATACACTACATCAAAAAAAATACTTTTAAAAGTTATAATATACCTATCCTACTTACAGAATAAATGATTTCGTGTCATTATTAGAGAGTTTAATTAGAATAATCAATGAAATTTAAATAAAATTTGAATAATCGGAACATCATGCGCCAAAAACACGCGAAATATCTACTAAATGGGTAACGATTAAAAGAAAATCGTGAAAATAATATATATTCTCTTTACAGTCATATTCGCGTTTTGCAATAAAAATAATCGCAATTAACAAGTTTCAAGTAATTTAATGTTTATGTACGAATTTAACGTAATCGCCGGTACTAAATTTGCATGAGTATGCGTGTTACCGGTAAAGAAGGGGTTTAATTATCATTCTCGTGATAGGTATAACTTTTTAATTTATAGCATCGGGTTTTGTGCAATACTGAAGTACTCTTATTCCGTGTCTAGTTTTAGTTAAACACACAGGGCGACTAAAGGTTGATTTTTCCAACGACACATAATTTTTATTCGTGGAAAATTGACTTTTAGAGTTTGTTTGGAAAAATAGTCAAAAATTCAAAACTATTCCCCGGATAAAATTATCAGGCGTTATAAACCCAGTAATTTTTCGTAATACATTGTTCTCAAAGACAAGAGGTGGGCTTTCCTACTTTTCTGATTACATTCAGTGCGGGTTCCAGGACAGTCAGTCAAGACAGTTGCCTGGGACACACTGGCCTTAAGTATCTTCGGTAATATTCTTTGGTTATCATTGTAGATCCTGGCTTACAGGAGTTGCTATGGGCATGAGAGGCAGCGAGAGCCGTATCTTCAACTAAATAAAACATTCTTGAATTTATTAGAGCAATCTAGTCAATACAGGGCATAGTGACGTTGACATCAATGACTTCTCAGTCGACGAATCAGATAACATTGGCGCGTCAAACTACGCGGAAATTACGACGTTACGATATTTATATTTTAATCAAACGCGTAATTGTCTTAAAAGTATTTTGTGGGCGGAAACGCGAGCAAACGTATTCTGATACGTAAGATATTTAGTGTCTCTTATGTCATATCTATGATATCATCATCACATGAGTTGAATTTTATTATCAGAACTATTAATGGAATGGTTTAACACAACTTTTTTTACTCAATATGAGAAAAAGAATATGCCGTGGTACAGTTACGAGCTGATATTATTATTATAACTCATGTCTCATCTACCAATCTTTCATTCTGTCCATCAATCATAGATATAACATCTTATGCATTTTCAACAACTTACCCTAGTTAGTAGTTACAGTATCGTAAGAAGTTACAAATGTATCACATAAAACATTAAAGACAAGTACTTATGATATCAAATAGCAAAGAATTCCAATTGAAAAAAGTTGGATGGACTTCAAAATCGACTTTCTCTTCTCGTTGGTAAATACAGGAACCTAGCATTTTAATTTAGACATATCTGTAGTAAATTTAAAACGCTACTCAAGCCGAATGGTTAGCAAAAAAGCTAGCATTTAGAATTTTGTTATTACTAGTAACAATCGTAACGCATATTGATTACAGAAAACCTGTTGGTTTGAACACTTTAAAGATTTAAAAGCACTTGAACATTCCCGATGAGTTAGGTCTATAAAATTTATTAAGGAGAGCAATAAAAATATCTATGGTCTACACTCACCACATCCATCATTGGCTCCAGATGAACAGTATCGCTATTAATGGCCGTAGTCCTCAACAAATGCATGTCATGTCGGTCATCCTTCATCACAATCACTTGATCTTTACACAAACATCTAGATTGTTTGCTAGACGCACTATTAGGACTCTTGGTGGGGCTCTTGCATGAGGTATTATGGCTGAGACTTGCGATCGCCGAACCATATGAGTATCCAATACCAGAGTTGTCTTTGGCACGTTTCATGTTGCTTGATAGGTAGGATAGGCGGCTAGAAATAAAATTATTATGATGATTGAAAGGCATTAACTCAATGAAATATCGAAATAAGTTGTATTGACATAATTTAAGTGTTACTTTGGCTGATTAAAAATGAAACTGAAAGATATAAAATACATTACAGTCTCATTTATGTTTATATAGTTTTCGTCTGCATACTTATGCATGTGTGTATCCGCTTGTAAATCTGTTGCTATGTGTACATCACTTGTTCTTAATTAATTATCCATCACCTTATTCAAATTTGGTATAAATTTCAAATTACTTGTTTTCAAAAGAAATATTTTATGAACTTTAGCAAATTCTTATCTTGAGGAAGTCAAGCACAGTATCTCTTTATTCAAGTTATATGGGTATCTATCACAAAGTAGTTAAGAAATGACCTTTCAAATGAGGTCAAATATTTAATAACTGTTTTAAGTTCATTAATAGGCTGTATCGGTTAAGATATTAATTTTACCATTTTATTTTTTTCTAATTTTATAACTACTTATGTCATATTATAATGTATACTATGTCACATTCAATTGACAAGGAATAAGATTACTGAGTGTCATTAAACCAACTTGATTTCAACATATTACAAAACAATGATAAATTTTAAAACAACGCAACACAGTTATTCAAAGTACAAAGATATCTGACAATATAAATAAGTATGCAAAATTTATAAATTCAATACATATAAATAAACTACCTATAATAGAAGTATGAGTAATGTTTTAATCATGTGAGCATGTGTATAACCTAAAAAAACAATTAAAGTCTGCTACCTACTTCCTTATTGTAACATTTAATTACTTTAGATCCATCTCAGACCAAATTAAAATTTACGAATTGATTTCACTGACTTCTAATAATCTGCCTTATCCATAAATTTTATAACAAATAGCGTTTTATCATGCACAACAGCTTCATTACAGTTTACAACAATACAATTCAATGTAATGCTTAGTAAAGTTCTCTATTACATGCTATATAAAATGTTTGTTCAAACAAATTTATGTTTTGAATTTAATTGCAATAAAATATACTATATTGATGACTGTTAGAGCAACTTACCTATCATATCCTGGTATTGGAGATCCTAAATTAAAAGTGCCATATAAGTTGTCAGACTCACTGGACGCTCTTTGTCTTCTGCGACCTTCTGCAGTAGATTTAGATTCTGGATGTGCTCGATTCTTAGGTTTCTTTAAAATACCATGGAGCGGGGAATTTGGTAAAGGGTTGTTGAGTATTGATTTTAGGGGTTGTTTTGCTGCCTGTATGTCCATCATCTCGTGGTCAACTTTTTCCAGTAATTCTTCGACTTTTGGCAAACGGTCATCTACTTTAGTATTAGATAAGGTTGTAACTAGTAAATGTCTTGTAGGGCTTGTTCTGTAGAATTTTGATCTTCCTGGCTGGTAACTGTGGATGGTAAGTAAATATTCCAATGTTGACATAAAGTCCTTGGTAACTTTCGCATTCTAATCTGGCTTTACAGTGAGAATTTAAATTCACATGTCAGACTCTAACACTGAGAAAAACTGCATGCACATTGATTCACTTAAAAAACAACAGTAAGCATATAGGTTAAATAACCGAGCGCTGCCCGAGCGCAAGTGTTAGGTTATGTTTATAAGCTTACCCTTGATACCTGTCCTGTTCGTGGGCCATGACGTAGTCGCCGTTCTCGGCGGCAGGCAGCGAGCACTCGTGTCGGAACCTGGTGGTCGTATAGTGCGGCTCGCTGTTGTTCAGTGTGAAGTGGCTCTTGTTGGGCAGGGCTCGATGATGACGAGAGTTACCGTCCGCGTAGCGGTTCGCCTCGCGACTCACATCCTCGTACGGCGAGCGGTCCACGCCTTCGCTGCGGCAGCGACGCCGCAGTATGCGCGCTGGCTCCCGACCAGACCAATCCAGCACAGACCCCAAGGGATCGCACGCGTCGAACCCGGCTTCGTAGCTTGGGCACGCTCGCCTACTATCCATATCCGACCCGCCTAATCGCGACGCATCGTCGAATGTCCACATTGATTGCGCACCAGGAATTTCACTATTGCACTGCTAATTTTACAGAGAACCACTGAAACATGAACTTATATCGGCTTCGACGAGGCCAGGAGGCGACAGGTGACAGATCGCCATTCGGCAACCGCGATACCTGCCAGGACTCCCGCCAAAATTGAAAGAAAATTACGTTCTTTTTATAAATAAAATAGCAAACCTTCAAGAAGAAATACTCCTTGACATATTATTACGCATTGGCACAGTCACACTGACACCTCGCACCGTTAATTTAATAACGCTCGTAGTAATGGCGATCGTGGTACACTAAATTCAACTTTTTTTTCGTTATTGTTTACATGTTTCGGTAAACAAAAACGTTGCTTCTTTGAGATATTCGGATGGTGTAACGCTTTTTCCCAATATTGCTAAACGTCTACTCAGCACTCAGTTATTGATTTTTATGAAAGACATATCGAAAAGAAATTGTAAAACACTTGATAAAAATATTTTTTTACTACATAATTATAGCTTGACTAGTAAAAATCGTCGCTTCACGGTTTGCCTATTTCTATTGTCACTTTCTCATCCGGCGCTCCCATCACGTGTAAGACCGAGAGATCCGATTAGTTCGGGGGATGGCCGCTAGTACATTTCAGTTCGTTCGGTTGGTAAAAACGAGGTTTCATTGATGATTTCGGTGGATTGAGAAGTTGTAATGTAATCGATAAGGTTGCATTCTTTTTAAATTTAAAGACCCGCTTCAAAATAATCGAAGTAAGAGCATCTAAAAAAGATACCAAAAAATATTAATAGTACGTAATAACTTATATTAACTGTTTTATCATAAAAGATAATTAAACAGCATTCTAGCTGCTGCTTTGATATAGTACATAATGAAGTTATCAATTTAACGGATTTTACATTCATCACCATTGGTCACATTTACGTAAATGTTTTTACGTGATCTATAGATACTTAATGTAGTTACATAGCTTAAACAAATATTTATCTATGAAACAATTCCCATTACTGCACTCACACTCACGCATCCTAAGCGGAGGGTCCCTGGCAGAGACTTACAAAATTACAATTCTACCTACATTTATCAATATTTTTAAAATGTGCGCAACTGCGCGTACATTGACAACTGCTTCGGGGATTCTACTCACAGCACACTTATACTCTAGCGATATTCTATTACCAAAGAGTTCCACGCTCGCAGAATAAAGTACGAGATAACAAGTAAATTCTGAACAGAATTGCGTACTATTTTATAAAGATTAATTTACTAGCTGTTTCGTTTCAAGCTTTCCTTCTATACAACCTATAATAAATTAAACAGTCCCCTACCTAAAAGTTAAGCACCTTGCATTATCGTTGGTCGGTGATTCGGTGCAGCAAAAAGTATGCAAAACTGTGTACTGTGTTCATCACGCCTCGATTCCCGAAAAGTTAAGCAGAGGTATACAACCATCGACCATAAAAATCCACATTTAGATGGAAAGGTTTATAGACTGGGCCATGTAAATAGGCCAAAGGCTTTTGTAATGGTGAAGAAAAAGTTCAAGTGTCACCCAATACATGGATTTGAAGCTCTTTTGTTTTGCTAAATCAACCAAGACTGTTCACAGAGAACAGTAGTTGTAATTTTTTTATATATTATTTTATTAAATAGAGGCTATTTAATAAAAAAGTGAGATACGCAAGTTATTATGCTTTTATCTAGGGGCACGGTAGTGTCCCCGCCAAGACGAGCCTAGCGAAGCGCAAGGGCTCTACTTGCGTTTTCTCGAAGCGCTTCGTCGATTTTTTGAATCCTTAACTTGGGTTTTTACTGTCGCTTTAACGTAACACAACTTTGAGGGTCATGCCAGATCTAGTCGGTTTTAGTTTCCATTTCGAAATCAGAGCCTTTATCAGACCTATCGAGTACAGAGCTTATCAGCTTGACATAGGTATAGCTGCCGGCAGGTAACTTGGCAAGGTTTTATAGCGTTGTGGGTGAATAATTGCACATCTACATCGCAAATGATGCTCCTTCGAATCCGTGTCTTGATCTACACACTTGGCAAGTTACGTGCCGTATGTAAGAATTTTTTACAAAACTGTCGTTCTCCAGAGCGTCATATATTATTTTCCCTAGTGACCTGAAATACTGTATTGCATCATACTTACGGATAATATACTTACATTCCCTCTGGAATCCTAGCTTATAATAATATGTATGAAATACTATTTTGTTTCTTTTTATTTTTTTATTTTAGGTTCAAAATAAAACAATTCGTTTTAGAGAATCAGTATTCTTTTTTATACAGCGTAATACCTAAACCTTACAACTGACGCCATTATACTTAAAATATAATACGAATCTGACTCTTTCACTAAGCTATAATATTTTCAATAAAAATTTCTATCTGAGAGATATTATATAGTTTTCCCAATGAAATGAAATCTACTATATATAACACATGAGTGAATTTGCCACTAAAACTTGGAATTTATTTAACTTATCTCTATCTAAATTTTATATTTTAATTTTATAAGAGGGCGTTAATAAAAATCTTCTCATCTGGCACTAAGGAACGTAAAACCTAACTTGCCAATAACTTTAATGAGAATATATCACACTTTTCTGTAACAAACGATCCTGCTTCGCTTGGCGTATTTACAATTTCCAATGGCTCGAACAAAATAATATGATCATGCATTAAAAAAATAATGACAGAATTAAAAATGGATAACATTATGATAAATAAAACAATAATTGAATTTAACGATACAACTAGTACCATTGTCTGTACATACATAAAACAGTCCCACACAGAAACTTACCACTAAAACATTGCAACATTATAAAAAAGTAATCTAATATAAACTATTTATTTAAAATTAATGTTCGCCGTCCTTTACGCAGACTGATATACAAAGTAGAAAAAATATACATGTCACCATTTTGACAACAACAGATTTGATAAGTGATTACTGACGTCGGCTGTGCGCCTGTGTGAGGTAGCGGCACTCGAGCTCCGGGAAATAAAGCCTGTGGCCGTGCCAGTAATTCGCATCGTATTGCTCATTAGTTTTTAAGCCGTTTGCAGACTGGAGGGGTAATCTGAAACAAAATATATAAAAAACCGTTATTATTTCTATATTTAGTCTTACTAAAGTACTAAATGATAAGATTTCGTCAGTACAAAGAACTAAATTCGCACCTATGATTTAAAGCCATGCCAAGATCACCCCTTACTATTTCTACTTTTTAATCTGGAATGATCAGTTAACCTTTTTTTGAGATTAGACCGAAGCTGACAGACACTACGATTTTACAGCCTTAAATTTTATTACTACTAAGTTAACAAATTGTCATCATCTTTCATGACACATCGAAAATAGCAGGAGTGCGCCAAACGTAAATCGTTTGGCGCACGTGTGTTGGTGCATGTTTCATCACACTTGGGCAAGCTTAAAAATTATAACCTAATGTACTAGTATAATCTGTGCAGTTCACCTTAGCTGGTCAACAGCGCGATATTAATCTCCTTGACCATCTTGACTCTGTGCAGCATCTTCGCCAACGCTTGCCTGCTGAGCGCCTGCGTGGAGTACCAGACGGGCGAGTCTGGCACGCAGGAGCGTTCCGGCTGCAGGTAGAACACGTCGTTCCGAGTGCGCACGGATTCTGGGCTGTAGGGCGAGAACAAACTACAGTGTGGAAGGTAGTGGAGTTACAGGCGGGGGGTGGGTGATGGTCGCCTGTAATGGTCCGCCGTTAATGTTGGTTTCCTAACAGACCGGTATAATCGGTCGTAAAGGTACAAGGCTTGTCGAGAGTAACTCAAGCTGACGGTTAGCGCTGACAGAACAATATGTAACTGTCGGGCAGGGTTGATGTACATCAGCACTAGTGAGCGTTGTAATTTAACACGGTGCAGACGCGAATTTCAACTACTTGAATTGAACTTGCAAGCTACAACTTGAATTCAAGTCAGCGCTGACAAACTACGCGCAAACGGTCAGCGTAAGTGTAAGACCAGCCTAATTATAGAGGGGGAAAGATATAAATAATGTGAAGTTTTGTAATATAACATACCATTTAGAAATATAAAATTCATATAATTTAACAGGACATCTAAGGGGATTCTCTTCGTTTTCTTGCTGTTCATATACTTTCTTTTTTCTTGAATTTGCTTCTGTAAAGAAAAACATCAGAGTTAGTAAACTTTACAAAATAAAACGTTTTTTATTTATCAAATCAATTATTTATTTATCACAAGAATATATAAATTACAAAAAAAAATACTATATCAAAATAATTTGATATAATACTGTAATATATTATTACAAATTTTATTTCCTGACCAATGATTACCTTTTTGCACCGAAACAAATTAATTAAACCATAATAGGAAATAGCTGTGTATCAAATATGTCCCAATGGGTATGGTACACCAAAGAGTATGTATGATACCAACCTAAAGCAGACTGTGGAGGGTAGAACCTTAACAGCACATTCCTTGAACCCGGTATCTTCGCCTGGCCTGGCTGGTTGGGGTTCCTCTTCCAATGCTTCATAATGTGAGAGAATGATAGCTGCATATGCTCTTCCACTGTCTGTAAGAGATAAAAAAATATATTCACCATCCGACGCTACAGGCAGTATATGCATATACTGATGCTATATTGTCGATATAATGTCGATGGTTGTTATAAACATTTAAATTCAAAAGGTGTGACAATCAGCACAAGCAGTATGAGCAGTATGGGCTGAATGGGCTTAGATCTTACATCTCAGAGATGAAAATAAGTATAGTAACAGAGAGAAGACGTTACGCAATATTCGCTTGTACATGATCACGGAGTCCTGAATACATATAGACGAACCAAAATTACATAATTTACACGATCTAGGTAGGTTCTTTAATATCTTCTGACTAGCCTTGTTCCCAAGCTATGTTGGGGGGTTAGCGTGCTTTCCGAGGCACGGAGGAGTGTCGGTATGTTTACAAATGGTCACCCATCCACGAACCAACCGCGGCGTGCGCGGCTTCACCTTTATATCGGTCAAACCGGTACGGCTTACACTTAGGCACGAGCTATTCATGTTTACTTACCACTAAATTAAAATGTTTTGTGTTGAAGAACATGAGCGTGGACAACAGAACATGCGGCGAGTGCGCGCCTAATTGCTTGCTCTCCCATAAGTGTTCCTCTTCTACACGGGTTACTATGTATTCTGGAAAGGGAAATACAACAATTACAGTGAAACCTGGTTAAGTGAGTCATCAAGGGACCTGCAAATTTGTCTCACTTATATAGGTATTCCACTTACCCAGTGTCTCAGATATCCAGGTATAAATAAATATCTGTCTCATTTACAGAGGGTTCTATTAATAGAGGTCAGAATACAGGTTATTTCAGTTACAGAGGTGCGATTATTAAATAAAATAACGTATTATGTAAACATTATACGTGATTTTTAATCTTTATTGAGAATCAAAAAAGATAATAAAGGTAATAAATGTAATAAACAAAAATATTCAAGCACGTTTTTTTATAAATAGTACAAAAATGTAATTAAAGTTTTTCACGTATTAATAACGATTTGAACCTTCGTTTCGGCATTTTTCAAATAAACATCCGTACGATAGAAAAGAAAAACTAAAACTGAAGGTCATTGAGGCTCAAAATTACACTTGGGAGCAAATAAATCGAGCCACTACCTTTTTTCACGTAAAATGGTAAATATTTTTGGTAATATGGAACGTATCAATTCGAACTATATATCGCCTAAAAGTTTAGTTAATAACCTTTACAATGAGGGTAAATTATTGAATAATAACCTTATTGAATGATAAATTATTGGCTCTGCAAGAAAAATGGTAATTTTGATAGAAAATTTAGTAGGGCTAAAACAGTCCATAAAAACAATAAAAAACAAAATTATTGCAAAAAAAATATTCTTAATAACTGGTATTACCCCCCCGGGCCCTGATACATTCTTGTAGCCTATTAGTCATCGATCTGATCAGCGTTACGATGACATATTGTGGTATGTTCTCCCACTCTTCAAGCACAGCGACTTTAAGCTCGGGAATGGATGAAACAGCGGGAACCCTGGCTCGGACTCTCCGTTTTAGCTCGTCCCATAGGTGTTCGATCGGGTTCAAATCAGGACTTCGTGCTGGCCATACCATTTGTTGAATCCCGATCGCAGACAAGTAATCCGTAACGATCTGCGCGGTATGAGGTCTCGCATTGTCATGCATAAACAAGAAATTTTCTCCGACAAAACCAGCATACGGCATTACGTGGTTTTCAAGAATGTCAGTTATGTATCGGTCAGCTGTTAATCCACGTCTACCATTGCCATCGTTGGCGGGGTCGACGAAGACAAGTTCCGTTTTTCCGTCTAGAGAAATTCCTCCCCACACCATACAAGAACCACCACCAAAACTCACCGTTTCTCGAATGCAACATTGGGCAAATCTTTCACCAGGACGTCTATACACTCGGTTTCTCCCGTCATTGCTAAAAAGACAGATTCTTGACTCGTCAGAAAACAAAACTGACCTCCAGTCTTCTAACGTCCAATTAATGTGTTCTCGAGCAAACTCCAAGCGAGATCGGCGATGAGCTACAGTCAATTTTGGGCCAGTTGCTGGTTTGTGTGATGTTAAATTTCGTTCTTTTAGTCTTCGTCTCACTGTCCACCTACTGATTGCGACTCCTCGAACGTCACGTAACGCTTGCTGTAGCTGAACAGCATTAAGTCCACGGTCGCGCAACGAATTGGTTGCAATAAAGCGGTCGTCACGTTCTGTTGTTGCACGTGGTCGGCCAGTTCCAGGTCGCCGAACAAAAGCACCAGTCTCCAGATACCTGCGGTATACCCGCTGTACCTTTGAACGACTCAAATGAAGTCTGCGTGCCACTTCACGTTGTCCGTGTCCAACCTCAAGTAAAGCTACAACTTGGGCAGCTTCCGTCGGTGTAGTATCCATTTTATCAGGTTATTTTGATTACACAGACACAGATAAAGACAACAATAACAAGTAATATGGGTATGATTAACAAAAACCTCAAATTTAATCTTTTCTTAACAGAGTACAATAAAAATGTCATAAGCAAATTAAATGCGATAATTTTATTCTACCCTTTAAACTTTAATAAAAATGAAATTTTGACAACTAACTACCCTCATTGTAAAGGTTATTAAATACCCTTTTAGGCGATATATGTTTCGAATCGATGCGTTCCTTAATACCAAAAATAATTACCATAATGCGTGAAAAAGGAAGTGGCTCGATTTATTTGCTCCCAAGTGTAGTTAAGTGCGGAATTTGCGGGTAAAATAAGAATTAAGTAAGTAAAGTAAGAATAAGTAAGTTAACAAACAAAACGATGTTATCTCAGTTACAGAGGTTAATGCATATAAAATTCACTCGCTGTCTCAGGTATAGAGGTAACTATGACAAAAAAAATTAAAGAACGAATCTCAGATATAGAGGTTTGCTTCGTTCCACTAACAGAGGTATTTCAGTGCCAAAGTGTTGGGACCTCAGTATGAGTTTCAGTTATGGAGGTTTCTCACTTATCCAGGTACCACTTAATCAAGTTTCACTGTATTACATATATAAACTTGAAGCATATTGTTTGTATGATGATTAGGCCAATGTGGGAGTCAATTAAAAAAAACATACTATAATAGAAGCTAGAAGCGTGCTGTGGTTTAATTCAGTTCCCATGGACTTATCGGCGGCGGTATTATGTAGGTGTCTTGCAAACGCAAAGCGACAGCAAGATTTTTACAATTATTGCTGTCAATTTGCTAATTTATATTACGTTATCGCGATAGGTAAGGCCGTGGGGGTAAAAAGTATCCTGTGTTTTATTTTAGTCTGCCAAATTTCGTCAATATTTCTAAAGTAGTTTTGGCGTGTAAGAGCAATAAAACATCGATCATCATTAATTTGCGCATTATTCATACAAGCAGGATATACTAATAGTTACACTATGACGATGATGTATGAGTTTAGAGGTAGTTTGATAATACTTACGTGAGTCATTGTACAAAACGGAGAACTTCCTCGCGACTTCGTCCAAGCAGTCCGTGAATTTCTCGTAATACGGGTCCGTAAATATATTGTCTATCCTACCGTTTTCAAACAAATATTGTTGAATACCTGAAATAAGCACGAAGACATCGTTTGAGCAGAATTCACACTAAAATCAACACAAAATTTTGAAAACTTAATAATTCTTGGCAAGAAAAAAGATGTCATTTTTGTTTTTGTTCTTTTTATTTATTTTCGACACATAAATAAGAACCATATTAAATTATTTTACTCTACAAAACCAGTGTATCAAGTAGAGAGGCTTTCCAAGTATCCGGCATACCTCTCTATCATCTTTGTTGACTGCCTAATCTCTACATCATGCATTAGTTACTTCCGTGCAATGAAATTGAGCTCATACTAAGTGCTGATATGACGAATAAGTGTGCAAAACTCACCTAAAACCAAGTAATAAATAGTGTCGGGCGCGTATTCGCTCCCGTTGGGTTTCCGTACTTCTTTCACGAAGAGGCATAGTGAGTAGTTAAGTTCATCGGCAGTTAACTGCAGGATCTCTGATTTGAACGGTTTCCGTCGTATCGAGCTCTTCTCGATTTCCGCGTTCTTCGTCATCACCCACTGTTTCCATGCGTTAACGCCAAATGTGTACTGTAAGTAAAATTAAGTATAATGTTTTATGAGAAATATGTTACTTTTTTTTTTAACGATTAATCTGTTAATGTTGTTTATAAGTACGAATTCCTTTGGATTTTTGGAGCGGGAATAGATAACCTGTGTACTGTTTGTACAAAAACTTTCTTATATACAAAGAGTTTGTATGTGCAATTACGGATGAAGTTGTCATGACGAATAACTATCGGAAATATATTGTAAAGGTTGGTACAGTCGACATACGTTGGGTTTGTCACTGTCCAGCTGAGCCCTTGAGACATAAAATTTCGGGTTGTCGTGACAGCTAATGGCTTAATAGCCAAGAGCCTCGGCCAACACCTTTAGAGACTCTCGTTAGGTATCTGGGTCAAGGGCTTGATTCAGAAAGCGGTACTTCTCGACGCGGGCGGCGGCACTTGCCGTCGCTCGTCGCGCTTGTAGGTGAGGCAAGCGTGCGCAGTGTGCGGTGTGGCGTACCTTGAGGCACATGTTGGCGTCGGGCTTCTCGGCGGGCTCGCGCGGCGGCTCGGGCAGCGGCGCGGGCGGCGGCTCGGCGCGGCGGCGCTTGCCGGCACGCGGGGGGCGCGGCGGCGCGGGCGCGGGCGCGCGCTTGCGGGGCGCCGCGGACGCGCGGAGTGCCGCCACGGCGCGCTGCTGCTCCAGCACCATCATGTGGTGGTGGTGCATGCTCTCGCCCTCCAGACCTGCAGCAAGTCATTATAACTCTTACCATGCTTTTTCAATGTTGGTAATTCAAATTAATTAAAGGTTTTTTTTTTATTAAGTGACTACTTATCTGACCATTAGCAAAACATACTCCAGTTTTTTAAGGTATTGATGAAAACATTAACAATAAAAAAAAGACAATATATATAAGATTTCAATAGTGCAAAAAAGCGCAGCGCGATAACTCTTAATTTCAATAACATATAAACTTATCTAACAATTCATAAAACTTACCAGGCATACCAGGATGAGAACTGGGTGTGATGGTATTCGCTGTCATAGCAGATTCTAAGTCTACAGGTTGATCCTCATATTCCGTGGCCATTTTTAAAGCCATCTGGAGCATATCTTCACCGAATGCGTTGTTGCCGTCCATAGCGGCAACAGGACTAAAGCTTTCCTCTGTAAGAAAAGAATAGTATTTTAAATATAAACGTTTGTAGCATAATTATGGGGCAAAAAACTTGACTATAACCATAAGTAGGCATAGTGAGAGAAAGTTCGCGCATGTAGCGTTAAATGGCGGTTATCTAATCATTGACAAATCGCGCGATCGAAACCGAGCTGCTTTTCTTGCGCTCTTCATACCCCAAAAAGACCTAATTCTACGCAGCTTTAGAGATAAGTCAAGTCTTTTACGTTCAATTGCAGTTGTGTGTTAGTAACAGAACTTTATAAAGTATATTTTTACGTACCATTATCATCATCCGTATCTGAATCGCTCTGATCTTTCTTTTTGTCACCAGCCACCATTTCAGCCATCATCAACAACTCAGCTTCGAAAGGATCCGTCGGCATCTTATCATGGATCTTGTTAATTTCTTTCAAGATGCCTTTAGCGGAATTTCTCGTAGTAGGAATAAATACTGGCGTCGGGATCGGTATGGGTATAGGAACTGGCACTGGGAAGGGTAACGACCACATCGCACACGGTACAGGAACGTAAATAGGGACGGGAACAGGGATTAGTACTCTGCGTTCCAGACTAGGGTCTGTCTGGCATTCTTTTGTGCAGGGATGGGGCCGGCATGAGACTCCTTTGGATACCATCATGGGTTTGGACATGGTTGCCTTGTTGGCGACCTCCCTCGGGGGCAGGGTTTTGACTATGACGTGGTTGTATATCTTGGGGGGCGGCGGCGGCGGCGGCGTGGGCGGGCGCGGCGGCGGCGGCGGGCTGGCGGGCGCGGCGGCGGGCTCGGGCTCGGCCTGCAGCCGCTTGGACTTCTGCCGCGTCAGCGACGGCATGAGCGGCGGCGGCGTGGCCAGCGACTGCACGCTTGAGATCACTGGCATGCCACCCGACCGCTGTTGTGCTTTCACAGCTGCAAATAAATTATTAGTAGATTTAATTATACATGATTTGCAATTCTTGTTTTTCGTCGCATCACTCAAGAAATCATATCTATCTCTATGTATCATCGTCACGACTCAATCATTAAACTAATCTATGAAAATTGGCAGAGTTAGCCTGGGATCATTAGAAAAACATAGAATAACTATTATTGTATACGAAATGACAGCGTGCTGCTGGGGAGTTGTTGCGCCGTTTCTTCTCCAAGGTGAAGGGTGGGCGAATCAGGATGCTGTTCATTGTATTGACGTTCTTAAAGTGCTACTTTGTAGCCTAGTTGGAATAAATGAGTTTTTGATTTCATTTGATGCCTTTAGAAAATTACCTACAGATATACTATTATCCAAACATAGTCACAAGCTAAAACATACTATTACATTCAAAGAGACTTTTTTATATGCTGTATGAGGTAAATCTAAGCATACCATTATTTTTCCCCCCGGCAGCAGGATACGTCCGCCGGGGTGCCCCTGTAGGTACTGCTTTCTGCTGGTCGAGAGACTCGCCCGGCATCAAAGGAGGTGTGTGTTTAGAGTATTGACCCTGCAATGAAAATCACAACCATTTCAGCTTGGTGGATAATAAGCTAAGAATATATAAGAAATACAACAATTACCTGGAATGTCATAACGCACTGGTATGAGCAGAAATTCCGGACCGTAGCGTCCGACATTGTTAAGTGATACTGCGCTAACGACGTCCGCTTGCACATGTCACACTTTGTTCTGAAATGTTTAACATATTTAATACGATGCTCTATAGTCGAAACTGCACGAAGGCGATAAACTTTATAATTGATTGATTGATTGAATAATACTAAAATGAGAAGTATAAAACTATTTTCTAAGCCATTAAAAAGATATTCTTTTATCAAATCAATAAAAAATGACAAAGTTAAAACGCTTTAAAGTTCAGGAATGTGACGTCATGTCTTGGTAAAAATTGTAGCTAGAAGTGACGTCACGCGAAATTTCCTTTCACTGAAATACGTGTTTAATACTTTTTAATAGTCTATGCGACGAGTAAATAAAAAAATAGTCCACATCCTTATTTATGAATAAATATTTTAGACGCCCTTACCTTCTGGAAGACACAGCATTAACTGAAACCTGGTAGAGATTCAAACAGTTGAGTGAGCACATCATGATGGCTTGTCCATTCGGCTGAACTCGTCTGATCATATCAAAGTTGTACTTCTTAACTTTACACCAGTTACACGGTACTATATGCCTTGAGTTACTTATGTACACGTTCATACAGGATTTGGAACAGAAACAGTGTGCGCTAGCACCTTCGTATATCGTAAAACATTTACTCTGTTTGCGCTCGAAATATTTTTTACACCAGCGGCATTGATCTGTGAAGAAAAAAAAATACATTAGATTAAAGATTTAAATTCGTTAATAAAATCTAGAGAAATGAGTTTCCTTATAATGTTTGAGGCAATTATGACACTAGGAAGTTTATAAAGGCGCATGAAAATAATATATTATTTGAAATGTGACTAGAAGATAAATAATTAACCTTGGTGCAATGTAGATACTAACTTATACACATAAAGCTACATGTTTTTTTTTTTTTTTGAAGAGATTTACGCAGTTAGCCTGAGCGCAGGCTTTGACTGCTTCACCGGACTTTTGGCGAGAACCTTAAAGGCCTCCAGCCAGAGCAATAGAAAAACTAACTACGTCAGCAACATTCACTAAGGGCACCCCCTGTGGGGTTCGGACCTCGACTAAGTGCGTTGCTAACAATCTTAATAAGGCAAAAACAGCAAGGGAGAGCTGGATCTAAGTTTTTATTATTTAAGATAAAGCTACCTCTTGAATTATTCTATCTATTGCTGAAAACTGCATTTAATATAGTGGCGTTGTTTAAAAGAGCTAAGCGTACAGACAGCGGGAGCGATTTAGTTTTATACTGAACTAGCTGTCCCCCGCGACTTTTTTCGCGTGTTTTAGTTTCAACGGTTTTCCATTTTTGCAACATTTTTCATTTATGCTCCGCTCCTATTGATCGTAGCGTGATGTTATATAGCCTATAGCCTTCCTCAATAAACGGACTATCCAATACAAAAAGAATTTTTCAATTCGAACCAGTAGTTCCTGAGATTAGCGCGTTCAAACAAACAAACAAACAAACAAACAAACAAACAAACTCTTCAGCTTTATAATATTATTTATACTGAATTTGAAAAAGATTTATAGTATACTCACCAGGAAATATATTATTGACGAATTTAAACGCTGCAAAACAGGGGTCTGAGCACAACCTCTGTGAAGCATCTTCACTAACTTCCACTTCAATAGACGTAGCCTTTTCTAAGGAACACACCGCGCACTTAGCCCATAAAGGTTGTGGAATAGGGTTTTTACTCATCTGGTCAAACTTCTCCATACAGGCTTGAGAACAGAAGTCTTTAAATTGTCCTTTATCGCCCACAGGAGCTAGGAAACCTTGATGTCCGACCGATATATCTCTCTGACAATAACAACATATCTTTAAACCTTTCTTGAACTCTTCTAAACAAGCCCAGTTACAGAATTGCCGGATGTCGAAACCAAATCTGACACAGTACTTCCCTAAACTGGTGTGTTGGACTGAGTTCTTGCAGTTCGCACATCTTGATCCGATTTTGTTTTGATACCTTCCTAAGCACATTTCGTCGCAGAAGTCCATAGTCTCCCAAGTCAAGATTTTCTCATCAACAGTGAGTATAAGCGTGCATTGGTTACATCTCCTGGTAAACGTTCGTTCTCGTTCGTCTCTAGCCGCTTGCACCATCGCTGGAGTCTTCGCCTGTATTTTATAAGCTTCATCTAAATATTTATCTGTTGCATTACTGATAACCTTTAATTTTAATAGCGGAGGGTTCTGTGGTGGTTGTTTTCTAGGCGTTCTCTTCTTTTTAATCAAATACCTACCGTTTTCTTTGCCGTTTAAGTTTTTCATACAAGTATTTTCGCAGACTAGATGGCTGATTCCATACCTGTATAAGGAAAACGAACATTTCTTTTTTTCATTACAAACAAAACATTCCGCTTCTTTAGGCATTATTTCGTCGACTATTATTCTCCGTCTTTTGAATGCGTATTTCTCAGATTCGTCACCCATCATGCTACTTAAACAGGCCATTGAGCAGTAGTTGGTATCTTCGCCGTCGTAGTTATAGTAAAAATAGCATATTTTCTTTTCTTCACATTCTGAGCAAGTCAACTGTTTGGGTACAATTTCTTCTATTAGATATTTCTTGTGCGTTACTGTGTACTGTCCGGGGTGTTCCGTTTGATGTAGTTTGAGACACGCTTCGTTGCATAGGTAACATGTTTCGTTGTCCTTCGTGACGAACCGGTATGCGCATGGCTGATCGACTTTACATTGTAAGCAGATGCTGTCAAATGGGCTGATTTCTTGAATTACGTTCGGTATTAAGTTTTCGTCGACTTCCACTGGTTCCTCATGCTCGATTTCGTTCTCGATTTCTTTATCTGGTAAAATAGAAAGGAGTATTAGTTACTTTATAAATCAATCAATAAACCTTTATTGATTTTTTGTCTGTACTAAACTTGGGATCGAAGTTTTTGTATTCAAATTATTGTATACCAGTAAAAATAAAACATGTATAATCAAATGTAATTTGACTTTACCTTGGAATTTTAATTAAATATTTTCATACCCTGTTACTATATACTTATGTTGAGCAAATGCCTTTTTTTATTCTTGGCAATCTTATTTATATAAACACTAAACATACCTCCACCGTTTTCTTGTGATGCATCTTCATTAACCGTTTCCGTTTCAATATGTTCTGCTGCTTCGTTTGTCTGTTGGGCATCCTTATTTACTTCTGTGTTTACTTCAGCTTCCTCTTTCGGTACTGAAGCCTCTGCTGCTTCTGCTATGAAGGTAAACAAATAATATGTTACTATTGTTTAAGAATTCGCGAAGATATTCTTAAAATTAGACTATATATAAGTTAACTTAGGATATAGTGTCTCGTAGTCAGAAGTGGAACGACGCGGCCATAAAGATTGAAAATATATCCAGAGGTAACAGGGCAAACATATAAAAACTGTATATCAATTGTTTTTTTATTATTTTTTGCAATTTCCCCTTCCTATGGTTGGTGGTTTTACATAACATATACACAATGTGTAACCAAACTATGGGAAACTATTTGTGGATTACCACTTTAATATCTGTACTAATGAGGGGTACAGTTATTACGGTTCCCAGTTGGCGTGTCGCGCGTCAACTATGAAAGTCCATCAACAAACTATGGAATTTGACATTTTGGATCCTTTGTCGGCGAAATAGATAACGCTAATGTAATAATTAGAGTTTCACGTTCTTAAATAGCGAGAATAATGGTTTCATTCTTATTCTAAATTCTACATCAAACCTTGTTGATTTCTAGATTAAAAACTGTTTTTAATTTTTATAACAAAACGGTAACATAATTTACCTTCAGCTTGTTTCCTCTTCTCAGCTAAAGCCTTTTCGGCTTCAGCCTTATCTGCCTCTGATATTTCCCTCTCTATGTCAGGCAGGAGACAGACTTCTTCATCAGCACCCGGTTCATCAACTAGCTCTGTCACTGTAAGAGATTTGGTTTTAATAAGGAGTTATAAATCATAACCACAACATTAGATAGCTCATTGCAGATAATAAAATATATATAATAGAAAAAAGCGATGCCAATGTTTTTGTGGTAAAGGCAGATCTTAACTTTTTATGGTTAATTCAAATCATCACGATATTAACACACAAACCAATATAGGTAAGTATAATGTGTTGATTTAGTGATCAAATTTGCCATAGCCCCGCTTTTTGTGAGGGCTGTGAACTGGTCATTCTATAGAGTAGATGTAGACGCCTCTGATAAATGCGCCGTTACTGTATCCGTTGAATAGGGATGTTTCCTGGGTATGAAAAGTTAAAATCTATTTAGTCCGTCAGTTAGATAAGAAAAAAATATTAGACACGTATTTTTTCTTTTATCAAAACAATAAAAAATACAAAGATACACCGCTTTAAAGTTTCGGAGTGGGGGCTTATGAAGCCACGCCTTGCTAAAAATCGTAGCGAGGAGTGACGTCACGCGTAATTTCCGTTCTCTGTATTTTGATCATTTTTTGTTTGCAGGAAAAAAAAATATACGTGTCCAATAATATTCATTAATCTACAAGACGGACATTAAAAAAAAAAAAGGAAACATGCCTATTATCCACAAGACCATTGTGCATTGGACTTGTATCCACCATAAGTAATTTTAAAAATAAGAAGCCTGTCTTTTTTTTCTAGTGAAAATGATAAAGGTAGCATACCTGGATGATGGTCTTCATCATCGTCATGTGCATCAGCATCAGCATGATGTACGTCCGCGTTGTGATCGTCATCATCATCGTCAATATTTACAGTTACTGCTATATCAGACTTCTCTGCTGTCTCATTTGCTTGACTAGAGTCATTTGCATCTTTGAGAAGGGCATCAAATGGATCAAGGGCCTGCAAAACATATCATACATAAAAATTTAATATTTATTTTAAGTAATTACATTAACAGATGTTAATCACCAAGAATTTATGAAGAATACTTCTGTAAAATTTCCCCTTCCCCCTGGACCGCGAAAGCGAACAGACGTGTCCTCGTACAACACTAATTCTTAAAATAAAATATTTTTAAAATAATGTTTTCGGTATTTAACACAAATTAAATTCTGCAAAGTACTAGGCGCGCATAAGTAAGTCAGTGGTGTGCACACGCGTAGAGAAGCAGGATAGCAACAGCGAAGACGCAAGATACGGGCGGAGCTACGTTGACAGCGCACACGTTGAAACGTCATCTCGCCGCTTGCCACAACTTAAAAGCGGAAGCGATTAGCGGGTAATTTTTGTGTATGGTCCAAGTATTAATTCACCATTAAGACAAAATGTATAAAACACCCCCTAAGACCATAGTGGGAAATGTGCCATCCCGCTCCGAATCCGATATCCGGAAACTCTGCGTGGACGACTTATCTCAACTGAATGTTACTCAACGACCAAAACGAAAATGTTTATCGAGTGACGCTAGTGAGGACGAATTAGAAAACTTCAAATCTGGAATTTTAGAGATGATTAAGGAGTTAATGTGTTCCCAAAATGATCGTTTGGATAAATTGGAAGGTCATTTAATAGACATCAAAAACCAATACTTAGAGATTAAAGACACTAATACTGAATTAGAAAAATCAGTAACTCTTGTCTCAGATCAAATATCTTCCCTGGAGAGCATAATTACTGGACTAGAAAAAGAGCGTAATAATATGGCATTGAAGATATCAGCCCTGGAAGATAAGGTCGAAATATATGAGAGAAATCTCACCAAAGCATCCGTGGAAATCAGAAATGTGCCCAAAACGACAAATGAGACTAAAACGGTTTTGTTTGACATGATACAACACCTCTCGAATCAATTACAAGTGCAAGCAGAGCCCAGTAGTATTCGTGATGTATGGAGACACCCATCAAAAAAAGAAAACACAACCTCAAACATTACTATTGAGTTTTCGAATACTCTCACGAAGTCTAAGTTTTTGACAGCGGTTAAAGACTACAATAAAAGACAGCCGAATGACAAGATTTGCTCAAACCACCTGGGCTTAAAAACTGTTCCTCAAACTCCTATATATATAGCCGAACAGCTGACTGCTCTCACAAAAAGACTTTTTTATTTCACAAGGACCTACGCTAAAGCCAACAAATATAGTTTTTGCTGGACGTCAAATGGACGAGTGATGTTGAAAAAGGATCCCAATAGCCAAGCCATCTTGGTAAAAAACGAAGATCACCTGAAACTACTGGCCACTACTGTTCAACAATGACTACCTATGTATAAGTATCCTACATATTCTAGCTATTGTCTATTACTTAATTTAGATAAGATTACTAATAATTGCTTTAATTACCTAAAACTAAAAATAAAAAAACTGCATGCATATAAATTTAAAACTCATCACTGTCACTTACATCATTACCAATTACTAAATTCTAACACACACAATATACACTATACATTACAAGTACACCATCAACTAAAAACTTCACTAAAATTACGGTATACTATATACAATACTCATATTACACTGACACAGCCTATGTATTTTACTTGTGATTGCTTATATCTCTTCGTTTTTCAAAAATACAATTATTTAATTCTACCTAAATCTAATCCAAGTCACCTCTCCGTTATACCCTTACCTTACCGTAAAAATGATTGATAACATTAACTATGTAAACGATAATATTGATCAACTTTCTATATCTATAATTAATACATGCTCACCAGAAGAGACACAACAATTGATACAACAACCTAAAAATTTTTTAAAAATACTGTCTCAAAACATTCGATCCATTAATCGTAACTTCCTAAGCCTGGAAACGCTCGTGCACCGTATTGTCATCGATTGTGATCTTATCGTCTTGACCGAATGTTGGTTACCATGCTTAAGTAACGCTAATATTCCGATCTTGCATAATTATACCATCTTCAAAAGTTCCAAACATTTAAACCAAAGTGATGGCGTCGTGGTATATTCAAGATCGGATCTATTGGCTACATGCGAAGAACCAGACTTTAACCAATCAGCTTCAGGTCTCATAATAAAGTTTACCTATGAAGTGGCAATACTGTGCATATATCGTTCACCATCAACAGAAAATATCAATAGTTTCCTTTCAGCTCTTAATGACATCCTTCAATCGCTACTCAAATTTAAAACTGTAGTTATAACAGGAGACTTAAACCTTGACATTAAACCTGCTACCCTTGATATGCGTTCGCACGATTATTTGAATTGTCTTGCCTTTCATGGTTATCTCCCTGCACATACCCTTCCAACACGGGGTGGTAATTGCTTGGATCATACAATATTAAAAACAAAGCTTCCTTCCTATACATTTATCTATGACTCCACAGTGACTGATCACAGTTCTACATTACTTTGCATATATAAAAAATGTACACGAATGGTTACCACTTCAATTATCACTAAGATCGACTATGAGGGGCTTGACAAATCAATGTTACAAATGGACTTTGACTGTCTTTTCTCGATAGGAGATGCAAACTTGGCTACTGATAAATTCATACAATTAGTGACTACAGCAATTTCCGAGAATACATCTGTTAAAAAAGTTCCCTCAAAAAAAAGAATCCTAAAACCCTGGATTACTCCGGGTTTATTGCGGTGCATAAGGAATAGGGATATGCTGCATAAGAAAGTCAAGAGGTTTCCAGATAACGAAGTTATGAAAATAACCTATAAGAGATATAGAAATTTCTGTAATGGTATTTTGAAAAAAGCAAAGAGAATCTATGACATACAAGAAATAAAAAGAGCAAGTAATAATCCAAAAGCGCTATGGGATACTATCAAGCGAATAACAAACAAAACAAAAACTAAAAACTCCTCGACACAATTATTAACTTTGTCACCTTCACCAATTCAGTCGTGTAATAATATAAATTCATATTTTGTAAATATAGGCGAGGAACTTGCAAATAATATAACAAACAGCAGTAATCCACGTTCATCAGCATGTTCACAATCCACATGTGATACCATAACAACTAATTCCTTTGTCCTGGATCATACCGACACTAATGAAATAATAGCAGTTATAAAATCTCTACGATCAAATGCTGCCACTGGCTGGGATGGCATTTCACCGTCATTTCTAAAGAAATACTCAACCACTCTGGCACCTGTCCTATGCCACATATTTAATCTCTGCTTTGAGACTGCTGTCTTCCCCACATCATTTAAAAAGGCAATCATACATCCAGTCTTCAAGGGAGGTGACGGGAACCTGCCGAATAATTACCGACCAATAGCAGTTCTGTGTGCCTTATCTAAGGTACTTGAACGCTTGATTAATAAAAGACTAGTTTACTATCTTGAACATCACAAACTAATCTCTCCACAACAATATGGCTTTCGCAAAAATAAATCCACCAATGACGCAGTTCTTAGTTTGACCAATCATGTAGTACAAAATTTAAATCAAAGCAAAAAGGTTCTGACTGTATTTTTAGACCTTGCGAAAGCTTTCGACACCGTTCCCGTCTCTACTCTCTTACTTAAACTTGATAAAATGGGTGTCAGGGGGTTACAACTGGACTTGTTTCAAAACTATCTCACAAATCGCTCCCAGATAGTCAAAATTGATAACCATACTAGTAATGAACTTCCCATCTTCTACGGTGTACCACAAGGAAGCATATTAGGTCCTACCCTTTTCCTAGTCTTTATTAATGATCTATGCAATCTTAATATCCCAAATGCTAAAGTTGTATCCTTTGCTGATGATACTGCTATAACCTTTATTGCAGATTCATGGTCTGAACTTGAGTATAAGGCACAAATGGGCTTCGACTTAACGCTAAATTGGCTTCGTTCCCACACGCTCACTCTTAATACCTCCAAGACTAATTTTATAACCTATTCGATCAGTTCAGCCTCTCAACCAAACTCACCAATATCCCTTACAGCTCATTCTTGCCGTACACAGACACAACTTTCTTGCCAATGTCCAACTATAACATCCGTTGACCAAATTAAGTACCTAGGTATTGTCTTAGATAAAAATCTAAATTTCAAATCCCATATAAATCTAATCACTGCTAGAGTTCGTAAATTAATATATGTTTTTAAAACACTAAGAGGTATTGCAAACCCGAATATTATACGAAACGTTTATTTTGCATTATGTCTGTCCGTTGTTACATACTGTATTGCTTGCTGGGGTGGTGCTGCGAAAACT
Source organism: Diachrysia chrysitis (assembly GCA_932294365.1). Lineage (NCBI taxonomy): Eukaryota > Metazoa > Arthropoda > Insecta > Lepidoptera > Noctuidae > Diachrysia > Diachrysia chrysitis. Next base: position 7,970,211 of record OW028662.1, on the reverse strand, counting down.
AACTTGAAACCGTTAGAAATCGCACACAAAGCCATATTGAAAGTAGCTACCTTCCGTACAATAACTTTCCCTACCATACAGCTGTACAATAACTGTAACGTCCTCAACGTGCGGCAACATTTCATTTTACAAACCATACTTTTACAGCACCGCAAAACCCCTTATAAAAAAACCACCAAACGGCGAAAAGACAAAATTTGTTCACTACCACAAGTGCGATCAACATTTAGTAAACGATTTTTCTATTTTCTGGGACCATCTCTTTATAACAAAATAAGTAAAAACTGTCCAATATACGGACTGTCCCATTATAATTGCAAAAAAACTGTACGTTCCTTCCTTCAGAACAAAACCTATGATGAAACTGAACAATACCTGACTTAAGTAGTGACAAGTGTCCACATTAGTATCCGTGTTAAATACCAACACTAAATGTTATAGGTACCACACGCACACGCACTCCCTTACTCAAGCACATATACCTCCACACCCAAGCACACACACACTCCACACCCACCATGCACTCACACACCTCACACCCACCAGACATACACACACCCACCACACTGACACAAATACGCATACACACCTACACAAGCTCTCACTCTCGCATACACATACACATACACATACACACACACACACATCCATGTAAACGCTGACACGTTTATACCTTAAGTTTTAAATTGTTAAGAAGTATAAACTATAAATTGTAGCATCTTAATATTGTCAAAATAATCATAAAGGTAAACATATTGTACAAATTTCGAAGAAACATACATATTATAGGGGAACGGGACTGTTACTCCTTAATACAGGTTTATTAATAAATCTAGCTAGGAGTACAGAACTTCACCCACCTGATTTGTAATAAATGTACAAACCCAACTGTAGAATCTGCTAATGTCCCATGTACTACAATCTCTTTTTATGAATAAAGTTTATTATTATTATTATTATTAAAAAAATATGATTGTATTAATAATGAGATATATTTTAATATGTGATGGCTTTTGATGATGACAACTAGACTTGATGCAATTGAACAAGTAACATTTTTTACAGATTATTAAGAGGGGGGAAATTCTCATATAGTTAATAATTAGCGTCATGAAAAGGTAGGTAGTGCCCAGCACTTATGCTGTGTCGTCTTGGCGGAGGCTCTGCTGTACACTATATTAAAGACTGCAGTAAATAAATTTATCTTATCTTAGTTTACCTGTGTATGATCTTCTTGAGCTTCATCAACTGACACATTAGGAGCCGTCTCAAACTCAGGCTTGCCAACCTCATCGTCTTTCTTCAATTCACTATCATCATTGTCTATTATTTCAACTTTATCCAATTCATCCTCATTTTCTTTCTTTTCGGCATCCTCAAGTAGTTTGTCGTCTTCGTCATCTTGTTTCTTATCATCATCATCAACTTGTTCCGTTTTCTCAACATCATCCAATGCTACATTTTCATCATCATCAAGTGTTATTTTCTCATCTTTTTCTTTTTGTACCTCACCATCACCAATATCTACCTTGTCTACAACATCATCAGATTTAGCAGTGTCATCTTCAGTAGCTGCCTCTTGACTAACTGTGCTTTCTTCTGGAACTTCCTGACTATTATCATGGCTGGTTAACTCACTGTTATCTTGACTGGTTGATTCTTGGCTTGTGACTTCTTGTGAGGTTGACTCTAGTGGTAGATCATCTCTTAATTTTTCATCAAAATTACTTTCGCTGTCTTGTGATTCTTCAACTGTTTTATCATCTATAATTAGAAAGAGTACTTTTAATTGAAGAATTAAAGAATTGCAATGTCTTTACTATAATGATAGTAAGCTATTGAAACTTTGACAGAGATGTTAAAATGTTTGAGAGATTGTATCTTTGGCTATTACATACTCAATGACTAAATATATAGTATTATATAAGATTTTACTTGACATATTTTTTTTAAGTTATACATTGGTGGGTATATTTCAGAAATCACGTTTAATATAATTATATGAGACAGACAATAATAATTTCTCAAGTACTTTGTAACATATTGATCATTTACAGCATAATCTTAAGTGTTGCATTTGAAATCTTTACAGTTGATTTATTGAATTTATTTAATAACTTTACGTAGATAGTTACAGACAGGTATATAACTTGAGTGTTTAATGAACCTAACAATAAAAAATTTATCATATTTACTCAATTAGATATAAGATTAAAGACAACTAACAAACATTTTCAAAATACTTAATAGAATATCATGAATAAGGACTTATTAGAGATTAAGGCATTCATACTCTTGAATACTTTTTAATAACTAACACTAATGTATAATTTTCAATGTATTTAATTATGTATGTTAAAAACCACAAATTGTAGAAAATCAGTAGGAATTGTTGAAAATTTACATTTAGACTTTTGAATCTGTTGGGTCGGCTAGTTTAGTATAAAAATTAAAGTTAACTTAAAACTAACATTTTGAAAATGCTAACAAAAATATTTATACATGAATATGGACATGATTATAAAGATTAAGGCATTTTTCATTAGAGACTGGCCTGTTGCTCTAGTGGTAAGTGACTGTGACTGCTAAAATGGAGGTTGTGGGTTCGATTCTCACCCAGGACAAATCTTTGTGTGATGAGCATGATCACTTGTTCTGTGTCTGGGTGTTATTTATCTATAGTATGTATGTATTTAGAAATATATTAGTATGTTTATCAGTTGTCTGGTTGCCATAATACAGGCTCTGCCTAGTTTAGGATCAGATGACTGTGTGGTAGTTTGTCCCAATAAGATATTAGATATTCTTACTTTTCTGATACTAAACATTTTGAATAAGTTTTTTTATGAATATGCAAGTACATACATTGTTTTACATTCTAATTCTAAATGACCTTAGCTTTTAATAAAACACTGTTATTAATGCAGAATAGACAGAATTTCAAAGTGTGTACAAAATACATTACATAACTATTCATTTACTTAATAATTGTTTACAAAAAGCCAGATATTTCATTATTTATGTTAATTTAATTCATCTGTGATAAAAAAAAGATAGATGCTGTGAAATTTCTTTACAAAACAACTGTTTCTAATATAAGACAGCTTTAGCAACTGTTATCGCCAACCCGCAATGAGCAAGCGTGGTGATCAATGCTCATGCCTTCTCTATATGAGAAGAGGCCTGTGCTCAGCAGTGGGACATTTATTGACTAGGATTATTATAGCAACTGTTAATCCCATATACTGTAAGCAAAGGTAACAGGCCCTATTTTAAATTAATCGTAATCTTAAGAAATTGCATAAATAACTATTATACCTTGTTAGCTATGCCAAGTTACAAAATAACTATATTGGAAAGACCACTATTTTTAAGTGAAGAAACTCCAACCAACACATAGCATAGCTTTCATCATTTTAGTTTAACACTCTTAAATAAAAGAAGCACACATACCTTCTTCCTTAATATCCTCTTGGCTCTCAGCATCTGTGGTGTCAACCACATCCTTTTTAATGTCAGCTACATCACTTTTAACACTATTACTGTCTTCCGCACTTACATCATGGTCAACATGATTCTGTAACTCACTAACTTTCTCATTACCATGTCCTGTTTCACTTTTTGCTACATCACTATCAGTTTTGACTTCACTACTTGCTGTCTCTTCAGCACTATCGGCACTGACTTCATAGCCGACATTCACGCCAACAGAGGCTTCTTTAACCTCCTCAGACACTTGTTCACCAGGTTTCTCCACTACCGTATAATCACCGCCTCCCTGGCTCTCTTCTTCACTTGGTTTGTCTGGCAAACTCTCCTTTTCATCCATAATTCCAATCCAATTGGAAAAAACAATCAATTCAACAGGCAATGGTCATCTGGAAACATTGTACAATACCTTAAGGCCACTAAACACAAATTCTATCTCATAATAATCGCCGCACCCGGCGGACGGAATAATTTTTAGGTTATGATGCTATACGACAAACTCCGTTTGACACTAAGAAAAACATAAAATTATTTATACAGTAGTAATATGCCCGAAAAACGCGGTTGTTATAATAAATTGTAGGAAGTGGAAAATGTCTGTGAAAGAAGTGATTATACATAGTATAAATGACGCCAAACGTATAGCAAGCCACACGTCCCGCGCTTATTTGGAGTTTAAGTTTACGACATAATAATGCGTTAATATACCATTAGATAATCAATTTAAACACAGCAATACAAATTCTCTCAGGTGTCAGAACAGTTTTAGTGTCAATTCGTAAAATAATCTGATATTACTACAACAAGGCTATCTGGTGAGTTCCTTTGTAAGAAATGAAAAATGAAAGGTAATCCAAATGACGTCTTATAAAAACATACCCATTATATCAGCACCCATTGAATATATTTTTTTAAATTAAGTTATAATGATAGCATGAATTACTGTAATATTACTTACTTAAACTAAAACACTTCACAAATCACATAAAAGGACAACAAACGGCCACCATTTTGGAATCAACTTGCTCCTGCCAAATTGTTGCGGATATGCATTAGCTGCATAAACATGTCTTTATTAATTATTTAAGACACTGTATTTATTATTTATATTTAAAAATGTATCTTATATATTTAATTTATAGTTTTAAGTGTATTCGACGAAATATTTTATTTACTTGTTACACATAAATCTTAAAAGTCTCTTTATTGTGATATTTTTATTAGCTCGGTGATGTTGGTATGAGGTGACGCTCACTTCTTACTATTTTAATGATGTGCCGTCATGATATCGGTTTTTTCATTTTAATTTCACATCACACAACCTCGTTATCATTACTAGCTGTGTTCTGCAGTTTCACTCGCCTTGCTCTTTTCTCAAAACAAATAAAATTTTGTTATAAATAGCCCATAACCTTCCTCGAAAATTGGATATCAAAGATTTTTTTAAATCTGACTGTTAGTTTCACAGATTAGTGCGTTCATAAAGACAAACTTTTTAGCTGTATTATATTTACATTACTAGATTAGATAAGACTCTTCAAATAAATATTTATAACCCGTTATTAAAATAATTAGTTGCTTCTAAAAATCTTGAATTAATAATTCATGTGAATTACCTGGATCGAACTTTTATAATGTAAGATTAGTTTATAAGTTCGGTTGTTATTTCTAACAGCGGTGAATTTTGTGAATATTAAAATAAATCTAAGACTGAAAACCAATCCGGAAAAAACTTCAGATCAAATATCACAAATTAAAAAAAGAAAGGATGAATGTAAAACCTAATATTCGTAAGATTAACGAAATAGTTCTGTGAAGCATATCAGTAAATATGGCTAATAGTGGCATTAGAGACTAGAGAGTATAACCACTACCTTCTGGTTCTCTAGCGAGTGTCGGATTGCCAATGTGAAAGTTGTCTTATCTTTATTTATTTATTGAGCGTTTAAAACTAATCATGCCACTCTCATCGTGGGCCCATTTATAAACTAAACATTGAACATTTTTAAAAACAAACATAACATTTGTTAGAATACAAAAATTCGGGGTGAGGTCTAACATGATCGACTGTGAAAATACTTACGTTTTAAATACGAGTTTAGACAACGCTCGCGATCCGAGCACTCGTTCGAGTTCGTCGGACCAACATAGATACGAGCGTTAGCACCAACGTTAGGAGCCGGGGTTAGGAGTAAAATGTAGCCACTTGACAATAACAAATCGATTCACGGTTTGTGAAAAGCGCAGAAAAGTTGTCTTGAATCTTAGTTTTTGTCTAACAATAGTATTTAATGACTGTAGAGCATTTAACATTAAGTTTTGATATGGCTTCAAATAATAATATTCTAATGACCTCTTAAGCTTTTTCATTTTCGAAGTTTATGAATTTCCAAACTTATGAGTTTACGAACGCGTCTATTTTTGACAGCTGATCGAAATCGTTTTTACTGATTGTTCGCAATTACAACTTGCCTAAAACGATGTAAGATTTTTTTTTCATTGGATGATTCTTCACAGACGTTTGATTCTATTGGTTGGTAATATAACGCCCTATACTTTGACCAATAGTCATTTAGAAATGAGGTTCAGTTAGTTGTTAAACATCATCAATTATGGCGGGTTCGTGTTTTTTCAAGCTCAAATACGAAATGAGTAGTTATTTGCGCCGCTCGGGCGGCGACATTGACAGCGATTTGTCGAATATTCTCGTGCGCCATTTTGTGAATGCTGTGGAATTTCGTGTTAAGTAATCAATGAGAAGAAGTCAATATTAGAGTGAGTTCAACTTTGCACAGAGTTCCCTTCATGTATGAAATCATATTGGATGTATTCGCGATTCGTGTGTGATTGCTGCTGTTTGGTTGCTATTATCGTTTATTCGTTACTGTTTTGTTTCTTTTAGCAGTCGAAAAACGGCGATTTGGTTGTGTTACACGCGTTTACTCATAGGTCTTTCAGTACATTTTATGTGATTTTGTTTTAAAGGTTTCATTAAAATGTCTGAGAAGTTAGTGGGGAAGACGGTGCTGAAACGACATGAGGTTGCCAGGCCCGTGCACATCCAGAGGCTGGAGGCCTCGTTAGACGTGCGGCCTTTCGTCAGCCAAGTGGAGAGGATTCTCAACTCTGATGGGGCTTCCGACAGTGATGATGACTCTGACGCCAAGTCTATTGGAAACGAGATGTCAAAGGGGGATCGGATGATCCATGGGGTAGTAACTACTAAGCAAGGTTAGTGTTATACCCTAAAAACAATCCTTGTACTAGCCTAACAATAACAATAAACTATTTACATGAAACTTATGAAAAGACTACCTCTAAATACAACATCTCTTGCCTGGATGGTATTTCAAGAAATGCATTGTTTAGTAGTGATTCTAGGCTAAATATTAAACTTATTAACAGATTGTTGATCAGTCTTACATAATATAAAAGAAAAACGACGATCCAAGACTTTTTTTAGTTAAAAACCTATGCTCAACTCTCTTCATGTATTAATTTCATACTACTTGCTACAAGAAATCTTTCCTTTCATCTAGGTATATAAATATTAAATGTTTTTTTTCATCAACACTAATATTTTAAATGTAACAAATTAGACAAAGCAAGCAGCAGAATGACAAAGGTCTGTTAGTTTGTTGTGTTTTCAAAACTGAATCTTACCAAAATAATTTCACTTACTCAATAACTTATTCTGCTTTTTATTGCAAGACCAATGTTGTTGGCCTATATGCATGATAGAATGTAAACTTAGAGCTATGCTGTTAATAAAAACACATTTATCTATTGTTACAGAACGCCAAAGTGATCGCCTCAGACTATACAACTTTAGCTCTGTTGGGGAGGAGAGGGAATGGCTCAGAGATGTCTTACTGTCTTCAGGGTCAGAAACAAGTAGTGATGATGACTCTCCCTCCGCGAAGGAGTCTAGGATACAGAGATTGTTAAAAGAGAGAAAACACCATAATAGATATGCTAAAAAGTATTATAAAGATCAGGGGGTGAGTTTAATTTTAAGTTTAATTTTTAACTAACTGTCCCTTGTGACTTGTTTCATGATGTGGTTGTGATGTTGCTTTGTTGACAGACAAATTTTTCATCTGTGGGTTTAAGTTTCAAGGGTTATTAATTTTTATGCCTTAATCTATATATCTATATATATATAAAATGCTTTGTCCTGAATAAGTGATTGATTTATCAAGGCACAGCCTAAACCGCTTATCGTAGAGACCTGGAACTTAGAGGGTGTGTTCTTTGTATAACACAGGCATCTGGTAAGGAAGGATTTTCTTAAATTCTGCCCCTAAGGAGGTAAAAAACGGGGGCAAAGTTTGTAGGGACTATGTGATTCCTTGGTCCAATCTATTTAAAATTTTGCATAAATATTCTTTAACAGACTTAATGAAAGACGTTTTTCGTATTTTTTGTGAAACTCATCGCCTAATTGGTTTAATAATGGGTAGAAAGTTATTTTGGGGGTGATTTGCATCAAAGTTGATATCAATACTCCATAGTGCTTTTGATTTAAAGTACATTTTATTTTGTTTGTAAACACAAACCGACCATAACTCACATAAACGTGTGGTGCTATGTGTGATTGGAATGTCAAAAACTATTTTCGACTTCTAAACAGACGACTACGAGAGCAAAAACTACCTAGATACCTAGAGTGTACAACCATTTACCAAACTCATTACTGAAAATATCAAATAATAATATTTTTAAAAATCAAGTAAAGAAAATACTTGAAAACAAATCATATTATTCAGTAAAAGAATTTCTTGATGATAATTTATAAAAATCTGTTAATATGAATATTAATTTATTTATTTTAACATTCCTGAAATATTACGAAAGAAATATAGTACAATATATTAATATTTAAAATTCTCTATACTGCAAATAAAGAATTTGAAAAACTAGTCATTTTCTGATTAGATCATATATTTTGTTTAGTGTTAAAAGTGTAACAGACAGAGTTACTTTCGCTATGGATTAGTCGAAATGAACTGAATAATAAAGATGATCTCAAATTGTGTAAATAAGAATCTAAATAGTTGTATTTTCGCATTAACATCTGTCTTTGCACAGAAAATCACTAAACGAGCGAGTACATGCGTAAACCCTATGCTTGCTCATGTCATACTCTAAGGATGGTAGTGTTAAAATGTAAGATATGTCAAGAACAAACAATTCATTTATTCTTAATATCGTTTCATATCTAACTAGTTTTTCTATGAATCATTTTTTTTCCATCATAACTAAAACGTATTTATTTATCACAGAATTCCCGCCACATGTACTACGGTGCTGGACTCCTGTCTACCGTAGACCGTTACCCTGAGCGTCGGATCAGCCGGCCGGTGCCACCACCACCTTCCACAAGAGGCCGGAGAGGCAGGCCTGCGGAGAGGGGGTCGTCTACAAGAGGATTACACAAAGCAAGGCGGGGGAGGGTTAGAGATGCTAGAACCAATGACAGTGGAGATATGGTAAGGGTACATTATATGACAATTGTCAGTGGTTATTGTCCTTTGTAGATTAAAAACTTAACTTTTTCACTGTAGGCGATCCGCATGCGACATAATATTGTTTAGGCTCGTAGATATTAGAGAAACGCAAGTATCACGATTTATATAAAAACCAAGCAAGCTATCTATTTACTATCTACTATGACGTCACAAGCTGTATCTAGTGACGATTTCAAACTAGTATCTACTTAAAAATATAATGTAGGCACGAACAGTTGGTCAATAATGCCAGATTGGGGAAACCATATGATGAGATGCAGACTGAGCGCGACAGTTGCCATGATAAGCATAGTACGCTTTAGCCGGGGACGCGAAGTGGCAAGCAAAGTATGCTTTTGCGTTATCTAGATCTATCTATATCTGTGGTTAGATTTATTAGATGGAATGCTAAGGTCATTGTGTCTTAGGATTTCAGCTTTGTAACTTCTAGAGGAAGATATGTAGAAGAATGTTATAAAAATTCATTGTTTTTATACATTTTTTTATGTACCATACATAGAAAAATTTAGTTAAGTGTAGGAAATACATTATTATATGTTATATTTTTATTTCTAGCCTGATGGTGTTGATTGGGAAGAGCAATTACGTAATTTGAAAGACGAACCCGATAACGATGATTATAACATGTCCACAGAAAAACCTGGAGTGAGGTAAGAACAAGTTAAAATTAAGCTTTTTTATGCAAGCAAACCACAAAGAGCCCTCATATTTTGTCTCTTAAAATATTATTCTTTATCTGCTTTTATTTTTGTTAAACTTATTAATTTTGTTCAAAAGTCTTGTGTTGAAACTACACTTTCTAAAACAAAGTACCTCGCCGCGTTTGAAGACGATAAACTCAAAAACAACCAAACGGATTTTAATATGGTTTTCACCAATGGATGAGATGATGAATGGGTGGAAAAGTTTGTGTGCATAATTTATTAATGTTTTGTCTACTCGAGCAAAGCCAGTGCGGGTCGCTAATATGCATGTATACATAGATACTAACTGTATCTTATAAAGGTATTTTCCTTCAAGATTATTAAAATATTTTTTTCTATTTGTAGAGGTCGCAAGAAGCTGTCAACTCTAAAAACCCCCGAAGCACTCACCGCTCGCAGACGGCGTCACTGGCTGCTACTAGTTAAGAAAGAGCTCGGTAAAGTGCAGAGGGCCCGTACTGCCACACATAGAGAAGTTATGCTGCAGAGGAAACGACTGGCCACTTTGTGCTGTAAGCATTGGCGGCATATTGCTATGCAGGTTGGTCTAATATGTTTTTTTATTCTTGTATAGTTGTTGTGTAATTCTGGGTTCACGGCGTCACGTGTGAAGCCAACATTAGAATAAAGGGTGTCTAAACTTAGATTCTATAAGACGACGGACGAACTCCGTAGTCGAGTGGCGTACATACCGTTTTTCAAGGTGTCTGAGGTCCCAGGTTCGATCCCCGGACAATGTGTCGGTTCTGGGTGTTTGTAGTACCTTAGTTGTCTCCGATTCCATAACACAAGTGCTTTAGCTACTTTCTTTGGGTTCAGAGGCTCAGATCAATGAATGTGACGTGGTCCACATTTATTAAAAAATAAAGCCTAACCATAGGTACTGAGTAGTACTGCCTTACTAGAAAGATAATGGTGACTAATTATTATTTTAATAGTTTTTAAACTATTGTAAACATCAGTGTGATTATCTGATATAAGGTACAGGCCTGTATTTGAAGACCATCTGTGTTGGGACTGTTTTTTTACAGTTATTCGTTATGTATAACTTTATATTGGTTTATTTGCAGTCTCAGAAAAACATGAAAGAAACAGTATGGCGGTGCAAACGGCTGAGTCGAGAAATGCAAGCGTATTGGAGGCGATACGATCGAGCCGAGAGGGAGACTAGGAGACGTATGGAAAGGGAGGCAGAGGAACAGAGAAAGGTAATACCATTATACTAACATACTGTAGGCTGGTGTGCTGGCTACCAATTAAGTACCTTTCCCCTTCTACCTACTGCCTAGCCTTCTCCCAAGCTGTTGAGGTCGGCTTCCAGTCTTACCGGATTCAGCTGAATAACTGTATTGTCAAGGAACAACTTTCCATCTCCCCTTCACAACCCATTTTACTGGGTAACACAATATCCAATTGTAAGAGTAGTCAGAATTGGAATGACTTAATGACTGCCAAAGATCAACGTATGACAATCGGGATCAACGGCTTCACGTGCGCCCCGAGGCACGGAGGGGGTCTCGGATCTATCCACGGACCAATCGCTGCGACCGCAGCTTTACGTTTATTAATAATGGTCAAACTGTTCGGTTTACACTTAGCCACAAGACCATAAATTATCATTGCTAACTACTAATTTTGACTGACTGATTTCTAAATGCACGGAAACTTGGTTGTAGCATAGTAACTATTTCATATAAATCAATCAGATTATTCTTGCTCTTACAACGATAGTTGTTTTGAGCTGTAATTAACAATACCCAGTAGAAAAACTGGGTTCAAGAGTAAGTAATATTTAAAATTTAATTTGATCCTAAACATTTATGTAGGAAAAAATATTTAACCGGGTAAATAAATTGATGTATAAATATGTGACCTTATTTTGAAATAAATTAACTCTGTAAAACGATTTCTAAATCATTCCTTCTAACAGATGGACGTAGAACTAATGGAGGCGAAACGGCAACGTCGCAAGCTAAACTTCTTGATAACACAAACGGAGTTGTACGCGCACTTCATGCAGAAGAAGATGAACGCCGGAGACGACGGCGACAGTGGCGCCGCCCGGATCCTGCGGCAGCTGGACGAAGACAGGGATCCTAGGCTCGCGGCTATCGATCATTATGACAGGTTAGTAACACATACAGACAATAAAATGATTATTTAATATAATATAATTATGTAATGAGGCGATTTCCCTACATTGTGATAAATAAAAACCTATATTATTACTATCTTGTCTGCTTCTGTTTCTCGTGTAGGCAACATACCATTTTTGTTCAATTACTAAATTACTTTTAACGAATTAATACATAACCAGAAAATATATCTGATATATATAATTTTTATTTGTGGAATAAAATTTCCATCTGTCATTTTGTTTGAAAGAGTCGTCAATAATTCAAAATTACCCCTCGGATAAAATTGTCTGACGTTCCAAAAATCAACTAAAACGTAAAAATAAGATCCAATGCGCTCACCAGTTGGCGCCACTGGTGGTTCAGCTGTCGAAAGACCACCAAACAACTATGCCATGACATCGCGTGCGACTAGCTCCCCTGGCGGCGAAATCAATTATGGTAGCCCTCATTTAACCGACGAAAACGGTTACATTAACGATACCATTATTTGTCTAAAATAGTAGAAATGCTTTTGTTTATGTTATTAAAAAAACTTGTGATATTGTATATTTGTATGATAATGCATTGTCATCACTCACCAGTGAGGTGATGAAAGCGCGAGCATCCCGCAACGCTCGCGAAGCGTTCCGCGCCGAGCGCGCTCGCACGCAACTGTTCGACGCTGCGGCCGGCGCGGCGGACGCGGCCGACGCGACCGACGGGGCCGACGTCTCCGACGGACACGACCGACGCGGCGGCGATCATGAACAGCCGGACATATTTAGAGGGACGCTGAAGGGATATCAGCTTAAAGGCATGAATTGGTTGGCTAATTTGTATGATCAGGTAAGTCTAAAAAAAATCGTTGATAAATATTAAATGAAATGAAATCTGTCATACTCAAACAATATATTTGTTGTTTGATATTTTTTCAAATGAATAGTGAATGTTTTGATCTACATAGTATAAAGCTTTTATATGGTCTTAAATACTTGTTTTAAATATATATTGTACTTGCATGAAACCATGCGTTTTTGTATTTTTTATCGTTTTATAATTTCGATGGATTTTTTTGGCCTACATATTACAAACCTTGGAAAACCGTGAAATATTCATAACTAACACGCACAAACAAACATACAATACTTTTGTTATAACTTTAAGTTAAATATACATTTGTTTTATTAGGGCATCAGTGGCATCTTAGCAGATGAGATGGGTCTCGGCAAGACAGTACAATGCATAGCATTCTTATGTCATGTGGCAGAGAGGCTCGGTGTGTGGGGTCCATTCCTAGTGGTCTCTCCCGCTTCGACACTGCATAACTGGCAACAGGAAATGCAAAGATTTGTGCCTGATTTTAAAGTGGTAAGTTTTATTTACTATCTGATGCTAGAACAGTTTTCCCAAAAACATTTATGTAACATATTGTAACTTGATAATCTTTATGCCACATAAGCTTTTTAACTTTTCTTTTGGTAACAAAACATATAAATCCGTACGGTCGTAATAATTTTTAAAAAGTCACCTTTATTGACGTAAATAAAGACGTTGACGATATCACTGTTACGACTTATGTGATGTCTACCTAAAATTTACGTATTTGATTTTAGTTCTTACGTAACGACTTTTTGCGGTAATTCATTTGAATCGGATCATTGACACGAAAAGAAAAAGTTCTTAAATGGTATGGGACTGTATGAAAAGTCAAAATCTTATTAGTCCGTCAGTTAGATAATAAAAAAAATGGTAGAGACGTATATTTTGATTTGTAGAAATAAGTAAACAATAAGTAGATAAAGCGAATCAAATTTCAAAAGTGGGGTCAAGTGACGTCACGCTTGCGTACGGAACGCACGAAATTGTGATGTCATGCGACATTTCTAATCAATGTATCTTCGTGAGATTTTGTATAAGTAAATTAAGAATAAATACGTGCTAATAATTTTTAATGACCTATCCGGTGGACATTAAAAAAAAAAAATAGTGAATAAAATCACAATATTTTAGGTACCATACTGGGGCAGTCCAAGCGAGCGAAAAATTCTCCGTCAATTCTGGGAACGCAAAGACTTGCACACTCGCCAAGCAGCCTTCCATGTTGTAGTGACATCTTACCAGATAGTGGTGTCAGATCTAAAGTACCTGAACCGTGTGTCGTGGCAGTACATGATATTAGATGAAGCTCAGGCTATTAAGAGCTCAGCGAGTATGAGATGGAAGTTGTTACTTGGATTTAGCTGTAGAAATAGATTGCTGTTGTCTGGTGAGTGTTTTTACTGATTTTTTCGTTATTAATGTAGTAATGTAATACATGTGTTGTATGCCATCTGTGCAAAGAATTTGTGTTTATGATTTCATCTATTAAAAGCTAAAAGTGACCAAATATTGTCATTTTTTTAAAGTTTATTAAAATTTTTTTTTTTAGTCATTACTTAAGTTAAATAGATTTTTTTGTTATTTATGTAGTAATGTAATACATATGTGTTATATGCCATCTGAGCAAAGAATTTGTGTTTATGATTTCATCTATTAAAAGCTAAAAGTGACCAAATATTGCCATTTTTTAAAATTTTCATTTATTTTTTTAAAATGAAATTACTAATTAATTTTCTGCTAATTATCTTATCTCTTCTTCAAATGTCAATACATTTTGTATTGAGTTCTAAATGTCTCTTGTCCTGCCTAGCCTTTTCCCAAGCTATGTTGGGATCGGCTTAGTCTTACCAGATTTAACTACATGCTGTATTTTACATTGAGCACTGCCTGTCTGAAATCTACAACCCATTTTAATGGGTAACACCCAAAAAACTAGTCTTACACCAGTTTCCCATTGTAAGACTAGTTATCAGACGTACCGAATGTCTGTCCATAACACTTGATTCTAATTAAAATTGCCACTTATCCCCAGGTACGCCTATCCAGAATAGTATGGCAGAACTGTGGGCGCTATTGCATTTTATAATGCCGACGTTATTTGATTCGCACGAAGAGTTCAACGAGTGGTTCTCTAAGGACATTGAGAGTCACGCCGAGAATAAGAGCACTATTGATGAGAGTTAGTATAGTATATAATATTGATGTGTAAATAATGAAATCATCATACAAGTTGTATAGATTTTTACACTTGTATATAAGTTGGTTACATAAAATAGATTGTTCAAAAGTGTCTGTAATATATTGGTCTAAAGAACATCAAATTAACATCGGATTTGGAAAATCAACCTTATTCCTTTCATATAAAGACACTTTTAAGGTTAAATCGTTAGAGTTTTTCTGAACGTTACTGTTTATGAAGTATTAAAACAAGTTTAAAATAAAGATGTACTATGATTGCGTCGTTTCTAAGAACATGCGCACGCGCAGCTTTCTGTTTCAAATTGTTTTAAGTATTTATCTCTACTGCTATATAGCATTTTTTTTACTTTTCAGAGCATTTGTCGCGTCTGCACATGATTTTAAAGCCATTCATGTTACGACGCATCAAGAAGGATGTGGAAAACGAGCTCTCTGATAAAATTGAGATTATGGTGCATTGTCCACTCACTATTAGGCAGAAATTATTGTATATAGGTATGTATTTTACGATAACTTACCTTATAACACATTTATGAAATTTAAAAAAGTAAAAGGTGTATTTAAATAATTGTACCAATTGATGTCGATTGATATTTCCAATTAAACAAAAATTAAGTTTATAACAGTGGAAATAACGTTAATTTTAGACTAACAAGTACTATTGAGTGTCATAAAAAATGTGAAGTTGTAGCGCAAACTGAACCTTATAAGTAAGCTTTACAGTCGTTTTTCCTCCAACTTATGTTTGTTTACATGTTGGGCGTATAAATTTCGCAGTATACGGACAAACGAAATATTATAATATAGGCAGACCTATAACATATTCAAGCGACATTTAATGAATTATAATGGAATAGCAACTCCTTAACTGTAAAATCTTTTCTATTTATGTTTAAGATTAAGTCAAGAATTATATTAAACTGTATTTTACTTAAAATAAACAGCTTTTATATATAAAAAAAAAGAAACTACACCTTAAAGTGACAGAGACAGCATGAGACTTAACGGCGACTTAAAACTGATCGTCGTTTCAGTCTTCGGGTATCAATGGCCACTTAAAATTAAGTTTTTGGTCAATACTTAAGTTATCATATGTTAACACACCCAAATGCATAACATAGTGCTATGATCTATGCAGTTTAGAACTATAATAGACTTAAAGGGCAAAGGGAAATAAAATAATAAAATTTATTCTTCTTTGTTTAATAAACATGTTTCTTATATTTTGATTGTTACAGCTTTAAAAAAGAAGATAAAGATAGAAGAATTACTGCATTACTCTGTGGGCGCTGAGTCTGGTCACAATGTAGATAAGAACTTTACATCTAATCTAATGAACTTAGTTATGCAATTTAGAAAGGTGAGTCATATCCTGAAATAAGTCATATTTTAAAGAAATACTCATAAAGAAAACTAGTTTTTGTTAAAAGGAAAGAGAAAACTACGAATTTTTTTTTAATCACATGATTTTGGTAAATTTTTGGTTCGCACAAATGCCTGTCTCATGCGAGGATCGAACCCGCAGCACGTCGCGCAGAGTGGTAATTGGCGTTCGGATGTCAAAATTCAGATAGTTTTCTTTACTCATCATTTTGCCTTAAATTTTGGAAGGTACTGAATGATTTATGAGTTTTGGTTAATAAAAATGTAATGCATAAAATAAAATAATGCTTTGTTGATTGTAAGAGATGTGTGGTACTTACTTGGACCTTGGAACTAAGTTTAGCCTAAACTTATATATAAATTTTATTATGCAGGTATGCAATCACCCCGAACTATTCGAAAGACGCGACGTAAGATCACCATTTTCAATGCAAGTCGATGACTATCACATACCAAAACTAGTTGCAGAAGACTGCATTCTAATCCGTGTCATCCCTTCAAAACGACACTTATTATACAATAAACTGTCTATATTAACCCCTGATTATGTACAAAGAAGTGTCAATGGGGAAGAAATTGAAGTAACGAATGGGAAAATGGTAGTTAATAATGGATTTTTTGCCTTCACGAGGTTTATGGATCTAGCGCCTATGGAGCTTTATAGGGTTATGCTGTGTGGATGGCTTTTTGCGTAAGTATTAATTTATTATCATAATATTAGCTGACCACCTGGCTTCGTGCGGGTGATGTAATATTTTCAAAAGTTTTTACTTTCTTTTTCTTTTATTAAACCTTGTCTTTACAATAAGAAACATAACAAAAAATATGAAACACTATGACAGTTGGGTTAATAAGAAATCAAGAACAAGTTCTCAAAAATAAAGGATTCTACCTGAAGTCTGCCTTAAAAATTAATATTTTAAAAATACAGTAAAAATATAGTATGTTAAAAAATTCAAAATACAAGTATACATAATCGACAACCTGCAAATAGCTATTTTCATAAATGCTTATTTCTTTTGTGTTTGGGGTGAGATTTATGCCGAAGAATAGGCTAGAAATTTTAGTATTGCGGACGAATACTATCTATACTAATATTATAAAGCTGAAGAGTTAGTTTGTTTGTTTGAACGCGCTAATCTCAGGAACTACTGGTTCGAATTGAAAATTTCTTTTTGTACTGGATAGTCCGTTTATTGAGGAAGGCTATAAGCTATATAACATCACGCTACGATAAATAGGAGCGGAGTATAAATGAAAAATGTTGCAAAAATGAAAAACCGTTGAAACTAAAACACGCGAACAAAGTCGCGGGGGACAGCTAGTTTATTCAATAAAGTCAACAAAATATACTATTATTGCACTACTATTTTAGAATGCAACACATCGAGTACTGTCTAGAAAAATACGAGAAGCTCCGACACCGCCACAGTTGGTGGAACTCCTCACAGACTTGTGACGTCAAACAGGAGGCGGAAGAGACAGACATATGTAACAACTACTACGATAGAGTGAGTAAGAAGGATATGCTGTTGGTGTGTCCGGATGGCGACGTGTTTGGCAAGAGAAAAGAGGATAGTTTGATGTGGAAGGAGCTGTTGTTTACTGATCCATTGTGGACTCAAGGTGAGTCAAGCTTTCTTTTATGTGTTACATAAAATAAAAAGATTTGCTTACCATATATTAATTACACGTAAAATTAGTTAGTAATACAAAAAAAAAATGTCCTTTTTGTTCTTTTTTTTTTTGAAATGTATGTTATTGTAAAAATTAAAGTTAAAGTTAATATATTTAATTAGACTGTAATATAATAGAAAGATCATAACAAACTTGTCACCGCAGTGCAAAGGTCAATATCTTGTTATTTCTCTCGCTAAATGTTAACATGGTTTTAGCTGTCTGGTTAAGATTTTTGGTGTATTATTAATAAATTTATATGAATAGTTGATGTGAAAAATTGGATATCAATTATTTAATAGACTGATTTTAAACTGAAATTTTGTAAACTTACCCTGTACCAGATGTACTCTTCACCCCCTTTGGATAGATATAACCTTTTGGCAACACCCCTTTATTATATATAAAGTTAGTTGTATATTATATATTAGTTAGTTGTTGTTACACATGATTTTGTTACTTCCCACATCAAATATTATTATTCTCAAAGTGAACTATAATATTCTTTGTCATCAGGTGGCCCATTCTACACTCATACGGAACACACGATACATTACGTCCCCGAAACTATTGAACACAAGGCTATGAGAATAAGGAACATGAGAGAAAGAGATGGACAAGTAAGTTTAAATATTATTTAATAAAATAATATATTTATTTTATTAAATAACTAGCTGTCCCCGCGACTTTGTTCGCGTCTTTTTTCAACGGTTTTTCATTTTTGCATCATTTTTCATTTATGCTCCGCTCCTATTGGTCGTAGCGTGATGTTATATAGCCTATAGCCTTCCTCAATAAACGGACTATCCAATACAAAAAGATTTTTTCAATTCGAAACAGTAGTTCCTGAGATAATATTTATATTTAAAGGCGTTAAAAATAGCTTAAATGCATGTTTTATTTGGTATGGTCCCTCACGTAATTTGTTATAGAATAGAATATCATTTATTTTTTAGTACGACGTAATTACAAATGTTACAATTAAAGAACGAAAAATAATTTAATAATTTAGAATTAAAATTAAATCATAACAATTATGTAAACTGAGAGACAGAGTGCTGCTAGATAGTTTGTTGCGCGGTTTCCTCTTCACAGCCAGAGCACTTAGGAAACGGTGAAGGGTGGGCGATTTGGGGTAGTGTCTGTTAATATGATTGATCTTTAAATAAAATAGTAGACCACTTTAAATAAATAAATATTGATTTTGATTTCAAACTGGACATGACAACTGATTTTTTCCCCCTGTTATAACTCCCGTCAAAAATAACAGGTGTTGAAAGTTTTAACGTGTGTGTCTGCCATCTGTGGCATCGTAGTTCCCAAACGAAAGAACCGATTTTGATGTACCTAGAGGTTTTTCTGTTTAAAGCTGATAACTTGTTATTTGCTTCTAGACGGAAATGCTCAGCGAGATCAAGACAGAGGAAGGCGGTGTGATAGCGGTGCAACCAATGGAAGTTCCGGATGTACCGTTCGTTGAGCGACCGCCCATAACGTACCAGGAAATGCCAACACCACTACCCTCGTTCTTGTACACGGCCCAACAAAAGGTAAGTTGTTGGTAAATGTTACGTTTCATTTTTTCCTCGACAACTTTGCAGCGAAATTTGCTTGAACTATGCAAAGTATACGCGATGTGCTTAGTAAATACTATAAAGGAGTGTTTATTAATATATCTAGATAACAAATACAACAATACACTTAGTATACCGGCCTATAAGTGTCTTATTTCTGGGCACAGGCCTCTTCTCACGTAGAGAAGGTACGAGCGTTGATCATCACACTTGCTCAGTTTTGTTCAAGCTTTAACTTAATGATAAGCTTTTAATATATCAGATTGTTGTTTTTTGTGTAGCTGAAGAATTAAGCATTTAAAAAATACGTGCATATACCTTAATTGATTATCTGTGTTGTGGTCCGTGTAAGTGATGTGTGAAGGTTTCCGTCATGTGGTGTGTGGCAGGTGTGCGCGTGCACGCGCGCGGCGTGGGCGGCGTCGCGCAGCTTCGCGTACCACGGCGTGCGCCACCGCCACGCCGAGCACGCGGCCGGCGCGCGCGCGCTGGCGCGCCTGGCCGCCGCCGCGCGCCCGCCCTGGGGCTGGCCCGAGCTGCACGTGCCCGGTAAATACTACTCCACACATTTTATATCTGGTGTCTTTTTACAGCCAATATTAATAAAACCTATCCATTCCTACAAATGAAAGTTTTTTGACATAAACACCATACAAATTATGTCAGATTCCTATCTAGTAGGCAAAACTATCAATGGATATGTTATTAATATCAACTATTAGAGATACAGCTAAATACCGTATAAGGTAAAGTTGTAATGGGATGGGAGGACCTACTGATTTATAACTAGTAATACGTAAAAAGTACTTTAAAACTGTGATAGGCATACTACTCAGCTTAATTATTGTCGTACTCGTTAACTGTTGCTAAAGGTGGATATAGACATTGCGAAGCACACGCTGCGTACGTCTCACTTGCCTCGCTGCAGGTATGAATGCCCACACATAGTGAAGAACGCTGCGGGGTAGATGACTGAGTATAAAAAGTTGAAATCTATCAGTCTGTCAGTTAGATAATATAAAAAAAATTACACAGGTATTTTTTCCTTTTTCAAAATAAGCAAACACTTTGTAAATAAAGCGAATCAAAAGGTTGGGAGTGGAGGCTAATGATGTCAAGCTTTTGCGTACAAAAAGTACGAAATTGTGTTGTTATTATAAATAACAAAATATAGATACAACTAGCTCCTTGTAACTGGTGAACAATTATTTTGTCTATGTATTCTTGTCATTGAATAAAATAGTCGTTGCTAAATCTCAGTTGAAACACGTTGTTTTATTACAGAAGTCGGGCTAAATTTCAAATCAATGTATAAACGTGTGGTTTTAGGTAACGTAAAATCGATTTCGAATCTATCTTACGTATAAAAAAAAAAAGAATTAGTCATCAACCCCCATTAGTTTGTTTCTTCATTATGTTTGTTTTGTTTTAGATAAAAATCAACTAGTGAGTGATGCGGGAAAGCTCACAGCTTTAGACTCTCTATTGAGAAGACTAAAGGAGCGAGGACACAGAGTGCTAATCTACAGTCAAATGACGAAGATGATCGACTTACTCGAGGTATGTTAACCTGCAACTTGTCACCAAATATTTGTGAAGATTTTTTAGTGCGTAATTATCACCACCCACAGCTAGCTTCCTAGAATCCTGAATAATATAAATACATGAAATATAAATAGTCTAGACTTGTTTGATGTTATCTGAGAACACTATTATAAACATACTAGCTGATCCGGCAAACGTTGGCCGGGGCCGCCCTTATCACTATAAATAGCCAAAAAGTACCGTAAAAATCATACACAAAAAAATCATTAAAATGGTCAAGCCGTTTCGGAAGATTTCGATAACAAACATTGTGACTCGAGATTTTTATAGATTTTAAATTGGAAGAAGGTTATAATAATATGATTGATTAAAGATGTTCATATGATTAATATTTATAAGCTTTTTCGTTGACAGGAGTACATGTGGCATCGAAAACATAAATATATGCGGTTAGACGGCTCCAGTAAGATTTCGGCTCGACGAGACATGGTGGCCGATTTTCAGGTATGTTTCTACACGCAGAAAAAAACTAAACAGAGTGTACCCGAATAAAAGCCAGGAAAAATGTAAAGTAGTTTTAGCCTCGTTTATTCCTTAAATGGTATTTACGAGCAAAAGTAAACGACAAGGTTTTTTTACTGGCAGTAATATATTTGAAACAAGAGAAAACCTTTTTTTTTTGGGTCTTAATTTATCTTTATTCGCAGAAGAAATCTTAGTTACTATGATCCATAAATGATCATGTTATTTATCTAAAATATGTTTGTATTTAGAAAATATATAAGTATGTTTATCGTGTCTCGTTGCCATAATATAGGCTCTGCCTAGTTAGGAATCAGATGGCCGTTATATTATATTCACACAAATTGTTCACATTAATAGGCACGCACAGACATCTTCGTGTTCCTCCTCTCAACTCGCGCGGGTGGTCTCGGCATCAACCTGACAGCGGCCGACACAGTAATATTCTACGATTCCGACTGGAACCCAACAGTGGACCAGCAGGCTATGGACCGAGCTCACAGGCTGGGACAGACTAAACAAGTGACGGTGTATAGGCTGATTTGCAAGGGGACTATTGAAGAAAGGATTATGCAGAGGGCGAGGGAAAAGAGTGAGGTAAGATGGTTAAGTTAATGACTCTTGTATACTGCGTTCGCAATTATAGAGTTTTAGGAAACATAACTGTAATGCATACAGATAAGGTTCATTTTGCGCTACAACTTCATTATATTTTAATAGTCTTTTCAACAGTACACGTCAGTCTAAAATATTTTTTTTTTATACTTGCCTATAAAGTTTATGTTTGAGTCGTATTAACATCAATTGGCATATGATGTAGAACGTTAAAATGTTGCGTGGTTCAGAAAATTAAATTAAGCCTTGAAACAATCATAGTTTCGTAGTCTTGTTTCATAGATAGTTAACATATAAATAACTTGATAACACGAAATAAAAAATGGCGCGTAGGTCACCGACGAACAATGTTTGTTGGCTCGTTAGTCTGGAGCAGTAGATGTTTAAAGGCTGTTTAAAATTGGTTCCCGAATGTAACATTTATATTAATTGTTGGTTGTATGGTTATCGAAATACTTACAATAAATCCCAGCACTTTACATGATTATTAGCTGATATTTTATCTGCTGTCGCATATGGTTTTAATAGTATTCATGAATTGTATTTATGGAGGGCATATTCGTAAATTCTAATTGCAATAATTTCGTATAGATTCAAAGAATGGTGATCAGCGGTGGTAACTTCAAACCAGACACGTTGAAGCCTAAAGAAGTGGTGTCATTGCTTCTAGACGACGAAGAAATTGAACTCAAATGTAAGTTTATTTACTCTTTTACTATTTTAAAAATAAAAACCGGCTAAGTGCAAGTCGGGCTCGCGACGAAAGGACGGTTGGACGGATGGTCGGACGGACGGTCGGACGGACGGACGGACGGACGGACGGACGGACGGACGGTCGGACGGTCGGACGGTTGGACGGAAAGTCGGACGGACGGTCGGACGGACGGTCGGACGGACTGTCGGACGGACGGACGGACGGACGGGCGGACGGACGGTCGGACGGACGGTTGGACGGACGGTTGGACGGACGGTCGGACGGACGGACGGACGGATGGACGAAGGAACGGGCAGCGGAGGCTTAGTAATAGGGTTCCGTTGGCACCTTTTGGGGACGGAACCCTAATTACATCATCTATTAATTACTTTGTTGTTTGTTTCTTGCAGATCGTCAAAAATCAGAAGAGAAGAAATTAATGGAAGAAAGAGAACGTAAAAGAAAAATGGGAATATTACCTCCTGTCGTAAGTACAGAATTATATGTTGTCTATATTAAAGGAGAATTATTTTTAAAAGTGTAGGCCATGGAGTTTCTTGCCGGTTCTTCTCCATAGGAAGGACATTTTGGAACCGCGCACCAAGACTCATTTAGATTTCTAACTTTAATTTCATAAATGCCTTTCCGAGAATTATGTGTAATATTTTAGTTTTTAAAGTCTATTTATATTATACTGTCTAGTCAATATACGTATTATGAAGTTGTTTCTCTTCGACAAATACAGCAGGCCCCAGCCAGTATAGAAGCGAAACGTCCGCGCGACTCTGCGTCGGAGCCGGGCAGTCCGCTACAAGTTGACGACGATGATAAGCTGGTGGTGGACGTTCCTCCCTCACCGTCCCCATTACGTGAGTATCTTGTATGTCTTCTAATATTTAACTTATGGGTAAATAAGGAGTGCAGTTTGGTGAAGAAATAAACGTGTCTCTCAATGCTAACTGTGACATTCCCTAGAAATAAAAAATAGTGGTAGTTTATGATCGATCGATCGATAAAATCGGTTCAGCGGTTTAGTCTTGAAAGCGTAACAGACAGACAGAGTTACTTATAATGTTAGTTTGGATTTTAATATTAATAATATGTTTTTATTATAGCTTCGTACACAAGCGTACCAGTAGTGCCTAGCAGCAGCAGCGCCGGTCCCAGCGGGGCGGGGCGCGCCGGCGCGTGGGGCGTGTCCCGCGCGGGCCGCGGCGCGCGCCGGGGCCGGCCGCGCGGCTCGCGACACGCCTTCTCGCGCCGCCCGGAGCCGCAGCCCGCCGACAATGCCAGCGCTGTCGCTGCGGGTAACATGTCTTGTAATTTAAAAGAGCATGCTTCGAATTGCATTCCACAATAGGTACACGAAATCTGATTATTTTTTTGTTATAATAAATTGAGATATTTTATGTTTAGGGGCGGCATTACTGGAGTCCGACGCGCCGCTGGAGACAATAGAGCAAGCCGCAGCGGCGGAAGGCGGCGGGGCCCCGCGCGGACGGCGCGGGCCGGGCCGGCCGCGGCTCCGGGCGGCCGGCGCGGGCCCGGCGCGCGCCGCGTCCCGCCGCCCGCGCCGCGCGCGCGAGCCGCTGCTGGTGCCGCTGGCGCCGCCGCCCTAGCACGCGCCCGCCTGGCCCGCTGCACGCACTGGTCAGTTCTATGTCGCTAGTTACGTTAAGCTACTCCTCACGGCGCCTCATATCACTAGTCGCCCTCATGATGGCGGCCAGCGCCACACCGAGCCGCGCCGAGCCAGCGGCCAGCAGCCGAGCGGCTGTGGGGCTACTAGTGATATCACGCGTCCTTAGAAGCCAGCATTAAAGACACCAAAGCACGCAGGGGCAGCAGAACGCGTTGCAGCTACCCGATACCGGCCGACTGCTCTCGGCTTCTCGAAACTTGCTTTACGAATAAAAATACACATTTCTTAAAACTTTGAGACTATTACATTTTCAACTAATAAAATTAAATTCTTCATCAAAAATTTGACTGGCCTGTTAGTCTAGTGGTTATTAACCCTGACTGCTAAACCGGTGATTATAGGTTCGATTCCCACTCAGGACAAATTTTGTGTGATGACCATGATCTTATGTTCTATGTCTGGATGTAATTTATCTATAACATGTATGTATTTAGAAATATTTAAGTGTTTATCAGTTGTCTGGTTACCATTACAGGCTCCGCCTAGTTTGGGATCAAATGGTCGTGTGTGAGTAGTCCCCTAGACATTATTATTAAATTATTATTATTTTCTTGTTTTAGAAACCATAACTGCGAGCCGTCCTCTTCACAAACGACCCACCTAGTGCAATTAATATAATTAGTTAAACTTACTGACGATGTACAAACATTAACAAGTAACAAGTATTATGTGACAAAGTTTAATTTTGAAACTAACTTTATGTGTATATAGTCAGATGAACAATGAACTCATACAATACTAAAAAAAAACGCGTACTAGTGTTATGTGAGAGATAAAGTACGCCAACGACTATCTCACAGTGCTTTTGTATAAAAACTGTATAAATTAATTTCTAAATTAACGTGTATTGTATAAATTTTCGGTATTGGATTGACGAAATCGGGGAAAGTGTAATGCGATTAGAGTATGTTATTTAAGTAGTTAACATGCATAAAATGTATATTTTTAATTTTACGTCACTTGTTATACCTATCAATTGATTTTAAATTAACTTTCAAATAAGCCAGGGATCATCACTAAACAAGATCTTTACTTGGTCTTTTTTGTTGATGATTTTGATAAACTAATGTACTGACTGAATCATAACACATCCCTAGTTAAATTTTTCTTTTTCAGTATGGCAACACCACATGTTATTGCACTAGTATTACACTCTCCTCAGTGCTGTACAAATGTATTGTAATATAAAATTTAATGCTTGTATGTACTTGTTATTTATTATCTATAATTTGACCCGACATTCGTTGTCCTGTTAATCTGTACAAAAACAGACTCGTCAATCTATTGTTTTTCATATAAGAATACCATTTATATGTTCGACACTTCCCGTGGATTTTTCGTAAATTTTCATTTACATAAACCTTGTCTTGACAATTACAAATACAACAAAAAAACTAGCTAATTTGCTCAAGCCGCGTAAGACTTAACTTCACAATTATACATACATATTACATATTTAGAGTTTGTGCGGAAAGAGAACTGTTTTAGGATTGAGGGCGCTGCTGTGTTTTATTACCGTATTTGTTATGTTAAATACACTGTTGCGTCTCTATAGTGCGAGTGTCACATCAGGATATTTATAAAATTTTGTTAGAACATAATGCTTTCAGATCATAAAGCACCCGGCTTCATAAATGTTTAAGCAATGATTATATAATGTTATGATAATGTTAGTTTATTTTACGTTACGACGGTTCTCTTTTCGCACAGACTAATGAATAATCAATGTAACTAACAGAATATTGTTTGATCGTATGTAAATTTTTTGCTGTCATTAATTTACTGTATGAAAGAAAATGTCACCTCAATTTTGTGGTAACACCGTAACACATTATATTTCAATAAAATTATATTGATTCAGACTTTAATCTGAGTAGACACACAGCCAAAATTGTTCAATGGTGTTGCTAATTACTGTTTTGTTAGCAGAAATGGTTCAGTAGTGTTCGAAACGGATTGGCCTATCAACTGGATTAATTTAAGTTGACGAAAAGAAAACTAAATAAATGAATTAACTTTATTTTTTGCGTATTATTTCTTACCTTTATCTAAGTTGTTGAGTTATAGACAAGACTGCGATGTATTACAATATGTCAGATATACCTACTATGATTTTAAATTTAAGTTTGAAACATTTTTATGACCTCAAACCTAAAAGAAAGTTGGGAGGTGCCTGCGTCTCAATAATTAAAAGGAGTCTGTATCTGCTTCTATTGTTTAGTAAATAAAATGTATTAAAAATGAAAGCAAGCGATTCTCTGGTTGAAGGAGCCTCAGTCTATTTGTAACTATTTTAATTTTATATTAAATACGTTCGAAATACAAAATACATGAAGAGGCCATTAGTTAAGTGTGGGAGGTTAGTTTAATCAAAATGAAACAATATTTGTTGTGATTAACAGAAATAATTCGCCCAATGCACATAAAAATATTATTTTGGTATTATTAAAGAGGATCCGAATAGATGGCAACCCAAGATTAACAATCCTTTGCAAGATCTTCATCATTTTAATAAACGAGTTCCCTTTTATGCAATTTGAACTTTAATTCGTAGTTTTAAAGTTTCATTATTGCCCAATAAAGTACCGTACAAGGCGTTATGGGGACATCTTGGTAATTGTCCAGTGTTATGCTCGTAAAAAACTGTTATTTATTTCGTTGTAGATCGACCGCTATGCGCATTTTCCATATCAGTCGGCTCAAATAGCTTCAAGGGAAAATTCAAGAACTCATTTTGCGTAACATCTTTTATGATACAAGGGTAGGTAAAGTAATGAATAAGTGGGATTCGTAGTGTGGTGTGGACCTCTAATCAATAGATCAACGATCAAAAATCAATAGATCAACGAACAGTTGCACAGAGAAAACCTTAAAAACTGCTCAGAAGTAAATAAATAAGTTTAATGAGAAAGAGAATATTATAAATGAAAAAGGAACGTTGTCTGTCTGTCTGTTACGCTTTCACCGCTAAACCTCTGAACCAAATTGGATGAAACTTGCTATGGGGGTAAGCTTCGATCCTAAGAAAGGACATCCGACAACCGATACCCAGGCGGAGTCGCGTGTAACAGCTAGTACCTAACTAATATTGCTTTGTGTACGAAGGGGCTTCTTCTCTTCTCAGTCGGATACTCTTGACAGAGCAGTCGTGGTCACGCAAGACGCCCGGCAGCGCTTCACCACCGCGCGCCATTTGTCCCTAGCTAAAGCCTGTCTTGCGCAGTCGTTTAGGGATGTGTGTGTCATCGACTTGATTTGGTCCGTCTATCGCAAAGGCGAACGCCCTCGCGATCTGCTGCCATTTACCCGGCCCTGCACAACGAGCCGCTCCACGGAGTCCCCCCCCGCGTCGTGTCACATGTCCAAAGAACTGGAGTATTCGGGAGTGCACCACCGTTGACAGTCTCTCGCCGATGTTAAGCTCCTTCAAGATGGAGACATTGGTGCGGTGCTGTGTCCAGGAGACATTAAGCAGTCTCCTCCAACACCACATTTCCAAAGCGTCAATACGCTGCCGCTCTCTTTCCTTCACCGTCCGACGAAGGGGCTAATTCTATGTAAACACTCTTTAGAGGTTTAAAAAATTAACAGTCTAAGTGGCTCTCCTGCCCTTATATGCGAAAGCTTTTCACATAAAGACATGAGTAAACCAACACCCATTAATTTACTTGTAAGTTAATCAGGAAGATGGTTGCATTCGAATTTCAATTGACAGTTAAACTAAGATGGCAGTAAATTATTATAAAAACAAGACAAAACCAAAGCTAAAAAGGCAATGATAATTATGATTGTATAACTGAGACAAAAGAACAAACGTAAGTAAAATAGGGCCGGGTTTATTCAGTAGAGTACCTACTTTGACAATAGGCAGTTATGCCTATCATAGTAGGTACCTAATATAAGTCAACTACGTGATATAAACCTAGCTAGTATTCGTCCTCGACCTTATGGTATATTTACAGAGCAATACGGTATCAATTACTTCGCGTGCTGCGCATACGAAAGCATTGCTATGCGCTTGCGCCGACAACTGCGCGTAACTTACTATAAAACGACGTTTTTTCTGTTTCTTTTGCGACATTTTTGCGCATTTTTATGAGGTGTCGCTAAAAATAAGATGGTTGCTAATAGTTCTTGTTTTTTAAACGTTTTTATTTCATTTATAAGTACCTATATAGTTTTCTGTTAGATGTCTGCATCTGCTTATTTATTTATACAAAAGATAGTGAAGACTATCTCTAGCAATATGGCATGATTCTATGTTGGTATATTTTAACACCTAAGTACTTAGTTATAATGCTATTTATAAAAAATACCCTGAAAGAGAAGTAGGTAGGTAAATACCTACTCATTGCATCAAAAGATATATTACGTATATTTTAGAATTCTAACTTTGTAACCTAATATCTGTTTCATCCCATTTTGGTTTTTCTCCTGAGATAGTGTTTTGCCATGCATGGCGCTTGTGTCAAAATTCTATGGTTAATTTTTTGGTTGTTAACTATCAAAGGTATATTATGCTATAAATCATTATAATGTAACGTTTGATTTACAACAATCCGTATCTACCGAAACATATCACTTATTAAAAGATACGACCAACAACGTAACTAAGTAAATAAAAAAAAAAGTGCAGTGGTAGTATTATTACAGCAATGATGAATTCACTTCAGGTCCGTATTCAGGCTATTTATTGCCAAAATCACTTAATGCAAATGTAACATGTTTGGTATGAGTTGTCGATTTACTGATGCATTAGGACAGATTTATTTATTTGGGTTTCTTGAGTGCATTCTGAATACAAATGGTCGACCAAAGGAGATCTGAAGATCGTATCTTTAAACAGGTGTAAATTTGTGTTATTGTGAATTAATTTTATTTATTTGAATTAATTTCAAATAAATAAAGGTACAATTCAGAAAATATGTATACAAAGAAAATATGTGACGTCATAAGCCTCCACCCCAGATACTAAAGCACTAAAACTTTGTAATTTTTCATCGATTTGATAAAAAAAATACTTGTTTTGTTCTTTTTTTTCCTTCTTTCTGGTGATTAAATAGATATTTCCTTTTCATACACAGTCCGCTCCCCTATTTCTTATCTGGTTAATTTTAACCACCTTGTACGTTTGGCCGATAGTCACGATTAGCCACAATTACAAATGCATAATTCATCAGTTTATCACTATACGTCTTTGAATAGATTATTTTGTGGTAGTAAAAGCAGAAATATTTAATCAAATGTACATCTTTAGTCATTCCGTTTACCGGCGAGACACCGGTATTACTTACGTGCTTTACATGAGAGGCGATACATATTTTCTCTTTTTCCCACGCTATAACTCATTATCTTATATGTTATAGTTTAACTTTCTCTAACTTCCATATTTATTAGCAGTTAATAAGTTAATATGAGTAAGTTAAGTTGTAAAGATCGCATAAATAATATATCAAGCAATACGTCTTTGTCGTGATTTTATCTTATGCATAAAAATGAATTGATGTTCGTTAGTCTCGCTAAAATTCGAGAACGGCTGGGCCGATTTGAATAATTCTGTTTTTGGTTTTGTTCGCTAAAATACAGGGAAAGTTTAAAAACAAAGGTAGGGTAGATAGGGTGGGGTAGGTAGTTAGTTGACGGGAGCGAAGCCGCGGGCACAGCTAGTTATTAATAAATTCAAGTACCTATAGGTAGATATATATTATGTATTATTGGAATATCCAGGATAATAAAGTAAGCGGCTTTCAAAAAATATTTTCGAGTGGAAATATAATTTCTATTCGGATCTTTAGTTAGCAAAAAAAAATAGCTTTGCATTTCTACCACTGATTATAAAGCATGTTTAACAAATAACGTTCGTCTGCATACTATAAATAGCTTCATGGTTTCCCAATGCAATATTGCAGTCTATCAGGCTATTTAGAAAATAACACCATTATGAACGAAGAAACGGATCACGCGATCTTCAATTACCTAATTAGATTCGTTCCAAGTAAAATGGAACTTGTAAATCCATTATGGGGTTGGTTCAAGACTTTGTAGAGTTGTAGTCATTGCCAAGCCCCTTTAGAGTTGTGGCCTAAATGTGAGTTAAGTAGCTTACAAGTGTCACCAAATGAGTAAATGTTTTTTTATTTAATTTTGTGTATATCACCAACTTCCATGATTTTCAGTTATGTAACTTTCGTGATTATTTAAAACAAAACGGTTTACTCACGCATATTATCGGGATCGCCCGATTAGTTTCAGACTCAATGGGAGTCCCTAATCATGAGCTGACACGGCGGCGGTGGTGTCGCGAGTCGAACTGGTCGGGCGATCCCAAGCATATCCGTGAGTAAACCGTTTTGTTTTAAATAATTATGTAATTAATGACTTCAAAAAGGCAGTAAAAATTGTCCTAAAGTAAAACAATTGCTGCCTGACTTGATAAAATGGACTGACTGATATTTTAAAGCAGAAACAAAATAGGTCAAATAGACGGGTTTGAGTTGAAAAGCTCGTTTCGTTTCACAGGACTCTTCTCAAAAAGAGACTCAATTTTAAACAACGCTTACGAATAAATAAAGAACGACTATAGGGGCTGATTTTTCATCCTAAAAATATTTTTTATTTGTGGAATAAAATTGACGTCTGTCAAGATTATATTTGGAAGAACTGTCAAAAATTCAAATTTGTTTTTCCTCGAATATATGGCGTTGGAAAAATGAGCCTTAAGAAAGAAGTTTTAGTGGAAGGGAAAGTTCTTTACCTAGAAAAATATGATTTAAATCAAAGTTGTTCGGTTTTTTGTGAAGAAATATGTGAGCTTCATCTCAGCTTCCCGCTACTGTGTGGTCCGTTACGCATGCGCGCTAAACAAGCTAATTAGTGCCGGCTTGTGACACGACTGCTTTGTTACTTGGTCATATCGTATCCTATTATATTCAAGATTTTCTTCTTTGTTCAGATTTTGTGGGGAGAAAGTCGCGGGTAATGTTTGTGATTGTAAAGATTCTGTCACTTGATAGGAACAAAGATATTTTTAATTAAAATGTCGTTGCTCTTTTTATATAACAACTAGCTGTCTCCCGCGACTTTGTCCGCGTGTTTTAGTTTCAACGGTTTTTTATTTTTGCAACATTTTTCACTTATGCTCCGCTTCTTTTGGCCGCTTTATATTGTTATATACCCTATAGCCTTCCTCAATAAATGGGCTATCCAACACTGAAAAATTTTTCAAATCGGACCAGTAGTTCCTGACATTAGCGCGTTCAAACAAAAAAACAAACTCTTCAGCTTTATACATATATTAAGTATAGATAAGCTACATACCTATAATTCCTACAAAAAATATAAATATGATTTGTAAAAATGTTTATTGTCTGGTTAATTTATCGAGTAAATATCATTCAAGATAATGTAATTTAACATGTTGACTGGAAATGTTAGAATCAAGTAGACTTGAGTCATTTGACAAAGTAATAAAAGACACTCCCTCCCAAAATAAATCAGCAAAACAAATCTTTACATTATACAGCAGACGAATTTACCTCAATCCTAAAAAGGCGATTTACTTACCGCTATTTAGATCGAGATATCAAACCGCAAGTGTCGGTACATACGGTAAACTGTGCCAGAATCGTTAAACATGAAATAAATCGGTAACATTACCGATTAGTATTGCTGTCACACACAATTCTCTGATACTGAGTCACCGTGTGAAATTGTACTTTTCCTCAAAGCGACGTGAAGTAATTTGCTATCTGTACTTTGCAGCATAGGTTTGAGAAATATGACATACTTTTAAGGTTTCAGATATAGACAGCTAAACCGTGTTAACTTATTGTTATTTGATCTCTGGTTCCTGAGAGATATGTTGACTAAGAATGAACATAAGTAGGTGTACGCACTTTTGAAATATGGCTCCAAATTAGAGTATAAATTAGCAAGCATAGAGTTCGCGCATCGCTAGTAGCCCGTTATGCAAATCGTTATCAAAGGTACTACCCTCGTTTACTGATTTAAGTGATTATCCGTGTGACGATAGACGTTTATGCGAAAATATCGATGTTTCGATCTGTTTTGATGCTAATTTTAAGATGACGCTTGTTCGTACTGGTGATCACAGGTCATACTCTGTTAGGCGCGGTCTATAGTTTAGTTATTTATACAAAAGGGCTCAACTTTTTAGCGTAATGTTTGTGTATGATGCAATTCTGATAATAAAACTAATTATAATACGGTTTGTATTGATGATCCTTTATTTAAAAATGGTTATTTTTTTAGTAACTATCGTAAGTACTGTGTAGGTATATATTATATCTTTTATTCTCGTTCTATTGGTATAGGATTGGGGTCAATGCCTGGTGGTGACGAGTATCATTTATTATTTTCGCCGAAGTGGGCTCCAGTGAACTGTGCTTAGGTTACACGACTGAATGAGTTTGCGATAACCCTAATGATACCTGTAGGTAATCGGCAACAGCGAAAGATTAATACTAGCTTTAATTCGCGAATTCGTTCACGAAAAAAGCTCTATTTATTTGTGAATTAAAATTTATCGGTTCCTAAACCTACGACCTCTGCGTCTTAGTCCGGTCAATTTAGACATTTGGTGCTACATAAATTCCCATCAAGCTGAAAATCAGATAACCAGGTAGTGTTTTTAGGAGCTCCGTACATAGAAAGAAGAAAGCGAATGCCGTTAGTGATAATTTTATGTCGAGTTGAATTACTATTTTCAAAAACTTCAGCACATTGGTGGTGGCGTGGAAACGTGTGCATATCATGACGATTACAACTTTTACAACTTTTTGAATCGTTATATCTCAAAAACGGTGGCTCGTAGGAAAAAAGGTATTGATACATTTTTTGTAGATAATTTTATGATCTACAATTTTTTTCTGAAGTATTTTTATTATAAAACTTACCGTTTTGCTGAAAATCGCGAAAAACTCATTTTTTTTAACTTTGACCTTGAATAATTTTTTTTCCATACAGGGGAAAGATGGGGAACTTTAAAATTTTATTTTTAATCATATTTTAAACAATCTTACTGATTTTCAGCTTGATGGGAATTTATGTAGCTTTACTCTTATTTTTTAGTCTAAATTTACCGGACTATCTGTCAATTTAATGTTAATTACACTGTATAATATGTATGAAATGAGTAGGGATAGGGACACTATTATGTTTTCTTCTGTATGAATAGAGGCTATGTTTAGACAAAAGCTGTCGTAGTTCCTGTGTTGCAATGAAGTTACAATGAATAACAAACGTCGAAAAATAACTTTCCTGACCAAAATTACGTTTACTTGTACCTAAAAATCATATTTTGAAAAATCGAGTTTATTTATTTATTACCTCAATTATTTATGTATACACAACACGATTTATTTCTAACATACATAATCGCACATACCTATGTACAAAGGTGCTGCTTATTTCTTAAGAAATCTCTAGCAGAAAACTCGCGATAGGAGAAGTGCAAAATTTATATTATGAAAATATCGATTTTATTTATTTATAAATAATTTATTTACCTAAGCACGCAACACGATTTATATACAACATACATAATCGAACAGATGTACAATACTGCTTATTTCTTACGAAATAATAAATATTGGCTGTCAACAGTGTGTAAGTATTATTAAAATATTAATTTTAAATAAATTAAAATAAAATAATACCTATATATGTACTTAAGTTTGGTCTCTTACATCAAAGCCTCCATGCAGTTCTTAGAGTTTATGTATACCTAGGTACCAAAGCTTCCGCGCAGAGCTTGCGTAAGCGATCCCGCGGCTCCGGCAAAGGCAAGGACGGGACCGGGGTGTTTTTAGTCGGTGTAAGTCCGACATATCCCTACGCCGTGCCCTCGGTGTGGGTTGAAATCATTAGAGTTTCACCCCGATTAAAAAAAAAAAAAAAAAAAAAAGGTACCAAAGCTTATCCATACATCTACACAAGTCCTGTATTCTCAGAAAGCCGTAACCCGCTGGTCATTATCTCTCTCCCCTCACCCATATAAATTAACACAGAGCCGTGTGAATGCAGACTTCCTTCAATTGCTCACTTTTTACCAACGGTTTGCCAAGGACGTTGTTAACAAAGGGTTTAGGCGTAGGTCCTACAGTAAGCGGGCAAACATACTTATGTATGCCTGCTTTCTGAAAGACCTAGCTGCATAATCTCTTGATCAGCTTGACACAAGAAGAGCGTAGTATTAAATGTACCTACTGTTTTTTTATAATAGGGATGTGGTTTTTTTTTTGTTATTAACACCTCGCACAGTTTATTAAGAAATATTAGACACGCATTTTTTCTTTTTTTACTTAAACAAACAATGAGGAAGATACAGTAGATGAAAATGTCGAGTGATGTTACTTGTAGCTGCAATTTTTAGACTTCTGTTGTACTTTTATTGGAATGAAGGTTCTTTGTTGAGGTTTTGTGATAGAAAATGTTTTTTGTCCTTTCCAGTTAACATGGATAAGATAGGAAAATTTAAGTTATATAGAATAGAGACTGCATGCTGCAGGTTTACAATCTAAACAAAAAACACTTTACATTAATTTCCACAATTTACATATTAGTTAAACAATCCAAGTACCGACAGCTGAAAAATACAATATGGTCTAAATATATATAGAAATGCATTTCTTTTTAGAATTTAATTCAGCTTCATATTTTTACGTCGTTTTTTGTTGCCTTCAATATTTAAATCAGTTTCCAGTCCGCATTTTTTCTTTCCGCTACCGATGTGACCAGACCCCAAGTGTTTGTGTAAGCCCCTTTATGGGTCAGTGGTCAAGTCGCTCTATTGTTTAGTTCAACTTGCGAATCAGTGAGAGTTTTCTATTCATTTGCAATCTGTATTCCCATGTCTGATTTGCGTTCAAATATAATGGTAGCCGTGTTCTTATCTTTGCAAATTGTACCTGTAAATAGTTACGAAGACTTGTGCAGGGCTATTTGATATACTGGATTTATGTGCTTCGTTTCATTACCATCGATTGAGCTAATGAGCCTGATATTGATTTTAATGAGGCTTAAAAAAAAATTGGCATACCTATATGTCCTAAAAATTTTTTGAATGTCCGTCAGGTAAGTTATTGTATTTTATTGGACGCGTTTTTCTTCTTTTTTCCTGCAAACTTAAAATTCTCAATTTACAGTAAATGGAAATTTCGCTTTACCTCACTACGTGTGTACATCATAATCCCCTCTCCTGAACTTTAAAGCGCTGTATCTTTGTAATGTTTTATTGTTTTTATAAAGGAAAAAATACGTGTGTAATATTTTTTGTTATCTAACTGACAGACTAAAGATTTTTACTTTTTATACTCAATCAAAATCCCTATTTAAAAAGTTTTATAACTAAAAGCAAATATTTGAAAGCATTGGATTAACTAAATCTTCATCATATATTTTCGTATGTAGACTACTATGAACTATAATATGATTTATTATATGTATACAACATATGTACTACTATAATTTATCTTTGACTTGCAACTCACGAACCATTTTCACGATTCAGCTAACCAAACGGATTTACTAATTGCTTACACGCCTGTGGAATTTATGAAATGCTACGAATTCATGCAAAAACATCCGGAAATACATTCTTAGGGAGTGTCGGGGCGTTATGTGGTGATGTATGACCATAAAAACTGCACATATCACCCGTTTGGAACTGTCATCGGGTGATGAATAGCCAACGTAGTAGAGGTGAGGAATCAGAACATTTGATCTTTCCTAATGAGGATAGCGAAAATAGAAATAGCTTTTCAAATATGATTTAGTACGTTTCAAAGTATAATTAGGTGGTTAGGTTATAGTGTTATACTCACTTAAAGAAATATACCTAAGATCTTGCATGTATTTCGATACAATCACGTGAAAAACTGCATTAACTAGGTAGGTACAGTAGGTAATGCAACTTTCTATTGTAGGTAATGCAGTTTTTTGCCTGTACACTTGTGATTTAAGGAACGAAACATATTTTGTGGGCTTTTATTTATCAGTTAATCCGTGATACCAGATATCAGATACTTAGAATATTTAGATGTTAAATAAACTATTAAGTATTCAACACCTTAAATATTTATTTCAATGTTACAGATAGATGCATTAGGTGACGAAACTAAATCTGCATCTTTTTTTGTCACTGTCTTGATTCTGTACATGCAACAACTTTTTATTTTAATTCTGGAATCTTTGTAAAAGCCATTAAAAACAAAACCAAACACGACAACCAACACGAGTAATCCATTAAACAACACTAAAGATCATACAAATCCAGAAAAATCTTCATCGGAAATGGCACATTACACCCTCATGATCACATCCAGTTTAACCAGACCTTCCAAGTGTACGATAGCTCTAAACTAGGTGTTAGGGAAGTTGGGGTCTTGTTGTATTGGACGTCTATAAGTAGCGAACTTACTAGCAACAGAGGGTGGATAAATTGTCCCGGAGTGTGGAATGACGGATGTCTTTACAAGCTAGACGACTTGTCAGAGGGGATTGTCGGTCTGAGGTTCTCAAACATAGACTCATCCCACGAGCAGTGCCCTTTCTCTCCAATTTAATTTTAATTCTAATACAATATCAATGCAAAATTGGTATTCTTTTAGCAGGCACACAAACAACACACATTACAAAAAAATACTCTCAATGTTTAGATTCCAGTCAATTCCTTCCATTGATAGCATGTTTTTCTAAAAAAACTGAATCTTCAGCTAAACTAATATCAATTTTGTATTAGAATTAAAATTAAGTTGGAGAGTAAGGGCACAGAATGGGGAAGATAACTGGGTATGAAATGTCGAAATCACTTTATCTTTTATCATATATATTATATGTCTATCAATTTGTCTTTGTTGAGTAATTTTTGTAAGTAATTTTTAATAGTTTTTTGAAGTAAAACTTCTTTAGGCGCGACTAGGGAGTAACTCAGATTTTTTTTCTGACGGAAGTAACGCTTACTAATAGTCTGTGTAGTTTCCGCCATTTAAAAATAATAATTCTGATTGGTTGTAAGTATATGTCATATACTACACGCTTCTTGACTTATACGCCAGCTAGTGGCAAATATCATAATCAATTAGGATTATTTATTTTCAAATTGTCAAACGGATCAATTGTGAATAGCAAAGTGAATGAAAAATTCAACAGTTTTAAAAACATTATTTTAAATTGCAAA
The DNA here is from genome assembly GCA_932294365.1 of Diachrysia chrysitis. Taxonomy (NCBI): domain Eukaryota; kingdom Metazoa; phylum Arthropoda; class Insecta; order Lepidoptera; family Noctuidae; genus Diachrysia; species Diachrysia chrysitis. Next base: position 7,932,382 of record OW028662.1, on the reverse strand, counting down.
ATTTTTTGAAAATCTCTAAATATACTTGTTTATTTATTACTTTTAAAATAAGTAAATTAAAAATAAATTTTCTGACAATTGCGACATTTTATAATATTCAATAACAAGGTTATATTGACATGTGCTGATCTAACCTTCAATTTGCTACTCTCAATTATTTTATTTAACAAATGAAAGTATTTATAAAATATGAAAGTTATATTAATGAATTTTAAATAGAATATAAAATGAAATAGTGAATATTAAATGAAATGGCAGAGTCCCAGGAACATTTTACTCTTTCATCAATAAATAATAATAAAAGAAAAAATCAAGCAAAGAAGTTTTACTTCAATCGCGCGTAAAGGTTACACGCACACACTTTTTTTTTTTCGTAAATAGTGAAACCGGCCAAGTGCGAGTCGGACTATCGCATCGCGGGTTCCGTACGATTTTATGAAGCCGTCTTTAATTTTTAATTTATTATTATTAAGTATTTGTTGTTATAGCAGCAATAGAAAACATACACTAAAAAATTTAAATCTTTAGCTATTACGGTTCATCAAATGCAGCCCGCTGACAGTACGTCTGTCTGTCGGACGGACTGCGGAGGCTTAGTATTAGAGTCCCGTTGGTTACGTCACTCTCAAAAGCATCTCAGATGCAAAAAAAATCTAATCAGATGGGTCATTTGAGATGTACAATGTACGCAGGCAATAGACTGTTGTCAGTTAATTTTGCGACATAGTTACCTGTAACCTCAGCCCGCAATATAAGTTATAGGTTTACTACAAAGGCAATCTAGTTCAATAAAACTATGAATAGAGGTTAAAAAGCTAACTTTGTAGTTATAGTTTTTGTTAGTCTTTTTATTTTACATTCGTCCTTCGATTTATAATACCCATAAAAATGTGTTTTTATCATTGTACCTAATGGCTAAACTGCGGTATCTATAAAAAATGTATCCTTTGTTAGATATTAATTTGATCGGTATTTTAATTTCACAAAAATGCCTAGCGATTAAGTTAGTAACTTGCTGGGTTAGAACAAGGTGAAAAAGCGACGAAACAAATGAAATACTACTTAATTAAATAAAAAAAAAATGTCAAAAAAAGTCTTCTATTTAGGAATATTGACGGTTTACTCACGCACATTCTCGGGATCGCTCGACTAGTATTGAGTCCTATTGATTAGGGACTCCTATTGAGTCTGAAACTGACCACTCCTCACGACAGTTTGATTCAAGAATCTGCTAAAAAACGTCGAGATTTTTACAAATAAGGCCACCAAAGTTTAAGAAACACGTTTCTCTAACCGATAACATATCGTTCGCGCGAAAGATAAGTGTATCCTAGTTTTTTAGGGTGAAATCAAAACGCGAGGGTTGTTTTGTGCACAAAAAGTGCAGTGTCAAATGTCGGTACCACGTGCCATACGAAAATAACGTAAAACGTGCGCTTCATTTACGTGACGATAGTGTTATGACAAACTTTATTTCCATACTGTTTTTTGATGGGATATTTTTGTGGTATTTTTTTGGTGGTGTAGGTTTCAAACGCATTCTTATATGGTATAAGAATACCAGTATGATTTCTTTCAAGTCTTAATAATGGCGATTATTATACAGTGGGAGAAAAGGCTGGCAATAGATAATAGCTAACTTAGAAATGTCGAACTATTTTCGCCTTTAACATCAATATGGTTTTGAGTACACGTTTCTGCGAATCGGCAAATTTGTATGGGAATTTTAGTTTAAACTAAATTTGAGAGCTATAATTTTCGTCTGTCCTTATCTAATTATGTACAAGGGAAAAAGATATTGATAGTCTTTAATAAGTTTAGTGCGTGTTTAACTGAGTCCGGGCCAATATCTAGTTATTCTATTAAAGTAAATATGACTACAGCTACTGCAAGCAAACCCTAAATTCAATAATTGTGAAATTAAGGACATACCTTTCGGTGAGCAAACATGATCATTGTTCGTTACAAATCAGCAGCCCATTTAAAGCGATAATCGCTTTCCAAAGAACACAGTGAAAAATATCGTATCCTCTAACTAATGTCTATGGCCAACTAGATCTACTACAACGTAGTTAGCCGATACCAAATTTGCGTTTATACCATTATTTTTATCCAATGGACATCGCTTGGGTTGTCAACTGGAGATAGCAAATAAGTCTGCTGAACTATTTAGCCGTCTGTCCTGAAATGGGAAATACGTATAAAAGTTTTAAAAACTTTTATTATTCAAAGTTAGGGAATAATCTATTTCTTTGTTGCCAGTTATGGGAAAACACTTCTGATCGGAAAGTATTTGGCTTCACCAATTACATTCTGAAGTCTCTCAAGTCGGCCTGCTAACCTAGTTTTACCAAACTATTACATTGTCGACACAAAGAAAACAATTCAACTGACGCTAGATCTCTGTATTACATAATTATTTTATGTACAAGTGCGGGTACGGGTAGTCTAAACTGGTTGACATTTGAATTGCTAAGCTAATTTTGATTAGATATATTGTTTGTATTCAATAATATAGTTGATGAGGGACTCGTGGCTAAGTGTAAGCCGTTGAAAAGGTTTGACCGATAATAAAGGTAAAGCCGCACTCGCCGTGTTTGGTCCGTGGATGGGTGACCATTTGCAAACATACCGAGACCCCTCCGTGGCTCGGAAAGTACGTTAAGCCGTTGGTCCCGACTGTCATGCGTTGATCTTTGGGTAGTCGTTAAGTCATTACAATTCTGACAACCAGTCTTACCCTGGGATACTGTGTTACCCAGTAAAATGGTTTGAAAAGGTGACATAGGGATTCGTTAAATAAAATACTATATTCAGCTGAATCCGGTAAGACTTGAAGCTGACCCCAACATAGCTTGGGAAAAGACTACGTAGAAGAAGATGCAATATTGTAGTTGATATTTTTTTAATAAAAAAAAAAATAAAAAGAATGTAAAAAAACAAAAATACAATATGGTTGGATGGCATGTATCAGGCTCAAAACTAGCTTAAGATAGGACTCGACTGTATAATCCACTTTTTTTTATCCAGGTGACATAAAACTGTAATTCGTTAACCATACAAAAATATTGTAGCCGATTACAAAATTAACGCAATCGCAGATTCATAAGCCGTTCATTGTATCAACAAAAGATATTTCCCACAAATCTATACTCAAAATCCCATTGTCCACTTTACCCACCAAACTGAAACGCGGCTATAGTGCTATAACAACGTGCCAATGGTGCTATAACTCACGGTTATTATCTGAACTGTCCGGTAATTAATTCGTATGCCGATATTAATTAAAGTGCGGCGTGCACCAGACTATTGTACCTGAAATATTGTTTTGAACTGGTATCGTTGGGTAGAAAAGTGTTTGCGGTATTTAATGTTTTGTTAAAATCATATGATTTATATTTGACTGGCCTGTTGGTCTAGTGGTTAGAGACCCTGGCTGCTAAACCAGAGGTCCTGGGTACGATTTCCACCCATGACAAATCTTTGTTGTCCAAAGAATAGAATAGTAAAAAGTATTAATATAGGTACATTGGTGGATTATATTTGGTTGATACGTGAATTAATATCTCTTGAATAGTATCTTTATTCAATTGTCTGTCTGAAAACTGTCATAAATTTTTACGTTTTGTCAAAGGTTTTGACTCTAAGAAATATTTTGTTAACGAAATGGGAATTCATTTCTTATTAAAGGCTTATTGTCTTTTAAATGTAGTTTAAAACATCTAAGTGACCTATTTTTTAAACCCCTTTTTATTGTAAGATGATGAAAAAAAAAATCAAATATTAAGTGTATATAATTTATCTTTCATTTACTATTTAAACTACATTACCTAGACTAGAACCTGCTCAGCCGACATAAAATAAAGTCCGTCTCTATTACAGATACCATGAATATTTAATATTTAAATCACTCGAGTGGTAAATCACCTTTGTCCACGACGATACAAAAGCCATTAGCCGTTCCAGACTCCATGCTATTGATCTGGCTAAATTTACACCGCCGCTCGCTATAATTGAGCAGTTTGCAAACTGTAATGGGAAAGCCATACCGTGGACATCACACGTTAGTTTATATTAACTGATATTGCTATGGCTGCCATGGTTGGGAAATAAATGGATAGTACGTACCTAGTTAATGACATGTTTTGATTAAGAAAATGTAATTCTGTTGCATGTTTTTATAATCTACACTACTATTAATATATAACGCTGAAGAGTTTGTTTGTTTAAACGCGCCAATTTCAGGAACTACTTGCTGATCTGATTTGAAAAATTCTTTCAGTGTTGGATAGCCCGTTTATTGAGGAAGGTTATAAGCTATATAACATTACGCTACGACCAAAAGGAGCGGAGCATAAACGCGGACAAAGTCGCGGGGGACAGCTAGTAGGTAATAATATCTTGGGACAACTCAGACACGGCCTGTATTATGGCAACCAGACAATTGATAAACATGCTTATTAAATACTTATATATTTTTAAATACATTCACATTAAAGATAAATTACACCCAGACACAGAACAAATGCTCATCACACAAAGATATGTCCTGGGTGGGAATCTGACCCACGACCTCTGGTTTAGCAGTCAGGGCCACTAACCACTAAACCTTTCATTTAATATTGTTACTCTCAAAGTGTTCAACAAAAAAAGTCTGTGTTTCCCAAAAGAAAAATGATGAAAAATTTAGCAATTCTAAAGTACTTTATAATCACTTTAATTTCGTCGACTTGACTCTTTTTTTTACAATATTTGCGGTAGTCATACTCAAGGTAGCTAGAATTCATGTATTACGTTTCAACCTCTTCTCTACCATGACATGCTTAGATTAAAATGCCTACAGCCATGCACCGCATTGCACAAATCCCCGATGCTTCTATTATTTTTAGTTGGGAGATCGTTAGTGGGTCGAATAAAAACTGTCTCTATCATCGTTCAGCAATTTATCTTCACAACGTTTTCGCACCCCATTGATGTGTTAAAAATATAATTGTCGGATATGTCTTTCGTTATGTATCCGAATTAGGAAGAATACAGGAGGATTTGAAGAACAAAAAGGTTTTTGAAAATCCTAAAACAAATAAACATGCCTCGGTGTTTTTTACTTTGCAGAAGTTTGTTTTTGCTTCTGCACTAGTGAATTGAATCATTGTAAATAATAAAATGTCCAGTATTAGACTGACATGGGCTGAGTTGATTAATTAAGCATCTTTTTAATTATCCACATAATTTTGTCTCGTTAACTCAATAATTTCCCATTTCGTAGGTCTAAGTTGACGAATACGTGTACGTGGTCGAGTGGCGTACACACCGGGTTTTGATTTGTCCGGATTCCGGATCAATGTAGAACAACCACTTCTACATTGTCTCGGATTTGGGTGTTTGTGGTAACTTCTTTGTCTCTGATTCCATAATAGTGCTTTAGCTAATTACTTTGGGTTCAGAGCAATGTATGTGATGTTGTCCACATTTATTCTAAATTCTGGATGAAATAAAAAACAAAAAACTTTTTATATATTATTTTGTGCCTTCCAAAAAAATCTTACGTGGATGTTTGTACAGACTTTGTTAATTATTTATAATATTATCTAGGTATTCCAGTCTAAACAAAACCGTAGCGCTAATGATAGTTATTTCAAACTTATGATACAAACTTACCACATTGCATTTTGAATTTGCAGTAAACGTCAACCGTAAAATTCAATAGTAAAAAGCCTCGATGTAATCAATGGTATACTGATCTTTCTAAAAGTGGGTCGAATCAATATTATGTAAATGTTGGTTTGAATATTGTTTTGAGTTACTGATTCCCGATTCCTGATTTGATTATGTTTCGAGATTTTTTTGCCTGTAACTTATACGGTGAGTAGTGTGATATTTTAAGAGAAATGTACTTTGTAGGAATTATAAACAACTTCGGATATATTTTTCAGGAATACACAAGTTCGCAGTACAACGTATATTGGCTGACTGGTTTTGATTCATTTTTCACAGAGTTAAAAAAAAAAGTATTACTTAATAAGTCTAGATGTAAAAAAAAATAAAACCTTAAATGTATGTATAAAGTCCGGTGAAGCAGTCAAAGCCTGCGCTCAGGCTAACTGCAGTAGACCTCTTCCAAAAATAAAAAAAAAACCTTAAATGTATATCTATCGCTACTTTATACCTTAAAGGAACAGAGACAGCATGAGTCTTAACGGCGTCTTAAGAAACCTAACTATGTAAACCCTTAATTTAATTAAACCATGATTACATTAAACCTGAAAATTCATAAGTACCATAGAATAATGAATAAATTTTCGTGATGCATAAAGTTCATTGCCCTGTTTATTGGCTCGTTCATCGCAAACTTTCGTGAATCAAAGTTTTATGGTAGTCAGCCTCCGTTTGCTTTGAATAATGTCTTTTTTATTTATTTTAAATAAATTGCTTTTGTAATTTCTTTATTAGGACGTATCTACGTTTGTACTGAGTATTTTTGAAAGATTTTGGTTTCGTTTAGATTATTAATAGAAGAGCCGATCTGAATGGGCCTGTTTCCTATTTTTTTTTAATGTCCGTCTTGTTGATTAATGAATTTTATTGGACACGTATTTTTTCTTTTTTCCTGCAAACAAAAAATGATCAAAATACAGAGAACTGAAGTTACGCGTGACGTCACTCCTCGCTACGATTTTTAGCGAGGCGTAGCGTCATAAGCCCCCACTCCGAAACTTTAAAGCGGTGTATCTTTGTATTTTTTTATTGTTTTGATAAAAGAAAAAAAACGTGTCTAATATTTTTTATTATCTAACTGACGGACTAAATAGATTTTAACTTTTCATACCCAGGAAACATCCCTATTCCTACAGCTGCAACTTATACACACACGCATATGTATTTGTATACATAGACCTCGAAACATTTAATACTGTGTTTTTCTTATTTGCAGCTAAAATTAAATTAAGTAATATACATATTACCTATCTGAAGTCGACAATGTATTTCCTAGGAGCTACAGAATTTATTATTAAAAATAAAAGCTACAAATTAAGTGGTCACTTTGATCACGTAGGTGATATCACCTGCGTCATCATAGGTGACTCTTTAGTGTCCTTTTATCACCCGCAAATATAATCACCTGGGCGATCATGGGCGACTTCGAAAAAAATATTATTTTGGTATGTACGCTACATAATGTGTTTTAAAACTCATTTCGCAGGACATACCTAAAGAATCAAATAGATAAATAGACAGTTAAACAAAATGAGACATAAAAAAAACAAAGTTTTCAGACGATGTCCCAAGTCTTAACCGAGTCGATCGCGTGTAAACTCGCGAATCGTTGACAGTAACAAATTGCTTTCTCAATGTTGCCGAAACAAATAAAGAACTTTTTATGGCATTTCAAAAGAAAATTAGATTTGTTCGAATAAATATGGTAGCTATGAGTTAGTGCGGCTTGTATTGAGGACAATAAAAGACTGCTATGAACTATTGTACTGGAAATAGTTTTTCAACGTTCTTTGATTATTGTGGTTACTAGGCCCAATTCTGCATAGTATTTTTTTTGTTTTTCTATCTGTTAGATAATACTAGCGATTCGCCAGGGGTAGCACAGCAGTATACCTATACTACTTAAGCTCTTTCTAATGGTGAAAATTTTTTTTAAATCGGTCAAGTATTTTTTGAGTTTATTCGTTACAAAAATACAAATCTTTCTTCTTGATAATATTATTAAGTATAGTATATGTATAGAAGTACAGATATAGAAGAATAGAAGTACCTATTTATTGAATTTCCAATTTGGGAATTTATTTTCATCATATTTTGAGAAGGTATATATGTAAGTTTTTACAGATATTTAAAAGAAAATAAAGTGCATTGTTTTTCCTTAAAACTATTGCCCAAATAAGACAGATTTTTCTTCAAGGTCATTCAGCCAATAACAACTAATAGACCATTTAATTACTGACTGATATTATGCATTACGAATGTACTTAGTCTATCGGAAGCGACTCATCAGCTATTCATATCAAAGTTACGTAAAGCAAATATTAACTCATCCGGGAATTACTACCTGATTACAAAACGAGACGTGTAGCTCACAATGAATCGTTTAGCAAGCCTATAACTCCGTGATAACCTAAAATAATTTACAATAGCTAGAGGCAAATTGATGCCAATTTACCTGCGCGGGGCGCCTACAATGTACAGAAACCATCATGAATATAATAGGGATGTTGACTACTTATGAAGAATAAAAATCTATTTAGTCCGTAATCTTCTATACTAATATTATAAAGCTGAAGAGTTTGTTTGTTTGTTTGTTTGTTTGTTTGAACGCGCTAATCTCAGGAACTACTGGTCCGATTTGAGAAATTCTTTCAGTGTTGGAAAGCCCATTTATTGAGGAAGGCTATAAGCTATATAACATTACACTGCGACCAAAAGGAACCAAACATTAATGAAAAACGTTGCAAAAATGAAAAACCGTTGAAACTAAAACACGCGGACAAAGTCGCACGGGACAGCTAGTTTAGATAATAAATAAATGTAAGACAGGTATTTTTTGCTTTGTTAAAATAACAAATAACTATTTAAATAACGCGAATTGAAGTTAAAGTGAGGGCTCGCTACTTTACAAACCGGTACATTTTGTAGCGGTTAGTGAAGATATGCGACATTTCTAATCAATCAATATCGTCGTAAGTTTTTGATTACGTATTTAAAAAAGGAAAAAATACGTGTCCAATAGTTTTCATTAATCTGCCTGACGGACATATTAAAAAAAACTTGTCAACGTTCCTATTATGTATACAAGCGAAACATTCAAAATGATTATTTTTCAGATATCTATGCCACAAAATGATAACAAAATTATGTTCTCACACCATATTTTGAACACTGTTTACAAAAGTAGCCTTTTTTTAAATGAATTATGTGAACAGAAATATGTAAACAATGTGTTTTCAGATAATTAGATTCCATGAGAATATAAAATCATGATAATCTCTGTAACTTGCCTACATATCACAGTTGCACAAAATTTAACGTTTAACGTATTCTCGTGTATATTGACAAAACAAGTGTCATTATTATTCAGACATTTTTGTAAGTACTTGCATATTTTTCAGAATCCAAAGTGATTTGGAATACAATTATGGTAACATATTTTTGATAGTTGCATGTGAACATATCATTGCACGCGACTGTACTTAGCTTTCATAATGCGCCTGATTCGATGTGCAGAGAAAGTGACTCGTGGGTGGATGCAAGATTCTAGTATCAGACTATAGTAGACGATGACGATGTATTTATTGGAGGGAAAACTGATTGTGGGACTAATTGGGTCAGGTCTAAAGTCCGAGTCTGAGTGGGTTGGTCCCATACTGGGATGTTTCTGTAGGTATATGGGTTTTTATGTTATTTCTTGTAGGAATTGTTTCTGACGGCGCGATGTATTTTTTTGGGACATCTCAAACACGGTAATCTGATCCCAAACTAGGCAGAGCCTGTATTATGGCAACCAGAAAACTGATAAACATACTGATATAAGTATTTATAAATACACACATATAACATATTACACATAAATTGCACCCATACAGAGAACAAATGATCATGCTCAAAGATTTGGCCTTAGTGGGAATCGAACCCACTACCTCCGGTTTAGCAGTCAGGGTTACTAACCACTACACCAACAGGCCAGTCACACAATATAAATAGTGACTTCGAGACTGTTTAGGGAGAGTTAGGGAAAATTTCTACGAGTTTTCATTTGGTCTCTTTCCATGTGAAATGCATGCATGAAGCCTATAAATGTAATGTTACTCAAAATTGCTTTACCTTTTGACCACATATTTTCATGCCCCTACCGCTCGTGTTTATTTCTGCGACAGAGAACGTACATGACTTTTTCGTTCTATTTTCGTCCTATTAACTTCGTGGTATAACTAAAACCATAATATAAGGATAATTACTACAACCATTACTTACAATTATAGTTTAAACAGCTAATTTCTTTTCGATTTGTAGTTGTGTAGTTTTCATAATCGATTTGTAGCCGTGCGCTAGGGGCACGGCAAATGATATTTAGTCAAGCGCTTAAAAAGTTAAAAAGCTCTAAATTGGAGTTGTAAGACATTTGGCACCGAAATAGTTAAGTTAGATTTAAACTTCACCATAAGTCCTGGGAACCATGCGGGTGAAACTGCAAGGCATACCTAGTTATTAATAAACTAAACAGTAACATCTAATAAATTAAGTTTATGGGGATTGTGCAAATAATTACAAATGCTAACAAATCTGAGTCATCCGTATCGTTGGGTAAAATCTGCATATCTGTGTGACGTAAGTCGAGACGCGGCTGGGAGGTGCACTTGTGCAATGAGAGGTACTATATTACATAGATATGATTTACACGTAACTTAAGATAGTGTTTGAGAATTGTTGGTAGATGGGAATCTGTATTAAAACCTTTTAGGTGGAAACATGTATACATATTAAAAAAAAAGTCCCTCGCCGAGACTGTCTGTCTGTCTAAAAGAAGGGATTTTCATACGGTGTTCACCAATGGATAGAGTGATTCAAGAGAAAACTTCATGTGTATTATTTTTTACGTTTTGTCACTTCGACTTCGGCCAAGTGCCTTAATATATCCACTTTTTTTTTTTTTTTTTCGGGGTGTAATGCTAATGATTTGACCCACGCCGAGAGGTACGACGTGGGGATATGTCGGACTTTCACCGACTAAAAACACCCCGGTCCCTTGTCTGCCTTTACCGGAACGTGGGATCGCTCGCGCACTCCCTGCACGTTTCCGGCGGGCCCCAGTCCTGGCGGACTCCTTCTCGAGAGTGGGTGTAAAGAGCCCACTTCTCATTTCGTCTGATAACGGATGCGCGGGACGGCGCATCCGTCTCCTCCTTGGCCTGTTAGCTGGTCGGATGATAGATTGCCCCCCCCTGTCACCCGCAGGCCCGAGCCTTAATATATCCTACCTATCAGGTATTCACATTGTGGAATGCAAATAAATATAGAAATATTATGTAACACTTAAAAATTGCATTATTTCAATGGTAGATTCGTTTTTAGCTGATGTTATCGTAAATGTAGAATGGACTCACACTGCTTAATTTAATGTGTAACTTTTTGTATATTTCTAATTTTCCCAAAAAATGGTGGGATCAGCTTCTAGTCTTACCGTATTCCGCTGAATACCGTATTTTATTTTACTGGGTAACACAGTATCCCAAAGTAAGACTGGTTATCAGAATTGTAATGATTTAACGACTGTCAAAGATCAACGTATGACAGTGGGGACCAACGGCAAAAAAAATACTTTCCGAGGCACGGATGGGTCTCGGTATGTTTACAAATGCACGTACCAACTGCGGCGGGCGCAGCTTATCCTGTATTATCTATGGTCTAACCGTACGGCTTACACTTAGGTACGAGGCCCCTGTATGTATGCCCATAATAAATAAATAAAATAAAATAAAACATCAATAATTTTCTATTATTTCTAATAGGTCTCTATGGTAAATCACATAATATAGATTAAAACCTTGCTTATTCTATAGATAGATAGGTTTTTATACCTACCTATTAGCAACGCACTAAGTCGAGGTCCGAACCCCACAGGGGATGCTCTTAGTCAGCGTTGACGTAGTTAGTTTTTCTATTGCTCTGGCCCTTAAGGTTCTCGCCAAAAGTCCGGTAAAGCAGTCAAACCTTGCGCTCGAGCTAACTGCGTAAATCTCTACCAAAAAAACCTACTAATTGCAATCTTAATATGCACTTAAAGTTTCAAGGGTTAAACGGGTCAAAACCACAAGTCTATAAATATAAAATCTTACTTTATTTCCATTCAATATAACTAGGTTTTATTAGCAATAATTAATACTTAAGCAATTTTTATTTAAAACAATGTGAGCATATTCATGAGTTCAAAGATTTGATGACAAATAAACAAGATTTTCGTATAATTTTCTAATGATTTAACAATCCATGCAAACATTTTACGAAATTAATTAGGTATTTATAATATGTTTTCGTAAGATCATCGAATTCTAGGTTTCATGTTTCAATATTAAGATTGAAATTTTGGTTACTTATTTATAGATATTTAAATGTATTATATTATACTAGCAGTCCCCCGCGACTTTGTTCGCGTGTTTTAGTTTCAACGGTTTTTCATTTTTGCAACATTTTTAATTTATGCTCCGCTCCTATTGGTCGTAGCGTGATGTTATATAGCCTATAGCCTTCCTCAATAAACGGACTATCCTACACAAAAATAATTATTCAATTCGGACCAGTAGTTCCTGAGATTAGCGCGTTCAAACAAACAAACAAACAAACAAACAAACTCTTCAGCTTTATAATATTAGTATAGATATTAATTCATTGGCGAAATATTAAATTGATATTGAGTTTAATTATAATCACTCGCGTATATTAAGTTTGTGAATGCAATATTTGTCATCAAAACGGTTTATGTTAGAACCAATTAAAAAAAAAGTTTTCTTCAACTTGGATTCATAAAATGTTTAGAAAAATTCATTACAAAATTATCATACTTAAATAATTAATTTTACATCTCTGATACTCAACATAGATCTAAATAAGTAAATACAAAGCTAAAAATAATCATAAAATATATAAGTAATTAAGCTATGCAGTAGGTACACACTGCGTTATCACAATTCTTCTAAAATATTTAATTGAAGACGGAAACTAAAGGTATTAGTCGAAAATTGTACCTATATATTCTAGAAGGACAAGTGCTATAGACACAAAATATAAAACATTTATTATTTATATTTTTTAATTTAAATATGATATGATTGTATTACCACGATACGTGTTTTTTTTTCTTTTAACATATCTTATTTCAATTTGAAGCTGGCGACTTCATACAAAAAATGCTGATTTCTCAAGGCGCGTGATAGGTCGCTCGAGTAGCGCCGCGCCCGCACGCGCCACGCGCCCTTTGAAAGCAGTGGTATGGCGCCGAACGTGTTCGTGAAGGCGCGCGCGCGTTCGGCACGACTCGTGCTATCACGCGCCATGAGAAGCCAGCCAGCATTATAAACTTACTGAATAAAACACTTATCCCTTAAAAACTAACCATTCTTACCCTATTCACAGATATCAACTAGTTTTATATCTACTCTTTCTCAAAGAACTCGTCAGTTAACGGCACATGTGAGATCTGGTCGTAAGTGTATGTGTCGAAGAACTTCTGTGTTACGTTCATGGCGTAGTCTATGGCGTAATCCAGGATCGGGCCTCCGAAGTCCTTGGCTAAGGCCTGGGAATCAGCGTTCAGGACTTGCAGTACATTCGCACCTGTAATCGAGGTTGAATGTTTAGATTATAAATAATTCTAAAATTAATTAATTAATTCGGAAATTTAGGGATAATTATTAGCAACAAAAAAATTGTCTTGACTGCATAGATAGCCGAGTGTTATAGGTCACTACGCCAATTACCACAGTGCGCGACGTACTGCGGATTCGAACCCCGCATGGAACAAGCATTTGTGTGATCCACAAATGATTTTTCTAAGTCCGGGTGTTCCTTGTAAATGTTATTTGAATGTTTGTAAAACCCCCCTAACACAAGGTTTAAATTCCTTAGGGTGAGAGTCGTTTTTATAAAAAAAAAAAGAAAAGTAAAAAGAAGTCTACCAAGGTGCAAAATTTTCAGCAAATTTCTTTGGCAATTAAGGTATTATTGGGTAGCAATCGTTTGGACACTTAAGTTTTATTACCTATGGTTAAGTCAATTTGCTGTTCTTCATTGGAGTTTGTTGTAGGTATCGTGATTGTAATAAAATAAATGGTGTTGCATCTTACAAAGTTTACCTACTGCAAAGTATGTCAAACCTCCAGAAAATTCGAAATATCATCACAACACCTTTTGCTTAAGAAATCACTTACCCATGTTTATTTAACCTATTCATGACTGAGTCTGAGTATTTGTGCATGTGCAATATAAGCTTGTAAATGCACGCAAGAATGCAAAGGAGATATCGTAAATAAAATATTTATGCAATAGTTTAAGAAATCGTTTTCAGATAATAACTTACGCAATTCACGAAATAAACAAAAAACACTTCAATACAAGTTTTTGTGAATTCTTTTTTTAATGAATAACCGATAACTCTTTGTTTGCTCTCAATTCTCAAGTCATTAAACGTGTTTTACATTGACGTAAGTAAATCGCCTTGACATTGGATCTCCAATATTGGTTAATAAATATTTAAAAATTTTGACGAGAAATCGGTGGGTCAAGGTCGGTTAGAGTTACGTACATACTTAGCGTGCAACGTACTTTAAAATTTATAAGTTGCTATAATTATGAACTATTATTTTTTATGAGATTTATTTGCGTGCTCGATATTGTTGATAGGAAACCGGTTATTTTTATTTGATGAAATCGTCTGTGTTTATTGATAAGTCGTTCATATTTAAGAATCGTTGATTAGTTGATTAATTGCATTGATCACTGATGATCTTTGACGTTAATTAAACAAGTTATTAAATACTGTGATTGAATATTATGGAACAAATTGTGTCTTGTAAAAAAGAGTCAGATTAAGGACTGTTTTGGAATCCAAATTCCAAGTTACTAAATACTTTTTACACGTGTTAAAATATTTTTTTAATGACCTTGGTAATGTCAATCAGAGTTTAACGTAAATTTAGGTAAGTGAAACTAATTCTTATTACGTGAGGAAGTAAATCCAAATTAAGGTGTGTTCTGTTATTGCATTGTCGTTTTTAAGTTATAATAATTCCAGTTTTGTTTATTATCTTTAAATTTCAGAGCAAAATTGTTTCTTATTTAAAAAAAAATACTAAGAAAAAATACGTGCTCAATTTTAACTTGGCCTTACATTTTATCTTTTTATACCCTGTTGAAGAAAACTTAGCTGCATCAAGACATCCTTGATATTATGCATTTGAAACTAATCTTGCTTGTTAGTTATCGAATGAGGTATGTTTTAATGCTCATCTTTTTGGTTTACGGAATAGACAGTCCGGTGATGTTGAACTTTTATCAAAAACTTACTGATCTGTGGCTGTCCTCTAATGAGGTTAGTGAGGTTTAGCTTCAGGTCTGTCCCGTAGTCCGCCTTATACTTGTACGAGTTGATCTTGTAGTGGCCCTCGCCCTTATCGTTGATCACTACTCGCTCTACCACATCCAGACGGATGCGCTGGTTATCTGGGTACAAGAAATAATAAAAACAAATGTGACATGTTACATGTGAAGATAAATCCAACGAACCCAATCAGCAAGGGTTTGCGTCATATCATTACTGATTTCTAAGGCCACGGACAACGCTGTTTAAGTGCAAGTGTTTGCGTGGCTCAAAATATGTATGCAAAATCACATCTCAATTAAATGTCCAAAAGTGGTTCTAATTTACCAGATTTAATGAAAACATACACCCTTACAAACGTCGCAAGTAAAACAAAAACTTGTAAAAAAGAAATTAACAAAACTTGCAATTGGCTTTATTGTGAGAGACATAGAGTTGACATAGAGGTATCATGGACAATACATAAATGCATGCTGTGTTACCTAGTTTATATAATCGATAGTAATAAAACTTTTAATTAGTTAAGGATGTAGAAAATACATTATAGCAATGCCACATGTATGACGGAACAGCTCGACCGATTTTTTTTTATTTTTTATTGTTAGGACAATGAAAATTTGCAAAAATCCGCAGGAAATGTCAAAAATACGTAGACGAAGTCGTGGGAGACAGCTAGTTAGTTAATAATATATTTTAAGATCTGTTAAGGTCTAGTGCTCCATGGTTTTACCTATTACATTCGTACTAGGTAATTTTAACAAAATCAGTGGTTTGATGTTCTGACTGGCCTCTAAGAAATTCTACATCCTGCAAAAACAAAAAAGAAATACCAAAATATGTACCTATATATATATATATTTTTTATTATTTGACCAGTGAACGTAATAACCGGTGCAGAAGGCCATATATGTTTCACACAAAAGTTAATTTTATTCTACATTTGAAAATACAAAATATGGCAACAGACAGTCTGAAATTTGGTCAAGGCTCCGTATAAAAACTACTTCCATCATAGGCAGCGAAGGCATAGACAGCGTTTATCATTAATTATTAAGTGCTTACACTACACATGCATTCTCTAAGGTAAGATTAGCAAAAATAAGGCATCTCTTATACCTACTATTGTCCTAGAAATATATTGGAACTATTGAGAGATGTTATGCAGAATAAGCATTTACTGATACCTATTACGTTATGAATTCCTGATGACTTAATGATTAATCATATTGCCAGAATGTTACGCTGTGATCATTAGTAGCATCACATCCGTCGCAGTCCATCGTTCGGGGCAGTGAAGTGGAAATAAAACAGCGGTTCCGACAGTAAATTTTTCCAGTTGTCGGCTATGCTACTACTTCTATTAAGTTACAATTATATTTAAAACAATCTTTCATTCTGAATTAGCACCATCATTTGTCTCGATCTCAGACCTTTGACTATCGTTAAACTTCAAAGCATATATATGTTTTAAAACCCTTTCTACATACAGATCTTGATCTTGGCCTGTCCCTCAGTATCGAGGTTGAACAGCAGCAGTCTCCCGAGCAGGCTGTACTGGCCGCTGACGGTGAAGTTGCAGTGCATGTCGAACACGAAGGTGCGCTTCTTGCGACGAGACCTGCAGTCAAAGAGATTATTAATGTTTTGTTGGGATTTTTTTCAAAAAAATCTCGGGATTCCAGCGATTTAGATACTTTTCGACATCTATTTTGGTTTTTTAGTGTTTTTTTAGCTGAAGATTGTCCGGATTTCCGACGGTTCGATACTTTTATAGAGATTTTAATAGAAATGTCAGGAATAAATTATACACTGCGGTAAAAGTCGTTCAGATTAGATTTATAAAAATAAAATACTTTTTATATATATTGAATACTGGGTATATTTATGGTAGACGATAGTTAATTGCCTTTCCATTACATAATTTAAAACACAAATCTATTCACACTCGATTTTCTCTCAAATAATAAATTGTTTTAGAAAATTAAAAACCCCAGTTGTCTACTAACTTAATGTAATTTATCCATGGTATTAATAAAAAATGGTTAATCTTTTATCTGTCAACTGTGTTATTATTGCATGTTTTTGGTTTATTGTTTTTACAAACGCATAATTAAATAACTACTACTGGCACAACAGCACATTACATCTTCAAATAAACCACAGGTACTTAACTCACAATTTCTGACCGTCATTACAATTGCTGTACGGTTTCTATTTTGGACTGCAGTTGCAGGTTTACGCACATAATCGTATGTTACTACATAGTAATGCAACAGATATCAGATAGTTGTGACGTACGTGGTATGCAGCAAGACGCATAATACCGCAGATTTGCGGGTCGTGTTGCGAGATACACTTGAATATTGTCAATAAATTTGAGTATTTTTATTATTAAAATAAAGCAATTGAAAACGGATAAGGTATATCGCGGACTTTTATAAAAAAGTGTGATTGTCAACGTCACTGGGTACTTAGTATAAAAACTTAAGATTTTTTGTATAATTAGAGGGAAGGGATGTGTGGTCACGTCACGATACCGGCAGTAAACACGACACTGGCAGAAATTGCTGAAGATATCAGCAGATTGCCATAGTTCATAAAAAAAAAAAAAAAACAAAAAATAGAGGGAAGTGAGTACCTTCGTCTCTAGATTTTTTCGTCACTCTAAATGGTTTTTTTATTGTATTTAGCAATTTGAAGAACTTGGCCTTACCAATTCATTTTAATTACAAATCAATGCCAATGCAAAATTGATTTTAGTTTCGACGACACGTGAAACTGTTTTCTTGATAAGGAAATACTGTCAATAGAAGGAATTAACAGGAATCTGAACACTGACAGTATTTTATTGTTCTGTGCGTTGTTTGTGTGTGTGTTAAATGAATAATAATAATAATCTTTATTGCACTAATTGTGGTTACAGTGTGTGGTCTTTATATAAGTTTTGAAGCTCTGCACAATTTACCTATATAGGCATGCAATAGAACACTTAGTGTATACATAAAATTTCAGCTTCCTTAAATTATAATACATACTTAATTAAAACTACATTAAAAACAATAAACAGTACAAAAAAATGCGTTGTCTTCTTATAACCATTTTGCATTGGCATTAGAATTAAAATTAATTCAAGAATAACTTCTCTGTGTAGTTTTTAGTTATTAGTTAGGTAATTACATGTAAATAATAAGATATTTTAAATTAAATATTCTATAAGTCTTTGTGTCGTAACGACGCAAAAAAGCATTATCAAATTTATACAAAAGTTTAGGTAAATCCAAACAGACATCTGAAGGTCAACATTCAGGTATTTTTAATCATAATTAGATTCTTAATTTAGCAAAGCATAAATCTAAAACCTAACTTGCTACACTGGCTCTAAAAATTATTATAATATAGATCGCGTCCGTTTGGCAATCGCATCGTAAATATTTTAACTTGATATAAATGCATGTTCTAGCTCTGACCTCCAGTCGCTCGCTGTTGCAATAGGTGAAGAAACTGCGTATGTGTCGTGTTTATGAAATGCTGTGTTTATTTTAATGGTTAAGGGATTTTTCTGGTGGCTTTTGTGTTGATTATGTAAAGGGGTTCACGCTTATAATCAAGGCTGAGGAATAAAATACAAAATTGATAGCTTTTACCAGTATGAGCTAAATATTCTATAAACTCGTCATCATTGACAAAAATATTGGCCAGTCAAAGACAGATATCTTGGTTCCGGTACATCTGGTTCTGATACACCAGAAGGGTGTCCTGTTTTATTAGTATCGACAGTCGGGAACGTTATCAATTTATATGTAACTAGTGGTTTCCCGCGTCACCGCCCGCGTGGATGTCGGTTATCGCGGCAAAAAGTATCCTTTGTCCTTTCTCAGGCTCTAGACTATCTGTGTACCAAATTTCATTTAAATCCGTTCAGTAGTTTTGGCGTGAAAGCGCGATAGACAGAAAGACAGAGTTACTTTCGCATTTATAATATCACTATCTCACTGGAACGGACGTACGCGGGTAAAACCGCGGAACTCAGCTAGTCTATAATAATAATACCAGCCAGTATCCCACAGGGCAAAAACCTCTTTTCTTTCAGATATGAAATAAGTATTGATTCATTAAATTATACGGTATTTATTTGGTTAATATCCTATCTTAAATAATGGGCAATATCCTTTTAAAACCTTTAAATGTTTTTCGGGCCAATTTTGCCTGAGGAGTGTCGATAACGGTCATTAACTCAGTTTGCAGGTGTAGCACACGCGACGCATAATGAGCTGCTACCAAGGTCCAACGTATTTGTTTACGTAGTTTCCAAAAGATTTGTTAGAACTTAGTGTGAAGTAACAGCTTTAGTTTTTTAAAATATCTTGTGTGTTTGATAATTTACAAAGAGACTAAATGCAACACTGATTCGCGTTCAATATGAGTTCAACGAATCTACACAATTATTATTAAAATAAAGTTTATTAATTTGTATGTTTGTAACGAATATATTCAAAAACTACTAAACCGATTTCAAACATTCTTAATTTTTGAATGCTGCATTATCCCTCAGTAACATAGGCTATATTTTTTATCCTTATTTTTTTTATTTAGTAGGTATATACCCGTCTGAACCCGGGACGGACCGCTAGTATTATATATACTTAAAAGTAGTAGTTATATCCTAACCCCGGACAGACAGTTTTGTATGACAGCACATACACTATTCTTAAGATACGACGAACGACACCCATTTTTTACAGGACAGTTAAAATATATTTATATATATATACTAGCTGTTGCCCGCAGCTCCGCCCGCGTGGAAGTCACGTAGGGGGATGAAAAATAGATGTTGGCCGATTCTCATAGATACCGGATAAGCACAAGAAATTTCATCAAAATCGGTCAAGCCGTTTCGGAGGAGTATGGCAACGAAAACTGTGACACGAGAATTTTATATATTAGATATATAGTTTTGGAATAAAAAACAATGTACATGTGTTTACTTACAACTTATATTGGCAACAAAGTAGATAATTAATGCAAGGTTAAGATCCCCAGTTCTAAGTAACGCTTAGGTCTTAAGATCACGAGCGACTAATTACTAGGCGGAAAGTAGTTCTTTGTTTTACAGAAAAAAATAACGAGTTCCGTGATTGCAAAGCTTATAAGGCAATCGCGGATATTTATATAATGAGTATATATATATGTACAGTATATTTTATGTCTATATAAACATGTATTTTATGTTTACGTAATTATAAGTTTGCATTTCCGATCAGTCTTAAATATTATGCAAATAATAATATGTATAGGTACTCGTTTAATCTTTAAGCTACGGTGAAATAAGTGCAGCAATTTAATCTGCACAGTTGCATATCCATCCAAATAAATGCGAAAGACAGAGTTATGCCTGTCTGTGTGTCGCGCTTTCACGCCAAAACTCCTCAACCGATTTAAATGAAATGAAGTACACAGATAGTCTAAAGCCTGAGAAAGGACATAGGTTAATTTTTGCGTCGATAACCGACATCTATGCGAGCGCAGCCGCGGGAAGCAGCCAGTATTACCTATATTTGTAATCAATATTCGATGCTTCAGTATTTAGGAAGATCTTAGAGTACTATACTATACTATAGAATGCCTTACGGAGTATGAACAATAAACACAAGTATGTACAAGCATCGTCTTCAAGGTCACGTCATATTAGTGTCAAAACAGAGCGCTAAATTTTATTAATACTATCTGAAAGCTTAATATCAATTTAATTACTTTAATATCGGAACCATCGATATTTTCGCATGAACGTCTGTCGTCACTCATCGGCTTACGATTGGCACAACGGGCCTCTAGCAAAGCGCATACTCTATGCTTGCTTTAGTACGAGTTTACCTACTCTAGGAAGTGACATTAACCCTTTATTGAAACAGTTAACAGTTATAGGGTTATTGTTTCTATTTAAATTTATTATTATTATTGTAAGCCAAGCCCAAAAAATTAAAGAAAACCAATACGTTTTAAATTCACAATTCGGGTTTACGCGAACATGACGTTTCGTCGCCAATGCAGGTGACACGGTCACGGGTATACTGAGTTGAAATCGTCATGATAGTCCATTTGACTTGCTATTTCTACCTTCACATTTACAAATTATTTATGTTCTGACTATAATTCCGAATCCAAATCTAAAATCAGTAAAACAATAAGAATTTTTTTCATGATAAAATCGTCTAGGCACGTGGTATTGGGCCTTACGTACACATCGAAATGGCAACCATAAGACCAATTTACTGGTGTTCTTATAAGGCCATGTACCAGCCTATTTTCCTTCAACGTCAATATCACGTACAGCAGGCACCTAGCACGTTCTAGTTGCGAATTTAATCGCGTAAGTGTACATGGACATTATTTCGTAAAAACACACCATCCTTGGAAATGTTCTTGTATGTAAAAATACTACTCAATACCTATTTAATGTCGGAAAGATAAAATGGATAAATACATACATTGCTCTGGACCCAAAGTAAGTAGCTAAAGCACTTGTGTTATGGAATTCAGAGACAACGAAGGTACCACAAACACCCAGACCCAGACCCGAGACAATGTAGAAAAGGGGTTTTCTACATTGACCCGGCCGTGGATCGAACCCGGGACTTCAGAGCTGGCGACACCTTGAAAACCGGTGTGTACGCCACTCGACCACGGAGGTCGTCTAGATATATAGTAACGTAAACAATACCGTTAATATGGAAGTATTGGGATAAGGAAGTGTTTAATATTCATACTGCCTTAATTGTATTAATTAATTATTCGAGTTCATCTGGTCCAAGGTTTTTATGGCAGATACGAATAACGTAACGAATTGGATTTAAACAAACCAATAAAGATTAAAAACTAAAAAAATTGTAAAAACAATAAAGATCAAAATATGTTGAGTCTTTCTAACGTCCATTATTAATAACATATCCGCTGGTTTGGCCTGCTAGGGACAGAAATTTGAGTTAGGCTGCCCGTATAAGGACGTATTGAACCTGTCGGTATTAAATGCTTCAAGCATTTTAATTGCTCCGTGATAAGTATATTAGTAAGTATAGTATAATAGTAAGACTCCTTCGAGCTGTTGACAAAACAAAAACCGAGCGGGTGGGAGGCGCCCGTGACGTTTAACCAGATGTCGATCTCTGGTTAACAGCTCGAGATGTCCATGTACAGGACTTCAAATTTTTGTTTTTAGATGGGAAAACCATCTATGAAGGTTATAAATAATTAACGTCAGTAATGTCAATCACGATTATCGCATTTATTCTTGTTTACTGACACTATCTTCCACCATAGGTTTTCAAGTTACAGCTAAGTCTTAAAACACAAATAATACCAGCCTATAAATGTCCCACGCTGGGTACAGGCCTCTTCTCATATAGAGAACGCACTAGCATTGATCACCACGCTTGCTCATTGCGGGTTGGCGATTTCAGATTCTGATTTTTGGAATCCAGGTTTCCTCACGATGTTTTCCTTCACCGATAGTCAGCGGCGACTTAGAATAATTAAGAAAGTACATATAACTTTGAAAAAGTGACATTGGTACTTGCCTGTGATAAGTTCGAACCTGCAACCTTGTGCACACAAATCTGTTCATTGAACCACTAGGCCACCATGACATTTGAACACAAAAAGAAAGCAGAAATTAGTAATTTTTAATACTTACGACACTTTATCAGGAATACAAGTACTTAATCCAACCAGCTTGGCATTATGGAAGGTCATCCTCAAATTGCCGGGTAGAGTCATGCTGATGTTTTTGTCCAGGAAAAGGGGGTCTAGTGACGGGATCCCGGCCTCCGGGATTCCCTGCACGATGCCGGGAATGGCGTCTAACGTGGCCTTCGTGAAGCATTCGTCACTCAGCTCTGAACACGGGTGGATGTAGTCCGCTGAAAATGAAGTGATCCCTTCTTATAAGCTGCTGGTGGAATTATATACCTATCATGTGTTTTTAAAAAACCGGTTCCAATATCCTTTTTTTTTAAATATTGCTTGTTTTTTTTATTTATTTATTACTTATCAATTCTGCTATTATATTATTATAGCTAGATGGTAATTTTGCCATTAACCATTTAACAAAGTTTAAAGTAGTAATTGTGAAGAATGTGGAATGTGTTTGTATGTTTTACTATAACAACTACAAAATGATTGTAAAGTCTTCTTAAGCTAATTTACTAGCATAAATTATATTGGATATTCAATTGTCAGAGTTGACAGTGTTAATTCAATCAGTTTTTGAAGTCTTGAATTTGCTTCCTTAAGTTTTTCCTTGAGATTTAAAACAACCTTCCTCTGCTTACCCCCTGGGACGGTAAGTGTCCGTGAAGGTTCTATATCTGTGTCCCAATGGAAGCTTGTTACATACCTACGGCCTAGAAAGTGGGCGTTCAAAGTGCTACAAGTCGCAATACTTAAACATTACTTTGTAATTGGTAACTTTGGTCTATCATTAAGCCGTTAAAAAAGTCATGGTGTTTAATGAGGTTACATTTCATTTTAAAATATTCAATTTTTCTTATTATTTGTTTAGATGGTTAAACCCCAATATAGTTTAAAAAAAATATATGTTTTTGAATTTAGATCTCATTACGTAAAAATCAAAATTCAAAATTATGTTCTTTGTCGGTAGTTATAAAACACGGTTACGTTCGAATATATAAACAAAAAAAAACAATAAGTTTGTAATTCTAAGTTCAAATTTTAATAAAAAAAAATACTTACGCAAAGGCACCAATTGCAAGCTGCCATAAATACATACACATAACACAACCACAACATAATGCCCGTAATTTGACATATTACAATTTTCTATTTATTACACTGTCGCAACTGCACACTTCTGTCGCATACGAGGCCTGTAACACGAATGTTCGCTGCTTGTCTAAATGATCTTTAATTTTGTGGTGATTAAACAACTCTTCAAGGATTTAAGGTGTGATTTCATTGGAGCGATTATTTTGTCTTAGAAGGCCGACGCGCGTCGGAACGGCGGTGAGTATTGCCTCACGTGGTTTTGTAATTTTATGTGACATAATTATGCAAATACTTATTGTAAACGCAAGTGCGGGTTTAACTGGATTTAACTGAATGATTGATAAATATGTAGGGAGTTTATGTCATTGTTAAGGGGAAGGTTACCATTGGTGTTTATATTGTAAGATTTCGCATATTGCTACCTATTGCCTCACATACCACAAAGAAGATAATTTGGACATTAAATAAAAGACGAATATTTTTCTTTTAAAGTTTTCAAAATCTATCTATCTATATAAATTTGTAAACCATGTTTCACGCAAATAAAGATTCTTATTTTTATTCTTATCAGCTTTGGTTTAGAGTTATTTGTCATATGACAATCCATGTTGATATAATAAATACAAGTGAATTTCAATACATTATTTATTAATTTAAGTATTGTCCTAAAGTATTGGCCTATTACAATAGTAATTATTATAATTTTAAAACTTATTATAATAGTAAGTGTTAATTATGAATTATCTTCGTTCATTTACACAGAAACTTCTCGATTGCGACTACTACGCGTCTTTAAGGCGCCACACTATGGCCTGCAATCACGACCTTAACACCATCATCTATGGCATAAGAGCGGTTAAGTAACCCATGATGGTACAAGCTTGCACTAATGTGACTTGAAGATTACCGCCCGGAGATTGGTACTTAACTCATACCGTCATAGGAAAATACAAGACGTTTAAGATGCATTTGAAATGCATTATTAATTACTCAGTAGCAAAAACTGTGTAATCAGCTAATTAAATAGTCAATGGTTTGTATTTGCAAGGTTAAAATAATTGCAAAATAAAAAACAACAAATCATACGCGTTTGTTTTTTTTCCGCTATGACAATAATTTGCAATGTTGCCATTCCTTTTTTGCATTTTACGATCTGACAGCAAAAAGGTTAGCATTTTATTGGTAGTGAATTAAAATTAATAAATAATAATCTGAAAAAGGAATACTTATTACCTAATTCTATTTTTAACCTACATTGAAAAAATAGCATCATTGAAAATCGAAGTTTTGCTAAAATATAATTTAAACCTAAATAAAATAAGAAATAAAATATTTTATAAGAACGATACCTTATAAATTAATTAATTGATTAAGTATTAATATTCAAGTTCGTTGCAAGGATGCCATAAAATCTTAAAATAAGTTATTACCTTAAAGTTACTACCTAGAACTAAAAAT
The DNA here is from genome assembly GCA_932294365.1 of Diachrysia chrysitis. Taxonomy (NCBI): domain Eukaryota; kingdom Metazoa; phylum Arthropoda; class Insecta; order Lepidoptera; family Noctuidae; genus Diachrysia; species Diachrysia chrysitis. The sequence goes on along the minus strand of OW028662.1, from coordinate 7,907,049 downwards.
TTATTAATAAAACTATTTGTACGTTAAAATTTATTATGATATTTTGATAGTATGCATATCAAAATATCATAATATTTTTTTGTTAGAATTTGACTGTAGTTCATTTGCAATGAGTTTGAATAAAAAAAAAAGTTTAGATATATTTAACGTCACTGTGTTCATATATCAAAATGAATACTTAATGAACTCATTTGGATTGTGTTCAATTATATGTTTGTTAAACTTAAAACGAAATTTTATTTTATAAAAAGATCGCATCGAAAACCACCTTTTATCTCCACTCAAAGCTGTCCACAAAAACGAACTGCCCGGAAAAACCTAAACATTAGGAGTTTTCAAAACAATAGTTACATCTTAGTTTTTCCATTAGATTTTGTTACTTGATTGCAGCAAAAACGCTAACAATTATATTTACAGAATAAGGTATTTTTTTATTTTCAGCAAGTCATATTAATTATAAATGACTAGCTGTCCCCCGCGACTTTGGTCGCGTGTTTTAGTTTCAATGGTTTTTCATTTTTGCAACAAATTTCATTTATGCTCCGCTCCTTTTGGTCGTAGCGTAATGTTATATAGCTTATAGCCTTCCTCAATAAATGGGCTATCTAACACTGAAATATTTTTTTAAATCGGACCTGTAGTTCCTGAGATTAGCGCGTTCAAACAAACAAACTCTTCAGCTTTATATATTACTAGCTGTTCCCCGCGACTTTGTTCGCGTGTTTTAGTTTCAACGGTTTTTCATTTTTGCAACATTTTTCATTTATGCTCCGCTCCTATTGGTCGTAGCGTGATGTTATATAGCCTATAGCCTTCCTCAATAAACGGACTATCCAATACAAAAAGAATTTTTCAATTCGAACCAGTAGTTCCTGAGATTAGCGCGTTCAAACAAACAAACAAACAAACAAACAAACAAACAAACAAACAAACTCTTCAGCTTTATAATATTAGTATAGATAAGTAAAATATACATTTGTTATATAGTACTTTTAATAATCACTTTGTTCAGGTTAAAAGTCACAAACCAAAAGAAGATTACACAAGACTATAGTGTATAATCAATTAACGTTCAACAGTAATTAAGTCAACAACACGTTACTTCATAATTATTTTATGCAGACTTTTTAGAGTTCCTTAGCCGAATTCTGCTAACAGGACCCTATTACCAAGCCTCCGCTGTCTGTCTGTCAGCGGGTTTTATCTTAGTTAAAATATTCACAGAGTATGTATTTCTGTTGCCGCTATGACAACAAATAATAAAAATTTAATAAAAAATTAAAGAGGCTCCATAAACAACGGCCGGCGGTATATGCTTTGTACGGAACGGCGATTCCGACTCGCACTTGAGCAGTTTTTTTTGTTCTACAATTATGTTTTGGATAGCTAAAATAAGCGTCATTTCGACTTTCCAATCTAGTGTGGAAGGTCATGAATTCGTATCGGGGTGTAGAGTGGCCAGGAAATAAAGATGGTTATTCTATCAAGGTTTAAGACCCAAGTTCCTTATTGCTGAGGACCATGGAAAGGCGTCTTCATTAACAGCTTAATTTTACAATTTCGGTTCCTTTTTATTTTATTTTTAATTTTGTAAACTGTGACAGAGTGCTGCTAGGGAGTTTGAGCGCCGTTTCTTCGAAGCGGTAAAGGGTGGGCGAATCAGACTGCCTTTGATTGTCTTCCAAAAAGTTTTATATGCTAGCCTATTTTGAATAAATTAACTTTGACTTTAATTTCGTCTTCATTCATAATAAAAAACGGTTGTAAAATATTTCTTTTATCAGCGTAAACACAGGGTAACACGTTTCGCCACGTCTTGTGAATGTACGGAGTTATTAGTGCAGCGAACGATCGTTAGGTAATAGTTGCATATCTACAACCGGTTTGTTTATTTACGAATGTAACTAAATAGTTATTGTGAGGTAAGCTGTTGGGCTCGTGCTAAAGGCAGATAAACCTATGTTGTGCAAAATTGTTTGTCATTGCAATGTTTGTGACATCCCTAGAACCTAGGGACTCGTTGATAAAACATAAGGTTTTTAAATTCTTTTATGCCTAAGATAAAATCCTTAATTACTGTCGTGGTGACTTAGCGGTTTAACGAACGGATTTGTATGCGTAAGGTTGCAGGTTCTAACCCACTAAAGGCAAGTACCAATATGACTTTTTCAAAGTTATATGTAATTTCTTAATCATTCAAAGACACTATTGGCAAACGGTAAAGGAAAACATCCTGAGGAATCCTGGCTCTTTCTTCAAAAGGCCAGTCCACAAAAGATCCTGCATTTATAAACACAATATTAAAACTACAACGATTGTATGAGGCTGACCCCTGAGTTTGTTTTGACATTTCTTTTCAGGGTAGCCAGTTACGAAATGTCAAATCCAGCGAGCTTAAAAAATATGTTTTTTTATGACATGTAAAAGTGATATTTTTTTGTCTTAGTTAGAAAATGATTTGATTAGATTTGACTGGATCATCAAAAGGTAGACAGAAGTATAACCAAAGAGGTTCAAAGCGAATACAAAATTCCTACTGGGCTCAGAGAATAGCATTTGGTACACTTTAGGATTTTTAGAAAACGTTTAATAAGGGTTGTTCAAAAGGGGTTACCTTTAGGATCTTTGGTTCGTGTCGCTTCCGCCTTAAGAAAAAGAGAATTTCTTTTTTACACATTTTTTTTTCAAATACTATGGTAATGACTTACGACATATATATTGATAGATGTACATAAACGATAGAGACTGAATTTATAACTGTCATAGATTTTGTAAGATTAAGTACATTATTTTTGAAATATTGAATAAATATTTGCTATTAGCATTTGTTACAGGTTATTAGAATGTCTTTCTGTTGCAATAGTCAAGGTCAAACTTGAATAAAAAATGAAATAAATACCTATTTAGAACATGAATTTAATTATTAACTATTCAAAAGTCAAGCTATTTTTGGATGTATAATGGATAAATTATCACTTTGTAAAATAATGGTCACACTAAACGTCGACCTCAATAGGTTCAAAATCTATACTAACATAATATTATAAAGCTGAAGAGTTTGTTTGTTTGTTTGTTTGTTTGAACGCGCTAATCTCGGGAACTACTGGTTCGAATTGATTTTTTTTTTGTATTGGATAGTCAGTTTATTGAGAAAGGCTATAGGCTATATAACATCACGCTATGACCAATAGGAGCGGAGCATAAATAAAAAATGTTGCACTAATGAAAAACCGTTGAAACTAAAACACGCGGACAAAGTCGCGGGGGACAGCTAGTAGGCTATACAGACGAACTTTCAAATGCAGTATCTACTGTGGACCTTAACATACCTATAGCACAAAGATTTGCATACCCATATTTATACAGGGTGTTACTGAAAGTTTATATCCATCCAAAAGCGGTAGAGAGTAAATCTGGTATAGAGTCAATTTACTACATTTAAGCTCACAATGAGTTAAATAATAATTGACACCCAACCCAGCTGTTATCAGTTACTAAAAATCATAATTTTTCTGAAACACAGGTTTAAATTAAACCTAGTTCGGGCGGTCCACTATTAAATAATGCAATTTCCGAATCACTGTTAATTATGGCGTTATTAATAGTTCTAGTATATTTTTTTAATTTTAAGCACTGTAATTGTATCGTTATTGTAATAGGAAACCTTTTTTCTGTTGGACATTGTTAATTTTTTGTAAACATTATTTTTGAATAAATTTTATTATTATTATAATAAAACGTGTCGCCGCACTACGAGGGCCAATAATATCATAACGTCACTCGCTAAATGTTAAGATAAATCGCCGCTTCAGCGGCCCGGTTATGATTCCTGGTGTGGAATAATTGATGCGAAAAATTGGAAATCAATTATTTAATTAACTTATTCTAAGCTAAAATTTTGAAACTGACTCGATATCAGATGTACTCTTCACCCTTGTTGGATTGTTATGACCTTTCATAAACACCCTGTATTAAGTGATAAAATGTATTAAGTTGAAATCATAATTCTTTTATTCTGAATATTCTACCAATAAGCTCTTTTTGAAGGTCAATAAGTTACATACAGACAACACCCACATTCACCCATCCTTCAGCATTTATAAATTAATCCCTGACTGCACCAAATAGGATAATTCTTTTTCTGTTAAAACTCCCCTATAATAAAGAAGTTACTATAAAAGAAAATAAAAAAAAACCTATGGAAATATTTTGAAAAGCTCACACCACCCGTGCGAATCCGGCGGGCAGCTATTATTAAATATATTAAAAATAAACTTTGTAAGATAATTATAATTCATCCAGTCCTTCAGAACATACAGAATTATGTTTGTCATAATTGACTGCAAATTAGCAGCGTTTTGTAGTTCTATTCGTGTCTACATAGGCAGGTTAGCGTGAGAAAGTAGTTTCACGGATGATTACGCGAACGATATGGAGGGCCCGCCTACACCCATACATAAACGGACAGAAAACTAGATCGTTTACATGTCTTGGACTTCAGACGCTTAAAAGTGAAACCATAGACATTGTCTTATACAGAATAACTCCTACAATGAATATGGATCTAAGAGTAGGTCAATTAGAACGACGTTACTGGAAATCTATATTTTTTACTAGTATATAAAGCTGAAGAGTTTGTTTGTTTGTTTGAACGCGCTAATCTCAGGAGCTACTGGTCCGATTTCAAAAATTCTTTCAGTGTTGGATAGCCCATTTATTGAGGAAGGCTATAAGCTATATAACATTAATCTGCTACCAAAAGGAGCGGAGCATGAATGAAAAATGTTACAAAAATGAAAAACCGTTGAAACTAAAACACGCGGACAAAGTTGCGGGGGACAGTTAGTACAGAATAAAATCCAATCCAATTGTTGTATAATAAAATTTGGTAAAAATAAAAGGATCGTGCAAATCAGTCAGACATCAGTGATTCCCAAGCACATCCTAAAAATGACAAAATGACATTGTTACATACAAAAGTGAATTGCCAGACTCATTTGTCAGATCGTTGGGCACTAACAAAATAAATAAAGGTACTAAATTGTGGTCACAAAATGGCTTAATTCGTCGACACTGGTTACAATCATGTGTATTGACTTTTGTCAACATTTTTCGCTAGTTGAACACCGTGCGAAAAGGTTTTCATCATTGTTGGACCAGACATCAATTATGTTAAATGTAATTTATTTAGCTATGTAGTGGTTTGTGTCCAGTTCAATTATTATGCTATATCTGTTTATTATGTCTTAATTTGTAGTTCCCACGACGACGTTACTTCCTGTTAATAATGTCATCTTGCGATAAAATCAAATTAGGTGTGTGAATGTGATATTTAAAAGGATTATTTGGCTATAATCGAAAACGTCTCAAAACAAATAACATTGTTTGAGATGAGTCCAGATATTTTTTTCGGACGATCAAATTGTAGTTTTTTTGTTCCATGGTATTAAATGCGTTCAAAAGAAATTTCTGAGAAGATTAAAAAAAAAATGATGAACTGTTGACGACCTCCGTGGTCGAGTGGCGTACATACCGGTTTTTAAGGTGTCGCCAGCTCTGAGGTTCCGGGTTCGATCCCCGGCCGGGTCAATGTAAAAAAACACTTTTCTACGTTGTCTCGGGTCTGGGTGTTTGTGGTACCTTCATTGTCTCTGAATTCTGTAACAAAAGTTACTTACTTTGGATTCAGAGCAATGTATGTGATGTTTTCCACATTTATTTATTTATTTATTATTTATTTTATTACTGTTATTTAATTAGTATTAGATATGCGAGTTATTATTATTAGATATTGTTTGGAGAAATGTACTTAAATTATTGTATGTATTGTGTTGACTTATTTTGCATACAGGTATAAACCATAATCTATATGACAGGATGATATAATGATAATGGTATTAATGGTACTGGGAAACAAAAATAAACGAACCAATCCCGTCGAACCGCCTTCAAAAGTCTCAGTTATGTATTAATAAAGGAAACTGATAATTACGAATTGTCGGAGTTGTAAGTATCTTTATAATGGCTATGGTGTCTCCGAGTACTGCTAATAGTAGTGTATTATAATATGTTAATGCATTAAAAGTGCATTATTGGTCCTTTTCACGGATTACTTTGAGAACATTATATTGAAAGAAGTGAATGTTCTTGTGGTTTCGATAAAAGGAATCGTGTGAATAAAAGGGGCTGAAATAATTATTATTATGTTTATAAATTATTCAGCAATGATGTATATTCTTATTAATTTTTAATTTGTCGGTCCTGTTGGTCTAGTGGTTAGTGACCCTGACTGCTAAACCAGAGGTCGTGGGTTCGATTCCCATCCACAACAAATATTTGTGTGATGAGCACGATCACTTATTCTGTGTCTGGGTGTGATTTGTCTATAATATGTATGTATTTAAAAATATACGTATAAGTATGTTTATCAGTTGTCTGGTTGCCATAATACAGGCTCTGCCTAGTTTGGGATCAAATGGTCCTGTGTGTGTTGTCCCAAGATATTATATTATTATATATATTATAAATTAATAAAAATGCAAAAGTACATTCATCTAACTTTAAAAGGCAATGAGTAAAAGGGTCGTAGACACTGTTCTACTTCTAAACTAAATATGCATACCTATATCCTGAAACAATTTTGTCGATTTGTATTTACAATATAGTTGAATATAACTTACAATAAATAATCTCTATAGGGATGTGTCTAACTTAATTTATTATACAGCCTTTTAAAGCATAATTAAATATGCATAAAACGTAAAGGATTTTGTAAGCATAAAGCAACGTTATAAGATAAAACACGATTGCCATAATAGGCCAGTGTAGTTAGTGGTATATACGACATGTTATCATAGTGTCTGCCTGTGTGAACCGGGTCCTGTAGGCTTTAATAGAGTGACCAGAATGTTACAGGACAGTCCTGATTAAAGGAGGTAAAAAAAATTAAAAGTTGGCAACGCTTCTTCGAGATCTAAGGATCTAGAGGCTTTGTTGTTGTTTATTAGCAGTAGGTTGGAGAAAAATCCTATGTACTTACTATGCACGTAAATACTATGCATAAATAAAATATCAGTCTGTAACTGTTGAATTGCAGGACAACGATTTAATCTATGCATTATAGCCAATGATACACAAGATGCATTTAAAATATGATTACGTTGGTTAGTTGGTATATGTCAAAATGTTGTCCAGTTGCACTAATCTAATAATTTAATGTATAATAGTACATATGATAGGATAAGCGCGTAAGTAAAAGAGACAGCTATCATTGAAAACTTCGTAATTAGGAAGTTTTCAATGGAAGTTCGAGTCCTCAAAATGCGAGCGATAATAGCCTATTTACCTCATTTATTTTATCATATTGAATATAAAGTTGCAGGTACATTTTTTTTTGTAAATAATAATATTTTTATTATTTATTTACGAAACTTATTGAGACTCGAAGGTTTTTATCACCATCCAGAATTAAATATAGCAAAATATTTTAAAGTCTTATGTTCAGGACGATGTCTATACGGTATTGTTATCATGGCTACCATAAACATGGGTGGACCTGTCTGTCTGTCCGTCCAAACGACTTAATTGAGCGAGCATTGTATCTCGATCAATTCATACTTCACTGTGGATAAATTTGGCGACACATTACTTTGTAATAATAGGAGTTTATTGTGTTTCACGTTGATTGTTAGATTGGCGTGTGTAAAGACTCATTTTCTTTACAATTGCAAGAATCAGCTGTGTTTATGTCTAATTTAATTGCATCGTTGTTTAAAGTATGGAGAAACTTGAGGCAATATATACGCCTATATCTAATCCAATATATAAAAACTTGGGTTACAGTGTTTGTTATCGAACTCCTCTCAAACGGCTTGTCCGCTTTTTATGTTTTTTTTGTGTTATTTGGTAGGTCTGAGAACAGATCGTAGGATATTTTTATAACTCTAGTTATAAGCGTCGTCCTCTCCAGTATTTATTTTTGGACAAATTATATGGCGAAAGAAGGCATATAAGCCTTCCTTTGTGTATGAGTTTTATCATTACACTTTCAAGTAGGAGCTAAAGATAAAGTTGAGAAAAAAAAAATATCTTAAAGGAGTTTTTCTACCTAAAAAACATGAATACCAATATTTAGAAAAATCTATTTTAAATGCAATCCAACAATGTTGACTTGAAAAAAGTTATGCTTCTTAATAAATTAGTCCAAATGCACTGTTTTAATAAACACAGCGTTTAAATTCTCTTTATATTTAGTGTCATTTTATCTTACCTAGTGCAGTACAGTTATTAAAAGTGTCCACATTTCAGGCGGCTACGGCCATCGGGTTTTGTCCCAGTTGAAGGCTAAAGCAGAGTAGCGCCGTTTTTGTCTAAATTACCATAGCGTCTACGTTGAAATAAAAAACCTATAAAATCAGTTCCTTGGTTCAAGATTTTAAGCCCTTTAAAAAGCTTTAATTCAAATATGATATGCCCAAGTAGTAAGTGTGTTAGTTTTTTTTTATTTATAGGGCTGCATTTAATCGCGTCAGCCTAGGACATGGGCTAGGGTCGTCGGAGATGCACGGCGCGGTAACAGTAAATCTCAGTCGTGCGTCGTCGCCCGCCGCTCGCATACTAATGCAGGTCTGTGTTAGTTCGCGTTGACGCAAGGTACGGTACTTGGTCCTTTACTAATTAATTGTAACAGGTGTATTTTTTTTCCATGTAGTCTCCTGTGAATGACCTAATAGTATGGTAAGTATATAATAAGGCAAGCAGAAATTAAGTTTTTGAAAAAAAAAAACAATCCTTACTAATATTATAAATGCGAACTTAACTCTATCTGTCTGTCTGTCGCGCTTTCACGCCAAAACGACTCAACTGATTTAAATAAAATTTGGTACACAGATAGTCTTGAGCCTGAGAAAGGACATAGGCTACTTTTTGCCGCGATAACTGACACCCACGCGAGCGGAGCCGCGGAAAACAGCTACTAATATACATAGATAGAAGATAGATACGAGTTCATTGCACCTCTACAACAACATTAAATTTAACTTACCTAACCGAGCAGGTAATGAAAACGCACATACATCTAGACGAAGTTAAAACATACGAGAATGTGTATTAATAAAAATGTTGGTGGAAACTTTATGAAATAGTAGAGTTACGAAGCTACCATTATTCCATAAATAATGAGATTTTAGAGTACCGCCATTTTGGTACAAGAATCACCTTATAAAAAACAAAAGTCTATCAGGCAGAGTTTTGTTTTCTTTTTCAGTTATGATTTTATGGCTATAACTGACTGGTGTATTTTTAGGTTGTTTTTGTTAAGATCTTGTGAGAAAAATAACGTAACTATAATACTTAAAGCTGTCTAGATATAAGAGTTCTGGTTACTAGGTTCTAGACTCGATGTAGTCTATATATATGTATCAAACAAAGTCGGGTTACTAACACCATTTATAACTCAAGAACTGGTGGGCCGATTTTCATGATCTTTGATTTGTTGGGTTCGTCTCCACCCATAATAGCAGAGTTACTATAAAAAACATCGGAAAAGTCAATAAAAAAACAAGTCTTACTTACGTAGGTACGTAATTCCAACTTACGCGGGTAAAACCGCGGGGCACCGCTAGTGTAACCTATTAATCAGTTTTAAAGGCAACTTTATTAACTTTTCGACAGTGTCGAATAGGTAAGTTAATTGAAAGCAAAGTGCTTTTTGCTTTAAGATGTTTTTTAATTAAATCAGAATTCAATAAAGTGCAGTTACATCGAAATAAGTTTATTAAGGGCTTTATAACAAATACTACTGTAACTGTAGGTATATTCAATTTACTTATAGAACGCCTTATATTGTAAATCTATACCTATACTCCTAATTACTTGAATGCTATGAAAGTTAGCAGAATCTCGTTCAAAATTTCCTTTTTGCGAGTAATAGAAAAAAAAAAGCAGAAGCTTGGCGCCGCAATAGCTATTGCTATAACAGACAAACGGCGGTATGCTCTATTTAAAGCTATTTTAGCTGCACCGATGACTCCCAGCTTATAAATAGCTTAAGTGATCACATGAATGCTTCAGATTGCGTCCGTTATATAAACGCTGCTGTGATTTTGTTTTGTTACTGAATTTAATGAGGATGTAATTATTTTTGTATTTTGGGATAGTCATTTTGTATGAAAAAGAAATTTTAGACTACCTACGTATATTTTTTTAGCTTAAATAACCTATGTTTAATGATTAAGTTGCCTTTGGAGTGACAAACAATGATTCGGAAGATTTAAAACACCTTAATTAAAACGACTGAATTACAACAAAATTATGTTAAAATTACTATATTTAATTTTATAAAGCGTGTTCAAATCGTAAATACAATTCAGAGCGTTTTTTTTTGCATTTTGTAAACTCTCTTCAAATTTAGTTCCACTATTCGATACGAGATGGCGCTGCGCACGCTGTTCCAAACAATTCTTAGTTCGCGGATTACAGTTTTGAACGTTGTTTTAGAAGCTTACTAGTCTTAGTATTACAACAATAAGTCATGTTTAACGATTGTGTTATATTATGAAAAGGATTTACTTGAATATAAGAGCAGGATACATTGTTGGAAATGTAGAAATTTCCTAGAAATTCGAAGATATTCTAGGACGATAGAATAATATAATCCCTTCCTTATTTATCGGTTTAGTTTCTATGAACGCTGGATGTTATCACATTGCTCCAAATACTTCATACCTAAAGCTGAATGATTAGATTTATTTGTAACTATTAGTTTGAATATAAACATTTCCTGTAGACTAAAATGGACTGAATAGAATAGTAATCTAAACTAGAATATTGTTTATGTCTAATAAATGTAAATTGTAATTTATTGGATTTAGGTTTGGATTAAAAAAACATTGGGCTACCGTTGTTGCCCTCACCGGTTGGCGCCACTGGCGCGTCAACTGTCAATACAACGAACTAAGGTATTTGACATTTTCGGACATTACGTGCTACTAGCGTCTTTGGCGGCGAAATTGATATCGGTAGCCGTCATTGGTCTTTCGAACTGAAACCGGAGTAGCTAGTAAAAGGTTTAGAAAACTGATCAATAAGTATTGTTAGGTTTTTCAGTTCAATTACTAAGTGTTTGTAGTTATGTAGTTACCAACTTATGCCTGGTTCCTATCCAAAACGAAGCGGTTCTTCAATATAGGAATCAAATATAAGTATTTTATTCTGTTTGTCAGTTAACTTTAATATGTTTTGTTAATAAATAATTGTGGATATTGAATTCATAAGTATTAGTGTGTTCCACACGCGTTAAAGCTTGTTTTAAGTCATGTGGTACTATCACAAAATTATTTATTGCGAAACATGATGCAAATTAATTAGTTATTGCATAAGCACAAGTGCACTGTGTATTGTTACATTAAGAAAAAAATAAAGAGTCCTGTTTTTAGGGCACCGTATCTAATGGGTACCAACGGGACTCTATTACTACGACTCCGATGTCGGTCTGTCCGTCAATCCGTCTGTTAAAATTTTGAGAGAAACAGAGCGTGTATTTTTTTTGCCTTTATAACAACAAATAATATAAGTTATGATAAATTAAACAGCAAAGGGTGTCTCCATACAAGGGACGTGTTTTAATGAGATTTTTTTTTGGCATTAATCTAGTACTTACGATCTTACGGAACCCTTTATGCGATTCACGATCTCTTGGCCCGGTTTTAATAATTTTAACATCATTTTTCAGCAGAAATAAAATATATATTTAAGTTTTTATCACCTTTATGAGCCTAAACAAAATTTCATCAGTTGAGTAAACCAATATTCATTTTTTAACTGCTCACAACAACAATATTTATTCTCAAAAATCAGAGGAGGTCTTATATAAAGTAATGTTGGTATGTAAAAAAATGGCGGTCACCCGTGATTGGTCCCCCGCGGACCGTGGGAGCGGGCACACGTGCCGACCACCGCGGACCTGCGCCCGCGCAAGTAGTGACACGTTCGCCAATCTGCTCCACATAGGGCTGGTTCCATGGGAAATTGATAGCATATTATAAGATGTTTTTTTTTTTTCGTTTTTTTTAGCCATATGTCTTTAAGGATAAAAGAGTCTGGTACTTAAGCTAAAAACACATCTTTTTTTGTTAAAAATGAGGTTTTGTTAAGGTGGAAGATTCAGGGTAGGCCGCGAAATTCAAATTTTCTTACGTTTTTTGCAATTTGCCGGACATTTACAGGTTTTTTTTTAAATTAGTATATTTTTCAAAAAAATAATTAGCCTGAAACTGACCTGCAAATTAAAAAATTGTAAGAAAAATTGAATTTCGAGATAAAGCAAATTAAAGTTACGGGGTGGGGTCTAATTACATCACCTGCTCCCACAAAACATGCGACAGTTGTCGTGTCGTGTCATTTTTGGGTAATAAAAAAAAGAAAAAATACATGTCTAATATTTTATATTAATATAAATGATGAAAATTATAAAGCATGTCGTCAACTTCTTTATTGTTTCGTTGAGTAACTGCAACAAGGTATTAATATTATTGCAGCTAGTATTTGATTATATAGTACTAGCTGTCCCCCGCGACTTTGTTCGCGTGTTTGAGTTTCAACGGTTTTTCATTTTTGCAGCATTTTTCATTTATGCTCCGCTGCTATTGGTCGTAGCGTGATGTTATATAGCCTATAGCCTTCCTCAATAAACGGACTATCCAATACAAAAAGAATTTTCCAATTCGAACCAGTATTTCCTGAGATTAGCGCGTTCAAACAAACAACCAAAAAAAAAACAAACAAACAAACTCTTCAGCTTTATAATATTAGTATAGATTATTATTGATTATTTTTCCTAAGGCTTACCAGCCCTATAGATAGATACTCTGCGTCCCTGTTAAGGAATAACATGTTTTTGTTTATTGGGTGTGATTGACCCGGTATTGTTCATAACAGCTCTCCGTATTTATTATTTTATAATTAACTGCGATATGAACCTCAAGATTATTAAGACATTCATGTAATTTTAAATTGTTTTTTTAACAATAACGAAATTTATTCTTAAAGTTGTTAAAAGTACCTTAATTTAGGTAATCACTCGATATGCTTTCTTTTTAGTTTATACTATAAATCCATCTAAAACTATCGAGGCTATTTATAGGGAACCCCTTTTGTAGCCCCTTTTGGCTTCGCACGGGTGGAGATTTATTTTTTAAACAATAATAAATATAGCGTATATTACTTAGGAATAATGTTAAATAAGTAGCATTCTAATAGCTAAAGGATTATCTAAATCGGTCCGGTAGTTTTTGTATTTATTCATTTCAAACACACAAAAATACAAATCTTTTCATTACAAATATTAGTTACCAGAATTTCTAGTTAGACAAACCCAATAACTGAAGTACAGTTTCAGAAAAAACCACACATTGTAATAACAAAACACCAGACCTGTACCACATATAAGGAAAAACATTCACAATAGCTAAACTGCTACATATATACAATATACTATATCAGTCTGTTTTTCCGCTAACTCCTCAAAAAACACTTAAAAGATATTGATCCGGGTTTCACAGACTGAAAAAGCGTTAAAACAAGATGGTTTTTGATTTTTTTTAATAGCTGATTACGTCATTGCATGGCAATCATGCGAAGCCAGGACGGGTCGCTAGTATATCACATATACCTATGTGTATTTTCGAATGAGCATGAAGTAGGGCGTCGGAGCGAGCTGGCGCCGCCATGACGCGATCCATGCAAGCATCACTCTAAATTGTAAGGCGAACAAGTTTCGGGAATCAGTTGTTTGTAGGATCTGTGGGATTATTACGGTATAATATTTTAGATTTACTACCTGTATTTCAAATGTATTTGGTTATGAATAGAGAATATTTTGTTAGTACTTGCACAACCAGCAAACATCCTTACCCTGGGATACTGTGTTGCGGAGGTCAATAGGCAGTCGCTCCATGTAAAATACTGGAAGCCGAACTCAACATAGCTTGGGAAAAGGTTAGGGAGAAGACATCATATCATATACTTGCACAGTTGCAAATCGATGCAACAATTTGAGGCGGGTATAAAAAGATAACTAAGTAAAAGTCAAACAATTTCTGGACAGGTTTACGCAGGGTCTTTTGTTTCTTTTGCAAGTAATAAGAAGAATAATAATTATATAATAGACTATTTACTGATTTAACATTTTGAAGCAAATATTACGCTTTTAAGATGTTTTTCAACCACCGAATTATTTTACAATACATGGTCAATTAATTGCGCGACTATTGACAATAAAAAAAAATTGTATAGAAATTGCCAAGAATTGATTTTGAGTTGCCCGTGTAAGCACACCTTAAGAGAATGAAGACAAAAGTCACTTTGCATTTTAAACATTAAAGTTTCTTCAAAAAGTCGTTCCTGTTTTGTTTTTCAGAAACTTCAATACTTAAAAAGAAAAACACAAATTGTTAACTGCTTTGCTTTATACTTTTTAATTTAAAAAGTTCAATTAAATGTTTTGTGTTTTGTCTATCCCCATAACACCAATATACGCTAGACTTTATTTGAACTCGATGCAGTGTTATTATGTCGAGTGCCAATTTAGCACGGCTGAAACTGAACAAAGTTTGGATAACGGGAAATGTAAAGAATATCATAACAAATAGCTTTTGTTTCAAACTGAAATTTTCATTTTACAATCCTGAAAGTTAACGAGAATTCTCTCGGTATATGGTCTGATAGTTAGTTTGTCAAAATATCGTTAAGAAGTTTCAGTCTTGGTAATACAGAAAATTATTTACCACTCTACTATAGAGTGGTAAATAATTTTAATTAAAAGTATGTGAAAAATAATGATCTTTGCTTTTTCAATAACAACATAATTAAAAAACTGAAATGTTCTACTCAAAACAAAGCAAATTACATGAAAATTGACTTAGATTCGTACAGAATTAAATCGAATCTCAAAGCGACATAAAAGTACACAACCCCATAAATCACACAACTACTTAATACATAGTTAAAACATCGATTCGCGAACTCGATCGCAACTCGATTGAACGCGAACTAGAGGTAAACAGGGCGGCTAGCGGTCAAGGTTACCTATTTCAGGCGGGGTCAACGGCCATCCATGGCAAGTATGGCGCCTTACATGTTTTGTCACGCGAACACAGAAACATGTGGCGGCAATGCTTTTGACTTATGAACTAAAATGCTAATTAATGAACACTTTTGGAGTGAGTTTACATGTTCTTTATAATGTATTGCGACTGAGGTGATGTTTAAGTTTAAATTGTTGTGTTGATTGTACAAATTGATCTTGTGTTTTTGTAGGCTTTTTCTAATGTCCAAAATGACACCTATCGTATGTGAGTTTTTTTTTAATCAGAGATAGATTTTGTCAATTTTGTTAATCGCTTTCTTTAAAATATTACCTGTAAGTACGAAAACTGCAAATGGAAATTTTATTTAATTGGGACTTAGAGCTGTTAAAGTTGTATGTTTTTTAAATAGAGATCAGAGGCATCTAATTTGTTCCTTAAGCAGTAATTATGGTCTGAATATATCATGCTCAATACTATAGTAAGCTCAAATATTTTAGTAACCGTTTATTCTTAGGATGCCCAAAATAAACGGACAGCAATACAATGTAGGAATGTTAAATATCTTCCTATATAGACGTTTGTGAGTAGCATGTTGTCTGTAAAACGCGCAATCAGTATGAAGCATTCGTAAAGATTTATAAATAATTCTGTTTTGGATGACAGTTTCGTGCTTATGTCTCGGCCTTAGAGTAATCATAGACAAGCGTAGAGCGTGCGCATCTTGAGTAGGCCCTTATGTCAAGCGTAAGCACATTTATAGCTAATTGTTCTACGCTCTATGTTTTATGCTGTCTATGTTTTAAATAAATATGTTCTACTCTTTTTGCTCGTTTACTGATCTATGTGATTTTCCCTGCGACCACAGACGTTTATGCGAAAATATCGACGTTTCCGATATAATTAGGGTAATAGTCAGATAGTTTAATAAAAAGTGCGCTCTGTTTTGATACAAATTTTACAATTTAACATGTTCATACTAGTGCCAACAGCTCATACTCGATAAGCGCGCTATATTTTACTTATTTAATCCTCTAAGGTCTCGGCCTTATAGAGGACTGAAGGAAAATAGGGGACGCTCCTTAAGTTCAATAAAATCAGACATTTACGACTTGTTTATAGACAGCAAATGCCCCTTGTTTTGTCCACCCCTACGCCAATAATCTAAATACCTTATCAATAGTCAATGTATGGAATCAGAACAAGTTTTTCATCGGGTAATAAAATAGTTGGCGTAGCGTAGCGTGAGTATGTTCAGTATTAATAAAACTCTGGAAATATATGTTTCATGGTTGGACCAAATATGTCCAACATGCAATATAAGAGAACGAAATGAATGAACGAAATCGTTGAACCAGATTATTTTGTTATGGAACAAATTATTATTTTAGTGTACCTATATTATTTTAATTGTAATATAATTGATGTATTATTGTAATTTTATAGTGTTTATTATTTTTTATTGTATTAGCTTTAAAGTTATGTTCCTGAAAGTGTTTTTTTTATATTTTACTGCATTTACGTTAGTGTGTATTGAATAACCTTTTGCTGGTGTAATTATAAGTATTTTGCTTACATTAATGTTTTATAAAAACGATGGTTACGTTTCGGTAGCTTTTTAATTACTCGGACTGTTGGCAAAGGTGCTATATTATTATTATTTATTTATTTAATACTTCATGCACAGTGTACATAGGCGGACTTAATGCCAGAAGGCATTCTCTACCAGTCAACCTTTAGGTGATGCAGAAACAAACGTGGTAGATGCACTGAAAATTATTATGAAAAACATTTTTTATAAGAAGAATACATACACTACAATATATATAAAGCTATTATACAATATATACATATTTAAATACTACATAATATAATACATACATTATTATATATAAATATATATACTAGAAGAGAAACTACCAGTTATAAAGCTTCTAACGTTGTGTCGATTTGGCCAAAGTTTGTCGATAAAAGTGATCCTGGACTTTTGATTTGAACCAATTACGATTTTTAGATACATCCTGAATTTTGAAAAAATTATTATCTTAATTATTTAAACTGAATTAAAGGAATTAAAAAATATATATATGTAGGTTGTTATTCTTTTTCGATTGCTTACAGTAATAAAACTTTATTTTAATTATTGGACTGAAAATGGTCTTTTTTCATACCTATAGAGAAATAATAATTAAAGTCATGATAGTTTGTCAAAAACTTTTCTAGCTATGAGACCTTCCCCCGAATATTGAAACGTAACTCAACTTTAAGACGTTCTTTAATATCTATAAGTCGCTACTTTACACCTTAAAGTGACAGAGACAGCATGAGACTTAACGGCGACTTAAAACTGATTGACATTTCGGTATTCGGCCACTTATCTACTGAATAAAGCTCTGATAACCAATAAAGCTATCAGCTATCATTGTTTATTTCAGCGGTATCTTTTTCAATTTAATATTTGCTAAACAATTTTTCGAAAACTGTCAAAATGACCTCATTATTTACACGTTGACATTACCTAAGCATTGCATGACAGAGTTTCTCTTTACATCAAGATATAATTTCATCTTTAAACATTGCCTTGCCACATGTTAACAAATCATATCTGTAGTGTTCTGTTTTGTGGATACAGAATACAAATGTGCCTATTACAGTATTTTGTAAGAGGTTTTAAAAAATGAGAAACTTTTGGCGTACTTTTTTGTCCTTCAACAATAACCCATTACTTATAATGCTGCCTCGTTGGTCTAGTGGTCGCAAGCGCGACTGCCGTTCACGAGGTCTCGGGTTCGAATCCCGGGTCGAGCCAAAAATAGTTACTGGGTTTTTCGTTTAGAAATACTCAGTACAGCTCAGCTCGGAGTCAGGAAGTTAGTGGGGGTTACTACCCACTGCCTCGGAAAGCACGTAAAGCCATTGGGTCTGCGCCTGATCTCTCTCCGGTCGTGTCGGACTGCCATCGCATGAGTGTGAAGGAATAGAGAGTGCAACTGTGTTCGCGCATACACTCGTGCACTGAAATATCTCCCGCGCAGATGGCTGATCTCTGTTGAGAGAAACCGCTGTTACCGAAATTCGGCTATTAGGACATTATTATTACTTAGATATGTATGACCAAGTATTGTTTAAATTTACAGTAGAAAGAGTACAAAAGCTCCAAAAATAGTTTTTACTGTTTATCACACAGACAATCCGTACTGTTTTCTGAGACACATAAGAGTGGCGTACACACCGGTTTTCAAGGCGTCGCCAGCTCTGAGGTCCCGGGTTCGATTCCCGGCCGGGTCAATGTATAAATCCACTTTTCTACACTGTCTCGGGTCTGGGTGTTTGTGGTACTTGTCTCTGAATTCCATAACATAAGTGCTTTAGCTACTTACTTTGGGTTCAGAGCAATGTATGTGATTGTCCACATTTATTTATTTATTTATTTATTATTTAGAACTAAGTAATGCTGTCCTGCAAGATTAAAATATTTTAAATGTCCTTTTTAAAAATAAAATAACTGCCTTGCATTACGCGATGGGAAATCAGCGGTGTTTACTAACATTATTTGGAGGACAAAATTGCGCTAACTCAAAGTTTCTCTTATCTACACCCTTATACGTACATCTGTCGTTAATACGTGCTATAAATATTTAAAATATTGCGTGTTAATCTCAACTTAAGGGCATGACATCAAATCCTGTATTGCGCAAATTGTTTAGGCGAACTTCACCATTGTTTGTCACGTTCGATCTCTCTATTAGCGAATTAACAGCTGACAGTTGGTAAATGTTATTTGAAATAGGAACGTTCGATTTTGGATTCGAATCGCAAGTATTCGCTTTCATTTAAATTATATTAGCTTAATGTTCGGAACGGATTAAAATTTCGATTATAAATTAAAAAGAAACTGAGACCATAGGTTTGCTAGTGATGTCTTTTTCTGCTCAGCCTTTTCGCAAGCTATGCTGGGTTTTACCGGATATAGCTGAATATTAAATTGCTAGTGTTGTCTATCAAAATTAACAACATTATCGAACCCTTTCATACATTTACTAATCATAAATCTTCACGTCTACTTATGGTTTCACTAGTAACTCTTTGCTAGTAAAACCTTTGGTTTGAGATTTTTCTTATTTCATATAAGTACAAAACTAACTTTATACACAGTTTATTTATTCATAATTTTTTTGTGCCTTAAAAATTCTCAGTTTCCTGTGTCATCAAATCCTACGATCCTTTGATGGATATTAATGATACTCTTATAACTGTCATATCAAAAGATTATGGTATAAAAATAGTTTCTAAAAAAAATCTCCTTCATATTTCATTCATAGCTTTTGTTATTATTAGAATATAACATCTAAATTCGTAGCTGTCAACATTATGTGCACGCGCTTGCGCACAAAAGCGTTAATCTTAACATTTGCGCAGGCGTCACGATCTTAGCTCCCTCTCGTTTGATGCCATTTTATTGATACTTAAATTAATTTTACGTCGAATTTGTGTTCATTGTACATAATATGTATATTTTTATTTTCGTTTGTAATCGTAAATGTTTAGAATTATTTGTTGGTCATTGTACAAATTTTGTTAGTACCTATTGGACGTGGACAAAGCGATTTCATTCAAAACTACTTATATCGGTTTGTTTATTGAAATTGGTGTGAACCACAAATGCTTGTAGCAAGTCTGGGTGTTATTTGAAATTGAATGTTTGTAAAACCCCCCGCGATACAAGGATTGTATATAATCCTACATGAGAAAGTCGTTAAAAAAAATATTTTTTTTTCTAAAAATACTTACTAAGGTTTTATAACTAAAGACACACCTATTTAAAAAACAATTCTGAAATTCCGAAAACTATTTCACACAGTGTAATTGAAAAAAAACTAATCAAGAATCAAAAAGTTTTAATTTATTAATCAGCTCATATAAGTACTCAAATTATGCACCAATATCTTTATAAAATAAATAAGTGAACATTCCACATATACAAGTACTTAAATGTTATTAAAATACTAATGATAATATTAATCATTTTGATACTTAATTAAACATCTTTACTCCTGCTTAATTGAAAAACTTAGATATTCTGTTAATAACATAATATTATTCATATGTTTTATGATAAATACGTTTTCATTTCTAGTTTTATTTTACGTAAATGAGATAGAATGTAATGCTATCATTAGTGTTATCAAATCATGTTTGAATTATAGTGACTAGAGGTATCGAAATTAGGAAATTAGAGATTGAAATAATTATGTAGGTACTCTCTTTGGCCTTTTCATTTTTTATATACATATCTATTATGTAAATGAATCCTGATTTCCCTTGGTCCCTAACTTCCGAACGTCGGCACCAAATCGGATATTTTTAGTAAGGGTTTTTAAAAAAAAATTGGAATTTTTGAAAATCACACACCACAGCTTGTTTTATAATTATAATAATGTAGTTAAATCTCATAAGTATTATTTTTTGCTAATTCATAATTAAATATGGAATTACCTTATACAGATCTAGTATTAGAAATTGAAGTGTGATTGATACGCTCTTAAACTAAGAGTCGAACGTAATACTGTTTATTGTCAAAAACATTTTAAAACTTTTTTTTTTTGTTATTTCTACGCTGCATGTCTAAACGGAAATGATCTATAACGGGTTAGATTGTACAATGCAGCTGAAATAAATAACAAAACCAAACAAGGAGGCAGAAAGAAAAAGTAAAGTTAACTAAGAGTGCGTTTCCATTGAAGCGGAGAAGCGCAGTGAAATGTGGCAAGTGTTTCAATTGAAGCGGACCGGAGCTGTGTTGACCAGATTTGCATAAGTCCTGCCCTGACAAGTCTACTCTACCCGTCGCGCTGCACCATCTCTCATCTCTCTATCCTCCACTCGGCACTACAGCCTGCTCGACTCCGGTCTTTCTAGCTCGAGGCCGCGTGTTCATATATTTTACTAGCTGTCCACCGCGACTTCGTCCGCGTGTTTTACTTTCATGGGTTACGTGTGTTTTGCGCGAAACCCTGATTCTATTTCTAAAATAAAAGTACATATTGAATAATATAACCTCAGCCCATAACCTCAGAAGTAAATAATATTTTATCCGTTTTTGCAACATTTTTCATTGATGCTCCTATTGGTCGTAGCGTGATATTATATAGCCTATATTTATAGCCTTCCTCAATAAACGGACTATCCAATACAAAAATATTTTTTCAATTCGGACCAGTAGTTCCTGAGATTAGCGTCCTAAGTTCAAACAAACAAACAAACAAACAAACTTTTCAGCTTTATAATATTAAGTATAGATTTGAAAGTCCGCTCAGCCCACTTACACAGTTTTCATTGACACGGAGTGTTGATTTTGAGCACTGTGATTGATCCTGTCCACTCCACCCAACTCCCCGTCAGTGGAAACGCATCCTTATACGTCTATGTAAACATCATCAAACCATTGTAATCAAATCAAGCTTCATTACCACGCTAAACTCAAACTAAAGCGGTCTTAATAATTATGTAATCAACTTATCATTACGAAACCCAACTGAATTATAGTTTATTAATTCATTTGTCATCGACTCAGGCGCAGGCGTTTTCAATAACACGAACTTCTCTTTATTTATTAAATGTTTATTTATTAAGCATTACACAAATGCTGGCCAGCGGACCATAAATAATGCTGGCAACACCGACACTGAATACGGTGTCTATGGTATTTATTTATCGTGCATAGACAATTATTAATTGAAGTTTTGTTGCGTAGCTATGGCGCATGCTGCGAGAGCGAATGAGATGTTTTTTTCTTATAATTATGTATTTCTTGATGAATGTATTATGTAGATATATTTAGTCGTAATTTCCGTTGTACTAAACGATTCTGGAACGTTCTATTGAAAGGGTGATTGCTGTTTTAATCATGGGTATGTTATTGTCATGTCGGCCATTAGTTAGACAAAGAAAGAAATCTATATACTAATATATAACGCTGAAGAGTTTGTTTGTTTATTTCTTTGTTTATTTGTTTGTTTGTTTGTTTGAACGCGCTAATCTCAGGAACTACTAGTCCGATTTGAAAAAATATTTCAATGTTGGATAGCCCATTTATTTAGGAAGGCTATAAGCTATATAACATTACGCTGCAACAAAAGGGAGTGGAGCATAAATGAAAAATGTTGCAAAAATGAAAACCCGTTGAAACTAAAACACGCGGACAAAGTCCCGGGGGACAGCTAGTGGCTTATAAAAATCTTAAACCATTCGATCTACCTACTTTTTTATATAATTTATTTTGTATTTAGAATACTTAGCGGAAAAAAACTGACTAGCTACCTACTTCTTTATTCAAACCGTTTTATTCGAAACCATAAACAAAATTTGGTGGAGTCGGGCAAAGAGGTTGGAATACCAATTACTCTAGAGTACACGGTATGCGATGTAGTAAGGAGAGCTCGTGTCGCATCGAGACGCCGCTGTCGATGCTATCTCCAATGCTGGGGATTTCACTAGAGTACTGATGGTGTGGATTGGCAGCCATTTAAAATTATTTTTAGCATTAAAAATGTATTAGAAATATTTAAACTTGTCGATTTTAAAACTAACTTTTTACGCTTACTTAATCAATCTTTTTATATATTTAGATTTAGCCTAGTAAAGTTATTTTCTCCGCTATCCATTACTAATGAAATTTTGGTTTTCAAATCTAATATGTACCTACGTATCTATTTCCAGATTTTTATTTTGTTTAAAATGTAATTGAAAATTTACAAAAACTAATTATTATGACATGTATTTTTACTTCTTATTAATCTATTGAATGTTATAAACAGGTTCATTTATAAATCCTACAAAAAATTCGAAAAAATAAAACATAGAACGCCAATTCGCGGCAACCGCATTCTATTGCCAGCGCGAACGTAGGATTTATTTCGCGAAATTGTTTATAGGGCCCGCATTCAGCGCTATAGCGAAACACTTAACATTATTCAGGACCAACAATAGTGGCCGATACCTCACCGCTCCCATGAACAGTCACGCTTTAGTACTCTTCCTTAGTTAAATCTACATAATGCTACATGCATAATGAAGTGATTATAATACCTGTTAAAACTTACATTACGCGGTTACGCTGCAAATATTGTATTTAATTTAAATGTTCGATTTACGCTCGGTGAATAATGGTTGTAACGTATGTTTTTTTGTTTTATAAGACAAAATTGCAAGCTGTTTTGAAGTGACTATTTATCTGAGTGGCTAGCTGAGAATATGGGTTAATACTATTTACACTTTATGTTCTTAATTTATTTATCTACAAGTTCTAGTTAAAGTCAGAAAAAAAAATGTAAAACATGCATGAATCCTCTTTAAATCTGTTGTGTTCTAAGCACAAAGTATGAAATAATATTACTGGCTGCAGGGATAGTCACACTTTTTTATTTTTAAATCTCAAAAATGTAGGTAGGTAATCATGGTAATTAGTAAACGCGTTCGAATTTCAAAAGAGCGCGCTGTCAGCCTATCACCTTTCCCGTTCGGATACCTTTTCGATACATAAATAGAACACTAATATGAATTAATAGCTGTTCACAGCGTCAGTGAAAAAATAACAGTTTTTGAACGCCCCACATATTTGTTTTTGGAGTGTGAAAAATCGCGTTTTTCGACGGTTTGTGGTCGGTTTTTAAGTAATACGAATGTTTTGGCATTACGCGTGAGTAATTTCCCGTCTCCGTGTAATATGCAGCTGTGGCAACGTGCCACACGTGATTTTATTTAGTGTTGTGATAAGTTCCATAAACATGATTTTTGTGTTCCTGAGGACAAATTCTGCATTACAATAATTATGTAAGTATATAATCCAAAACCTTGATTTTAGACACACTTTTAAACGTCATTATCGTAAATAGTGATTTGCTTCACCATGTGTATTTGTACTAAGAAATTCGTATACTCGTTTTATCAAAAAAAAGTGTGTGCGTGTAACCTTTACGCGCGATTGAAGTAAAACTTTATAACCTTGTTATTGAATATTATAAAATGTCGCAATTGTCAGAAAATTTATTTTTAATTTACTTATTTTAAAAGTAATAAATAAACAAGTATATTTAGAGATTTTCAAAAAATTTTGCAATTTAAAATAATGTTTTTAAAACTGTTGAATTTTTCATTCACTTTGCTATTCACAATTGATCCGTTTGACAATTTGAAAATAAATAATCCTAATTGATTATGATATTTGCCACTAGCTGGCGTATAAGTCAAGAAGCGTGTAGTATATGACATATACTTACAACCAATCAGAATTATTATTTTTAAATGGCGGAAGCGTTACTTCCGTCAGATATGACATATACTTACAACCAATCAGAATTATTATTTTTAAATGGCGGAAGCGTTACTTCCGTCAGAAAAAAAATCTGAGTTACTCCCTAGTCGCGCCTAAAGAAGTTTTACTTCAAAAATAAACTTAATTTACATAACACATAACATCATCAATCATACTTTATAACGCTTCCATAAACCATCATAAAAGTCTAGAGCGCATCTTCGGCCGCCATCTTGCGCATAGACAACCCCATTGTTCAATTTGAACTTTTGCCTCCATAACTGTGTCACAGTCACCCGTCACAATGTGAAAGCGATTGGCTACAGTCTGCATCCTATTATATCCCATATTTTTGCGAGTCTTACGTAATTGCTTCCTGAGTTCTTGACATAATAAATACGATGTGTGAACTGTTTATTGCTCGTAAATACAGTTTAGTCGGTGAATGGTAGATTTAGGAGTTGTGTTGTAAATAAGATTTACGTGTGGCTGCCCTAATTATGTCTGTATTAAACACACACATTTTAAATTTAGAACCTAATTAGGTTGAAAGAAATGAAAATATAGCTTTATTTTTAAATACTGGTTTGAATTTAAAAAGGTAGAAATATAAAATAAAAAAGGTTTTATTCTTAATAAAGACCTCTAAAAAAATTATAATACATGTTTATTTTCTTTATTCCTTTGCTCTTAATAGCTAATATATTATAGCTAATTATGTACAATATTTTTTGCGTCAGGTTTAAATTCTATCTAGTTTTTCTTCTAAATGCACTAAAAAACCTAACTCGAAGACACTCAATCACCCATATACTGCCATGTTTTTGCTCAGTCCCCTTACCACCGAATCACTCCACATCTCATGGTGTTGACGTCTAACACATGTCGAGCCTATCTGATTGATGCCACACCTAATTATCTTTGAAATTTTACAACCATACCCACAAACTTATAGTTACTTTAGTAACACGTCCATCGCCATTCAAAAACCAACTCTACTCAAACAAGTTAAGGTTGATACTCCAATGGTAATGTTTGTTGGACAGTTGCAAGATTAAGTTAGTGATGTTAACTGCTGTTAAGGGATGAAAAGATTTATGGCAACTTCCGCTTGCCTGAAAATGGTTGTACTGAGAATCGTGGTTTAATTTGACCTTAAACCTTGTATAAATTTGGCATACAAAGGATTCTAAATAATGAGACATGTTGACTCCTATTTTTAACCGACCACAAATTGAGGAGGTTCTCAATTTGACGGTAATTTTTTTGTATTTTTGTTACGTGTTATCTTCGGCAATTGTAGACAGATTTCCAAAAATCTTTTAGTCATCGATATGTTCCCATAAAAAATACATTGAAGACGATTCCTTTTTATATTTATCTGTAATTAATTATTGTTTTTTTTTATTTTGTGACCGAAATTTCTTTTTGTTTGTGTTTATTTAGTACGATATTACGGAACCCTTCGTTTGCGAGTCCGACTTGCGCTTGACTGGTTTTATGTTGAAATATTCGTTTTCATATTGTTTCTTAGAAGAGGAATAAGTAGTATGAAATAATACTTACCTCTTTAGTTTTTAAAAACAACAAGCAAATCCGCGTAAACAATTAGTTTACAAATACAGTATTTAATTCGCTTTTGATTAATAGTACAACATACCTAAGATGCCTTCTAAAGGTATTTAACTTGCACAGTCTAGTTATTCTGTAGTATGTATTCACAAATTCTAGGCTAACTCACATATATGGTGTAAATAGCGAATTGTGAAAATTGTGACCTTTTAACTGAATTGAAGGTTAAGGGGATTTAATTTCTATTTGGACTAACCCTTAAATAACTTCGATTAGCGTATGTATTAGGGCTTTCTGTGCAGAGTTGCATTTGATTCCGGTTCATTATAATGAAAATTGCCTTTACTGTGTATCTGGGAAAAAGCAATAGTGCACTAAAATGTGCATGCGGGTAGGATAAATGTATATTTATTTAGTAACCCAAACTAGGTAAGTATATGTTTTGATTTTAGGTTTTTTTTTTAAAGGGACTAGCCAACCACACATGCCCATCATTGCAACTCCTGTAAGCCAGGATCTACAATGATAACCAATGAATACCACCGAAACAGTTAAGTTCGGTGTGTCCCAGGGAAACTACTGACTGTCTTGGAACCCGCAACGAAATTAAGCAGAAGTAGTAAATAGAAGGAGTAGGAAAAATAGTTTCCACTTCATGAGATTTCAGGATTTAGTAATTGTCATATTTCACATCAGAATCAAATCATTTTCGGCGTAATCGTTGAAATTAAACACTATTTGTTTCACAGGTATAGCTGTATTTCACGAATAATAAAGTAAATAATACCAGCCTATAAGTGTTCCACTGCTGGGTACACGCCTCTTCTCATATAGAGAAGGAATGAGCATTGATCACCACACTTGCTTAATGCGGGTTGGCGACTATACAAAA
Source organism: Diachrysia chrysitis (assembly GCA_932294365.1). Classification (NCBI taxonomy): domain Eukaryota; kingdom Metazoa; phylum Arthropoda; class Insecta; order Lepidoptera; family Noctuidae; genus Diachrysia; species Diachrysia chrysitis. The sequence goes on along the minus strand of OW028662.1, from coordinate 7,880,189 downwards.
ATTCCTATTTTTAGAAACCAGGTTTCCTCACGTAGTTTTCTTTCACCGATTGACTATGATCGATATGATATTATAATAATTATGAAAGTACAGTATTAAGTACAGTATTTGAAAAAGTTTTATTAGTACTTGCCTGTGATGGGTTCGAGCTTGCAGCCTTATGCACACAAATCAAATATGCCACGCAAGTATTTTTATACTTTTTTAAAAATCTATCTAAAGTTTAGGTACTACCTAAGTACCTTCTTATTACAAAAACTTAAAAGGTGCCGAACTACACGTTAAAGCAACTTCAAAACCGTCGGCAAATATAAAGGTCCAAACACTGGCTTACAATTATAATAACACGCAATTAATAATAAATATGAACAATAGTACGTAAATATGTGTTCGATCACGCGCTCACGATGTAAGGGCACGAACACACTCGTCGTGTGCGCGTGTCGCGTGCCTTAACTCGCCGTGACTAGGGTAGGTATAAACTTATCAAAATGTAAATGGCCTGTTTCATTTAAATAAAAAGTGTATTGGTTTTTGGTGGTTCACGTCTCAGGTTCACGTGGTTGGTTTACATGACGGTTTGGGTAGCTTATTCTTCGCTTGTTTTTCAGGCATATTTTTTTTTGAGTTGTCGATATAGACTTCATATATGCTTGAGGATTATCGAATGACGGAACAGGTAGTAAAGGAAAAATCTACTTCATAAGTGTATTTGTTATTTGGCTGCTGAATCCTTTGAGCAAAAGGCAGTTTTTAGCGATATTAGGTACCTACTACATACATATTTGAATTGTAATTTGTGACATCACAATTTTATATGGAATAAAAAATGTCCATCCTAACATTATATTTGTATGGCCAAACACCGTGTAAAAAAAAGTTAGTATTTTTAGTAAACTTAATCCTATTAATGTAAAGTTTATCCTTTTATTATAATAGAAATCTCATATTTTCCGAAACAGCTTTTGAACACTATAAACAACCGATCTGAAAAATATACGTAAAAAATAAACCCATAATCTTTAGACCAAAACTTGAAGGGACATCTACAACAACCACAATACAATTAATTCCATTTTTATAATGTTACGATAAACCTCAGAATAACTTAACAAATAAAATAATCTTCATCAAAAATGCATAACGTTGCGTTTCCATGTAAGTTGCGCACGCGCATCGCCCACATGTGTCGTCGCACGCGCCTGTAAGACCACACTCGCATGTTAATCACTTATTTGTTAATCACTAGATCACATTTGATTGAGTTGTTTAAACAATTATAAGCTTTTTAATGCAATATTTCAACTATATCTTGTGATGTTTATAATTACAACAGATCAATTAATTAAATAGACGGGGCATAGTTTGTGATTCTTTTTAGCAGAAATTTACATCGCCATCGGTTGCCATTTTGAATTTCGTCTTCCTTCTTAGTTTTAAGAGTGAAGGTACATAGAGTAAACATATACAAGCATAGAGCGTGCGTATCGCTAGTAGCCCCTTATGTCGAGCGTGAGCACATTTTTAGCTAAGTTTAATGCGCTCGTTTACTGATTTAAGTGATTTTCCGTGCGATGACAGACGTTTTAGCAAAAATATCAACGGTTCCGATATTATTAGGTTTTGAAATAGTTTTAATAAAACGGTGCGCTCCGTTTTGACACAAATTTTACGATTTTACTTGTTCATACTATATGCCAATAGATCATACTCGATATGCGCGCTCTAATAGTTTACTTATTTATTGGTCTATGGTAGGTATACTCTCTCTGTCTAATTCTTAATAGGTCTGTGATTGTGACATGTTTCGAAACTAAAATATAGATCTTGATCTCTTAATAAGCGTGTGTATCGATGAATTAAAACAGTTTTAAGAGTAAATGAATTTTAATATGGTGATTAAGAGAGTTTACATGGTTTTTGGGCAGTACTCGTAATATATTGAAACCGTTTAACGTTATTCGACCTTCGTTCATTTGATTTGCATATTCAGTTAAGATATAACAGTTAATAGTTGTCGTAATTTGTTGTAAAATAAATCACTGTTGACCAGTAATGGACTGAAAAGTACGTCATCACCTATTTTTAGTGTTTATCACTTCATATTGTATATCTAATCTATGTTGTGTTGTATTTCACTTAATTGAATTAATGTCAGAATTGTTTGCAAACCAATAAAACAAAACAAATAAAAACTTTATAAACCAAAATGACAACAGGAAATGTAATTCAAAATGAAGCAAACACAAAAATCTTCAAAATGAATATTGCGATGTAAGCTGTCCTGCAACTAACCGAATGCAATTACAAACATATTGATTTCTGTAATTTTTGTCATAAATGATGTCTTAATAGTGATAAATGTTTTCGTGAAAAATGGTACAGAATTTTACTTAAGGCTGAAAAAGAAATTGCCTAAGTATGTACGATTTTAAATTAATCTGTCTAATTTCGTCTGACTTCTATGAAAAACGTTGATCAAACGAGTCTTTGTTAAAAGTCCAAATTTGACTGAATCTTTAAGCTCCACTAGTTTCCCCCCTCCCGCTTCCCTAGATTTAGATATAGAGCTTGCTCGAGCCAGCCAAAAAAGCGATAAAAATATTCCTCTAAATAATAAAAACTTACATCCAACCCTCCTTTGCTGTTATTGCCTTATTAAGATTGTTAGCAATGCACTAAGTCGAGGTCCAACCCCACAGGGGGTGCCCTTAGTAAACTTTGCTAACGTAGTTAGATTTTCTATTGCTCTGGCTGGAGGCTCTTATATTTTTCCAAAAAGTTCGCTGTAGCAGTCAAAGTCTGCCCTCAGTCTTTCTGCGGTAGACATATTTAAAAAAGTTCGAGGAGTTGGTAACTATATCTATGCACCAAAAGAAGAAAGTTCCCTATACTAATTAAAAATCTAAATATTATGAAATACAAATCACAAAATCATACATTACGTTTTTATTAGCCTCATTACTATGAATTATCATATAAAGATGCATCAATACTTTCTTACATAACGGACCGACGACTTTTATTACAACTTAAGTAATATTATCTATGTATATGTATTAAAACTCATTTATTTATTCATGGTTTTTCTTATATGATATATTGTGATGTGGCTGTAAATGCTCGCTCGTGTATTTTCGGGTCATTTGAAGTCCTTGCCCTTAAGGTTGTTGACTAAAGAAAGCTGAACTTTGTAGTATGTTGCGTTAGCGATGCGATGATATATTTTTGAAACTTGTTTATTTACAAAAAAAAAATTGGACATACACGAACCATATTTAAGTTTCAATTAGGTTTTCAATTTTTTTGCATATTTTTCAAATCGCACTTATGGCTTTTAGCACTCGAGAAATCTTTCTGCGGTCTCCAGTGTTGAGATACCTACGATTTGCAATTTTATTAATGTAATTTAAATATTTACAAACTTAAAAATATATACACTTATAACAAAACTAAACTCTTAACTTATAAAAAAAAACCTTAAAAAATGGCGTCAAAAATTCATCCACAACGCTGTCGACTAGAAGTGTACCCAAAAGACTGACGGCATTAACATAGGTATTTTTTTTACCTTGTACTAGTCATCGGAATAGTACTTTTCCTGTAATTTTTTCGTGTATTACATACTTAATATATATATATATTTAAATAAAGAGTTTTTATCATGAGCTGTCCATCTTTTCTCCTATCGTTTCTAATCAAGTTCAAGTTTTAATCTACATCAAATAACACTGCTTGCAGTGTAGCCTTACCCTTATAATCACGGGTCAGTAACGAGCCAGCCCATTAGACGTTGTGTAGCGCCCTAATGTTCCTACTCGACGAGTAATCGGGTTTATAGCACCTTCGACGTGAACTATATGGGAACCGAACAAAATCATGCTCTTTGATTTTCAAAATTATAGTTTTAGAATTATTGATGTGTATTGATTAAGTAGTAACGATGTGATGACGATGGCGAAAGTATTTCTGTTTTGTAATGAGTTCTTTTTTGTACAAATTTTTAATAAAACATTTTTTTTTATTCTTTAGTGTTTTAGGGGGTTTTATCCATATGAATACGTCGACCACATCGACCTCAGATAAACGAAATATATAAATATGTAAAACTTTAGGGAACTAGGGTGTATTCTAGTATTAAAATTATTATTTGTATGTGATTTGATACCGAATTACAAATTTGCGACTTCGTTTGATGTCGTTCGTCCCTCTTAGGTTCCTACTCATTTTAAAGAACCTACTATTTTCTACTTTACGTGATAAACGTAAAACGTAAGTGTTAATAATATAATAACAAAACATCGATCCAGCACAGATGGGTTAAATATTATTATTATTATATTATTAATTGGAAAAAAAAGTATGCTACAATACAGTTTACATCATAAGTGTTTTCGTATTGTGCACAAAATTTACATTACAAATTGATAATAAATACAAACACACAATAAGAACTCATGGCTGTTCCATCAATCAATGTATACAACCAGTTTCCTGAACACCAAAACTACAATAAGATACGAATAACACGAAAATGTGCGTTTGCGCAGATTTGTTGCGCACGCGTGGTGCGTCAGTTGCGCTTGACGCACCTTTTTGATGCACCTTTTGAGTTAAGAATGATATGCACCGTTGCACAAAAGTGTTAGAACAATTTGTGTGTCATTTGGTTTGTGAATGCTCTTTTGAATGTGCGAAGTTCAAAATGACGAATGTGTTCTTGAAAAAGAGATAGTGAGTTGAATTGTTTTCTTGGTTTTGTTAATTTTAACTAATGAATGATACGTTAGTTTTTAAGTTTTTTATTGTTTTAAACTGAAACTGATACTTATTATGTTTATAAAAGTTTGAGTTTTTAGGGGGTTTTTGTTCCTAAAAATACTTGAAAAAGCAGTGCAAAGCTTAGTTAAAATCGTACAAAATCTAAATACATTACAATTCCTTATCGAACATAATATTTAACTTACAATTTATTTACAATGTGCACAATAATTCTCCAATAATTATCTCTTCCTGGCTAACATTCGTTGTATTGTAGTCGCAATCGGAAACAGCATATGTCGGCTATCGGCTAGATAAAGGGTTGTCTAACACCTTCTAGTTCCGTCCTATTGTGAGACGATTTGTGGAAAAAACGATGCCGCCCGCTGCCGGGCCGTTGGGCCGTGGTCAGGGGACGGATTTGGGAATATTAATAGAAATAAAAATATTAAAAGAAGGAAATTAAAAGTAAAACTTTCCACTCACACATAGAAAGTAGAGAGTCCAATTTATTTATTAGATTGTCTGTTCAGTCGTTGGTCAAATTGAAATAATTAGTTTGCATTATGCATGTAGGTACTGTATTATTTAGGTACCTACTTCCTTTATTATATGCACCATTTAATAAACATAGTATACTTGACTAAGTGCGCAAATGAATTATTTCTAAAAAACATAATATTCACTATTCAGATACTTGTTAATACAATTTTATAGAAATAGGTAAATGCTTTCAATACTTTAAATGTAATTTTTCCATTTCAAATTTAATTCCATTTGCTATTTTAATTAAAAGGTATTTAATTTAGCAAAGCCTTTTCTTCCTGGCCTATTCGTTATTAGGTATATATTAGAAAAAAAACCTTATTTACATTTCATTTCTTTAATTGATTTTATGTGTGAAATTATACATTAAAAGTCTACCCTAAATCCGCCCCTGACAGAGTAAGGTAGTGTGGCCTGCTCAAGCGCATTCGTTATTATTTTATTAGCCGCACGTCACGGCGGCGCAGGCGCATGGCAATACGCAGCGGCGCGTGCGCACGTGCCCACGACATTGCGTATTAATGGCGTCAGAACACCTTACCTTGGTTTTGGGAATCGGAATACAATATCTATGGAATTGAGTGCGGTTGAAATATGGTAAAAGTGGTACCTACTGAGAACAAAAGTTAGTTTTTGCAGCTTTTTGTGTCTGTCTGTTGCTAAATGGATTGGGTTAAAGATTACCGGGAAATATTAGGCCATAATCTTCAATGAAATTTTTATGAAGTGAGGTGGGGCGTGAAGGATAATTAAAAAGAAAATACAGGCTCAGTTTAGATTTAATTAGCGGACGATTCTTACTGTATTAGTACAAATGCATTATTATTTACGCAAAAGAAATAATTGACAAAACATTTACTGAAATATTGTCTAAGTCAAAAGTGTAATTAATCAAACAACTCTAGGTATAAAAAGTTATTTTGATTTAAGGATTTTTACACACCCTTTTATTGTAATCATAATTTACAAACTCTTAAATAATGTATGTACATACATATCTTTAAAAAGAATAAATTAAGGGATAGTTTTAGAAGGCATCCAAATATTTACCATATGTTTGATAAAAAACTGAGGTGTGTCAAAATGACTGGCTACTGGACAGCTGTCCGTTAAGACGTTACAAGTGACAAAAAGAAAAGATTTCGATCAACCTGTTGGACGCGGTTGGAGGTTATTCAATAAGGAACCACCAAAAAAAAAATTTTTTTTAAAGAAGTTTCACAAGGCATATCAGTGGAAAGAATGTAGGTATGTCCAAAGGACATACCCAGTAGTGGGATTGGAGGGGCGAAGTTTCGTCACAGAAATTTTGTTGGAAAATGTTTTTTTTTTTTTTTTTTTAATGTTATCAGCAATGTGGATGGAATTCACATTACTAGCAATCTTGTTAACCCCTCCAACTAAGCTAAAATGCTTGTATCTGAAGTGGGTTCACGTCAATAGTGCAATGGGTGGGGATCGAACCTGCGACAATAGCCATTAGGCTATTGCCGTTTAGGAATTTATTAATAAACCACAACTTATGATAATAATACTCGCACTTATTATGATAATAATACTTATGATAATATATATCTTGGGATTGGGACAACTCACACACGGCCGTCTGATCCCAAACTTAGCCGAGCCTGTTTTATGGCAACCAGACAACTGTTAAACTTACTTATATACTTCTAAATACATTAATAAATTATAGATAAATCACACCCAGACAAACCGCAAATGATCATACTCATCACACAAAGATTTGTCCTGGGTGGAAATCGAAACCATGACCTTCGGTTTAGCAGTCAGGGTCACTAACCACTAGACCAACCAGCCAGGCAATATAAGTAGGTATTAGTTTCGTAAGCCTCAGTATAAACATTTCATTTATGCTTGTTAAATGTTAAACCTCTTTAATATTAAAAAAGAAACATTTTGACATTTATTTTTTGTGCATAGTTCGTTTAAAGCAAATTTTATGAGAAAACCTTGTTAACAATCGCGAACTTTAAAATACGTACTTAAATTAAAGTGTCTGAAACAAAAAATGATGTGTAAGCAAGGATTTATTTGAAAGGTAATCAAAACATCGTTAAACTACAGCAATTTGCAGTCATTAAAAGTTTATGCTCTATAAAAAGTTAAATAACACATCTATTAAGTAAAACAAATCAGCGAAGCAGCACATTTAGAAAATATTATAATTATTGTAAAATACGCTATTACTTTAAAATATTCTATTGTTGATGCAGCCCATGGAAAATATACATGCTAAATACCGCACACATAGCCGTTAGTGGCTACTAAACTTAACTCTCTAATGCGAGAGTTGGCTTACTTAAATCGACAATAAGGAATCCCTTAAGCAGCCATTAACTTCTCTGAGTGCTGCAGTAAAGTTATTGTATTATATGCTTATTTGAAAGGCGTGATTTCGATTTTTTTTAACATTATTTAATAGTGATCATACGTCGTGAACACAAAAAACATGCTGTGGATATTGAAAAAAAAAATATGTAAGTACACAGTATTTTTCATTTTTCAATACGAAAAAAAATATGCTTTTGCAAAATATATATATTACTAGCTGTTCCCCGCGACTTCGTCCCCTGTTTTAGTATAAACAGTTTTTCATTTTTGCAACATTTTTCATTTATGCTCCGCTCTTTTTGGTCGCAGCGTAATGTTATATAGCTTATAGCCTTCCTCAATAAATGGGCTATCCAACACTTAAAGAATTTTTCAAATTGGACCAGTAGTTCCTGAGATTAGCGCGTTCAAACAAACAAACAAACAAACTCTTCAAATTTATATATTAATAGATAAAAAAAAAATATAGAGTTAAGGCTTCATTCCGCATAATGCGGTCCTAACTCCGAAATTGTTGAAGGGTGAGTGTAATTTGGCGACTACCCCTTTCTTGCACCCGTCTTTTACAACATAACGAGGGAATAAACAATTTGTCGTAAAAAATGGCCGTTGGTTATGGTCAGATAACTTTATGATTTTTATTACAAATTTTTTAAAGGGTTGTAACGATTTTCTTGAAATTTAAGTCTAGGTTATTAATTTATTGTAGCTTAAATTTTTTATATTTATTAGCACATTAATTTATTCTTCTTTTGTATTAGGTTACACTGTACAAATATATAACATTTAAATATACCTACGGTATTTTATTTGTTAAATATTTTGGAAAATTTTCATAATTAAGCTTTTTTGCATTTATAAAAATGTATATTTATAGGTCCAAAATATATATTAATAATAGTTTATTAATATATTTCTTGGACGTGAAAGCGTGTATTATTATCACAAGTTGTGGTCAACTTATGATAATAATATGTACACAATTTAAACTTTATTATTATTGTATTTGAAGTCAAGAATGAGTGAAAGCAAAAACAACTCTTATTGACCTATAAACTTGTAAGCAATCAATAAAGAGGGGTGCATTAATCAACATCAATGTCCAATCAAAATTTATTGAATGTACCCCTTTCTTGCTAGGTGTAGTTTTAAATTGTTACTTATTCGAATAAACTTCGTAAGATCTAAAATCTTTGGCTAATTGACTTCATTATGATTACAAAGCTCATTTCATCCACTATTTACCGGTCCAACAAAAATTTGAGCATTTGAAAGCCCAATTACAGGGTACTAGCTGTTGCCCGCGGCTCCACCCGCGTGGGTGTCGGTTATCCCGGCGAAAAGTAGCTTATGTCTTTTCTTAGGATCCAAGCTTACCCCATATCAAGTTGCATCCAAATCGGTTTAGTAATCGGTAAATTAATTAATATCGGAAGTTTACACCATAACCATCTCATTCATGATACCCTGAAAATTTATGAAACGCATTGTAAACGCGTGCATTTACTTCGAAAATCAAGCGTGCGCCTCTAGCGTTCACCTGGACGCATCGCGTGCAGGTGCGTCATACTGTCCATGCATGCGATTTACGCATGCAATTGTAACTGGTATACTTGCTGTGATATAAACTTGTTGAATTGATAACGTTGAGTTTATTTGAATGTTGTGACCTGGTTTAAATTAGTAAAAAAAATATTCCCTAATTGATTTAGACATCTGGAACTGGATATACTATATACAACACGATTCATAATAAAAATATAAAGTTATTATTTAAATATAATAAATAATATTTTATAATATTACAATTTTAAAATATAAAATTTCTGTTTGATAAATGCCCAAAAGACATACACCTTCTTGTCATTCTTAATATCTTTTGTTAAACTTGTTTCATTAGTTTTGCAATAAAAATATTTTCAGATACTTACAAGAAAAGGATAGCAGTATGTATATTGTCTCTAAGACAAGTCGTTTATAATGTTACACTAAGTAAGCACATATTGATAATATTTACGTAATCCATCAAAATAGTCTAATATTATTAGAATGTCTAGACGTTAGACAAAGGATTCTTGTTGTCTATTCAATAATCCACCCACTACAAATCTATTTCGATTTAACTACGTAATTGTCTGATTATGACATTAATATCAAAATAACTTAATAGTATCGTTAGCTGTACAAACAATTTTAATGAATAAATTGTTATGCAAATAAAGCCCTTACTTACATAATAATAATAATATATAATTCACTAAGATTTTTTTTGATGACTATTCTAAATATATCTTTTGAAGTTATTAATTTATTGTGTAGTGTGAATATTATAGCGCCCGAAGTTTTCTTAGTGTGTTACGTTCTGCAAAATTTCAGCGAAATCTATTAAATGTAGTTTATTTGTTTAAAGCCTAATTCATAATTTTCTTCTTTAATATAAAATTTCATCCATAAAAAGTTTTAAATGTAAAAATACTTTTTATTTCTCTCATAGCAGGAAAAAGATTCCGCTACTCGTCGCTAGATGGCGCTACACGTCATCACATATCAATGTATAGTCACATTTCACAGAATACAGCTGTTTATGTTACTGTATTTTCATACTTGTGTTAAGTTATATTTTGAGTCTAATTGAATTTGAATTAGTGAAAATAAATGCCTACTATATCTAAACGAAAGGGAATAATTATGATATATAGGTATATATTATGATATTTTTATTTGGAAATGTCTTTGGCTTCTTAGAAATTCAACATCCTAGATCCTTCTCATCCTATTATAGGTATAATTTTATGCTTTGTGTGTACTATATGAGTCTAAATAAAAAACTGTTTGACGTCACATTGTCTGGCACATTTTAACTCCTTTTGTTGTACACGAAAAAAGGTAAATTAATCTCGACAACCATGTAACAAAATTCTCTATTGTTAAATAATAATGAAAACCTTTTTACACGTACGTGCAGTGTTGTATTTCACGTTTTAAAAATAATTTACTTAAGGACATATACTTTTATTTATAAATAGCCAGAAATCTTTTTATAAGAACATATAATTATGTAAATATTATAGCAATGCATTATTTTTTATTTAATGACTTAGCTTTCATTATCGTATACAAATAGGTCTTTATAATATACTAGCTGTCCCCCGCGACTTTGTTCGCGTGTTTTAGTTTCAACGGTTCTTCATTTTTGCAACATTTTTCATTTATGCTCCGCTCCTATTGGTCGTAGCGTGATGTTATAGCCTATAGCCTTCCTCAATAAACGGACTATCCAATACAAAAAGAATTTTTCAATTCGAACCAGTAGTTCCTGAGATTAGCGCGTTCAAACAAACAAATAAACAAACAAACAAACAAACTCTTCAGCTTTATAATATTAGTATAGATTTATTTTACCGACACGATATTTAGATACAAATAGATATGTAAGTAGTTCGTTCTTATAAAAATAAATAATTAAAATAATGATTATGTATTTTAGTTTCCTAAATTCGGTTGTTACTTAAATGAGTATTATTCTTATAAGCTAGGTATAATTGGATTGAAGGATTTAAGAAGTAACTAATGAGGTATGATCTCACCTATTGTCCTTAGGAAAATATATCAAAAGGTCAAGGTTTAAGAATAAAGTACGCTGGTACTAAGTGGGCACTAAAAAATAACATCGTTTTTTTTTTGTAATTTATTCGTTTGTAACTTATCGTACATCTAATCAGTTTTATATAAAGCTATTATACTATTTGTATTGATTTTCTACGCAACGAGCTAAATATAGCAGCTGGGTTTTAACATTGTTAGGAGAATTAAAGAAAATGGGAAAATAACACGGGTAAGTATTGTGGATAAAATAATTTTGACTGTCCTGTTGGTCTAGTGGTTAGTGATCCTGACTGATAACCGGAGATCGTGGGTGCGATTCCTATCCAGGACAAATCTTTCTGTGATGAGCATGATCATTTGTTTGGTGGCTGGGCGTGATTTATGTATAAGTCTGTATGTTGTTCTTGTTTTTTTTGTTGGTTTTTATCTTTCAGTTTTAATATTGTACCCACTTCAACGCAGTTTTCTTTTTTACCGAAAGGTTGACGGCCTAAAAGTGTCTAGTGGCATTAAGTCCACCTTGTGTACCATTTTGTACATAAAGTTTTAAGTAAATAAATAAATAAATGTAAGTATGTTTATCAGTTGTTTGATTGCCATAATACAGGCTCTGTTTAGTTAGAGATCCGATGGCCGTGTGTGCGTTTGTCGCAAGATATTGTTATTAATAAAACGATTAATAACATCAGTTTGACAACGCCGCGTCATGAACTCATGATTAAAGATACAGCCCCCCTAGACAAGTGGCATTACGACAAGCGTTAACGATTATAAAAATCGCTTAAATGACAGTAAATGTATGGGAATGACAGTTTGTTTCGATAAGTCACGTGACTTGGACTTGTCACTTGCATACATTTGAACGATTCTTGTCTAGGGGGGCAGGTTCGCTCGTAAGAAAAGCCGTTTAAATGTGTACATATTGTATTATTAAACTGATTGAAGGTACTTTTATTTGAGGTCGGGTTCTAAAAAACATACTGGAGACATCAGTACCAATAATCCATACTATTACATACAAATATTATAAAAGCGAAAGTAACTAGTAGTAGTATTAAGTGTAAATAAATACAACTTACTACCTAATTTAGAAGATATAGTTCACAATTCCTCTGCCTACCTTCTGAGAATTTAGGTGTGATAAACATAATTTTCAAAACATGATCTAAAGTCATATCACAATCCAAACTTTCTTTCTTTTCGATAACATAACTATACAGAAATAAAACCTTATCACACACCCAGGTATTTGTAATTAAACAAACTACCGGAAGTGATAACACACAGGATGCAACGCCCCCTATCTGTAGACGATGTAAACTTAGGGTGCCAAGAAATATTAAAAAAAAAACAATTTTTTGAATCATGATTACAATCTGCTGTAGCCTTTAATTAAGGTCTGCAATTTTATGATGTCTAATTGAGTATTAAAAACAAATCTTGTGTGTTGGAATACGATATTCTCATGCTTTTTAGTTATAGTATAATATTTATTAATATATTCAATGTTTTGTTTTATGCAGAATTTATAATAACGAAATGTTATCGATTGTTATTAAATCTGACAATGTGACAATGTTTCAAGTGGAACACTTCATGCCTATACTTAGATACGATTGATTTAAATCTTTTGTCTCTTTTATTTACTACACATAAATGAGACAGAGTAAAAATAGAGTTGAAGATGTTATATGAACAAAAATATTGGCGATAAACATTATTTTCCTTCTTCGTATTTGTAATAGTATTGTCCCCTTAGGAAAAAGAGATGGCACTATCTGGCTGTATATCTCCGTCTCTCTTTATAACACAGACAATTTCAAAACTTACGACTTCTAGAACACACTGGTCTCCGGCTAAGTCTATAATCAATCGCCTTACCTGTCAAAATAAAGCCTAACCATAATCTGCGTCTTAATGCCCCCATACATGTATAGTGTCACGAAATTCCCAAGTAAATAATAATTGTCAAAATATTCGTCGGTAGCCTATCTGCAAATAGTACATGTTTGTATAATGATACCGATATCTTTTGACGATATCAAAGAATATCGGATGACCGCTAACCTGTAGAATTTGGGTATCTTTGAAGAGAATCATTGTGAGTCGAAACGTTTTGCGATCCTAATATCATTTTGAAAATGTTTTGGATTGATTGTTGCATGTTATTTTAAAGCTTTTATACTTCCGTGTCATTATCTTTTTAGTTTTATATTACTTGGGTTTTGGGAAGGTTATATTATGTAAGCATATCGAACTCATTTTGGGAACTCTTACTAAGAAATGCTTTACCTAAAACAAAGATAATGATTTTGCCAATATCATAATAAAGCCAATAGTCTTCCAAAAAGCTTGCTATTAAGAACGATTATTGAGTTACTTCTTCTTCCGCCTAGGCTTTTTCTAAGCTATGTTGGGGTCGGCTTTCAGTCTTACCGGATTCAGCTGAAAAAAATATTCTACATGGAGCGACTGCCTATCTGACCCATTTTACTGGGTAACACAGTGTCCTAAAAGTAAGACTAAGAGCCCCACGATATTTAAGTTGATACTACTTATGGTATGGTCTTACTTAAAACACATTTACTTTATCATGGATTTAAACAAATGCGATACAAAACCGTATTATCTCAGAGCGTCCTACGCTACGTCTGATATTTGTGATATAGCTAGAATGTGGTTCACTGTCTTAACGTGGTTTTCATTCACAACCTCTTCCCCTACAGTAAATTTTCGCTACATAATGGAACCTTTCAATCACATTACTTTCACTTTACATTTGCAACTCTTGACCTGGTCTCTCAATATCTGATCTAGTTTAATTAATCCAAGATTAACGGATATCCTGGCAGACATAATCAGAGTGTTCTTCGCGTGTTGGCCGTCTTCGTAATTATAAGAAGCATTGTGTGAATCGCGATGTTCCCAGTAGATGTCGCGATAATCGCCACGCGAGTTGATCGCGTGCGCATGCGCGAGATCTACATGTAGCGGGACAATTAGTCGCTTTTGATGGTCCGTTTTGGTTTAGTAATCATCCGTAAATATAATGATAGCACTTTTTATGTTAGGCTTTCTTTTTCAGCTTGATATATTAACAAAATTTCCTGTTTTAAAAAGAAGTATTAATTTTATATTTAGGTAGGTTAATAGATTCTGTACATGTCCAAAATTTTTGGTGTGGCTTTTTAACAAAATATACACTTATTACATGTTCATGTTCAAAATAATTTATTATCAAGTAGTTTATACATATATTGACTGTTCCGTAGTTACATAGTTTAGGCTAAGCTGTGGTCTTTGAAAGGGGTTTTCAATCACTTTCAAACTGACAGGAACCATCACTTTCTTCGACTACCTCCGTGGTCGAGTGGCGTACACACCGGTTTTCAAGGTGTCGCTTGTTCTGAGGTCCCGGGTTCGATCCGTGGACGGGTTAGGTAATGTAGATAACCACTTTTCTATATTGTTTCGATTTTGTTTGTGATACCTTCCTTGTCTCTGAATTCCATAACACAAGTGCTTTAGCTAGGTACTTATTTGGGTTCAGCGCAATGTATGTGATGTTGTCCAGATTTATTTATTTATTAATCACTGACCACTTCTTTCATATTCATTGCAAAATTCATACAATTAACTTCAAACTTCCTCGCGTTATCAAAACAATTATGTAATTGTAATTAATTAGATTGATCTGCACCGGAACTGATTAAAACACTCAGAATTCGAATTTCAGTTAGGGTTAAGCTGGCAACATTGAGTCAGTTAACGAACCTTGAATATAAAAGTGCATATTTTGTTAATTAATCTTTTCCTTTATTTATGCAAAATTACTTTTTTATAGAGGCACTGGCTATCTGCACATATCAAATTATGTTGTCGAATGATTACGTCTGTTGGGTAATTTTGTTAACGACTTGCAGTTGTCTGTCTGAATTAGTTTTTAGGGTGAAGTTTGCTTGACGACAGTTAATGTATAATTAAGTAATTAAATAATATTTTGCGAGATTTTATTGTTAGATACTCATTTTAAAGGAGCAAAATGGTGAATTAGCGTGGTAACCTATTTCACTCGGCTATCCGACTTGATGATAATAAATATAAGGCGCCAATACTTTTCCCATTTTCATTACTTATTTAAATAAAATTATCATTTTCTTAGTAACCTCAATAAGGGTCCCTTATTGGAATCTTGTCCGTAATGTAGAGTACTATTTATCAAAATGTTAGTAGCCGCAGGATAGAATAACAGTGAATATTTAAACTACATCTGATTATGGGCTGAAAATTAAATTTTTATGTTCAAGGTTTAACTTTGAACATGGTTTAATGATGTTTTGATGTAATTTTTAGCTGATACTTACCTTAAGGCATGCTCTACTTACTAGATTTTTTTATGGTGTTTATTTTTTATTACAAGTGCCAATATTAATAGATCGGCCACTAGATAAGAATTTGCATATAAAATTGAACAATATAGTTTAAAATAAACAGTTTTATGATAAAATAAAGAAAAATAATGAACAGCCTAAGTTTAATGGTCAAATTAACTTTGTCCATAATATACTACGGCCACCATCAATACTTACCATGGCATAGGTTTTTTATATGTAGTAATAAATTCATACTTAAAAATGCTATGTTTCTTAAATTAAGGTGAAAAACTTTGGAAGTCATGAAATAAACATGCCAATTGCACGTCAAACCACTAGTTTTTTTACAATAATAATCAAGGAATATTATCTAATAGACACGTAGACATAATAAACATTATAAACTTTGTTTGAACGTACTCACACTATCTTTGACGTCATTTCCGATGTCCGAAAAATTATAGCTTTTGCGGTAATGTATAATTGGGACACAGATTACGTATTTACATCCAGAGAATACAAACACCATATGTGCTTGTATTTTAAATAAATACAAAGGTGATTTTATCGAAATTTAGGCTAGTCGTAGTTTAGTAGTCGATTATCTATAACTAGCGACGCGCCCCGGCTTCGCACGGGTAGACAAAACATTAATGAGTTATACACAACAACCTTCCGCTTAAATCACTCTATCCATTGGTGTAAACCATTTGAAAATCCGTTCGGTAGTTTTTGAGTTTATCGCAATCAGACAGACAGACGCGGCGGGGGACTTAGTTGTATAATATGTATAGATAAATCTATCCTTGCCTGTGACTGTCCTACTGCTGGGTTTCTTCTCATATAGGAAGGTATTACCTATACTATAATATAGTAGTTCCCATCACTTCTGTTCACCTAACCTCAAAAAAGCCTATAGGTACTCGTAAAATGACAGGACAATAAGCATTATGTTTAAAATAGACAGAAGCTGAAGACATTAGTCTTGTCTTTTATAAAAAGTTAACTGAAATATCAATTTTAGTTATCTTTTTATACTGGAAGGTACGTTTTTTTATAGATTAGGTTATATTATATTGTAGGTATGCCTATTAAATACTGGTACTATATATTACTATAGTATATATTTTTCTAAAATGATTACGTGTGATACCATTTTCGAATTGAATGGAGTATCTGTGAGTTAACTAATCTGTGTCATCCGCTTCAAGATTGGCGCCATCGTTATCGAATATTTACCTCGTGAGTTGAGATAATTTTAAGCAATTTATGAGTGTATCAAATATACATAAAATATACATTGCCATTGTGCTTTTCGCAGTAGTAGTAAAACATTTTAACCTACGTGACCGTATGTTCGTACGTTTGTGATTGTCTTTACGTGTTTTTTTTAGTTACACCTGTTTATATTGTGGTAGGCTGAAGTGTTGATAAATACAATATGTTAATTTTTTTTTATTTATTGCACATTTGAGCACAAAGGCGGACTTAATGCCAAAACTATGTTTATTTTTTTAATCATGTATCGTTTTGATCTGTTAATCTCGGTAAATGCTTTCTATTTTTTTGATAGCTTATTTTTTAGGGTTCCTTACTCAAAGAGTTCCAACGGGACCCTATTACTAAGTCTCTGCTGTCCGTCCGCCCGTCCGTCTGTCTGCCAGCGTGCGGTATCTCATGAACAGTAATAGGTCTAAAAGTTGAAATGTTCACATAGTGTGTATTTCTGTTGCCTCTATAACAACAAATAATATAAATTGGTATATTCTATATTCGCTAAAAACCATTTAAGTATATTTTTTTTCGATTTTAACGACATAAATATTGTACCATGGTACGGAACTCGGAACCCTTCATACGCGAGTTCGAACACTTGGCTGGGTTTACGACATTATTTGCAGTGCACCTTGTGAATAAGCTACAAAAAATTCAGTAAACAAAGTTCATCTCTTTCTGTGTTTAATGTTGTTTCTTTAAATCTATACTAATATTATAAAGCTGAAGAGTTTGTTTGTTTGTTTGTTTGTTTGAACGCGCTAATCTCAGGAACTACTGGTTCGAATTGAAAAATTCTTTTTGTATTGGATAGTCCGTTTATTGAGGAAGGCTATAGGCTATATAACATCACGCTACGACCAATAGGAGCGGAGCATAAATGAAAAATGTTGCAAAAATGAAAAACATTGAAACTAAAACACGCGGACAAAGTCGCGGAGGACAGCTAGTGTCTCATACAATTAATAGCGAGTTTATCTCTAATTTTAAATATTAATTAATAAAAATTAGACAATAATACAATAATTCGCAGAATAAACTGAACACTCAAAACCTGCCAAACATTGAGATGTCAGCCATATAGCCATATTTGGTCAGGTGCGTACTGCGCATGCGCTTCCGACACTCGCTAGGATCATAGATATCTTCATCGAACAATAGCGATTCATTAATAAAATAGGTTTGTTTGTTTATGTAGTTCAAATAAAAAGTAATATCATTATCTCGTGTTGTAATAGTTGTTTAATAGAGATGAAGAAAAAAATATTAGATGACGCATTTTTTTTTAACGCAACCTAACTCTTACCGTGATGCATTGATTGAAAATGTCGCATAAGTTCACGATGTCGTACCTTTTTGTTTTACATCATTACGTAATTAGCCCCCACTCCTGAACTTTAATTCGCTTTATATCCTTAGTTTTAATTTATTAAAAAAATGAAAAAAATATATGTCATATATTTTATTGTTATCTTTTTACGGACTGAATAGATTTTTACTTTTCATATCCTTTGTACACATTACGTTTAGCTGGCCAGATACAACGACGTGGGAACTAGATTGCATTTTCTTTTTCCTACTTATTTTAATTTCCTTTGCGGAAATATTTGGATACCCATGCATATAGTTTGACGATAGAGACGTGAAATTTCAGTAAATTTCTACAATATGGTTCAAATGAAATACTTAAGAAGTTTAATTAAGATATACGGGATGGATCCCTGTTTGTTCTGAATTAGTTGTTTGAGACATATATTATAATTTGACTGGTCTGTTGGTCTAGTGGTTACTGACCCTGACTGCTAAACCGGAGGTCGTGAGTTTGATTCCTACGTCAAATCTTTGTTTGATGAGCATGACCATTTATTTTGTTTCTTTAATATTTATGTAAGTAGAAATATATAAGTATGTTTATCAGTGGTCTGGCTGCCATAATACAGGCTTTGTTTAGTTTGAGATCAGGTGGCCGTGGGGGTTGTCCCAAGATATTATTATAGGGCAATTAGGCATATTTTAGGGCAAGCTAATTGCATTGACCTAGGATAGACTGAGATGTCTGATTATTCTATTATACTTAGCTCTGGTTTACTATATCTACGTAGATCATGAACATCATCATAAACTGCAAAATACGTCCCAAGAAACATACCACATATTAGCTTAAAAAAACCTTAGTTTTAAAATAAATTTAAAGTCCCGGAAGAGAAAAAGTCGTCGTTTAAAAGTTGCCCGGAATGTAAGCAGCTGAGACAGTAAATGTTAATGATGTCTCATATCCACGACACTTTGAGAACTCGTTCCAAGGATACAGTACCTATACCATGAACTCTTAAAGCGGGACTGTCGCCGTTGCGGAAGCGAGACGGCGAACTACAGTGTACGTAGCAGCGTCTCGCTCCCACGACGAAATACGTCCTGGTTTGACAGCTCATGGTGAGCGCGCAGGTTCTCATGATTATACTATAGACTACGTCACCGACAATCCTGTGTAATCATTACTTTAATAATACGTTTTCGGTAAGTTTCGGTTATAAATAGGCTCGCCGTTTCATTCACAAAGACTTTATAGAAGGCAGTTTAAATCAACACATTCGTTTGATCGCAATATTTGATGAAGAATTTTCCTGTCTATTTGTCAATGATAAGAATTTTCTTATTAGCTTTAATTAATTAGGTTCTAGAAGCTAAGTGTAAGCCATACAGTTTGACCGATAATAAAGGTTAAGCCGCGCTCGCCGCGGTTAGTCCGTGGATGGGTAACCATTTGTATACATACCAGACACCTCCGTGCCTCGGAAAGCACGTGAAGCCGTTGGTCCCGACAGTCATAGGTTGATCGTTGGCAGTTGTTAAGTCATTAAATTCTGACAACCAGTCTTACTGTGGGATACTGTGTTACACAGTAAAATGGGTTGTGAAGGTCAGATAGGCAGTCGCTTCATGTAAAATAAAGTATTCAGCTGAATCTAGTAAGAGTGGACCCGACGCCATTATACCTTAATAAAAGCCTAAGTAATGGTACCGAAAAGTGTTATGTAACTGGAAAAAATAAGCAAAGTCTTTCTAAACTGAATAAACCCAGTTAAGACCTAAAATTACCATAACCTTTCCTTTGAGGTCCATTTAATAAAACACGTGTCCTTTAAATAATAATTTATGGGTCAATTTAGATTCCTATGTTTAGTTTCAGTTTCACGTTGCATATGCTCATAAAATATCTCATCAACATGCAATTCAAAAATATATTTACATTCTAATAAAATTACATAATAATTTAATAAAAAACTCGCCTTTTTAGGTATGGCAACACAACTTTGAAATGTCATTTATATTCGTGTGGCGTCGGCCATAGCTCGCTCGCCATATTAACGGCGAATTATATTATAAAACTTGTGTACAAAGTAAATTGAAATATGCAACACATTCAGAGAAAAAATTGTATCGGATGTTACGTCGTGTTTCGTACCGGTCAAGTGCGAGTCGTCGGTAGTGATGGTGTATTAATATATTTTCTACAAAAGAATCTTAAAAAAAGTATATACATATTATAAGACTTATTTTTCTATTTAGTCTTTGGTGATGGTTCTGTAGATATTTTAGAAATATATTATTACTAGCTGTAACGTTATCGCGGCAAAAAGTAGCATATGTCCTTGCTCAGGCTCTAGACTACCTGTGTACCAAATTTTATTTAAATCGGTTTAGTAGTTTTGTCGTGAAAGCGCGACAGACAGACAGACAGAGTTACTTTCGCATTTCTAATATAAGTAAGGACTAGCGACCCGCCCCAAAAAGTTAATGAATTATACACACAAACCTTCCTCCTTAATCACTCTATCCATTGCTGAAAACCATATGAAAATCCGTTCGGTAGTGTTTGAGTTTATCGCGTTCAGACAGACAAAACGACAGACACGGCCGGGAACTTTGTTTTATAATATCTATACTTAATATTATAAAGCTGAAGAGTTTGTTTGTTTGTTTGAACGCGCTAATCTCAGGAACTACTGGTTCGAATTGAATAATTCTTTTTGTATTGGATAGTCCGTTTATTGAGGAAGGCTAAGGCTATATAACATCACGCTACGACCAATAGGAGCGGAGCATAAATGAAAAATGTTGCAAAAATGAAAAACCGTTGAAACTAAAACACGCGAACAAAGTGGCGGGGGACAGCTAGTAAATTATACACACAAACCTTCCTCTTTAATCACTCTATCCATTGCTGAAAACCATATGAAAGCTCGGTAGTACTACAAAAAGAAGACACGGCCGAGAACTTTGTTTTATAATATGTATAGATATAAAAGAAGCTCTACGATACTATTATTTACTATACTCGGTACACAATGCATAATACACTATACAGTAGGTAAGTATTTATTACAAAACGAGTTTACTCACGGGATGTTAACGAGAATACAATTCTATTTTTCAACCCAACTGTTGCTTAATCTTTACTTATAAGAGCAAGATTATTGTTAACTAGATAACCCCCGAATACTGAAACTCAACTTAACTTTAAGACGTTCTTCAATATCTTTCTGTCGCTACTTTGCACCTTGAAGTGACAGAGACAGCATGAGACTTAACGGCAACTTAAAACTGATTGACGTTTCAGATTTCGGCCATAAAATATATAAATCATTGTCATATCTTAAACTAGCTGTCCCCCGCGACTTTGTCCGCGTGTTTTAGTTTCAACGGTTTTCTCTTAGATAGCTTATAGCCTTCCTCAATAAACGGACTATCCAATACAAAAATAATTTTTCAATTCGAACGAGTAGTTCCTGAGATTAGCGCGTTCAAACAAACAAACAAACAAACAAACAAACAAAAAAACAAACAAACAATCTTCAGCTTTATAATATTAAGTATAGATATTAAGTATAGATATAGATTAAGTGAATGTCTGATGACCAATTAAACCGATATTCGACCAATACCGACGCGGCTTGAAGCATTGCAGACTGCCCTCTCTTTTTCTAGCCAGACAGTAACATGTCCATGACCTGATACAAATCTAGTAAAGGATTGCTTACATCAAGAGTAACTGCATCCCTTCGTCACACCTGATAACAATTACGCTAGTTAAGTGCGGTGATTATACTGATTTTATCGCGAAAGTACTATAAACTGCTGAATGCTGAAGCAGGCGTTAACTAATTGTCAATATTTATTTAGATATACTTGATCCTATAAAAGTTTTAAGTGCTCACTAGTTGAGGAAAAAAAAACTGGGACTTTAATGTTTGTTTTTCTAGATTGAGGCTAGAGTTGACTATACTCTATTTCAATTGTTGTGCCAATTGATGTTATTAGCTCTTAAACAGACATCAACTAAATGCAAGTCTTGAAAATTATGAAGTTGTACCGAAAACTGAACCTTACATGTAATCGTTACAGCTGTTTTTTCTAAAACACGTGATTGTTTACATTTTTGGCATATCAATTGCGAACGCAGTATAATATGTTATTTATTATTTACGAGAAAGTATTATGTATTGCGGCTAATTATATTTTGTTAGCAGTAGTGTAATGCATTAAACGTTACTATAATTCAAATTTCTTATCAAGTGTTTAACTGAATTTATCTTTAGTCAAAAAGTTATATCATTGAAATAAAAAATATGATGACTCAATTGTAAACCTACATCAAATTTATTTCTATAAAACCTCTGAAGTTTTCTTAGCATTTTTTATGGCAACACAGTGTTAAGTGTCAAACCTTAAATGGTTCTACAACGTTATCAACTAACTCTAAAACTAAACAGGTAATCAATAAAAGTATAAATAGGAAACGCATTTGTAACTGTCCAACATCAACATCTCTTAAAAACAATTACTACTTACTTGCATTCAGAATTGTTAGCACAATTAATCAATCGCTGGCTATTCACAATAAAGCAGCTAAAGCGCTGACTTAATGAGTATCGTCTATTACAGGTAATCATTCGGTTGTTTTGTGCAGCGTAAAGCGAATTCGTCAAGTGTTGAGATGCTTGTGGAGAAGTTCGTAGTGTTTGATGGTGTCGATGGAAATTATCGATACAAAATATCGATTTGCCATCTAGTCGATAGAATTTGATTTTGAGATTTAAATAATACAATAAATATAACTCAATACAAACATGCTCTACAAATGAAAGTCATAGGACTAAACTTTATTTATTCTAAGTTTTCTACTATATTTAAATAGTTAATAATATATTTTAAACATAGCTAAATTTTAAACACTGGACGGCTAGATGCACAATAATATATCAGAACTACCTATTAATAAATAAAAATGTAAATAATATTTAATAACTTAAGCAAACTATTACTTACTAGCTGTCCCCCGCGACTTTGTTCGCGTGTTTTAGTTTCAAAGGTTTTTCATTTTTGCAACATTTTTCGTTTTTGCTCCGCTCCTATTCGTCGTACCGTGATGTTATATAGCCTATAGCCTTCCTCGATAAACGGACTATCCAACACAAAAAGAATTATTCAATTCGAACCAGTAGTTCCTGAGATTAGCGCGTTCAAACAAACAAACAAACAAACAAACAAACTCTTCAGCTTTATAATATTATAGTAAGTATAGATAAGTAAGCACTATTATTTAAGTAACATTTTTTTATATCGAAACCGTTCAACCAAATTTAAATTATATTATTAAGACTTATTTAAGGTCTACTTATACAAGTAATTTATAGCGTGTCATATTATAATGGTGTAGTCTAGAATAGTTGATATCTATGCAAATTACTGAATGTAAATGGCGGACATTTTTCGTTGAATCAAACATTCACATTAGCGTCACGTAGCCAACTACTCTGCTTACATACTAAATACTTCCCTTGTTCTCTTCGTTTGAGAATTTTTGTAGAGTTAAATAATTTATGTGGGTACTTGACACATCAGTGGTAGCAATGAAATACGAAATGGAACCTTATTGCTTTGAGATAAAGGTGTTAATGGCAAAGTGTGAGGTGTGGTACTCATTGGACTTGTTTGCGCATCTTTTGGTTTAATCTGTGTTTCGTCAGGTATTTAAGTTATTTTCCTGTATGTGTTACACAGGGAATTATAAACAGAAATGCCACCAATTCGTATATTTTTAGCATGTTTCAAGGAATATTGCAAGGTATAAATTTATGTCTACGATTTCATTATCATGTAACAGATATCGTTATGCGATTATTTTATTTGTCGTCGTCATTTCGTTAACCTTGTAATTTATTTTTCAAAATGAGTTTATATTTAATAAAATCAGATCGTGCAACTTCTGCACCCATAAATGTCCGAAACCTGACGTTGATTTTCAATAAAATTTATTCTTTAACGCTACTTATCTTAAGTAGAATTTAAAAGCAATAAAATCCTATACGAAGTCAGCAATAACTCACGTTTTATATTCTGAGTTAAAAGAAACTGCATTTAGTTTTATTGCCTTGATAATCGACATCGACAGTGTCCCAGCACTAGTCTGCATCTGTGTCAGATGTGCGGCAGGTGGGTCTTGCGCAGGTGGACTCCATACTAGGCGCGCAGCCTTGTTCGCTCCCGCCAAAATCTTGTGGCCTTACACGACTATTGTTTACTAGAAGTATACTTGACGAAAGTAACTGGACTTGGGTTTCTCTTTTATGCTCCCTTCTTGCGTTGACTTTTGTTTGTGAATGCGCAGAACTATTGAATCAAGTATGTTTCTGTTCTTTGCAAGCTTAAGACGTGACAGTGACGTATTTTACAAGAAATGCTTCAAAAAATATGTTTAGATACCAACCTAGCTCCATCAGTAACCGCATAAGTGGTGTTTAAGTCAATTATTAGATAGTAAACTACTGCGAAAAGCATATTAAATGCAGAGGAAATAACTTACAAGCTTTGTCAGTCCAAAAGTTTGATGCCAAAGAATGATGAGTTATGTATGTCACCACAAAGTCCAATGTAGTCACAACATTGCATTCCAAATGATTGATTTATAAACTTAGCCTAGAATAAACGGAAATTAATTATTTTGACACGTGCATTTGTAAAATCGTTAAGTATTCCGTTACTAAATAATTGCAGTGTGCACGTGCTGTGTTTGGTATCATGGAAGAATATCTTGCTTTTAAAAAATATATATAAAAAGAGTTGGTGCAGCCAAAGCCTGTAATTTTTTTTTTTAGTCCCATAATTTGTAGCTGTTTTAGTTTCACTATGTTACATACACTAGTTAACGTTGATTTAACTTTCATTTTGCTGTGTATCAGGTGTTGAAATACAGTGTCGGATACAAAAAGAATTGTCCAAGACACATTTATAAAAATAACATTATTATCGTAATAATAATCACACATAAAATACATTAAAACATAACCAACATAATATATCAAAACAAAAAGAGTATTCATTTAAAGACATAAAATAAAAATGTGTTATTATTATTATTGGCAAATGTCATGTATTTTGGCTAGTGTGATCGTTTATTTCGTGATAGGTTAGTTTGTAGTTTGATTTCTGCAATATTAACCGTGTTCTAACCACGTGGCGTTTGCACGTGGTAAAGGTCATTTTAATACTAAGTCCTAGACTATAAAAGTTTATTTATCTTTAATGCAAAGGTTTAATTGTTTGGTAGTTAAAAACTATACAGTTTTAAGCTATAAAAATAAATAGAGGTTAAAACCTTAGAAACTGGCGCGTCTAGCCAGTAGTCGCAGGTTCAAGTCCTGCTTGAGGTTTAAGTTTTTGTTTCCACTATTTGTATTTAATTACAAATATTCGCTCCGCATGCGTTAATGCGTAACAAATAATTAAATGTTTGAATTAATGAACTGTAGATATGTATAATCATGTACCTAACCTTTGAAAAGATAGGTACTTATACTTTGTACATACATGCTTAGAAAACCTATAACAACTGCTATAATACTTTATGTCATAAAATATTCAATTGGAAGGTTGCTGTAGAAGTTGCCGTATTGTGGAACTCATGAAGGTATAATTAACAGTCCATCTATCTGATTTTATTAAAAAAAACTTAGACACGTATTTTTTCTTTTTTTAATTAAGCAAACGATGAGGAAGATACATTGAATGGAAATGTCGCGTGACGTCACTTGTGGGCACAATTTTTACCCCGACGTGACGTCACAAGCCCCCACTCCAGAACTTTAAAGCGCTTTAACTGTGTCATTTTTAATTGATTTAATAAAAGAAAAAATATGAGTTTTGTTTTTCTTTTTTTATCTATCTGGTGGACTAAATAGATATTTCGTTTTCATTCCCAGTCTGATTCCCTATCGTAATGGACTCAACATCACACAATCTTCATCTCAAGACCTAATTTAGATCAACTTTTATACTGTACAATTAATAACAATACAATAATGAATGTACAAAGGAAGTTGTTTCATACATCGAGTTTGGTTTCCTGCGATTTTTATGACGGTTGCCAAAAGCCCCATTACCAACCTTTTATACGGACAGGAAATATTATTGGTTTTATTGATACATCAAATAATGTTATTGAATTTAATTGAATTGGATTTAGAAGTATAACATTGCTTCCCGTCGTCGGGTCGTGCCGTGAGAGACAGGTAGATGCGATCATGTTTATTTTTATTGAACTTTACTTCGAAAGCAATTAATTGTGTCATATCTTTACCCATGAATTTTAAATAACAAAACTACTGTTTGAACAAATCTAAAGGACAAATTGAAACTAAGAATCGTTTTAATTGTAAAGAGAACCATTTGCTCTACAGAAGGACACTTTAGAATGGGGTAGATTAAATACTTTTTAATTTCCCTCAGATAGATAAATAAATAAATACTAAACACGTTTTTTTTTTAAAAAAAAAAAGCTTACGACGGTTTTTTTTTTTGAAGATGTCTACGCAGTTAGCCTGAGCGCAAGCTTTGACTGCTTCACCGGACTTAGCTCACGTCGGTACTTTGTTTTAATTCCATCAGAGATGAAGCGATTCTATTGTTTCTTAACAAAAATATCCCTTGCATTGCATCATCACATATCTCTAACGCAATCTTAAAGTGCAGTTGGTTTTGACATAACCATAAACAAAAATCATTATTATTCTCTTGTTAATATTTAATTAACATTGAACAAGGTACAGTATTTGCAATTATGTCTATCTGTTTGCCGTTTAAAATAGTCCTATGAAGAAAAATAAAGGTGGAACAGGTTTTAAAATATTGCAACTATTATAAGGGTTGTCGGCAACCTTTCACCTAATTTATTTAAACACCTCTATTAACAACATTTTTATATAATGACATATTTGATGACAAACTACATACATGTTTTTTAAAAATTAAAGTGACTTCCTTGATTTAAGACTGTGTATTTTTTTCGAAACTGTAATTAATTGCAAGTTTTATTTTGAAGCAAGAATAAGTTAAAAATAAAAACTTGACTAGTAAAAGTATCAATCAAATTATGTTTTCACTCGACCGGCGCATGCGCGCTGTCCCTGAGAGTAACGGGATGCCGGCAGATGGCGGTGCTGTCGCGAACATTGTAAACTACTTGTTTATAACAGGTATATTATTAACACAATATATTGATATACGTAATTTTTAGATCAAAACCTACGTGCAACAATGCAGGAAAGTACAGAAGTCCAAAATTTAAATGATTTGAAAGAATCTCTTGCTATTGTTTGAGAATTTAATTATGTAAGTAGTATTGAGTAATTACTTGTGTCAATTATCTGGCTGGAGGCCCTTAAGGTTCTCGCCAAAAGTCCGGTGAAGCAGTCAAAGCCTGCGCTCAGGATAACTGCGTAAAGCTCATCCAAAAAAAAAAAAAGTACTAAGTCTACACAGTAAGAGATTAAAGTTGCCGGCAAGTAGCTTGGCCAAGTTGGGGCTAAATATCACATTTATTTCAAGTGCAACAAAAAAAAAAAATCTATTGGCCGCCGTGAATATTTTTTTTTGATCGAAGCTCAAGTAACAGGTTGTTGTTATAATATTATTTTTTTACATTTTCGTTTATAAAAATGTTTAAAAGGGAGAAGAACTCGTAAATACTTTGGCCAAGTTACGCGCCACAATAATACACTTATTCTTATTGTGTAGAATGGAACTTCTGATGTACAGGTATTGGTGACCAAGGTATATATTAAAAACAGGCAGCGTTATCCTTGGAGAGAGATGCATATATCGCTGTAGGCCGCATAATTTAGTTGTAATAACACTAATAAAGTGTTGTACTGTTAACTATGAATATTTTGCGCAATAACTCATTGATGGATAAACCACGATGTATAAAGGTATAAGGTAGATGCGTTGCCGAAGAATGAGGCATCGAAAGATAATGGATCGCCTTTATGAACTCAAGAGTTTTGTTAAGTGAGGATTTGTAGTTGATCTAATGTTTATTTTTATGGAATACTAGCAGTTTCCCGCGGCTCCGCCCGCGTGTGTGTTGGTAGTCGCGGCCTATGAAAAAAAGAAGCCTATATCCTTTCTTGGGATCCAAGCTTACCCCATAACAAGTCTCATCAAAATCGGTTCAACGGTTTTGCCTTGGAAGGGTAATAGACAGAATTACAGACTGAGTTACTATCTATAGATGAGAGATAAAGTAATACTTAAGTTTATTTAAAATAATGTACACGTGTATCCAGTTAAGGGAATGCCCAGTTTTAATTTAATGCTAAACTTACTTAAAATTTGCTCCTTCTGGAAATTTTCAAAATTTAGGTCTCTTAAAAAACCTATTCTACATGTACAATAAAACACTTTAAATAAACCTTCTTAAAGGATTTAGTGAGACTTTTTCTAATATTAGGTACAGATACTCATGTACACTTTTATTATTATTCTTATCGAAACAACAACAATTTTTATTTGTATAATTGCTAATTATTAAGAGAAATTAACGCACAGTCTTGTTTATTAGACACAAATTACTTTAAATGTCACTCAAAGTAACACCTTATCGCAAAAGCTCACGTTGGTTGTACATGCACACCCATTGCTGTTTTTATACTAAGTACGAGTAATCACAGTTAAAAGGCCCTGCAATGGATACAATCATATTTCCAATGTTGGTTCAAATATGTGTTCGGTACTGAGTTTTGCTAGTTTTACTAAGTATCATTAATATAATGACAGTAATGGGCCTGTTTCCTATTTTTTTTTTTAATGTCCGTCTTGTAGATTAATGAATTTTATTGGACACGTATTTTTTCTTTTTTCCTGCAAACAAAAAATGATCAAAATACAGAGAACTGAAGTTACGCGTGACGTCACTCCTCGCTACGATTTTTAGCGAGGCGTAGCGTCATAAGCCCCCACTCCGAAACTTTAAAGCGGTGTATCTTTGTATTCTTTTATTGTTTTGATAAAAGAAAAAATACGTGTCTAATATTTTTTTATTATCTAACTGACGGACTAAATAGATTTTAACTTTTCATACCCAGGAAACATCCCTATTATAGCTTAGTGAATGCAAGTGAGCTTGATAATTGAAACAATAAGCTTACGTAACGGTGAAATGCAATAGAGCACCGGTCTTGTTAGTTTTTTTCAAGTTACAGCGCTGGCCAAATGTCAGGGCCTGACTTGTTATGTTCAAGATGTCGTTTTGAAGCTCCTGTAACCACTCACACCGTACAAAAATATTGGTACCTAAATAAAAAGTAAACTTCACACACTAAAATGTCCCCGAAATTGCTCGCTGAATTTACTTAATTCTCTGATGTTTTAGTATATATACAAATAAACTCATTTAAATTTGAAGATAGATACGTACTTATAGGACTGTTTTTGTTACATCATGATGTTTATAATAGAGTTTTTGTACGACAGATAGTGTTTAAAAATGGTTCAATTTTGGTTTGATTCATCTTATGATTAAAGTAAATTTTACTGGATTGTTGGTCTTGTGGTTAGTGACCCTGACTGCTAAACTGGAGGCCGTGGGTTCGATTCCCATCCAGACAAATCTTTTTATGGTGAGCTTGATCATTTGTTCTATGTCTGGGCTGGTTGCCATAATAAAGGCTTTGCCTAATTTGGGATCAGATGGCCGTGTGTGAGTTGTCCCAAAAATCCTTGTATTGCCTCATTTCTCAATAAATAGGTAAATACTGTTTTTTGTTACTTGCTTGCTTGACGTACCTGACCATTTGAGAGTTCATAAAGAAAGCGGGCAAACATACATTTATTTTCCAAATAAAAAGATATGCCCAAGTATGTAATTATGTTTACTTCAAATAAAAGTCAGCTTTAAGTGAATTCTATATTAAGAAACTATTTTGACGTGACAACGTCTTATAAATTGGTTTGCCGGGTGACACTTCAAGAAACTGGGTAACGCTCCGCTCACGTTATGCGCTCACAATGAGAGCGAGTGAGAGGCACGCGTCCCTTCCACTCGGGCATGGTTAGCCCGCCTAAGAGCGAGAGAGACAGGCATTGACATTGACAGTCGTTGTCACGTAAAACTTTCGCCCGTATACCGACTTTACAGGCAACCAATTTTTTTTCTGTCTTTTATTTTACACTACGGTGTAACAGACGGCCAGATATTGACGATCACTTTACGAATTCGCATTGGAATGTGAAAACCAACTGTTTCACCGTTGAACGTGCAAATTACATTTTTATTTAATAATATTTGTTTTGCGAAATATAAGGTAACATTGACGACAAAGTAACGGGATGTTGGTAACATTGACAAATTTGTTCCACTTTTAAAATTGCTGTATAATGACTTTTTTTGTTTTTTTTTTTATGTCCTTAAAAGGTTTAGTCCTTGACATTTTATTGACAAAGATAAACAGAATGTCTTCTTATTCGCTGGTAAACTAGAAAGCTAAGTACTGTTTTGTTTGTGCGACCTATTTATTGCCCCCTACTGGGCAAAGGTCTCCCCCATTAGACTCTAAACTCCATTACTGTAAGTACTATTTGTTTCTAAGAATAATTCTTATTTTAAACTTAAGCAAGATCTGTAAACCAAGATCTACATGATTCCAAAATTAAAATACTCGGTTCGAAACTCAAAATATCGATAGGGGCGTGGGAAAAAGGCCTTCTGTTCCAAACTCTTTTTTCAAATCCTCATTGTGGATTACACCTGCTACAGCCGTTCGCAGCTTTCAATAAAAAAATCACGGCGTTCTTTTTTCGAACGGACCTATCGTTTGCCCGATATTCTCATGAGAAGAAATGATTGGTCAGTTGATGGCCATTCATGAGGAATGGTAGCAGTCAAACTTTTTTTAAATCCGAACACAAATATTTGAATAATATTCTGGAATTTTATAAGTTTCCAAAATAATAAAGCTGAATTTGGAATAAATATACCTACTTATAAATCTACTAATGAACTAACATATTGTTTTTTTTTATAACAAAAGTAGCTCCGTAAAGAAATCAACTCATAAGTGCTGAGGCATTCAAGTTCAAAACATATTAAACAATGAAGATGCTTACAACTGGTTCTTCCACCCTACATTTTTTATTTTTAAAGTAGTCGTGAGATACCGTGTATACTATGATTATTAAGTGGTAGAATCACGACGCAGTAATTTGTTTTTTTATCCTCTACGTTGCATCACGATCGATGAAGGGTTATTGATCATTATAGACATCATAACGCGATGCCCCATTTTTTCTTAACAAAGAATCTTATTACGTTTATTTCTCGAATTAAATTCAACGTGTAATTTGAGTCATAGCCTAGAGACTTAAAATTTGAATAGAAAAACCACCTACCGCGTGCATAAAATCGTCTAATGTTAACAAAAACCAACGAATCCCATAAAATACTGATAAAAAATCACACTACTCAATTTAGTCAAATTAACCTTAACTCTGTCACGTACTATGCTATTGAGTTCAATACAAAAAAACTGTAGACTTCTTGTTTTGAATATTCTCATCGTTGGTCGTAAAAGTCGATTTTGTCGCTTTTCGATTTAGTCGAGTAATGGGTTGACCACCGATGTGTCTGTTCTACGTGTAACTTGATTTAAGAAAAACACAATAACCTGTACTTCCGTCCGTTCTTTTTTCAAATCGGCGGCGATGACAGCGATTTAAATATTTAATTTTAGAACGATATTTATAAAGTGAGGATGTCACGACTGTTTTGTTGAAATTCTTTTTATTGCTATTGTTTTGCTCAGTTTTTGTGTCTATGATGTTTGCCGAATTGTTCGTAGAGACGTCGGCGACATTTGATGTTATGTTTACTTAAGAATTGACGGATATTCCCAAGTCAGGCATAAATTTATATGTAGTTAATTTAGTTACAGAAACACGTGATCATGAATTGAATTCTACCATTCATACTTGTGTTAGTTTTTCGTAATCTAGACTTGTTTATTTACGAACTTTCAAACATGAACCAGGCCCGTTTCTCTAATATAATTGGAATAGTAAGTTTAACATCCAAATACAGCCAAAGATGTAACACCATACAGCCTTCCACACATCTTAAATGACCATAAATACAATCTACTATTTCCTACAAGGAGGTCTAAATATTCCTTATATTCGGTAAGTATCCAATACATAAGAATTAGGTGTCGAACATTCACGATGCCTCGTCCACCCTTATACAGCGACCGGCGCGTGCGCACCCGCCGTCATTACCGCAAGACGATCACATTCCATTTTTTAGAGATCCTTACTCAAATGTAAAATTCAAGTACTTTAACTTAAGCATCTCAGGACCTCAAAACTATCACGGTTCACTGCTGAACATAGGCCTCTCCCAAGCTACTCTATGTCCTCCGCCTTCCATATCTATCCCGCCCCTTTTATTTTTCTGGTAACATCTCACCTTTAATTATGGTTATTTGCCAATCTTATGTTTATGTCAAATGGGAGCCCTCATTAGCGTTTCAACCGTTAGCAATTTCGCCGCAAGAGGCGCTGGTCGCACGTGGTGTCCGAAATGTCAAATTCTGTGGCGGCATTAACGGTATTGATAAAAGAGAAATTATCATGTTACTGTTATTAAAAGCACACAATATGCGGAACCATGACCACATCATTTTCATTTTATACTGAACAGCCTTTTATTAAAATTACAATTTAATGTAAACGACCGTAGTTTTTAGTTGTGGTGACATTGCGGTCCATGTAATATATCATAGTTAATGTTTTTGACATTTGGTTATATCAAGTTGGTACCCTTGGATGTTTCGTATTTAGTGTTGTGCCCAGCGGGACATTTGTTTTCATTAATCGATATTAATTGTAGGTTTTACGCGCCAATTACACGTTAGTGGTGTCAGTGGGTAGTACATACATGAGTCTGATCCACACAGCTGTTTTAATTTTTAACAGGTTCTTATTTATATGTCTGGTTACTTTTACGTAAACGTTCACAATTATAATTTTCTGTTATAAAACCAAAATAAACTAAGAGTATTTATAATAAAATGTGTAGATCTGAGTTACAAATATCGTAGCACTGAGCTCAAAAAAACCTGTTAAGAAATTTAAGTCCCCATAAAAATGAGAACATCTTCAATGTCTCAAATTATCATTCAAATTACAAAAAAAAAACATAAATAATTTCTTAAAACAAACATGTTCGCAAAAACATCACCTGCAATTTTACTCAACGAGTACATGTAAGACCATAAACAAAGAGGGAGAACAACCTGCGCCTGCGCAGCTCAGTTTTTGCGCGCTTCAGCACTCAGGCGGTTCCGTATCCGGCGGATGTGAGCAGATGAGATTCGGCGGGTATTTGCGCAATGCTTTGTGTCACTTCCTGTTCGTTCAGGTAGTTAGGAAGGTGCAATATGACCTTGGGGTCAGATTTCATAAGGGGTGGGGGTGGGACTCGTTTCCGCTGTATGTAGTCTAAGTGCTTGTGCGTATTTCCGGTGTTTTTGGATTAACAGGCTAGTGGACTATACAATAACATCTTCAGATTATTTTAAATTGTCTTCCAATCAATTAATAGAATCAAGATCTCTCTTATTTTTTTTGTCAATGGCTTGCTAATTTCTAAGTTACGCTAGCTTGCATTATTTTTACGAGTTATTGATTTGCTATACCTAACTTAAACAGACCCGTATTTGATTTCCAAACACGTTTAAACTCTCAAAAAGCGAGTTTGATGTTTAAAAAAATCTACGGGAGCCCGCATGCTCCATAACTACCTATATTTCCGATAGTTAATAACAACGTTGCCTACATTTGTCCGATCCACGGAATGCGCATGCGTCCTTGCAGTGCGGGCTAAACTGCAACATCTGTTCAGTCTCTAGACATAGGAAATAGGTTACCGTGGCAGATGGACTGCAAACCAGTCTTAATTAGATCTCTTTTATCCTGTAGCTATCCTCGATACAATAAAAAAGGTAAAGGCTCAAAAAGCTTACATCATTTCGCAAAGCTTTTTAACCTTGAAGTATTTCTTTTATTCGACTCAGTCTCCTTGAAAGGTCACATTGCGTTAAAAAAGCACTTGCATTGTAACTACCTTTATATTTTTTATTGTAATGCCCTCAGTACCTTATTCCCTTACCTGTTTTAGTTTGTGTCCGATTACTTGATCTACCTTTCTAAGGAATCAATGTTTATCAGAGAAGTTAACAATATAGTGTAGGCAGATGGCGACCGGCATAACAAAGCACTTGTGCCGAACGATTTATTTTTTCAAACGCCATGTGCTCCATACCCGAATTAAATCCGACTTGTTTTTTCCATCCAAAAACGTCATATTTGCATCCCAGAATCAACGACACATGCCGCGAAGAAAATCACAAAAAATCCTAAAGATTAAGGAAAAAATGGTCGAAGAAACGACAGATGTACGGAAAGAAACATAGACGAGCACGTGCCATCTGCCAAATCTTAGAAACGCTCACACAAAGGGATAGATTTGTGCTCACATACAAAAAAAATGGTGTAAGGAACACGCACACACCGGCAAAAATGCGCGATCGATCAAAGATCGGCGCACGCGCCGTTCGCGGCAGATGGTCCGACGTGATTGGTCGATGGTGTTTGAATTCTTAACTTCCGCACAATAACGTGATAAGGAATATGACTTATAACGCTACTAAGACGGACAGCTTGATTTATTTCTCGAGGTGGCCATTTGCAATCGTCGCGATGAATGTATGACAACAATTGGTCCGTTTAATGCAATTTCTTTTGTAGTTGACTGATGATCTGACATAGAAAGTGTCTTCGATTGATCTCCTATGATTTCTACTTTCACGTTATCAATCATTTATTGTGATTATTCCTTTTATAATATGTTGTTCCCATGGTCTAATTTCAGACAATTATTGATACCGTTTAATTCACTAATGATTTTAATTTATTTTGACTTATATCGATTTGTAATCGTTACTCGAATGATTTTATGATTTAGATACAACATTAGCAATTGATATTGTATTTTTTTTACATTTAACATTAGCAGTTTGGTTTCTAATAACTGTTGAGCTGGTTTGTAAGTTAATATTATCGAAATCGAGTTTCTTAATTTCACGTTATATTAAATTACTGTTCTATACGATATCTTATTTGTATTGATTGGTATGGTTAAAGTTTAAGTTAAGGTATGTGATCAAAACTGTACCGATAAAAAAGCAAAACTTATCTAATCCCAATTAGTTAAAGAATAAATTAATTCATTCAGAGGACAGGACGATAGTTACCAGTAGTAGTGTATTCTGTACGTTTTAAGTGTTAACTTCTAGATCAAATATAGGCCAAATTTTTATTTATTACTAGCGACGCGCTTCGGCTTCACGTGGTTAAACAAAACTTTAATAAATTATACACACAAACCTTTATCTTGAATCACCCTATCCATTGGTGAAACCCATATGAAAATTTGTAATTAAATATTAAATTAAACAGTAAAAATGGTTTTAAAATTTTTCTTTTCTACTGTTTGTATTTAATTACAAATATTCGCTTCGTATTCTTTAATGCGTAACAAATAATTAAAAAATAATACATGCGAAAATCTGTTCAGCCGTTTTTAAGTTTATCGCATTCAGACAGACAGTCACGGCGGGGTCTTTGTTTCTGAATATGTATATATTAACCATATGCCCATATATAGGTCCAAAGCAGACTAAATTGTACGATGCCTGTCACTAAGACGTTGTCAGAATATCTTGTAGCTTCAATAGTATGAACATCTGCCATCTAAACTGTCGTTTACCCTTTAAAAATATTATCATAAGTATTCCGAATTTCTTTATCTAAAAAACTTCTAAAAAAATAAATAGGCTTAGATTCTGAAGGCAGCTACCTGGCAAATACAGCAGCTGCATCACTTAAATCGATCTTGCTTCTATCTCTGTCTAACAGTTTAGGACTATAGCTGTCTCCTTCTAGATAAAGAGACAGAAAAAAAAAGAATCGCCTGATTGTTAAGCTATGCGCTGTTGAAAGATTCTTTTGTGGTTCCGTGTTTGTTCAGTATGTGTACGTAGATTTATGTGCACAAGTATATATATATATATGGAAGTATATATTTATATACATATATATGGAAAAATGTTGTACAAATTGATGGCAATACTGTTTGCATCTTGTCAGATGGTTTGATTACTTCTTGGCTTGTCTTAAGACGACAGTTTGATGGGAACACATAGCAGTAAATTACAAACCTGAAGGCAATTGACTAATGCTATCATCATGAGGTATCATTTATCTTGGCAGGTACTTGAAAGGAACATGTGTAAAAGAATGGTAAAAATTACAACTGATATTCCGATATAATGATTTAAGAGAATTTCACTTGACACGAGATTTAAAATGTACCTAATAACATTATAATAGATGACGATATCCGTGGTCGAGTGGAGTACACATCGGCTTTCAATAGGTCGCAAGGTCTAAGGTCCCGGGTTCGATTCCCGGACGAGTCAATGTAGTAAACCACTTTTCTGAAATGTTTCGGGTCTGGGTGATTGTGGTACCTTCGTTGTCTTAGATTCCATAACACACGTGCTTTAGCTACTTACTTTGGGTTAGGAACAATGTAGTTTGTGATGTTGTCCAAATTTATTTATTTATTATTATAATTCTAGTAGTACTACAAATTTGTTTTTATTGTTTTTACTAATAAGTTAAAACAAATATGTAGAACCAGTTTGTAATTGTTTCAGTGGTATCTTGAATTGTACTAAAAACTGGTCAAGGGCTTTATTTGTTGTTGCGGCATAGACATAAAAATTTCTACCTGTTGTGGTTCATGAGATACAGCCCGTTGACAGACGTGCAGACAGAGAGTAGGAACCCAAAAAAGTTGATAAATATGGTAGCTAATCCCTCATTGACATTAGGTCACTGAATCACTAGAGGCCAAGACAACATTAATAACTGTCATAAATACTCAGTTACATTAACTTTTTACTTAAGCAGGTTAAGTTAAAGTAGTAAGTTTAGTTCCGAAAATCTCTACTAAAGACGGTTAACTAAGAGGTTTACTTCTGCTTTGAACCAAAAGTTTTACTCTTAATATGAGAAGTTGTTTGTTGTGGTGGAGTTAGACTGTAGGGAAATGACATTAGGACTAAACTTGCTTTAAGTACACTTAGTCTATGTTAGTATTATGAATGTGAAAATATTTAAATAAATTTGAACAAAACCACATAATATATTCCTCTGAACCCAAAGTAAGTAGCTAAATAGAACTTGTGTCATGGAATCAGAGACAACGCCTTCGTTGTCTCTGATTCCATAACCACGTTCTTACGCATGCAATATACACCAAGACCCGAGACAATGTAGAAAAGTGGTTTTCTATATTGATTATTGACCCCTCCGGGGATTAAACCCGGGACCTCAGAGCTGGTGACACTTTTAAAACCAGTATGTACACCACTCGAACACGGAGGTCGTCGAAAATATAACACACTATTGCGTGGTTGGGTAATTAATGAACAGAATTTTGCGTCGCAATACTTGCCCGATTAAAACATATAGTATCATATATTTTCTTTGGTATCGATACCGTAGTAAACGTAATAAATTAGTCATTGCATAAGTTTCGCGAACATACGCGCAGATGTTCATCTACATTGTAAACAGATAAAGATCAAAATGAGAAAATGTTTTGGAATTTGCTTGACACTCGACATAAATTGTAGCAGTCATTGACAGCATTAATCAACTGGTATTTTTATCTTACCATGAACAATGTCTGACACTCCAATCTAGTTTTATCTACGAGTATCTGTTCTATCTACTTTTGTACATACAGAAAATATTGTAAATAATTTTCTGGAACATAAATTCACCTGATTTTACGGATAGCCGAGTGGTCATCACGCCAATAGGGTATTTGACAGGTTTTTTTAAAACTATATTTGTATAATAACTTTCGTAAGGAGTATTCATATTTATTTAAAACAAATGGTTTACTCACGTATATTTTCGGGATCGCCCGACTAGTTTCAGACTCAATAGGAGTCCCTAATCATGAGCTGACGCGGCGGCGGTGGTGTCGCAACATCAGTTCGACTCGCGACACCACCGCCGCCGCGTCAGCTCATTTTTTAAAACGGTTCTACGTTAATCACTGATATCTAAGGACTCTATAGAACATCTATATTTTACGTTCCATTACATGTATTAAAACTGTATTTCTTTTGTACACAAATATGTAAATAAAGTGACATTATTTTACTGCAGTAACCTTCATAGCTCTGTATTTTTATTGATGTTGTCTTGCTGGCTAATAAAGATTTTTTCTGTCTTCTTAGTAGATTATTTTATTATAAATTAATAACGGGACACATAACTTTATTTAAACACTCTGTTTTTTAGGCATACTTTGTCTCTGAAAGCATTTTTTTTTTTACTTTTATTATCTTTTTAGGCTACAGTATTAAATGAAAAGCATAACGACCTAGCACAGTCAAAATTTTGTGAAGGCCATTGGGATAATTTCAAATTAAGATGTGTGTAAGAGTATCTATGATCTTCAATGGAAGTGTATAATGAAAGTTTTAAAAACCTTTCCACAACCTCCTGTTTCTTGCTTCATATCTACGAAGACAGCTATGACGAAATAGTGACACCTTTTTATAAATTCTAGACCACTTCCCCGCAGTATTCTTTAAATTTTTCTTAAATTAACGAGAGCCACTTTAGCGATTAACTCCTGCCTGCATTATATCACGAGCTATCTAATCGATTCGATTTCAACTTAATATCGATTTAATAATCGAATCTAGATTCCAGTTTCGATATCATTTGCGAAATTTATTTTAATCTTTTAGTTCGTGTTGATGTATCGTTAATTAATTTCGGATTATTTTACATTTGATTTGGGAAATATATTCTTCTTATAATTCTCATATGGAATACCTAAATTATATTCGCATTGTGGGCAAAGGCCACTTTTAACTCAAAGAAAAGTTATAAGAAATTTTATTATTTAGAGCCAACTCTACCTACGTTTTTTTCAATTTTGCATTATGTATATTTGCAATATCAGTGCTTTTATGTCATGTGGACACATTACATTCGCACGTGCATTTATTTGCTCAAAACTTTATACGATCGAAACTTGAAGTAATGTTTTTACATTGCGTTGCTTAAGCTTAAGCATTAAGATAGAAAGGCACACAAATTTGAACTTAATCCCTATAAACATAAAGTAAATTTCTAGTACAACAAATATTGGAATCAAATCAGCTGATTCCCAAGGTTTCGCACACGTGTTCAGTTCGTATTTGCAATTTTTTCTTAAGGATTATCTAAAAAAATCTTTTCTTGCGCTTGCGCAAAGAGCGTGGGAGCAAAGTCTTTGTACCACGTGCTGACAGTTACCTGGGTTACGCAAAAAACCTTTCGTAAATAATTTTGGAGGCTTTAAGAATGGGTACTAGATTATGTAAAGGAAATCGCATGGACAATGGAAATTTTTTGACAGTTTCATACACTTTTGATTGGTGTCCAACAGTGACATGGTCTTGATATGAACTATTAAAATAAGTACAAAGAAAGGTTCACAAAGTATCATTCTTGAATGTGAAGTATTCATTCAATGTCATACAATTAAAGTGAAATTTAAAACACGTGCAAGAGAAGTTTGGGGCAAGCTTTATGAATTGAAAACATTATATCAAAAATTGTTTGAAAATGTGGAGGGTAAAAACCTAGATATGAAAATCCAAAGCTTTGAACAGACCAAACATGTAACCCACAGCAGACCGGAC
This sequence comes from Diachrysia chrysitis, assembly GCA_932294365.1. Lineage (NCBI taxonomy): Eukaryota > Metazoa > Arthropoda > Insecta > Lepidoptera > Noctuidae > Diachrysia > Diachrysia chrysitis. The sequence goes on along the minus strand of OW028662.1, from coordinate 7,840,099 downwards.
ATTTATTTTTACATTAATTTTTGTAATTTTAATAAGCATTGTTTTCAACCCAATAGCTACCTACAAATATGGTTAAAAACAAATGACAGTTAGCCAGCACCTTTATACTGGTGAATGTCTTATGTTGAAAATAAATATTAATGTGGACGAGTATTTTATAATTGTATGTTCTGCTTACACCTTCCAGCAATACAAGCTAGAACATAGAAACATCGCCATGAATGATCTTACCGCGAACTTCGGTATGGTAAAATAGTTAAAACCGTTTATGGCTTTGACTTCGTTCACATATAAGTTCTTGAAATACAAGTACACTCTACCACACAATAGTAACTACAAAGATTTGCAAAATTCAACCTTGTAATATTGACCTGAAGGTGCTTTTAAATGACAAAGATTTTACTACTGTGTGGTAGCTTGTACTACCTAGGTCAGGTAATCAGATTTCTAAGAGAAAACCTTTAGCCTTACTGGTCCTGAGAATTATATGTAGATCATTGGTTATTTTTAAACCTAGACTCAATAACCAGTATGTCTAGAATGAAAAAAACGTTTTAGAATACATATATTTCCAGTCTAATGTAGGTATGTAATTTGAGACAAATCGATCGACTACGAATATATTTCAATATTATTTTACTTCTGACTTTTAATCGTTTTGAGGGAATTATTATTATTTGTAATAATATAGGTTCTTTGTATGAATAACTAACATTTTAAGGGTTTTCAATACTGATCGATGATACGAAATAGGAGTGTGGATCTCCTAATTAAACCATGCATTTGTTTAATTGCCCAAAATGTCCATATAACGCCATTTTAGACGACTTAAAGCTCAATAATGATTCCGCTAATAAGGTCGCAACATAATTCCCATTCTATATTAATATTATAAAGAGGAAAGATTTGTATCTATACTAATATATAAAGCTGAAGAGTTTGTTTGTTTGAACGCGCTAATCTCAGAAACTACTGGTCCGATTTGAAAAATTCTTTCAGTGTTGGATAACCCATTTATTGAGGAAGGCTATAAGCTATATAACACGCGGACAAAGTCGCGGGGGACAGCTAGTTATTGATAAAATCAAAAACAAAAGGACCGATTTAAAAAATTCCTTCTCCATTAGAATACTACATTATCCCTAAGTACCCGTATGAAGGTGGGTCGCTAGTGTTTTATAATATACTAGCTGTCCCCCGCGACTTTGTTCGCGTGTTTTAGTTTCAACGGTTTTTCATTTTTGCAACATTTTTCATTTATGGTCCGCTCCTACTGGTCGAAGCGTGATGTTATATAGCCTATAGCCTTCCTCAATAAACGGACTATTCAATATAAAAAGAATTTTTCAATAGAACCAGTAATTCCTGAGATTAGCGCGTTCAAACAAACAAACAAACAAACTCTTCAGCTTGAAAAAGAAGACCCGCAATTCGCAAGTTACAAAAAGTAGTACATTTCTCTATTCATTAACTTATTTATGACGTAATATTCACATTGTATGAAATAAAGTCGCTCCCGCTGCTTATACTCTTAGATCTTTTAAACTACGCAACGGATTTTAATGCAGTTTTCAGCAACAGATAGAGTGATTCAAGATAAATGTTTTGTCTATCCGTGCGAGGCGGGGACGGATTGCTAGTGTACTATACAACATTATACACATTTTAAACGGAATTTATAAATTATTTCCGCTTCACACAATACGAAGCAATAAACAAGGAAATAAGAGTGTATTTAGAAATAACGTTACATTTGACCGTTAAAAAAATCTATAATAAAAACTGTAACAATTTGTGTGACTAATTCGTATCACAGATATTATGGCCAGTTGGATTTTAAATGGATGATGTGGTTCTGTACATTTTGTTTTTTAATAAAGATCCGCACGTTTTAATTGAGGATTCTTAACTAAGTTTTTAATATACTCGTTCAATTGAACTTGAGTCTGTGCGGAATAAGGACCGTTTTGGGATAGAGATTTGTTATCACTCTTGCGTCTTTATAGTGCGAGTGTTACTTCTATATATTTATAAATTTTGTTAGAACATAATGTTTTCAGATTCCGTCTTAATCTATACTTATAATAAATCTGTAGAGAGGTCAATTCTGTACATCAAATATATTTTCAAAATAACTATCAGGGGGTGATTAGTGATCGATACTGATGCCAAAAATGCAATCAGTAAAATTTTTGTCTGTCTGTCTGTCTGTCTGTCTGTCTGTCTGTATGTTCCTTATAGAAACGAAAACTACTCGACGGATTTTAACGAAACTTGGTACAATTATTCTTCATACTCCTGGGCAGGTTATAGTATACTTTTCATCACGCTACAATCAATAGGAGCAGAGCAGTGAAGGGAAATGTTGGGAAAACGGTATTTTTTAAGCTTCCGTCGCGTATGCAGCCTTAATGGTTAAAGCTACATAGAAATCATGTATGACGGAAATGTTCTACATAAAATTATCTAAAAAATATCCCACAACAGCATATGTCTATCTTTTATGGTTGACTCACAATAACACGTGTAACTCCCGATAGCTTAGCAGTTCGGAGATTTCTGATTATATTTGTTTACTCTTACGTTTATTATACTCTCACTCATCCCTAATTAAAAAAAGTTTACATTATTACCTATTCAATAAAAAAAGAATCATAGAAATAGGTATAGAAACACCAAACTTATACATGAAATACGATAATAAGCCATCGCGCCGTCGCGCGTGAATACTGAATCATGCTATAAGGATTATTTTTGTGTAACGTGATATATTATATTTCCCTACTAAAATACGAAAGTTAATCAGTCTGTTACATCAAAACCACTGAACAGTGAGGAAGGACATATGCTACTTTTTTACGAAAAACGACGGAAACGCGGACGAAGTCGCTGGCAAAAGCTAGTCCTTACTAATATTATAAATGCGAAAGTAACTCTGTCTATCTGTCTCGCTTTCACGGCAAAACGAGTGAACCGATTGAAATGAAATCTAGAGCCTGAGAAAGGACATAGGCTACTTTTACCTGCCGCGGTACAGCGGGACAGCTGGTAACTAATAAGTTTTATAGAATGATTATAATGTTATCATAATGTTAGTTCGATCTCTTGCCACGAAGGTTCTTTCCGCACAGACTCTATCATAGTCATACCTTTCGACATGTAAACTGATTATCTTAGCAGTTTTTTTTTTATCTAAAATGACACATAGTATTGTTTCAGTTTTTAAAACATCATTGCATTGAATCATTACCAATTTTGCAAAACTGATTAGGTGAATAAGTACCTAAACAAAGTATACAGTGTTTATTCAAATACACAAAATATTTAAACTCCTCCATGTTCCCATCATAAAGTGTTTGATAATTATGTTATAATTTAATTAAACATAAATAAAAAACGTATACAGATTTTATCAAATTTCAGCCTTTTCACACTTACAGAGCAAATGCAAAATAGTTAAAAATTAACGCAAACAAAATTCAGAATTAAGTATAAAAATCCTTCGGCACATTAATTCTGTTAAAAATGTAGCATAAAATCTTATTGTTACTCTTAATTGCTTGATTTTGGACCTGAGATTAAGCAACCTTCTTTTCGAACTGAATGCATCGAAATTGTGGGAAAACTGCATAATATCCTGTGAATGCATTCACAATCACTTGTCAGACTTTCAAAAATAAAACTGTTAGCAAAATTCAATTGTTTTCCATGTTTTTTGTTTTTAATTAAGACTTTAATTTGGATTAAATCTTGTAAAGGATTTAGGTGTAAAGTTTTCTCATTTGAAGAGTCCATGTTTCATTGTGTGTTAAATAATGTAAAAGTTTTAGTCTTATTGTAAAACTATTTTTTATTCAAAGAATCACAAATCCTTTAATATTTTGTGATGCTAAGTATAAATATAGGCAGATATGTACCTTGTACCCAATTCTTTCCTATATAATTTTTATATCCTTTGATATAATTTTTATTCATCCGTTTATTGGTGTTTCCATAAATTTTATGAAGGGTTTTAAACGTTTAACGGTTGACCCCTAAAATATGTACGAACTATGTCGCGTGCTATGTTAATGAATGACATGGTGTTGTGTGTAACATCGTTAACTAGCGTTTAACGTTAGGTCTTAACGTTAAATCACTGTAAAGTAATGCTTGAAGTCACGACACGTACCGACAGGAAATACACGCGATTATGATCCTTATAACAATGTTGTTAGGGATGATATATTGATTCGGTTACAACTATTACAAGGGTTAGTGATCTCATTTCGGATTTAAAGTTACAAGGATATTTTACACTTGTATTGTTTGAAAATGTTTATTTAAATGTATCCTATTATATTCTACTAGCTGACCCGTGCCCACTTCGTTGGGCATAATGTTAATAATCCTTTTTTAGTACATATGACCTAACGATTTAAATTATTTTATTAATATTAAAAATTAAATTATCTATACTTATATTAAAAAAACTACTTTTTGTAACTTAAATATAAAAGTTAGACATATGCTGTATACTTTTTTGTAGACATTTTCAAGCTCCACATCTTTTCTCTAGAACTCAAAAATATATCTTTCATAGTTAAGGCAGCGTTCGTAAGAAACGCTTTCATTCGACCGTTTTTTCTCCGATTCACTTTGCAAAACGGACTACCACGTAAAAGCCTTTTTATTTTTCGGTTTTTTATATAACCTATGACGCTCAGCAATAATGTGGCTTTCTATTGGTGAAAGAATTTTTAAAATCGGTTCAGTAGATCCCGAGATTACCCCTTACAATTTAACAAACACACAAACTTTACTTCTTTAAAATATTAGTATAGATTACAGATTTTTAAGTGAAAAAATTAAATGAAAGTTTAAAAGTATTTCTATTTTTTTGTGGTTTAAGTATAATTTGGTATTTTCAAATATTAATCTAATTCCTTAAAACCTAAGTAAACTAGCAATTTGTAAAAATTATATTAACATTATTGTGTACTTTAAATGCCATCTGGTAGGATATGGTTAATATACACTACTAATACATATATATTATGTAAGAACTTTTTAGTAACCTATATTCGCAACGTATAAATAATTTGATTTGATTTGATGATGATATTCAAAAAGAAAAATCAAAATCCTGCTTGTTTCAATCACAGAATGGGATGAAGTTACATAAACTGATAGCTACAGTTCTTTCATTGAATCTTGCTGTACATAAACAGTATTATAGCTGATATAACTACACTAGCTGTTGTCCGCGGCTCCGGCTGCGTGGGTGTCGGTTATCCCGGCAAAAACTAGCAACGTCCTTTCATAAAATCCAAGCTTACCCGTACCAAATTTCATCTAAATAACCGGTTTAGCCTTGAAAGCATAACAGACAGACAAACAGAGTTACTTTCTCATTTATTATATAAGTAAGTAAGAAATCATATTATGGATGTATAGACGAATAGTTCCTAACTCACTTAGCCACGATTTGGCAACCATTCATTTCAATATAAACTTTTTTGATACGTAGCCGGCGACGTCACTTTAGCGCCCTTATGAGGCAAAGCTCTAACAGTCAAATTTGAGTATTTCATTTAAGTCGTAATAAGTATCGCTATGTAAACGTCAAGATTAGCAGAAAAATATTCGTTTAACATCTTTTTTGAATAACACCGCGTATACTTAACAAAATGCAAAACTAATACAATTAAATATATATTTCTTTCTTCTCAAATATGTGTTTTAAATAATCGTCAAATTTAAACACATATCAATAACAGCTACTTTTGATTAACATTTAATTATATCGATATCTGTTATTTAATTTTAATAAAAATGTCAAGCGTGACGCATATCTTATTATAATTAAAAGTATAACCGCAGAATAGTTTATTAATACTACTACTATAACCTCCGAACACTCAACTGCTACTTAACTTTGAGAGGGGACACTACTGATTCCGCTGTTTTCTTCTCCAAAACTAAACTGTGCTCAATAATTTTGGCATCAAAATTTAGAGCAAAGGTATATCTAGGCTTCTAGCATTTTCTTTTTTGTTAATATCCTATCAAATTTGTCTTAATTCTTTATTGTACACATAACACATAAAACATTAATAAAATAATAAATTTTATGTAAATAGGCGAGATTAACTCAAAATTGAGTTCTCTAACAGCAAACCTTTGAGTGGTAGAGTGATTCAAATATGTAATGAGGATAGATGTACACTGTGTGATTGTACACTTCTAGTGTACAATCACAATTAAAAATACACATACATAAAAATAATACTTAAAAAACACATCATATGTCACATATATGTCTGATAGTTGTTGGAATACGGCGGTAAAAACGAGCATTTTTGGAGGATCATATTTCTTTAAATGATTATGATTTAAAAAAATTATATGGGCACGCAACAAAATACGTTTGTATTATCGCATCCCCTCTTAAGACGTTTTTTAATATCTATCTGTCCCTACTTTACAACTTAAAGATAGACAGCGACAGCATGACGGTTTTAACGGCGACTTAAAAATGATTTGCATTTGTGTTAGGCCATAATAATATTAATTTCATATAAGGGACGTAACACAAATATCTGGTACATATTAAAGTTATAAGGAATGCGCGTATCTTATTAAAAATCTCGCTATTATTATGATTAGCTTATAAATGTCTAATTCGTAAGAATAGATGTAAAGTTCATGGTCTTTTAAGATATATCTATTGATTAGAAAGATATAATCTAAATCTTATGATCATGATACACGTTATGTCAGTGGAGTTCGTTTTTTTCGTAGGATGTATGAGTAACAACTTTATTTTTGTTTAAAATGTGAATAAATTAATTACATTATTGAGGATTCTAGATACTTGCTAGTTCAGTTCTCGCAAATGTTTTGTGTCTAGATATTAATTACATAATATTAATTACTAGCTGTTTCCCGCGGCTCCGCCCGCGTGGATGTCGGTTATAGCCTATGTTCTTTCTCAGGCTCTAGACTATATGTGTACCAAATTTCATTTAAATCCGTTCAGTAGTTTTGGCGTGAAAGCGCGACAGACAGACAGAGTTACTTTCGCATTTATAATATTAGTAAGGATTTATAATACTTGCCCAAATTTTAATCTCCCTGATTTCTCATCCAGAGACGGTGGGATGACCCGCTCTGCAGATTAGTTTAAACGCTTTGTTGACAGTTCGCGTGGCCCAAGGTTTGGCTTTTACCTTGGACAGAGGATAAGCATTGCCATACAACGTGGCAATGCCGCCAGCCTTTTGGAACACTTCTAGTGGACAGCGATGTGGCTATATTTTAGGTTCTATGCTTTAATTAGATTAGTCTATTTTTTTTGTGTAGGTATATATAGTTAAGTTTTTAAAATTAAATTAATGTTGTGTTAATAATATTCAAGAAAATGACTTAAAATAAAGGTTCATGATACTAATATTATGAACGCACGGTTAAACACTTTGTCAATTTTTTATGTCATTTTGAATGAATAAAAAAAAAATCCACTGAACTGATTTTGGAATAATGGAATAAGCTTGAATCTTAAGAAAGGACAAGGGCTACTTTTTGCCGCAATAATCGACACCAAGGCAGGCGGAGCCGCGGGTAACAATTAGTAAAGTAACTTGTTATTTTTAAATTATATGAATATTTGTGTCGTTTTTGTGGTTCTTGTTGCATTAGCAGTCATCGAAACAGTTCTTATCATCGTGCAGAGAGTTTAAGTTAACTGCTACATCAACAAAAGGTCATAATTTAAGTGCATAATGTTTACTTAGATACCGTCATTAATCCTGCCTATTTAACAAAAAATAACAATTACCGAATCCAAACACCTATAACAGTAGCACGCTACAAATAAAATTCTATAAATTAAACATAAGTATCTCTAAGAAAATAAGACATCTCATATAAGGTAAGATTCACAAAAGAAACAGCTGGTACCTTGCAATATATCAAAAACCAAGGGAAGAACGAGTCTTATAGAATTTGAATGCAATCTTTTGTGTAACTATCATTGCAAACAATGGGACAATGCAAGGACGATTTTAGTTCACTCTATTAAAACGCTATTACTCCAATAACCAACTTAAAATTACACTCACATTTATATACCATTTATCTTATTCTGTCTCGCTAAGGTGCATTTTCGGTTGTTTTTTTGTTTGTGGATTTAAAGTTATGTTGGTTTTAGAATGTATTGTACGAATAACTCAATAGTGCCAGTTTTGTGGTATGGAAACTTATTTGCGTGTAACGGTATTATTTTATAGTTCTTTGTATGACAATATTAAAACAATACTGTGTAAGATATTTTATCGTTTATTTTCTTTTATAATTTATTCGTTTGACGAATTATTGTTATACTTATAACAACAACTTAAGACACAATTTTTTTTAATTCTGATTGTATCAGAATATATTAAATTCGCAATACCAGCCTATAAATGTAGCCTTTAACTGGTTGGCACGGGCCTCTTCTCATGTAGAGAAGGCAATTGATCACCACGCTTGCTCATTTGCGGGTTGGCGATTTCAGATTTTAATTTCTGTAATCCAGTTTTCCTCACGATGTGTTCCTACACCAGTTTTCATATAACTTTGAAAAAATCACATTGGTAATTGCCTGTAGTGGGTTCGAACCTGCAACGTTGTGCAGAGAAATCTGTTCGTTAAACCACTCGGCCACCAAGACATCAATTTATTAAATACATTTTTCTAATTTTTTATTTACTAATTTAGGTATTGCTAATAATGATTATCAAACTACCATTAATTGGTTCCCATATAGGCTCGAAGCCAAAAACTAATTATTAAGAATATCGTTAAGTATTTTTCGTAGAACACTTACAGTTTACTTAGAACATATTGCAATATTCTCTATAGATAATTGGGTCAATCAACTTTTCGACCCACACTTTTGAGAGGACTTCAGTTTTTTTTTATTTATTTTTTACTTTAAGATGTTAGATATCGAAGTATATATTCAAATAGCTTCAACACTCCAGCATAACATTATGTAAAAGGGCACGACCTTTATTGCATAGTTTTCACTTTATTCTTAAAAAACTTATACAACCCCCATAATAGTGTATATCGCGTTACCTGGGACGAGTATCTTAGATAACGAGAGTAAAACACAGTATTGAATTACTTTTATAGATTCTTTACTTTGGCATGCATAATTAAACAGTTTGGTATATTCAGTCTTAATTTAAGTAACATGCATGAGAACATAATCTCAATAATATGTATTTAGCGTTACCATAGAGATCAAGTATTAGCATTTCTTTTTTATAATTCTGTATAAAGAATAGCAAACACTTCAAAAGTCTTCGTAAATAATAATTAACTTCTAACGCACCTTAAGCTGTTAAATAACAAGTGATACAATTATAAAAGATCGTAAAATAATAGTAATAATCATCGTAAAAAAAGAGGACATAAAAGTAACACCACAGACAATCTGGTAACACCGAAGACACATGTTCCTCAAAACAAAGTTTGTTTCAACGGTTCTCTGTATCTCTTTTGTTTCTCAACGCCATTTTAAAATGATTTAGAAATCTGGAAAAAAATATATACTTTTGTTAACAATAAATGATAATCTAAATCTTAAAATTTATATTAATTAGTACTATGCCTCTCGGATAAGGTGAATTGAATTAGACATACACACGCACTAGTTTTGAATCGCATTTACGTAAATACGTAATAATATTGTTAGTTTGCAGCTGTAACAAGAATAATTGAAAAGATATTCAATGAAATTGTCTCTGGAGTTACCGTTGGTGTCTTTGGAGTTACCACAAAAGTAACTCAGTACACAAGTAACTCAGGTGACATTTGTCAGTATTTTTCAAATAAAATGAATTCTACTCAGTATTCGTTATACCCGTATATACCATTCAAAACGTTTATTCATGTCCTTGAAATACAATATGATTTAAGAAATAAATATCAGTACTTACCGATAAAATCGCGGTAACTCAGCCGACAGCGATTAAACACACGCACTACCTTCGAGAACTCGTCGCTGACTGGCGGCCTGTCGGCATCGTCAAAGGGCTTCGCCGCCGCGCCGACCGAGAGGCCACCAATATTTTTAGTAGGTAGTGATCGAATTATGTCCGAGTAGGTTTTTACGTCTTTAAGTTTTAAAGGTAACTCAGTATACCAATATTAAGAAAAAAATATTTGGACAGAATTTCTTGATTTTTTTGCAGAAATGTATAACAACAGGTTACATTTATTAATTCGAATTACTAAAGTATGTATTTTATTTTATAGAATATAAAAAAAATAGACACAGTTTTCAAAGAAAACATGTGTTTTAGCGGTGTATTGTATTGACATCACGCGTTTTGGACAGCAATAATTTGTATGGAAGAAGAAATTGTCTATGGAGTTACCACAAAAATAATTTTATATTTGAGGATATTTTTGAATAAAAACCTATAAGTCACAATGATTTACAGTCTAATAATACGCGAGTACCTCACATGATGATAATTTCAATAGATTTATGGAGTTTTATTCAAAAACTGCCTAGGACAGCAAAGTGTGGGTCGAAAAGTTGATTGACCCAATTACCATATTGTTAATTCTTAAAAACATTTTTCTCATCGTCAATATACATACTTTATCTAACAGCTTCAACCATAGAACATAATACAAAGTAGATATGGCATTCATATTATATATAATAATTAGTTTTAATACGATTATGCGTATGTATAATGTATATTATGTAAATTATTACTTCTTTTTTATTTACATTTATTAAAATGTATAATTATATTAAGGATAAAATGTATTATGTAGCTATTTTTAATGCCATATTGTTAAGGGACAGTGCAGTAAATCAGTGTCTGAGGTTTTCTTTTTTTTTTCTATGCCTGCAGCAGATTCGTCATGTTCCCTTAGTTGTCATTGCCTGCGGTGGCGTCTTGGGTCGGGTCACCTCCTTCCCTCTAATATGGCGAGGGAGGTGATGGCTGACCCTTGCGTCATACTCGTGAATGGGTGCTGCTTGCGGTGACTGGTCGATCTGCTGACTTTGGTCTGTGTAGATTATACCTACTTATAATTTCATAATGGACCTCAAACGCTTGTTTATTTGGCACGGTCCCTAAATTATACTTTGTACTATTGTTATTACAGTAAGACAGCGTGCTGCTGTGGAGTTCGTTGCGCCGTTTCTTCTCCACAGCTAGAGCACTTCGGAAGCGGTGGAGGGTGCTACTTTAAGTGCTACTTTGTAGCCTAATTTAAATAAATGAGTTTTGATTGATTTGATTTGATTGAGTATCTAAACATAATTTTGAACCTAATTAAACACAACTCATAATTTACAACAACGTTAAATATCATCAATCTTCGCCAAGACGAGCGAAGTTATCTTTTCCAATGTCCTAATTTTTGCTGTGCTCGACAGGGTCCATATTTATTTTTTTATTATGTTATACCACCTATTTTACGCATATGGAATGCAATAAAGCATTGTATTAAATTGAATGAATGAATTAATAAATTAAATTAATCCTATCTTTGTCTATCTAAATCTTTACAACAGACTGAAAATTTAATGAATCGTCCGTAAGATTTATGATGAGAAAAATTTATGTATTTAGCATTTTTGCTACTGGTACGATTGAAAAATCTTCTTCGTAGAGTCAAAGATGGAAATACATAGAAACACGAAGGTCAATTGATCTTATCTTATGTCCAGTTTTGTTTGTTTGTACTAAATAATATAGATCTAGATCTAGCATATAATATTGATATATAACGCAAGAGCATCTACTTTGTGTGCTATTTCACGTGCCCGGTTTAAGCATAACATGCTTAACTTGGCAATTATCGCGCTCAGCCTGTATCGGTGCGCCGCGCTAGTGGGTTTCACCAATCTTTACCGAGCACTATTGACAAACGAATGTAGGTATCTACATCATTTTATGATGATTCTATTCTGGAATCATTAATAAACAGTACTTGAGACGTCATTGTTAATATGTATATTTTTTAAATGGTACTTACTGGTCGTGATTCTGGCGTTTTCTGCATCTATCTATATCTGTGGTTTGTACTTACATACTTACTTACTACTCACCTTTAATTCAATAAGCATAACAAACGTTTACACAGTGTTTTTGTAAGATGAAAAATTGAATAAAGCTCAGACTTCAGCTGACATATAGCCGATAGATAAATAATGTGACAAGAGACTTCATATCTCATGTTTCTAGCATTAGAGATCCAACAATCCCACCATTATACTCCGAACAAGGTAAAAACTAATCTAATATGGAATTACAATCGAGTACATTCATTGAGCCTGAACTCGATCAATGTCTTTGAATCGATTTATTTTTTTACTCGATATAACATCGATAGATATCTCGGGACAATAGCGACCACAACAAACACTTAGATTATATCGGTTTCACGTGATCTTTATTAACCATTGTACAGGACGCGTCTTCAAAAAATTCTATGAATGCGTAACGGTGTGGTACCTACATCTTACATATGGTATTGTCATGGTCTTCGACGATTTCTAATGGTAATATACCAACGTTTTTCAAGTGGCAACGTTATTTGATTGATAGATTGGTGATAATATACGATTGTGTGCGAGAAACGGTAAATTTCATTATGTTATAACAAGCATTTGATGGCGACTAATATGGACATTCCATCTTGATTTTATGACTCATAAAAGTACAATAAATTATGTAGTTTTGTTCAATATAGTCGGTGAGAAAATTTGATAGAACATGTCTTTTAATGCTTTTCTCACACGGGAAGTTGATTCGGTATAGTGTTTAAAGATTAAAAATAACAATAAATTGTATTAGAAATAAATCGCAATATCCGTGACATTATATTAGCATTACTCATTTTATCATTAATTTAATTAATAATACTTATTATTACAATTTTTTTATTATTTTTTTATTGTATTGCGCTTATTAAAAAACTACGCGATATTCAGTCTCGACTAACTAGTCTGTTTTACTTACTAAATAGACAAGCTCGCTATTACACAGCGCTGTAAAACGCACGCTACCGATTCGCAAGGCGTCCGTCGCGTCCTAAGACAGTTTGCGCGGCCGATTCAGTTTTACTGTTTAATTAGTCTTACTCTTATAACACTTCGCGTAGTAATATATAAGACAGACTAAATATCACGTGGTCTTACACTGTATGTGAAATCCCAAGGGAACATATAACTAAGTAATATAAGTATCGCATGTGTTTTAAATAGTATATTCGTGTGTACCTACCTGGTTTTCACAAAATTGAGTTATTGAAGATGCTTATTAATCTGTCTGTCTGTCGCGCTTTCACGCCAAAACTAATAAACCGATTTAAATGAAATTTGGTACACAGATAGTCTCGAGCCTGAGAAAGGACATAGGCTACTTTTTGCCGCGGTAAACAGCTAGTGACTAGATAAATCAATAACATATTCTTAATCATATATAATAAAACATACATCAGATTAACTGTAAAAGATGTACTGTTTACTACACCATGAATAAATGTTTCTTGTAAATAGGACAAAGAAAAGCAATGTTTTTAATAAGTATTTATGAATAAGAAAATTGCTTACCCTAAAAACTTTAATATGGGACCCATTACGAGAATTTAATCTATCCTGCATTTCACAAGAAACTTAGGTGCTTCTTCATGCCGGCGAACATAGGTACATAAGTACTTTAATCTTTTATAATTGCATATGTAAATATGCAAATAAACTAAGTTGAACACTAACAGCTGTTCCTAGCCTAAGTTATATCTAGAAACTAAAAATAACAAATATCTATTTCTAGTTTTAATTCTCTTAATTGGGTTTACTTCGGAACCCGTTTGTTGGGTTATAAATATATGTATTTGTGTTTATTATTTTTTATTTATTAAGAATTTATAGTGCAAGTAGGCTGCAATTACTTATAATTTAAATAAAGCTAAATGTAGATATGTTTTTTTTTTTTATATTTACAGCAGTAAGCCTTATATTTAAAATTTTAAACGTCGTCGTCGGTTTCAACTACCGCTCGACTGCACGGATAGTCAAGTGGTATAGGTCACCACGCCAATTACCACTGCGCGCGACGTGCTGCGGGTTCGATCCCCGCATGAGACAAGCATTTGTGTGATCCACAATTGCTTGTTTCAAGTCTGGGTGTTATTAGTGTATGTGAATTGAATGTTTGTGAAAACCCCCGCGATACAGGGATTAAATTCTCAAGTGCGGGATTCGTTTTAAAAATAAAACAAAAAAATTACATAGTTTTAGTTTTTAACATTATGTAACTAAATAAGATTAAGTTGTATTCAATTCCATCCAGTTTTAGATTAATAAAAACTCAAATGCTTTACATGTTAATCTATCTCAGTCAAAACTAATCTCGCCTTATACAACTTGCGATAGCGTGCAATATAATTGTTATTAGCTTGGCTCCGACCCAAATTCTCCGGATGCAAGAAGAGGACCAAGGAAACGGCAGTTGGCGGAAATACGTGCCAAAACTCTAAGACAGGCAAATTTCTCCACCGGCTGCAAAACACCGGAACATTAGCGTTCTATTTTTGATGCACCAAAAACCACCAGATGCATAGCAGGTACAAGAAACAGCATCATGTTGCAAATTACGAAACCCTACCAAATTTAAAAGCAGCACCTCAGAGAAATATAACCTTTTTAAATTGGTGTTTCGATTTTGCTGGGTTATACCCAAAACCACAGCTTGCCACGACAGATGTAAGGCACCGGCATGAAAGCCGACAAAAAACAAGCACGTGCTGCTTTGGAAAAAAATCGCAAGCGCGCACAAGTAGACATGCGACACCTTTTTCGAAAAAAAACTCGTAGTCTCACGTGATTTCTGAGAAATACTGCGTAAATTAATATTTTCGATGATAGCGCGGTTTTAAACAGCTGCTGTTTGTAGGAGGCCTAGGTTATTAATTTAAATAACAACTGGGTTGTAAGACATTTTGTGTCGTAAAGTGCCTGAAGAAAGAAATTTGCAAGACTTTTATTTAGCTTTTTTGTATACAAGTTTGATCGTACGTCTTTTAATCGATCAGACATTGAAATGATGATAAACTACATAATAATATATAACCTCATACCTATACCTACTTCTAAAAAGGTTAAGGACAAGTTAATATTACAGTTTCAAGTAATCTGGATAACTCCTCATATGCGTTGTAATAAAGAAACAAAACATTATTAAAAGTTAATCTTAGACATAAAGATAAAGACTTATTTATGAAATCTCGACGGTGGTTAGCAAATGATTAACAGATAGGTATTTATTTTTATTTTCCTACAGTGAATTCGAATTTAGAACTTTCTTAGCAATTGCTTAACACTGTCGAGATTTTTATAAATAAGGCCAATAATAAAGTCATTATGTATTTAAAGAAAAAGTTGTCAAACAAAAATAACCAGTACAATCAAAACAAAAAGAATCGAATAATTGTTAAGGTATAACTATTATTCGATTCTTTAATTTGTGCAGTGAGATTTTCTTTTTAATTATTTGTTAATATTGATATAGAAAATCAATGTTTGTTATTGTTACATTTAATATAAAAAGTACGTGACATTGTAATATTTAAAACAGCCTTTAAGCATACAACTCAATCCCTTTCCTTCCAATCAATCTCAAAACGAACTGATAACAAAATAATTGATTAAGTACCCTTCAACTTACCCGGAAGCCAAGGGTAGGTTATGCACGTGTTTAGACCACCCACAAACATTGTGGCCATATTTGTATAATATTGGTAAACAAAGGCCAATGTTGTCGCAATACGGGCCCATCAATAAGTTCCAATCCTGTTTAAGTTAGGTACAACTTTTTTTTAAGATTTTTAGTAGAGATTTGTTTTATTAATTGGCTGCCGACCCCTATTAAATTGGAACTTAATACTTAAGATAACATATTGTGATTATAATTTTGTTTTTAATCGATGGGAATTCCGATCATTGCTCTATAGCAGGTAGGTACTGCGTTCCTATGGCGCAGTGCTTAAGCATATATTTTGGTAGAGTAAGTACGTTGTAAAAGTTTGCCTCGTCCTTAAACGTAGAATTTTTAATGTTACTTAATTGGTATTGTTTATCTATTTTTACTAATATATAAAGCTGAAGAGTTTGTTTGTTTGAACGCGCTAATATCGGAAACTACTGGTCCGATTTGAAAATTATTTCATTGTTGGATAGCCCATTTATTGAGAAACGCTATTGGCTATATAACATTACGCTGCGACCAAAAGGAGCGGAGCATAAATGAAAAATGTTGCAAAAATTAAAAACCGTTGAAACTAAAACACGCGGACAAAGTCGCGGAGGACAGCTAGTTTAATAATAAAATTACTCCTGAACTTGGTAATAATTGTCATACACAAAGCGCTTAGACTCGGAAGAGATACCCGTGGTTGACACAATTTTTTATCCCATTTAGTGATCGAACCCGCAACATATCGCGAAGTGGTTAGGTTTTTATGTTAAGTTTATTAGATTTTACCGAATAATTAACAGTACCTAAATTATCAAAATCTACACCTGTGCACTGCGCAGTGTGCGCCAATCTTTAAAGATGCGCTATTGTCTTTTGTTGCACCAATAAACCATACAAGGTGCAGCAGTCGCTCGGAGCCAGATATCAATAACGCATTGTTTAGCCTTCACAGGAGATAGGCGACGGGTTGATCCTCTTAGCAACTTATGACCTATTTCCACTTGCTATTTACGGGTTAAGTAGATAAGGGAATAAACTAGCAAAAGGAGGGTTAATAGTAACAGGACTTGAATTTAGAAAGACATTATTTTTATTAATAAAAAATAAACCAAAATTACCTATTAACTTATTAAAACCTAAAATATGACATTAACAAATTCGTCCACATCGCTGTTGCATTTTGTTGCTTTTTTGTGTTAATATTTATGAATAAAATATGCTAATAAATAAATAATATAATTAATAAAAAAAATCCAAAATCTTGTACCTTCTTCAATTTAAATAAATTTGTCGAAACTGGATTCTGAAAAGGTGTTAAATTTAATCTGATGTCAAATTGTAATGTCAAGTAATATGGTTCTTTGACCAAACGACAAACTTTGACTGGCGTTTTGGTCTAGTGGTTAGTGACCCTGACTGCTTAACTGGAGGTCGTGGGTTGGATTACCATTCAGGACAAATCTTTGTGCGATGTGCATGATCATTTGTTCTGTGTCTGGGTGTAATTTATCAATAGTATGAATGTATTTAGAAATATATTAGTATGTTTATCAGTTGTCTGGTCGCCATAATACAGGCTCTGCCCAGTTAACGATCAGATGGCCGTGTGTCCTTAGATAATATTACAACCTACAATTAACTGAAGGTTTGACAGATTTAAGTTGTAACAAATTTATAATTTGATCGGTTTCTCAGGAATCGTATGCGACTTTTATTTATGGGACTTTGAATCCTTAATGAAGTCACAAAGGTCCATAAAGACGAACCTTATCGAAGCGTTATCTGGAGAAGAACTCAGCTTTTTATCTCGAATTCTCTTTAAGCCGTATCAGTTAGTAACTGATTAATTAAACAGGAATGTTTTAAACATATTTTTTTTGCACATTTAATTACTGGACGTACCGTCGCGTCCCGTTACATTCCGTACAGGTGCGGTGCGCACGCGCACGAAATATGGCGCATGCGCGGTATTAATGCACGATTATTATGTGTTTTGACACCGCATTCCTGGTGGTAGGAGATTCATTTTTTGACGTCATCGCTTCAAGTAAAAGAATTTGGTTTGATTTTGTTTCAGTCAATCTTTAATTTTTCTGAAAGTTTTTTCCAAAGTTTTGACGACATAAGTTAGTAGTAAGTGAAACGTTCGGAAAATTACTCAAGATGCGCCTGCGCCGATTATGTTGTCAAGTAAAATAACTATGTATAATTAAGTATTTCACGATAACATTTTCCGCAACAAAGTCTATAATAATTTAATTATATTTTTTGTAATTATTTATGTATACTTCAATGGAGTAATTTTTTCATCGTTATATAAGGAACGTATTTAACTGTGACACATGTTTCGTTCGATTATTATAAGACAGTACCTACTTCACACTACTGCCGCATGCCAAACATATCGATTGTAATTATATATAATCTTACTTATATTATAAATAGGAAGAGCTGTTTGTTTATTAGGTACTAGCTGACCCGTGCCCACTTCGTTGGGCATAATGTTAATAATCCTTTCTTAGTACATATGACCTAACGATTTAAATTATTTTATTAATATTATAAATTAAATTATCTATACTAATATTAAAAAAAACTACTTTTTGTAACTTAAATATAAAAGTTAGACATATGCTGTCGTTGATTTTTTTGTAGGCATTTTCAAGCTCCACATCTTTTCTCTAGAACTTAAAAATATATCTTTCATAGTTAAGGCAGCGTTCGTAAAAAACGCTTTCATTCGACCGTTTTTTCTCCGATTCACTTTGCAAAACGGACTACCACGTAAAAGCCTTTTTATTTTTCGGTTTTTTATATAACCTATGACACTAAACAATAATGTGGCTTTCTGTTGGTGAAAGAATTTTTAAAATCGGTTCAGTAGATCCCGAGATTACCCCTTACAATTTAACAAACACACAAACTTTACTTCTTTATAATATTAGTATAGAGTATAGATAAAGCCAATTTCTATGTATTTAAGAGTCGCTCGCTAATTGACAATAAGCAAAGATGGTCACCGATTTAAAAAAAACAAGTTAAACTTCATTATTATTTATTTAATTCAATCATTGTCATTGTATATTATTTTCATAGAAATATAATAATAAAAATATTTTATTTAAAAAGATAAGTCCTTATTTGTTATTATATCGTTATAAATTGACTTAATGCAGAGCATAATACGCTCCTACTCTAGACAGACAACTATAGCTATCATTCGTTATGGAGTGGCCAATCTCTACAAGACGGCACAAGTACATATTCGGTGCTTTAAAAATTGTCTAATGTCAAGTAGCCCTTTAAAACTTCATAAAGACAGCTGAACCCAAATACAAAAGTTCTAAGTACATTCTTAAGTTAAGGGAACGTCAGATTACAACAGATTTACGTACCCCGACAAAACATTACGTGCTCACATTAAAAATAAGGAGCATTAACGTTTATTAAAGAAACCAGTTTTCGTATATATTGTAACAAAATCATTGATCGCAAAACATCTGCTAACCCTTTCTCAAAGCATGTATCATTTTCCAACCGTCTTAAAAAGGATTCGTAATTCAACTGTTTTTAGGGTTCCGTACTCAAAGGGTTTCGGACCCTTATTAGGTACTGAGTCGCAGCGTCGCCGTGTCGTCCGTCCAACATTTCACTTCCTCTTCTCAATATATCTCTCCGTCTAGCAAAGGTTGGGAGTCAGCTCCATAAGCTTAAGAGCGGTGCTGCAGGACTATGTGATATTATAGACGATTGACCAATAAATTATAAGAAAACAGATAAAGATGGCAGATTACAGATGAGTCTGTCCATCATACGAATTTAAAAGATATTATCTGATCTAACCTTCAACCAAAAATACACAATCTAGCTTAATAGATATGTAGGTAGGTAATACATAATTATAATCCCAAAAAAAAAAAAAAAAAATATCGTGGTACAGAACTCTTAGTGCACAATTCTGGCTCGTGCTTGGCCTGTCTTTTTTTAACATTAGGATTAACTGAGGCTTGTCGTTCGAGCTTTACGAACTGTGAAATTTGTCTGTTTGTTTGGTAAATGTGTAAGACCTTCGGGATTTTGCCGTCTCGTTACCAGTAGCGGTGTAATCAAATGACTGATGGTCGGTGAGGTGAAACGAACTTTTTTCTCCAGATAATGTTGGTATTATTTTTATTATAGGCATTAAAGACTGTTATTTCAGCCGCAAGAAAGCTATAGTAAGAAAGGGTTAGGTGACGTTTTTGTTAAAAAAATAATAAAAAGGTGTTCATATTTCAAAGCCACAAGTTTATAAACAAATGACAGACGATACTTAATACATTTGTCGTTACATTTTAAGGTGTAAAGAAACATAATAAACCGAATCGTATCGACTGATTCTATGATAAACGTTTAGCTCAAAATTAATGATAATACCACCATATTTATTCCTGAGATCCCACTAGTGTTGTCCCTTCTAATTGCATCGATAACCCACCTGCCCGAGGTTAAAGATCACAACACTAAACTCAGTGACAGTTACATTATAACCTATAATTAGTCTTGCAACATAGTTTCTCTATAATATTATCAAATTATAATCTTATTACTAAACAAGGTGTTCGATTTACCAATTAAGTGGTTGCAAGCATTCGCGATGTTATAAAAAATAATATAAAGTTTCACAATAATCATTAATCACGATGCTTAACGAGAATATCGATTAATCACTCGATTATAAACGTGCTGTGGTTAAATAAAACTGAACCGGAAATACCGATAGTAAACTCATTCTTAGATTCTTCATCTTTAGAAATTTCCGGGAAAATATTTGAAAAAATAGTTTTATTTATTATTTAACAAAAACTAGATTAATGTTGCCATTTAGAAAATTTTGAGAAATCTTATTGCTGATCGCAAACTAACGATATCAAACGTGGCGAGCGCAGAGGGTGACAAAGTGACATTTATCGCGTTTTTCTTCGTAATGGTTGTAATAGGAAACATTTTATTTACATTGAGAATTATAGCAGAATATGTCTAGTGTTGTCTTTTGTTTTAGTTTGGCTATACACCTTAGGTGCACGCATCACTATTAGCCCGTCGTACCGAACGTAAGCAAATTGTTAGTTGTAAGTACCTACTACGGTCTTTTTCTTTCGGTTTCGATATTATTTGGGTGATATTAGGTTTTGTGATAGATTTAAGAAGATGGCGCACTGTGTTTTGACACTGATTTTACGATTTTACTTGTTCATACTGGTGCTCAGAGTTCATACTCTGTTAGGCGCACTCTATAGAATACCTATTTATACTCTAAGCTGTAAATATATATTCATTTAATATTGTTTCTATTCAATAAAAGTATGAACGAAATCATGATACATACCAATCGTTGAAACGAAGCGACGTCGTAAGACAATAAAATTAATAGATAATCACTTATAGGACAATTTAAACAGGACAGGTGATTAAGAAATTATTGAATTATATTGAATAATAAAAATATACAGATGTAATATCATTTGTATAGTAATAATAATAATAATAATAATAAATATCTTTATTTCACCAATAATTGCACAAATATTACATTTTTAGAAATATGGCTTAAGCTAAGTAGTCCAGAGGATAAAGACCCTGACTCCTAAACTAGGTAATAACCTGTATCTTAGGAGGCAGTGTACCTTCGAAATTGTGTGTGCATAAAAGCCTCATTCTTTAAACCTAGTAGGACACAATAACAGACAAAGCAAAAAGTTAAATAAAGTAATCCAATTTATAACAGGCAAAACTATAATAAAAGTGAAGTTAACTAACGAGTGTTTAGAAATAAGTATGTGTAATGTGTGATGTGTGTGTGTGTGTGTGGATGTGAGTGAGTTTGTACGCAAGAGTAGGCGTGAGCGAGATGTAATATAAACATGGTTGTATATTGAAAAGAATAATAAAATCTAATAAAATTTATGTAAAAGCTTTACTGTTGAGATAGGTGAAGTTTCCCATCAGAAGATCCTCCGTCATGCGATAAGTGAGTTTTAAAAGATATTCCTGCAACACAGTTTTACATTGATATTTCGATTTGGGGAAAATTTTTAATGTTTTATTTAACTGGTTGTAGATTTTCGTACTGCTAATGCAATAATGCCTTTTAGCGAAAGAAGTTTTGTGCGGTACAAGGGGAAAGACTGTGTGTTTGACTCTACCTGTCGGCTCTGATCGTGGACGAGTTGAATGTTAACGGAGCATGGACTGTAGGATATATAGTTGTCTGACTGTCAAAACGTTTGATTCCGCATACAACTGTTCAGTGGGATATCTTCGCGGCAGGGAGAGTAGGACTTTCAGAACGGCTCTTTGCGCTCGTTCTAGCCGTATAAAATGATTCCCAGTAGCTCCGCCCCAGGCCGGAATACAGTATGACAAGATCGATTGGCATAACGCAAAATATACCATTTTTAAAATGTCCATATCGGCGGAATTGCGTAATTTTTTAAAGATATATATCAGTTTTCGAGTTCTACTCACGAGTGTGTCTAGTTGTTTATGCCAGTTCAAATGCTGATCGATGTGCACGCCTAGATACTTAACAGTAGGTGATTTAGTTATTGCAGCGCAGTCACAGGAGGTGGAAGACAAACATGTGTGCCCTTTGAGAGTTAAAGATGATGGTGGGCATAAATTTGATTTTATTGCAAACGGCACATAAAGCGTTTTACTTAAGTTCACTGTTAGTAGATTATTTCGCAACCAATCCATTACACATGCCAGCGCAGACTCGGCGTTACGATAACACTGAACCCAGTCGTTTCCATTAACCAGCAGGGAAGTATCATCAGCGTATGAAATTATTTTGCAGTTATGGATTGTTAGCTGACAGAGCTCATTGATATATATCAGGAAAAGAGTAGGGCCCAGAATGCTACCTTGTGGTACGCCGTACGTGATTGGAAGCTCATCACTAACATTCTGCCCGATTTTGACCATTTGGGTACGATTCCTCAAGTAGTCTCTGAAAATTTCCAATACTACACCTCGGATTCCAATGCCCTCCATTTTTTTCAGTAACGCCGGCGCAGATATAGTGTCAAAGGCCTTAGATAAGTCGATGAATATACCTAGGCACCTTATAGTATATTGCTCCTACTGGAAAATTTATTATATATTTTTATTACTTTTATTATTTACTTGCGACTCGTCCCGGCTTTGCCCGGGTAGTTTAGCAGTATAGCCTATGTCACCCGGGGATAGTGTAGCTTCCCAACATTGAAAGAATTTTTCAAATCGGTTCAGTAGTTTCGGAGGCTTTTCAATGCAAGCAAACAAACAATCAAATCTTTTCTCTTTACAGTATTATAATAAGTAAAGATTAGTATGTATATAAATACTGTTATAATATGTAAATACCAGCTATTCTGAGCTACTCGTTATTTTGCTTACATTCACGGTTTCGCGTGACACACAAATATTTTAACTGAAAATATTCAGAAAACGATCACATGTATAATAAGAATTTCCGGCTGAATAAACCGAATGAAAAATTACCTCTTTTCATGAACCTATTCATAGAAATCCAAGCATTTTATTGAATAACTCGTAAAAAAGTTGTAAAATTATAATATGACAGTTCCTTTTCGAGTACATAGGAATCTTTGATCGAAATCGGGCCAGACATAAGTTTAGTAAGCGTAGAATTAGAATTTGTTATTTTGTTTTATTTTCGGAACTATTTTTAATGAGATCATTCGATGAATAACATTATTTTTAAATCTTTGATCTTTTGCGTGTGTTACTGAATTGGTATCAATCAACCTAAAACGATACTAAGTAAATACAAGTTATTGATTGAAATGCATGTTTTGTTGTCTATCTTGGTCAGATAAACTTTGTATTTTCTGTAAGTATTGACTGGCATGTTGGTCGAGTGGTTAGTAATCCTGACTGTTAAAACCAGAGGTCGTGGATTCGATTTTCACCCAGGACAAATCTTTGTGTGATGAGCATGATCATTAATTTGTTCTGTGTGTAAGTTATCTGTAATATGTATGTTTTTAAAAATATATATGTTTATTACCTGTCTGGTTGCCATAATACAGGCTCTGCTTGTTTGGGATTAGATGGCCGTGTGAGTTGTCCCAAGATATTATTATATGAAATATGAAATGTATATAACATTTATTATCGAACTAGGTTTCCTGTCCTTGGAAAGCGCCATGATACCCTCAAATGTGTTGAATTAGGTTAACATTTGCACTAATATAATAATATCTTGGGCCAATTTTATTTGTCAATTTTATATTACTGAGATACTTAATCTTTCAGTACGTATAATCTATCTATTTGAGTAAGCAGGGATACAAATGCGACGCCAATAGAAATTAAATTTGGAATGCAATTAACATTTTAATAAAACTTTGTTTCAAAATACCTACTTAAGTACTTGCGAAAAAAGAACGCGAATATTTAAAGAAGATTATCGCGAATAAATATTATGCAATCAAATTACTTTCAATCTGTTAACGAGTATTCCTTAATCTTAAACTTAATTCGACTGTCTGCATCGTGGTGAGTATTAAAAGTTTATTAACTGGCAGCACCTGTCTTTCGCATTAGCCATGTTTTTTGTCGCTGGCAAGGTGTTTCTTGCATTCAATTTGAATTTGGAACATTAGATTTTTGACATTGCCACCCATCGTTCTTGAATCCATTTACTTTTATATAATGTGTTTTTTGGATGGCGACACAATTACGTACTAGAATAAAATATGTTTTAATGTTTTTATTTTAACAGCAGTGTTTTATAATTAACAGGTGTGATAACCCGTTGATTTAATAACGGTTATTTAATAAAGTATCCTCAAAATAAATAGTAACTAATCGATGCTCAGTTCTTAATAAATTGTTAGTTGTTCAATTAAGTTGTTTCTAGAAATTTCGAGCGGCAATATCAGGCAGTAACGGGGTGTCTATAATTATTAACGAGTCATTTCTATTTATTAATATAACATATCTTTCTGTTGGTATTTTCTTTAGTATTGTATTATAATGGGCCTGTTTCCTATTTTTTTTTAATGTCCGTCTTGTAGATTAATGAATTTTATTGGACACGTATTTTTTCTTTTTTCCTGCAAACAAAAAATGATCAAAATACAGAGAACTGAAGGTACGCGTGACGTCACTCCTCGCTACGATTTTTAGCGAGGCGTAGCGTCATAAGCCCCCACTCCGAAACTTTAAAGCGGTGTATCTTTGTATTTTTTTATTGTTTTGATAAAAGAAAAAATACGTGTCTAATATTTTTTTATTATCTAACTGACGGACTAAATAGATTTTAACTTTTCATACCCAGGAAACATGTACCTATTATAATTTTATGAGAGGGTTTCTTTAGCCACGAGAACCGTTGTCTTAGACATTACTCCATATTTCGCCTGGAATAGACCTACATACATGTATACCATATTTAAAAATGTGTAATGGATTAAATTTTTAAGTAAATTAATGGTTCTGTATCAGTTTTGTGACCAAAATGTAGGTATAACTTATTTTATATTGACAATGCCTGTATAAGTCATACGAATTATATTCGAAAGAAACTTATTACGTTGCAGCAATAATCTAAAAATAAAGATGCACCCAGAATCCAAAGTGGCGATCAATAAATGTCATAAAATGATCTTTAAAATGAAATCGTCGAAATTTTTATGAACACAAAAATATGTGGATCTTTCGCGTTGTACTTGTTTGCTTGGAAGCCAATATGGCGACTGGGGGCAGGTGATCACCGTGCAGCTGCGCGTGCGCATCAAGGTTACCCCTCTCCGCTTGTTTACCCTATCCCCCGGCGTATCGATAAGTGATAGTGACGTACGTATTTATGTTATGTTTTTTATTAATTAGGTAGATATTATAATTTTAGTGTGTAGTTAACATTTATAATATTTTTTAGGAATATTTAAGACTTCTTGTTAGTAATGTTTGTTGTACAGGTGTATTGAGGCCTTATCTAATAGCTTTACCTAAAACTTTTAATATTGGCCATATCGATAACAAATGCTGTTGTGACAGCTACTTTATTAATTATATTTTTCGATAATAATGTATTTGCACCTTCTCAAATATGTATGTACAACCAAAACTTCCTTCATAGCCTTGAAAAAATTATACCATTAAATTATGTATGTTATATAAAAGCATTAAACTGTTAGAAAAAACATAGATTTCCAAAAAAATATAATAACATAAAAATAACCTAAAATGGTATATAACCAAGAAATATTTATTATAAAATTAAGCTCATATCCAATTTAACTGGTCAATAAGTTAATAATCGACACACAGCTCTACTTTAGCCCCTCACTACTCATAGGTCGCATGTCCACGTGGTGTGCGCACGCGCCGGTCGCGAGATAACAGCGCCCTACGCACGAGCCCGTCCGAGTGTATCCGAGCACACCCGAGGTCAACACCAAACATTAGCAATAAATTATTGTTAAAAAAATGTTTTTGTCAAGCTGTGTAAATAAATTTGCGTATGTGATCCAAATAGAAGTAGGTGTTAGGTATTCTCCTATTGTATGTCCCTAATATTATTTATTCATAAGGTCAAAACAGAAATGACCTGTGGACTGGATGAACTGAATAAAATAGACAATTAATATTTAAATAGACCTTAGGTTTGAAAAAACAACTGACAGAACATGGCGATTTCCACGGACGCACAATGGTGATCATCATGCTAGTTAAATATGTAGATGTCTACGTAAAATATGTATTACGTGTACTTTGTATAACGTAGGTATCCGATCAGAAACAATTTAACGAAATTCAAGCCCTAAGGGGGTGAAAAACGGGGGCAAAGTTTGTATGGTACAACGTGATTCGTTGCTCTAATCAACTTAAAATGTTGCGTAAATATTCTTTAACAAAATTGATGAAAGATGTGTTTCGTATTGTATTGTAACTCATCGTCTAACGGGGTTGAAAAGGGGTAGAAAGTTTTTTTGAGGGTGATTTGCATCGAACTTGATATCAATACTCCTTAGTGCTTTTGATTTAAATAACATTTCATTTTGACTCATGTTTGAAAACTTAATTCGATTTTATTCAAAAAACGTTGAACTCACATAAAACCTAGGTGCAATGCACTACTCTTTAATATTAGAATGTCGAAAACCACTTGCGACTTCTACGCGGACGAAGTTGCAGGCAAAAGCTTGTCACTAATAAATAAAGGTTTATTTATATTTATATTGAATGCATGGTGATGGCATGGCATTATATTACTTATGGTTTAGTTAACATATATAGGGCCGTTTGTATGTTATTGCGTCATCTAGGTACGGATTCTATAAACACTATAATACTTTTATTGCACATTAAGTGTATAATAGATTATTGTTTGGCGCAGTAGAATCTCCAGACATTTGTATCGACATCCTTGCTATTGTATGTTTTGCTCAAGTATAAAACACATGTTAATCTTGATTGTTCTTGATAGCCATAGATAAAGAGCGTTGTACAAACCTGACTCTAATTATAGCAAAGCTCTTTCAATGGGGTTTCGATAAAATACAGACATTTTTATTGAAGAACATTAAATAATTAAGAAGTGTTTAGCATGTGTCAAACGGAAGAACTAGGAATTCGAAAGCAGTGTTGTCAATCATGACATCCTCCGTGGTCGAGTGGACACCGGTTTTCAAGGTGTCACTAGCTCTGAGGTCCCGGGTTTAATCCCTAGACGGGTCTCTGATCCCATAACGCAATTGCTTTAGCTACTTACTTTTGGTTCAAAGCAATGTATGTGATGTTGTCTGCATTTATTTATTTAGATATATTTATCACTTCTCTCTTACTCTCTTATATTTGCTTTAAATTAAAGTCTGTCAATTTATTAGAATATACAATTAGCATATTTATAAGACGAACCTTTTTTTAAACGTATGGCCTCGGCCCCGTATCTACTATTTCAAGAGAGTGGGGATGCGACATCAATGCGCGACTTTACTAAATAATACAAAAAAAACGTCCATTGAAGGAATCCAAGCATACTCGGGATTCTAACATTAAGTCAATCTAGGCTTGCCTAGATTGCATTTGATGGAGATAAAATAGTTTTAAGTTATTTTGGTTTGTTTGGTTATTTTTTTATTCTTTAGTTTTCATTAAGCTTAACAATCTGGTTGTAGTAGTGGTTAGTATAACAGAGACACTGGACAGTAACCGTCGTCGGATGGCAACATCGGGTTTCTTGGAGCGTGTATCAAGAGAGGCGCCGGCCGTGACCGCTGTGCTGGCGAGTTTTACGGACATGCCAATATTATTACTGTTCTGATTTGAATAACCAGTAATTTATAAAGAAGGCTATATATGTATTTAATATATAATAATTTCAAAAAACGAATGAGCAATATATAATGGCATTTAGAAAAAAAAAACTATAATTTACATAATATATACTTACTATTATACCAGTAAATTTATTTACTAAGTATAGTATGTTTCTTATATAAGAATGGTATCTAATATGTACCCAGTCACTTTTATCACAAGGTTTTAAGTTGTTTCACTAGACTAGAAGCATTGAACTGCAAGAAGCTGCGTGCGCGACGACGGCGCTGGTGTCGAGGTACTAGGGGTAGGCTAAAATCCAACTTTTAATAAAGTAGCGCAATTGTATTTGGTTTTGCGCTTGCACCTACAGTTTACGCTCTCTTCTCTATTGCACCTACAGATGTACATAGAATGTTGCGCAATCGCAAGTAGGTATTTGCCGCGAGTATACATTTAAGCAATTATTTTATAACACTTCTTTCTTCTTTTAGAATTCTGATACAAAGAATCATACAAATAATAATATAGCAGCTGACAAGTTTCTTTTTCCAAGACGTCCGCTTGACTTGCCAGTATCCACCCGCGACTAAGCGGTGACTTCCTACATCGCGTTCTGGCGGGTGGTCGCGCTAACGACGTGCTTTATGGGAACCTCCCCCCTCCCCCCACTGGCCCCTGGAAGAAAGAATCACAATGTAATCTATGTTATGTAAAGTTTCACACCTCTTGCCCTCTTGTGTGAATGTCGCTAGCAACAATAGGAGCCTAGATGTAGTAATTTGCGAAAAGTTTATATAGGACATATTATTATATGGAAAAAAAATTAACAACACATTACGAACAATTTAAGAGCTACAAGATTTTGAATGATAGTAACATTATAACCTATTAATATCTATAATATCTATACATATTATAAAACAAAGCCCTCCACCGCGTTTGTCTGTCTGAATGCGATATACTCAAAAACTACCAAACGTATTTTGATATAGTTTTCACCAATGGATAGATTGATTCAAGAGGAAGGTTTTTGTGCATAACTAATTAATGTTTTGTCTACCCGCGCGAAGCCAGGGCTGGTCGCTAGTTAGGTATAAATGAGATGGACGGGTGATTATTACTCTAAAGAATAACTTATTGGATTTGGACAAAGTTTAGACACTTTTTATCCGCTGAAGTCCTCGGGGCAACACCGTGAGACACTGCTAGGATACCATAGATAAAAGTATATATATAATAGTCTATTAGAAATTATGTCCTGTATAACGAAAAAAAGGTAGGTACTCTGTCACCAAATAAATCAGATACTGAATTTCAGTAGACAGTCTGATTTATAGAATGTATGAATCTCAGAAATGTCACAGAAAAATCTAGATCTCCACTCGTTTTAACGATATTTTAAGAACCGTAGTAAATGGCATTCCGGTGGATTTTTAATATACTGTCTGTCTCAAATCGCAATAGATTAAGATCATAAATCTTTTCTGTGAAAGCATTCCGTACAAATCAATTTTATTTAATAAAAAGTCGTTTATGTTTCAATGTAGACTCGGTTAATCTTGGTGTTAAATGATCATTTCAAACATTTATAATATTATATAATAATAATAATATCTTGCTACAACTTACACACGGCCATCTGATTCTAAACGAGGCAAAGCCTGTATTATGGCAACCAAACAACTGATAAACATACTTATATATTTCTAAATATATATTATAGATAACTTACACCCAGACACAGCACAAATGATCATGCTCATCACACAAAGATTTGTCCTGGGTGGGAATCGAACCCACTACCTCTGGCTTAGTAGTCAGAGTCACTAACCACTAAACCAACATGTTTATACATACTATACTTACATAATTGTTGCCTATATAATTATCAACCATCTACATTACTTTGACTTCACGGATAGCCGAGTGGTATAGGTCACCACGCCAAATACCACTGCGCACGACGTGCTGTGGGTTCAATCCCCGCATGGGACAAGCATTTGTGTGATCCACAATCCTTGTTCTAAGTCTAGGTGTTATTTGTGCATGTAATTTGAAAGCTTGTGAAATTCCCCGCGATACAGTGATTTAATTATCTAGCGCGGGAGTCGGTTTTAAAATACAATGAAATTTATGGAATTTTCTACGTTTGGTATTTTTGTTAGAATAAGAAAAAACATTTATTTAAACAATGTTACCAAGTAGCACAATTAGCAGGTTCAAAATGTTTCCTCTCAATCAGGGAAAGGTAGGTACGGTGTTAAGAAGGTATTTCCCAAAAAAGTTAGATTCTCTACATTAATATGTAGTTTACATGTACATCCTTGACTCTTATAAAACCTCATTTAAAATGTTTTTCTTTTTCAATTAAGTAAGCAGTCTTTTCTATCTAAGTATAACAGGTACAAAAAAAACGAACGGGCATTAAGTATCTTAATTAAAAAACTTTTTATAGGTAACACACTTATTGAAAAATAAGAGAAATACTTTCAAATTAATAACACGCCTATTTTAAAATGCAGCGTATAATAAAGATACTTTATTTTATACTAGCTAATCTT
The DNA here is from genome assembly GCA_932294365.1 of Diachrysia chrysitis. NCBI lineage: Eukaryota > Metazoa > Arthropoda > Insecta > Lepidoptera > Noctuidae > Diachrysia > Diachrysia chrysitis. Next base: position 7,809,465 of record OW028662.1, on the reverse strand, counting down.
ATTAAGATCAAAGCGTTATTTTAAATGCAGTTTGTAACACAATAAATAAATTATCTTATTAATTGATTGTTGTTTTTATTACGAAAATTTAACGACTATATTAATGAAAACGGTTTATGACCTGAAAGGTGTATTGCAAATCATGCGCCTGAGTTGAAAACTTGAAATCTATATTAGAAACGTCACCTTGTACAGTTGCGTGGAAAACTGCTATTAATTCTTTAGAGCTAATTTATTATATTAGTTAATTAGCTATAAAGTTTATTAATTAAAATTAGTTGTGTCATGTTAATTTCTTAGCTAACGTGCAAACTGTGTGTTTCGTAGTTTAATGCCAGATCACTTCTTTTGTTACCAAGTTAGTTTCGGTACGAGAGTTTTAACAAGCATAGTTAGAAAAGACATTTTAGGGAAAATCTCCATTAGGTACTGACAGAAGGAAGAAAAATAAATAAGCACTCAAACATAGAAACCGTACATAAATTCCTTAAAATTAAAAATAACTAATGTTTAACTTTAAGGAATATATGTACGGTTATCAGACATTTGCACTTATGAGGATTTATACCTCGCCAACGACGTAGCAGTTAGTGTGGCCAACTACTGGGCGCAACATATTTATATAAAAATATAAAGCGCAGCATTCTTGAAAGATCACAGTTATGCAATATAGTCCTATTTATTCACATAATTCTTTTATCTAAAGCACTAAACACCAAACGATAAACTAACACTTTTCCATCCGGCTGTCCAACTCACAATAGGCAATGAATTAAATTCGTTAACAAATGGATAAAAAGATGGAACAATTAGATAGCGTCAAACCACAAACTTTTGTCTGTAAACACCTTTATCGGGAACAAAAGTTGTTATGACAGGCAGCTGCCGAATTAGTGATAGCATTATTTTCGTAGATTGAAATCTCATGATGCTCTGTAGGGGAACTGTGCGCGATTGTACGGCAGATTTGCTGATAAATCTCTAGTAAGAAAAAAATATCGGTGTTAACGTGAAATGCTGCCTAATGATTTAACTCTGGGCTTTATCCCTTTTAGTTTAAGAGAGTAGTTAGAACATATTTAACCAGTATCTAACTAACAGTAGATATTGCTAAACATATTTATAAATGTCCCACTGCTGGGCACAGACCTCTTCTTATATAGAGAAGGTAGGAGCATTGATGATCACGCTTGCTCATTGCGGGTTGGCGATTTCAGATTCCAGTTATTGAAATCCGGGTTTCCTCACGATGTTATCCTTCACCGTCAATTGACTCTTATAATAATTAAGAAAGTACATATAACTTTGAAAAAGTCACATTAGTACTTGCCTGTAATAGGTTCGAACCAGCAACCTCGAGCGCACAAATCCGTGCATTGAACCGCAAGGCTACCACGACTTTTTTATCTAATATAAGAAAATAAGAAATGTCATATTTTGCAAAACACGCTAACTGCTAAATATGTCACATAGTATGCTGAAACTTATCTCCATTTTCTTTTATTTTTCTTCTTTAAAAACCAAAACTACTCTCGCACTAAGGAATTTAATGTACCTCTGTATTGTATCGCGTGATTTTTTCCAGATTAACACATTGATTAGAGATACCTACATAGTTGGATAAGTTTACGCATAAATCCGTAAATAGTTTCTATAACAAACACAACACAGACAATCATTTAAACAAATCGAAAAATACATTACTCATATCACTGTCAGATGCCACTTAAAAATGCCCAACAAAAATAAATCTTTGAGGAAAAAACTCTAAAAATATTACAAAACGTTTCTATTAAATACAGGCGAAATAACATTAGTCACAGTTTCTGATAATGAATCAATTTACAGACACATTTTTTAGCATCTAAATATACCAAAACATTTATCTTTCAGCTGCGCACGCGACGCTTTCAAAACACGAAAGCGTACGGAGAACGTGACGTCATAAAGTTACGTCACGGCGTCGCCGTCGCCATTTTGGAACGCCATGTTTTGTAAACATTTAGGAGAAACAATAGCCATTCGGATGTGGACAAACAAACATTGGAAATATGTGTTGTACGTCATCACATACTGACATGATGTCTGGATTACTATAAAGAAGCATTCTTAGAAGTGCTAGGAGATGTCACTGCGCACGCGCCGTAAGGAAAACATTATTGTGTTTAACAAACAATACTCTCTTGTGTTTTTCCGTGAAGAAAATATACGGTTAGCTGATGAAACAAACGCATCAGGTTAGCCAGAAACGCAGTAAATAGTCAACCGTTAGTTTTGTTCCTCTTGTACGGAACACTTTGAAATGTTCCATATAAATAAGAAAACTGAAATTGAATATTTGTAAAATTATTAATAAAGGAAACTGTTAAAAAATAGGTTACATCTGTTCCATAAAGTATTTTCTCGTAACAAAGTTCTCTATAAGAGAAAACCGGTCAAGTGCGAGTCGGACTCCCGCATCAAGGGTTCCGTACTATTTCATTGAGTACCTACCCTTTCATTTTTCTTTATTTTTTGTTTTAGCGGCAATAGAAATATACACTCTAAAAATTTCAATTCTCTAACTACATACAGCCAGACGGACACTGACAGACAGACGGACGGATGGACAGTAGAGGCTTTGTAATAGGTTCCCGTTGGCACCCTTCGGATATTGAACCCTAAAAAAAAAAAAGGTATCGACAGAAAATTTTAAGAACTAGTTCCAAAAGTAGATACAATTATTTGAACTCTAAAAATTCTCTCCTAATATGAAATGTTGAATTCACTAATCACTAATTGAGCATTGAACTCCTTCCAAGATAATAAAACAAGTAACCATGAAAAATAAATGTCTACAGACTTCAATTTCACAGCACGATTGAATAGCAATAAATTCCTAAGGTCCCATCGTTTACCAGCGTTCGCGAGTAGTGTGTGCACAGGTCAGGAAATCACGATCTCCCTTATTTATTGAATCGTGGATCAGATAACTAGATACACTAAGTGCCGATGATTGCCTACAAAAACAAACTCTTTGTATAACGTCCTTGAATTTGTTTTAAAAAAGTGTTGGGTATTAAAGAACATGTCTATCAAATTCGTAGAATTGATTTGCGGTTATGGTAACTGATGGTTAAAGTAAGTAAATAATTAATATTTGGGATGAACCCAAGATATCTTAGATAGATATAGGTTCAGTTTCTATTTATCTTTACATAGTATTAAACAAAGACGCTCTTCATGTTTATACGCGTAGATCTTTTAAACTACGCAACGGATTTTAATTCAGTTTTCAGCGATATATAGAGTGATTCAAGAGGAAAGTTTTTGTGTATAATTCATTAATGTTTTGTCTACCCGTGTGGGTCGCTAGTATATTAAATAGCTGTGTCCCACGGTTAGTAGTTCCCTTTCCCGTAATTCTTCAAATTATTTTTTTTGTGTTTTCTTATGTTTTGTTAGTATTTTGCTATTCGGGGCGGAGACGAATCCAACTAATCAAAGATCGTGGAATTCGGTCTATCTGTTCATGAGTTTTAAATGGTATAACTAACGCTTATTCCCGTCTAAGTTTTATTTTTTATATTAATTTAGGGTCTTGTCAAACTAAAATTAAGCTTTCTCTTAAAACACAGTATCATAAGAAAGTTTTGTGGGGAAATATGTACAATTGCCTAAAAAAAATTCTCAATACAAACCCCGGTCGTGATTAATAACCAGTTGAACCTTTATATAACTACTAGAAGACGTGTCAAGGATATATGCTTGCAATAATATTACCTACATAATATAACAATATTGAGGAAAATTATGAAGTCATTATGTAGGTGAGTTCTTATAAGATTGTGATCTAAAGATGTAGATTAATTTAATATATACCTACATATATTAAATGATATTTAAATTATTCACCTTATTCTTATTATGAATAGGTTATGCTTGGATGCGCAGTTATATTAATAATACCGGCCTTTATATCGCGGCATAGATGAGACGGATCAGATGAGCGTAGCCATATTTTCTCACTTTTACAGGAGAGCATAAATAGTGTTAAAATTCGCCTTATCAAACTTAACAAGTTTATAATAGAAGTAATATACAAATTCCGAAAGAAAAGTTTTCATTGACTTGATTGAGTGGGATTTACAAATAAAGCTTAGAAAAAAATAAGTTTTTCGTTTTGGCACATCATAGGTGATAGGCGATTTTCGTTTTTTTTGAAGATACATTCATCTGGTTCGTATATCGTGATATGTCACACTGCTGGGCACAGGCCTCTTTTCACGTAGAGAAGGAACGAGCATTGATCACGACGCTTGCTAACCTTTCGGGTTGGCGAATTTAGATTTGTATTGCTGGAATCCGGGTTTCCTCACGATGTTTTCCTTCACCAATGCTGTCTTAGAATAATTAAGAAAGTAAATATAACTTTCAAAATGTCATTTTAATTTGGTTAATCATTACTACATTACTATTCACAATGAGTATCCTGTTATTATATATCTAAAATTCTTCATAAATGTTCTTTACCATTTTCGCCATTTATGTATTTAATTGTGTAAATCTAAACTACTTTGAACGGATTCTATCGCGATTTATATTTAGATTTTTGTTCCCGACGTTTCGACGCCTTTGCAGGTGTCATGGTCACGGGCAGACCTAATATATTATAATAAAATAATCATAAATATGATATTAAAGTTATTTAACTGTTATGAATCCTCATAGTTTGGTCTATAGTGGATTAATCAAACTGACGTCATAATGAAGTCTTTAAAAACTGACTGTCATAACCGACATAACACAAATGGTTGTCGCATGCGGGGATAGAACTCGCGGCACATCGCGCGCAGTGGTAATTGGCGAGCTGTATACCACTCGGCTATCCGAAGTCAAAATAAACTTCAAGTAACAAATATACATGTAAATGGTGCCGTATTACTCAAACATTACAGATTAAAATAACTCCATTACATTGCCTTTAAACTTTAAACATTTATAATTAACTAGCTTTTGCCCGCGACTTCGTCCGCGTTTCCGTCATTTTTCGTAAAAAAGTAGCATATGTCCTTCCTCACGGTTCAGTGGTTTTGATGTAACAGACAGATTTACTTTCGTATTTTAGTATAGAAATATAATATGTCAATCCACAATACTGTTGAAAAATATCGCAATAAGGAACTGCAGAATATTATTATTAATAGCTGTGCCCGCGACTCCATCAGTGTGTAACTCCCAGTATGTTATTAAGTTAATGTATTGGCGTAATGTTTTTGTTTTATTAGGGATGAGTGAGAGTATTATAAACGTAAGAGTAAACAAATATAATCAGAAAGCTCCGAACTGCTAAGCTATCGGGAGTTACACGTGTTATTGTGAGTCAACCATAAAAGATAGACATATGCTGTGTAGGATATTTTTTAGATAATTTTATGTAGAACATTTCCATCATACATGATTTCTATGTAGCTTTAACCATTAAGGCTGCATACGCGACGGAAGCTTAAAAAATGGAGTAACTTCTCCCGTTTTCCAAACATTTCCCTTCACTGCTCTGCTCCTATTGATTGTAGCGTAATGAAAAGTATACTATAACCTGCCCAGGAGTATGAAGAATAATTGTACCAAGTTTCGTTAAAATCCGTCGAGTAGTTTTTGTTTCTATAAGGAACATACAGACAGACAGACAGACAGACAGACAGACAGACAAAAAATTTACTGATTGCATTTTTGGCATCAGTATCGATCACTAATCACCCCCTGATAGTTATTTTGAAAATATATTTGATGTACAGAATTGACCTCTCTACAGATTTATTATAAGTATAGATAACGTTGCATAGTCTAGCCCACAATGACGTCACTTTACATTATAATGAAGTAGGAGGTACCCTCAAATGTCACCTTAATACTTTACCATCCTAAAATCAAAGTAAGTAAGTTAGATATAATTATATGATTTGGAATCCAATCCATATATTATGTCAGTATGTTATCCGATAAAGAAGTATCTCTAAAAGTATGGGTAAAGCCTTTAGATCATCAAATACTTTTGTTTATTTTGGGATTGTTGTATAAACGTTTGAGTTATACTGCGGTTTATTTGTCATTTGATTTTTTATGACGGAAATATTCGGCACTGAGAATTTTAGTATTTCTGTTATTATAACAACATTTATTATGTTTTATTTAATAAATTAACTTCCTGCAGGTGTTTTTTCTCTGACCAATGTCGTATTGACAGTCAGCTGTCAATAGATGTCAAGATATCTAGGACGCCTGTCATCTGTTTTAAGTTGACATTGGTAAGCCTACCTATAAACAATTTTGTCAGGTTCGTATCGTTGTCTTGGATCTAAGTAATTTGTCAATTAACGACAACATTTGTTACGTTACTTTAAAAATTAAACAAAAAATACCTATCTAAAACAAAGGCACCAAATTGATATCTTTACTGTGATAAAAAAAACTAAGTATTTTATATTCCTAAAAAGTCCGCAGTACATCTCGACCGTCCTTCCATTTAGTTTGATCAAAATCATTTAATAAGTTAATGTTTTTTGCTATATTAATCTGTCACTGTTGTCTTTAATTATATGTTTCGCCGTCTAGCCGTATGGTACACTGTACCAATGACTCGCGTAGGTCATGACCAGGGTTGTCCTAAAATACATGGACTAGTTCTTAGCTATTGTTACGTGCGCATTGACGCGAATAACTACACGCCAGCGATGACCAAATTACTGTATTATGTAAAATGGGTTGTGAAGGTGTAATAGATAGATGCTCTATTTGAAATAATTAATTTAGCTGAATACAGTAAGACTGAAAACCGACCCCAACATAACTTGCAAAATGGTTAGGCAGAGAGCTAAAATCACCTAAATTATGTACATATACATACCTACATTAACTTGTAAAAGGCAACGTATCTATATTTTTATATCGTCATCACAGTTTTGCCACCAGAGAGTTTAGAACCTTTCCACACTCTTTTGTATAAAACTGTGCATTTACATAGCTACACATACTACATAAGGTAAACGCAGCTATTAACGACCCATCGAAAATCCGCAGCTATTACCGATCCATTCCATTAATTTGCAATTTTTATGCTACTAGAACGATTTATGCTGAAGATACTTGATGAAACACGAATGTTTGTTCATTGAGCATCGTAAAAACTAACGTTTGTGTGCGTGGTATCCCGGGAAAGAGACAAAATTCGTTATTTTCTGTGACGACAGCGAGATCGCCGGCCGTGTGGTACAAGTCCTTGTTCCTACAGGTAAGCACATTCAATGTTTGCTTAAGATTTTTTACAGAAATATACGAAGCCTGTACTTGTTGTGTATTATTAAATGTGTTTATTTAAGTGTAAATTCTTTATATCGTATAGTATTTCATAAAGTTTAAGTAATTTAATAGGATAAAACTTGAAATTTAAATGGAGCGGTAATAGCTTCAATAATTTTAATAGTGGCAGCTATTGCCGATCCATGGCTCGGTAATTGCCCTGAACATTATATTTAGTTTTAATTATTTTCTGTCGATATGTGATGATAAAACAGTTATATTAATATGTCATTTTAATCTCAAATAATCAGCCATTGTTACACACCATTAGCGACCTATACTTTTTTGTATAGTTTACTTGTTGTTACATTTTATATTCACCACGTAAAGTAAAATTATTCATTTATTGTTATGTTAAAGGAACATAATTAAATAACCTTTCATCGTATAATAACGTGTGCTTTTATTAATATTATTTGTTTAATCAATTATTTAAAATCTCTGTTAAAGTTATAAATATCAAATAAATACATATTATCTAGTTTTTGTGGGTCGGTGCAACGCTTTCATATTTGTATATACATGGCTTATTACCGACCCGTGCGAGTCGGTGATAGCAAGTATGGGAACCTATTACCGACTCCATACTAATCAATCCTTATTAAGATTGTTAGCAACGCACTAAGTCGAGGTCCGAACCCCACAGGGGGTGCCCTTAGTGAACGTTGCTGACGTAGTTAGTTTTTCTATTGCTCTGGCTGGAGGCCTTTAAGGTTCTCGCCAAAAGTCCGGTGAAGCAGTCAAAGCGCGCAGGCTTTGACTGCTTCACCGGACTTTTGGCGAGGCTAACTGGCTTTCAGGCTAACTGCGTAAATCTCTTCCAAAAAAAAAAAAACTAATCATTATCCATAATGTAACATTACACTGGTTAACTGGTTACAAAAAATACTAGCTAATATTATTAACTAATAACAAAAATAATTATGAAAATTAATATGGCAAAGGAAATACATAATTTTTTTTTTTGCAGAAACATGGATCAACCAATGCGGAGGAAAGTCAATGCAAGCTTACATGCCTTTCTTAATCCATGCTAATTTACCTTCACGAAAGCACATTACTTGTTCTTATTTAAACAAAATACCTAGTTTTGTTACACTCGGTAATAGCTTCATAAAAATCGTTAATAGCTTCATAGCCGTTCCTATGGGTCGGTAATACCAAAAATCGAGTTATTCACTTAATGTTTTTTTAATTTTAAGAAAACATTCTAAACTTGGTCATATAAGGTAATAAATATAAACTAGACAAATAACAGTTTCATATAAAAATAAAACACTGAATCTGAAAGCAATCACAGCTCTTAATAATTAACATCGATTTTAAAATTATCTTATCAGGGTCGGTAATAGCTGCGTTTACCTTACATGCTAAATCCATAAAAATCCCTTAAAAGAGTCAGTAGAACACCAGATTCGTACAATTTTTTTCAAGAATTTCCATAATTGTTATAATTATACACTTGGCAGAGTGACAACCCTAATTTTTAATACTTCATACAGACCCATCATATTATAAGTTTTTATGTTTATACAAGATTTAGATCCAGTGCTAAAGTTATTGTTATTTTGGCGGATAAATCCTAAATGTCACAACATTGGTTGCATACAAGATAAACATTTAATATTTTAAACCTTATTTATTACTGCATTACTAAAACATGTGTTATAATTATTTATTTCTGGCTGTCACGCGGATTCTTTAAGAATTGGGTTATGCCTTAGAAAAAAAAAAGTAAGCTACAGACTACGCATATCGAGTATGAACAGTATGAATAATTAAAATTGTAAAATTGGTGTGCAAATATAGCGCACGTTTTTTTTTTTATAATTTTATATACGACTTATACATTAATCTCTTTTTATCTTTTCATTTTATTAATTTTAAATTGACCAACTGCCGCACTCAGAGACCTTAATGTATCATGTTAACTTAAGTAATCATTTACGTCTATGAATGTGCGACAGAAAGTAACAAACATTTTATTTATAACAACATAAATCTATCAAAGCATATTATAAAACAACATTAAGAAAAAAATATATGATTCTGTTAAGAAAAATCGTTTACCTTGTATTGTGACAGTTTAAACTTATTTTTTATTTCTACAAGTTAACCACAATAAGTGTTATAATTTTTACTACAGTTATTGACCAAACGAGGCACAGTAACGAGCCCGCATCTGGCCTCGAACCCACTACCCCTAGCTCCCCAACCACCTGTCGGTCGAGTTCTGATTGTATTTGATTCGCGAACTGATATGTTGGTTTTATAATTGTGGTCGGTTTTTTTTGGTTTTGCCTTTACTAATACTTTATTCAACCGACTTTAAAACGAGGAGGTTCTCAATTCGACGGTTTTTTTATTTTTTTCTGATCTATACTTAATATGTAAAGCTGAAGAGTTTGTTTGTTTGGTTGTTGGTTTGTTTGAACGCGCTAATCTCAGGAACTACTGGTCCGATTTGAAAAATTATTTCATTGTTGGATAGCCTGTATATTGCATTTATTGAGGAAGGCTATAAGCTATATAACATTACGCTGCGACCAAAAGGATCGGAGCATAAATGAAAAATGTTGCAAAAATAAAACCATTGAAACTAAAACACGCGGACAAAGTCGCGGGGGACAGCTAATGCGATATATCCAGCAATAAATTGTGGATCGATTTCAAGAAAGATTTTTGTCGTCAATAGAGTTTACATAAGATGTGGTCACATATAAAAAAAAAAAGTCGGTTCCTTTTTAAATTTATGTGTAATTAATTATTATTTCCCTGAATTTTGTAAGGGATGTAAATTCGGTTTCTACATTTGATACATATCTAAATTATTTACTATAATTTTTTTTGTCGTACCTAACTATTTAAAACCTCACATAAATGATATCTTGAATATGCAAATCAAATACATACTGAATAGGAAAGATCAGCTTACTCTTTAATTAATTTTAATTTCAATACATAATTAATATCAATTAAGCAAACACGTGATTCATATTATTTAAAAACAAAATGAAAAATTCCCGTTAGTTCTTCCAAATGGACTCATAATATTGGAACAATTTGGCACTAGTGTTAACTTCAAGAGTACAAAACTTCCAAATACCGATGTCAATTGGTTGGGCTGTTTATTTTGTCGTGTATTCTAATAATTCCAGCTGTCTCTCAGATCAGTTTCAAATATTAATCCTTACATTACAATCTATTATCATTCGTTCACACGACATGATATCCTTCTCATCTGCCTTGTACAAGACATCCCTTAATCATCTCCTTTTAAATAAATATCCATAAAGAACAGACTTAATACTGAACACAATGCTACCGTGCAAAATACGACTTCAACCGACTTTGTATTATCTATGCTCATTGCCAAGACTAACTACAACCCCAACAAACTTAAAACCTTTATTATACACTCGGAAAAATATAAAATAGTCTTTAACACAATGGAATAAGGTTCAAGCAGATTATGGATAGTTGTAAATAGCAGTTATATCGTATAGAATTTCCATTGTCAAATATACAATTGATGGAGATTAAGTTTAAACGAGTCAGTTGACAAATGAATAAAAATATTCCCTTGCATAAGTGGAGGGTTGGTATAGGACCTTTGACGTTTGGACGTTCTGGTAGGGTAGCGAAAATGTATAAAAATAAATGTTATCTGCAATGAATTAGAGGGTTTACTGTTTTGTTTGAGTTATTTTGATTTAAAATTGTATGTGTAGAAACATACTTACAAATGTGTAAATGTACCTAAGTATTTTTTTTAATATTTATTTTACTAGAAAATATACCTACTCATAATATAATAATAATAATATCTTGAGACAACTAACACACGGTCATCTGATCCCAAACTAGGCAGAGCCTGTATTATGGCAACCAGACAACTGATAAACATACTTATATATTGCTAAATACAGACATATTATAGATAAATTACACGCAGACACAGAACAAATGATCATGCTCATCACACAAAGATTTGTCCTGGGTGGGAATCGAACCCACGACCTCCGGTTCAGCACTTAAATTAGAACAAAACTTAGCTTCTAATATGAAAACTATAGCTTTGTGTTGTGTAGTTGTATTCGCCCTAACCATAAAAAAAAAAAAACATTTTTTTTGTTCTAAATTCGATCCCATAAAAATAGTCCAAATATATTTTTTGATACTGTTTCAATGATACAGATTGTATTTTATCGCTCAAAGGGATCCCTTCAGACAACCTTGGGACTGGCAAGCAAGTCAGGGTTACACCGATATCAATGTTAACACCTGCAAGTATGACAAACAGTGTAAACCATTCAAAAGCTTTGTACACACAGCAAACTAGATAGGTTTGCAGGTCACATTAACATTTTATATTATACTAGTTGTTTCCCGCGGCTCCGCCCGCGTTGATGCGATTGCCCGCGGCAAAAAGTAGCCATGTCTTATCTCAGGCCCTAAACTAACTGTGAACTAAATTTCATTTCAATGATTCCAGTAGTTTTGGCGTGAAAGCGCGACATACAGACAGAGATACTTTCGCATTTATAATATTAGTAAGGATTTATACACTAACATTTTTATTACATAAGCTGTCCTCCGCGACTTGGCCCGCGTGTTTTAGTTTCAACGGTTTTTCATTTTTGCAACATTTTTCATTTATGCTCCGCTCCTTTTAGTCGCAGCGTATTGTTATATAGCTTATTATAGCCTTCCTCAATAAATGGGCTATCCAACACTGAAAGAATTTTTCAAATCGGACCGGTAGTTCCTGATATTAGCGCGTTCAAACAAACAAACTCTTCAGCTTTATATATTAGTATATATATATAGATTATTTTCAGCTTATGTAAGCGGGGATCGAGCCCGTAACACACACCACTCGGCTACCCGTGTAGTCAAATGAGAATAAAGCTTTGTTCTCGTGTCTTACCTATGAATGTGTCCTGCCAAAACGTAACCAGGTCAATGGTTTGATGACTGCCATTTCGTTGATATTATCCATATTGGCCTATTCCTTCTTCTTCTCTGTCGTCACACTCTTGGCAGAGTGGTCGTGGTCGTCATGACAACGGTGGTGGCGAGCTTCACAATTCGTCGCCATTCCTTTCGTACTGTTGCTTGCCTTACACATATTCCTATTGGCCTATTCTTTATACATTTAAAAGTTATATATTCATCAGTATCTTCCCTAATTTCGCATGAAATTTCTAGTTACTACTCATATTCGTAAGTTTTCATTTAGCAATGGAGAGCATACATCGATAAATTGTCGATGGCGTGATGAGAGTGCACGTCGATACGTCTATACGTCGATATGCTATGGAGTCGTGCTGCCAACAATGGGAGTAGCTGGGATTTATTGCGAATGCTTCGGCTCGTGGCGGGATGATAGCGGTCGGAATAGGAAGGATAAGATTGGTGTGGTATGGTGATCAAAACTCTTTAATGGTCCTTCAGTGCATTTACCGTATTCCTTAAGATAGGCTCACTGGTTAAAACGTCATTAGTTACCTAATCTATATCTTACACCTCAGTCAATTTAAGAACAATGATTAAAGAAAAAACGAGGCAATCTTGATTTAAATTAATCGTAGTGAGGACTGGAAATGAATAGCGTATTATGTGCTTTATAAAAATTATTGATAAGGAAGCATCCTACAAAAATATTTGGACCTATTATTTCTCAACTACATGTTTAGGGCACCCTAAGCTCAAAATTCAAAAACATAGGTTTAAGTATACACTTGATAGACAATTTCAAGTTAATGTAGCACTATGTATTGCCCTGAAGGTATACAAATGTAAATAGCGATTAATATATTTTGTAAAATTTATTTCAGAAAATCATTTAGTTATTATTAATCCGTCGTGTAATTTTAAGTCTTTTTATGAGCAAAAACAGAGAAACTAATACAGTATATCCTGGTTATTCTTTCGTTCCTGAAAAATGAATGCGGCGTTACCGCGGAAGGCACAATAGCTGTCGAAGCTAGAGGTCAACGTACCAAGTTTGTTTATTTCTCCCATAACTTAGAAGTTTCTTTAACATACATCACATAAGTCTCAATATGGAAATACATATAATAAACATTTTGCAGCTGTAACATTTCAAATAACAAGTAGAAATTATTATTATTATATAATTCCTAGCTGTCCCGGCAAACGTTGTTTCGCCATATAAAATTGTCCAAAAATTAAAAAAAATATTATTTTAATTATTTGTTACGCATTAACGCATGCGAAGCGAATATTTGTAATTAAATACAAATAATAGAAGGAAAAACTTAAACCTCAGGCAGGACTCCAACCTGCGACCACTGGCTTGACGCGCCAGTCGCTTTACCAACTAAGCTACCGAGGCTATAATTTGTATTTAATTTAAAAAAATAGTTTTGGGTTCGGGGCCAACCCATCTAATACCCACCCCATCATATATTCAAACTAATATTATAAATGCGAAAGTAATTCTGTCTGTATTTTCCGCTGTCATGGCTAAACCGCTAAACCGATTTTGATGAAACCCTTTTTTTACCCTTGATTGATTAATGATTATCTTATAGTACAGATAAGTAGTATAATAATTGGGAAGTACTCTTAATTAACCGTTTTATTGGAACCTAATTAAGTAATATTATACATATTTTAATTTAAAAATTAAGAAATAACGACCAACTAGAGCAATTAAATATGTTTTAATTACTTAGCCTTGGTAAGGTTCCCATGGCCCACTTCACAGTTTTCACCATCGTTTGAAGATTGCAATAAACTTTTATGGTGAAGTTAAAAACAAATACTACAATTTATGGCCAATGATGGCAACCGAGTAACATTGGATGTGATTTCTAAACAATTGGATTACTGTGAAAATGTTTGGTTATGGCTAGAATTGTTCGCTTTCATGTTGTTTTCCTTTGAGCTTCAGTACTCAATACTTCTGTTAGCTTCGCCAATACTTCATCTGTTTGTTGACAAAGACATATTAGAAAGCGTCTATGTTTGTACGACTGTTAAAATCTATATAATATAAAATGCTTGGTCCTGAATGACTGACGGATCAACGCACAGCCTAAACCGCTGATCGTACCTAAAAGTTGGAGGGCGAGTTCCTTGTATGACGTAAGCATCCGATTAGAAAGGATTTTCCGAAATTCTACCCCTAACGGGCTGAAAAACAGGGGCAAAGATTGTATGGGACAACGTGATTCCTTCTTCGTCTGTTGTCCAAAGTACTTCAAATTTTGCATAAACATCCTTTGCCAGAATTGATGAAAGATTTGTTTCCTATTTTATTGAAACTCATCGCCTAACGTGTTAAAAAATGGGTAAAAAGTAATTTTGGACGTCAATACTCATTAGTGCTTTTGATTTAAATTACATTGAAATGTCAAAAACGAAATCGACGAAGTCGCGGGCAAAAGCTAGTTTATGTATAAAATCTTCATAATTCATTTAAATAGTCTACACAATAAATACAATCTATCTATGAACGACCTACATTCACTTTCAGCTTTATAAAAATAAATGCCGCACACAGTTACTATTAAACACTATAGCAAATCAAATTTACATCGGTTTCCAAAAATATAACAATTTATTTTAATGTCGTATTGTTTATTTAGAGAGTTTCCATTGGTACGCATATTTCAATTGTTTCGCTTTCTCTATTGTTTCTTAATGACGTAAAATAAATATTGATCGCCGTGACAAACTTTTAGCGTCATAATCTTACTTTAACAATGTCTTAAATTAATCTCTTTCTATTGTAATCTTTGCACAACACTTCTTTCTCTTGTGTAGGTGTTGACAAACAAATCTGTGACGCAAAATGAGATAAAAATAAAAAGTATTATTTAAAGCCAGATATATAGCAGTTATTAAAAATTAAAAATAAATAGATAATACCTAGATTTTCCCGCTCTATTTACTCAAACTTTGAAGATACCACCCTAAGAGTCACTTACGTATCTATCTAGTACATATAATTATATACAGGTACAGCCAGAAACAAAAGTTGATTAACACTATCAGATTCAGAAAACAATTGAACACAATAAAATTTAGCTATCATGGGTATCATAGTGTTAACTGTTTGTGAATAGGATATTTTTTTACCTAAACGCAACCAAAGTTTTTGATATTTTATCTGTGTTTAGGTATTCTGTAAATCTGATTGTGTTTTACAACTTTTGTTGCTGACTGTACTTTGTTATTCTTATGATCTACATCACGTATGAATGTGAAACATTTGTATGATTTTTGCTTTTTCACGCAAAAACTACTCAACATAGATAGATTCTGATGCACATTTTGAGTTCTAATTTGTAAGTCCCCGTGCGATGATTATGAAGTTATTAGTATAGGTAGACATTAAATCTTTACTTTAAAATTTTACATGAAAGCCCATATTATTTCTTAAAGTTTACATGAAATATGATACAGACGAAAATCTACCCTATTATTTAAAAGGTGTCGGGGTGAAAGACTTCCTGATTGCCAATCACAAATTAATTTCAATGGGGTCTTACATGTAGGGGGCATTAGGTTTCAATTAATAAATAGGTAGGTACTAAAGAAATGGCACCAGCTAACTCCTTTAAAAGGAACTGGCTTGATTATGCATAGTGTACAAGGATTCGGATTCTACTCCTAAAAACGATTTGGATTCAATTACCTAGGGAGTATCAGTTTCTTAGTGATAATTCCTTAGACCTTTTAAAGACAAAAGCTATGAAAAATAGGAGTATGTCTTATATTTGGGCCCTTTGTACTGGGACCCTTTCATTATTCATTTATTTTATTTTTTATTATTTGTTGTTATAGCGGGAACAGAAATACTTACACTATCTCAGAATTTCAGCTCTCTTGATTAAGGAGTTACAGCCTGACGGACAGACGGACGGAAGGAAGTACAGCGGAGGCTTAGTAATCCCTTAGTTAGTGGTCCAGTTGGCAGCCTTTGGGTACAGAAATCTAAAAAATATTATTTTCACGTTACAGAGATTAATAGCCCAACTGTTCTTATAAAACAAATTAGTAAAGAAATAAATAAGTGTATTTATTACCTTACTTGAAGGATATATATGATTGCGTATCTATAATTCTGTAGTGTTGCTCGATTATGTATGTATTATTATAAAATGAACTCAAAATCATACCTACACGAGTGGAATAATCGTGAGAAACAATCCTAACTAATAAAAATGTCACACGTTGAACCGTACAGCATTTCTATAGGAATGCATCCGTCAGTAATGTGGTAATGTAGAGTCTTTATTGTAAGGCTATAAGATCTAAATTGCAATAGCAATGGTGTTTTATTGTGAGTTGGGCTAGGGTCACCATATTGACGTGATTAAAGAAGGACATTTTTTTAACAAGTTATGCTTTTTCGATTTTTTTTATATATTTAGAAATAATGGTTAGATTAGAAATAGACAATAGGCTATTTGACACTATGAATATTTTTGTGATTATTTGCTTTAAATGCATAAAATGAGAGTTTTTCATGTGAATCACATCATTTTTATTAAAAATTAAAACAATTAATATATCCAAAAACACAAAAATATGTTTGGCTATTTGTTTCTCGCGCCACACATTGAGAAACGACCCGGATTGGCTAATGTTATAATGACGTCATCCGCGCGTAAACATATTGTCGGTGGTTGAAGTTTCTATTGTGTTTACAGATATTTTGGCGTTTCTAATTATATTTGCAGCGATTTGTGATATCTTTCGTTTCCCACTTTTGTTTTGCGAGTTTTTCTCGAAATGGACAGCAATTTTATTAAGCAATTTTTTCGGGGGTTTTTATAGATGTATTTGTACAACAGGGTACAGCACACCACTTGTAAGTCATTTTATTGGATTAATCAACAATAAATTACAAATATCCAAACACAAACACCACTGCGGAACCGAAAACCTTTATTGCTTACGCTTGTTTACGCGCTTGTGACGTCACTCACAAAGCACGACACCATATTGTTTGAATAAAGCGTTTCGGCGGCTTATTTGAATTTTGAATTTTTATTTGCAATTTTCTTACGAAATACGTAATTTCTTTTTGAAAAAATTTTATGGGTGAAATTCTTAACCGTAACCAAGTAATTCAAGATAGAAATTATAAATCTGTCAAATAGCCTATTCATTTATAACAATTTCAGAACATTTTCTGGCAAACTACTAATGTCCAATAGTCGTTTCCTAAATTCAATCAGTGAAATAATATTTTAAGTATCTATAGAACTAATAAAACTGTCGGTATTTTTTGCTTCTATGTATCTGAGATTGGCGGAATATTGCAAGTGAAAGGGACAAATGGAAAACTGGAGGAGGGAGGAGGGGCCCATATTTCAAAAAACGTATTAAATTAAATTATAAGAAAAAAAATAAGACAAAAAAAATACTTTTAAAAATGTATAAGTGGCAAGGGTAATTGGCCTCCTATGGTGTAGTCATGCTAAAAACTTCTAAAATTTCAAATTACCCTCACGGCTGTAATTGGTTCAAGAAATACGAGTATTCATCGAGGACATATCCTTCAAAAATCATATTCACCCTCATCAAGACTAGTGAGGGATTGCAGATTTAATATGGTCCGTCATTATCGATAAGTTACGCGCTAATTTACTTGTCGTTGCCTTGTCGGCACGTCGACATTCCTAGGGATGGGATTAGTCGATAAATTGCTTTGACCTTTTCGTAAATCCAATTTTGGATTGTAAACAAGGATGATCGATCAATATAAATTGTAAATGACGTGTTTAGTGGATGATATTGTGTGGTTTAGGATTAGGTTAAATTGTACTGAGGTTAACTATTATAGATGCAGGTCATCACGCTTTTTGTGCCAATCTAGTTGTAGCTATGGAAACTGAGGAGTTCTTACTATGTTGCTAATAGAAATATACAGGTAGGTAAAAGCGATTTGAATTAACCTAAAAAATTGAAGGTTTTCTTCGACTTCGCGTTTATTTTGGTTCGTAGATATCTTTTGTAGTTCTGTATGTTCTACTATATTATTATAACTGTTAGTTTATAACTAATTAAACATTAACAATTTAACAAAGTCGCATGATAGCCAAGTAAAACTTTATTATTATTTGTACAATTATAAAATTACTAGCTGTCCCCACGACTTTGTCCGCGTGTTTTAGTTTCAACGGTTTTTCATTTTTGCAACATTTTTCATTTATGCTCCGCTCCTTTTGTTAGCAGCGTAATGTAATATAGCTTAGCCTTCCTCAATAAATAGGCTATTCAACACTGAAATAATTTTTCAAATCGGACCAGTAGTTCCTGAGATTAGCGCGTTCAAACAAACAAACAAACAAACAAACAAACTCTTCAGCTTTATAATATTAGTATAGATATAGATTACATAATAATATTTCTTAAATGTAAATTATATTATCAGAAATAAAGTAAAATAAATATTAGTTACAGGCATATCATGCTTTTCAAATTCTATATCTAAACTTCTTAGATTTTAAAGAGCGCAGGACTTACAAGTGAAAATAAGTTAGTTCTGTAGGTAGACCTTGTTCCTGGTTAACTGACATGACCTGTGGTAATTTTTTTATCTGCTAATATTGAAATGTACACACGATCCTGCAGGGTTATTTGCTTAAGCGGTTATCAACTAAAGCGATAATCGCTTAATAAAAAAACACTGTGAAAACACATATTTCGTGTCGTCTTACGTCGATGATTAACTAGATCTACAACAACGTAGTTGGTACCAACGTTAGATACTAAATTTACCTTTTTTTACTGTTATTTATATGCAGAAAAAATCGCATGGATTGTCAACTGGAGATAGCAAATAAGATTAATGGACCTTAATTGCCAGATCTACCAATTTCTTGGCTCTATGCCACCAAAAACCATCATTTTTTTACTTCACTTATCGAAATGTAGCTCATTATAAGCAGCACTTGTCACTTCATTTACCTCCTGACACCTGATTGTTTTTTAATGTACATTTATTGCTCACATTATATTGTAATCAGACTTAATATGGACCCGCCGGCTGTGCGTGAAAAGTTTGGTGGATGAAGTTATTCGATTACTACTATTAGGCTTTTGTTAGCGCGGTGGCAGTTGTCTAAGTATATTCTAATACATATAAATCTCGTGTCACAGTGTTTATTATTGAACTCATTTGAAACGGCTTTCAAATTTTTAAGTTTTTTTTTTTGTGTTTATTTGGTAGGTCTGAGAATAGGTTGTAGGCTATTTTTATACCCCAATAAGGATGGCCCTGGCCGGGTCAGCTAGAAGTTTATATTTGTATTATTATTACCATTGATAGTTTTAGGTACTATTATAGGCTATAAGATATTTTTAGTCATTTTTTTAAGTCACGTTCTTCGCCAATATTATGTTGCATGTTTTGACACAACAAAACAAGGTTTTTCGAATGTAGTGAACTTAGTTATTATTTTGTTTGTTTTTAATATTTTCTGTTTTCATACGGCTTAAGTTTAGAATTAAATTATTAAATGAAATTAAATTTATTCTGCACATACCAATGTTCTATTTTAAAAGTTAATAAGCAATACAAATATCATAGAGCCAAACAAATTCAATTGTAAAAAAAAAACCGCGATCCATGTAAAAAAATAGCAAGTCATTTATATTGGCCTAATAGATACCTATTAGACCAATACTCTATTGTTTTTCGACCTCATCAATTTCCTGTTAAAACTATATTTTCGACATCTATCCTAATAATATCTTGATTTACAACTCGCATTGTCCTTCAATGATGTCAAATTGGCCAATTTTCTTCGCAAATTGACCAATTTAGCCAAACTGGCAACTAGCTAAAGGTATAATTTTATTTAAATAGTTGTGAAATGCGTATTTTAGTCTTTCAACTATTACGGTGTAGTAATTTTATACTTTATCGCACCGAATCTTGACATTTAGACGGATAATTGTGTTAAATTACTTATGCTTAGGCGTACAAGGTCAAAAGGTTAAGATTCCGTGTCGTGTTACGTGTTCCCGAAAACAGCATGAGAAAATTGTATGGAGATGTCAACACCGTTTTAAAACCATATTTTGTTTTTTTATTTTAAGTCTGTTGATTGCTTTTACGTATTCTTTTCATCATCTAGTTTATGAAATGTAAACAAAAAAAATTTGAAGACATATTTTTTTCGCTTTTCCTATTAATTACGATCAAGTGTGAAATCGTGAAATAACGTACTAAAATTATAATTTGCACTAATAATTAAGGTCTGTCGCGTTTTCAAATCAGATATGTAGTATAAAAACTTTTTTTAATGAATGATGAATGCCTTCAGGCTACGGCAGATGCGACATGATTTATAGACCCACTTTTTAATGGTTTTTCGAAAAATATTCCACAAATATTTCATAAAAAATCAAAACATGTGGGATTCTGTCGTACTGTCATTGACAGGGTGTGTAGTTGGAACATAAAATCTTGATACTTTATAAAGTGTTATTAAAAGGGTGATAAGAGTGACGATAATTCGTTTGCGTTTTATCTTAAAGTCACTTTAAATTTCGTTAAAGGTTTTGCAAACGGTTATTTAACAAAAAAATATTTTGCTTTTATAATGTAGCGAAAGTCTTTTAATTTTAAAAGCGCGATAATGATAACAAGTAAAACGTATCTAAAATTTATTTTTAGCAATATCTCAACCGAAGTCTTTCCTATTAGCGTATGTATTCTTTTCTTTTACATTTTTAATTAGTACTTTTTCAAAGCTACAATGTGTTGGGAAACTATTTTGTAAATACAATTGTTTGCAAATCAAATAAATTATAATAACAAACTAAAACTTAATATAAGTGCTTACAAAACAAGGTGATTTTGATGTCGTCTTACTAACGAAAACTATGATCTCTATATTTGTTTTAAAAACAATTGGTTTTAATAGTTCGACAAACAAACAAACTCAAGTCTTGTATTTTATTACTATTCGGTTGTTTCGATTTTTTTTTTATTTTTATTTGTTTTTTGACTATTTAATTCTAATCGTTTTTATAGCCGATATAGAGGTCATAGTTTTCATTTGTACAATAATAACAAGGAGAGTACTTTGTATAATAAATAAAAAAAAACACGAGTTTGATGGAGACATTAATAATATAATCTAAATAAATTTCAATATAAATTTGAAAAAAATCCAAGTATCAAGAACGTCCAATCCAACTATACTCACCTATAAAACACTGGAAAGGTATCTGAGGCCCATATGTTCAGTTTTTTGGTGACGCAAAAGGTTTTCATGCATTTTTTAAGTAAAAACCATCGCGTGTTATATCAATGCGCAAAATGGAATCCGATGCAGAACCCGCATAAATGTGTATGTGTATTAAATTTAGGTGATATTTCAAAAAAATATAATGGTTTTTGTGAGAATTTAAAATGCAGTTGGCGATAAAAAAATCGGTACGAAAATACGAAATGTAAAGCAGGAACAAATCCCTTCCATATTAAATAATTATGCGTCCAATGTACAAATCAAATAGATGGAACATCCATTATTAGGTACATAAATACTACAAAAGATCTCTCATTGATTGTAGAAAGAAAAAAGGCACATAATCGAGTTCGACTCGCCACCACCGCCGTCGCGACAGCTCATGATTAGGGACTCCTATTGAGTCTGAAACTAGTCGGGCGATCCCGAGAATATACGTGAGTAAACCGTTTTGTTTTAAATAATTATATAGGCATGGTACAAATCATAACTTCAATGTATACAAAAAATAACGTATAAAATTAATCACCAGCTTAAAAAAGTATGAATAATAATAATAATAATAACTGACAAATGCAAGAACCCTCGCGGATTGCGTGTCAGTCTTTTAGATTCTAGTTACGATAAGCCGATTAGTTTGCGATACACTAAATCATTATCCCCAATATTCTACTCACCCCACTGCGGAAATAGCGCAATGATACACGCACCAACAAAATGTATAATATCTGCACCATATTCTAATGCCAGCTTTCGTCCGCGGCTCCGCTTCCAAGTATGTCAGTTATCGCAGCAAAAATTAGCGTATACCCTTTATTGGAGTTTAAGCTTAACTCATACTAAATTTTATCAAAATCGGTTGAATGGTTTAGACGTAAAAGCGTAAAAGACAGACATGAAAAGTCAGACGGACTGAGTTACTTTCGCATTAAAAATATCATAAAGTGTGGATTGACTATAAATAATCCTATTTCTCGGTAGTGGACATTTTAACTTAATTATGACATATTTTAAATTAATTATTAAATCGACACGGATAGCTGTCGACATCTCTGATGGCGTAATGGTTTAAATAAAAATATGTTACATGTCAACATGTTATGTATTGACATAAAAACACATGAACTTACTTTTGACCGATATTTACTAGTTATTTTTAAGTTATTTTATGCTAGCGACCATTTTGTTTTTCAGTGGACTGTGCATAAATAAATATAAGTTATTATTAATGAAGTAAAATATAATAATAAACTAACTTACCTAATAATTTCTGAGATTTACGTGAATATTACACATTGAGTTAAAACTATTTTAAACTGTTTTATGTTCAATACCATCTACATAATTAATATGGTAATCAATAATATTAGCTCAATATAAGCAATTACTATTAAAATTTTGCAATAAATATCTCGTAACCCTATAATTTTTTATTAAAAGGGCTAAAAATTAAGAAATAACGACCAACTAGAGCAATTAAATATGTTTTAATTACTTAGCCTTGGTAAGGTTCCCATGGCCCACTTCACAGTTTTCACCATCGTTTGAAGATTGCAATAAACTTTTATGGTGAAGTTGAAAACAAATACTACAATTTATGGCCAATGATGGCCGAGTAACATTGGATGTAATTTCTAAACACTTGAATTACTGTGAAAATGTTTGGTTATGGCCAGAATTGTTCGCTTTCATGTAATTTAAATCCTGTCACAAAACTTACTTCTGCGTTGGTCTGCCAACCATTTTAATGTTGAAACATTAAAGATATTAACCATTAGATTCTGTTAATCCGTTAAATAAATGAAAAACTATTTGGTCTACTAAGGTCTTTAATGTATTAGGTACAAGTAATTCTGCATACATTACTTAAATTATGTCAACTAACAATACGGCAACCAATATATAATTAAAAATGTAAATCAATAGAAATAAATTATATTATTAAACAGCTAGTGTTGGCTGTATGTGCCTCACATTATTAATTCATTCATTATATGTATGTACCTACGTTTATTTATATCAAATATAAAAAATCTTTCCCCTATTTGTGGAATGGCTGTGTATTTTTACCTAAGTTTGACAAACATTAGTACCTATAAATAATGCATGAATTGTATTCATATTATTAATATCAATAATTGACTTTAAAAAAAAGATTATTATTGATTTATATATTGATTTACTTTATATTAGGCTATTATCTTTTCCTACAAATAGAGGATTTGGCATAATTCGTATGACGACGAAACTGAAGTCAGTACCTTAATCTATAATAAAAAAAAAAACATCGATGAATATCTTATTAAATACAAGCGTAAAACGAACTAGTAGCCTCAATAAATGTAAAAAATATATCTAGTGTTGACCTTAGACAGTGCCCTTCAAACCCCACACACCCTGAGGATAAAACGCCCACGTCTTACAACAGACACTGTTATCAATACGAAGCAACTGTCTTGCCTTATCAATAAACACACATTTAAGCCTTAGGGTATGAATGAGATTAGGTTGAGTTTATGTAGTTCATAACATACTCCACCTGCCGGGCACTTATTTAAACAAAACTTAAACAGCTCTTTGTTATCTCTTTTTGTTTACATAGTATTGATAATTTTATATTTCGGAATTATTTAATTGTCATGTAAATTACTGTTGTTTTGTACCCACTTTGTTGTCATTATGTACAAACAACAGTATGAAAAAAAGGATAAAAGTGTATGTCCTTTCTTAGGATTTAAGCTTACTCCATACTAAGTTTCGTCACAATCGGTTCAGCGATTTAGCAGTAAAAACGTAAGAGACAGAGTTACTTTCGCATTTACAATATTAGTATGGAAAGTGGAAAGTATGGATTATTTAAAATGCTTTTTTTATTCGGTGCATTTTATTATCATTCAATACCTTGTCACTTTAATACTCAAAAGTAGTTCCTCAGTAAGGTCCTGTGTGGTCTATGCCCGTATTCCGTAGCACGTGCTTCCCCAGCTGCCTCCACAAAAACAAGGAAGTGCACGCATTTTGTATTTCGTTCAGTTGTTTTTTTCTAACCAAGTGCACAGACTTGTGAGTCGAACAAGTTGGTCCTTCGTTACGTTTCGGTTAATGAGGACGTACCTTTACTTAGGTAACTTTCTATCTTTAGATCTGCCGTTTCTGTGACTGAAGTTCCTTATATAATCCCATTAACGCCATTTCAATACCCTTACTTGTAAGAAAACGTGTGAATAAAAGCAGTTAAAACTGACTTTAATCAATAAATAAATCATAAAATAATACTGCCATGTCTCCTCTATTGCCAACGTCAATAAAAACACCATAATCAAATCACAAGTTAGAAAAAAAGCACAATCAAAAGTTCAGCACGTGTTTCATAGCACATACGGATCAAAGGACCATTTTTTAAATGAAAAGGAAGAATCGGAAGTCCCTACATCCTAATAGTTCTAAAAAACCACGCCTCCACTAAAGTTCTTACACCAGTTCAACTTGACCCACTGTGCTATTAAAAAGAGGGTAGACAGCAACAGCTCTTATTTTATTTGTCATTTAGTTCATGATTTGTGAATGAAATGGTGAATGGAAAAGGAGTTTCCGGTTTGATATCAAGTTATTAGATCTGTCTATTGTAAATTCTTTCTTCTTTACAATGACAGAATCCATGCTAATATGTGAATAAAGGCGGTACTGGTATCAGGTATGATGTTAAAGTATCCGTGCCATTGATAAATATGAAAACTCAAGTTCCTAAGACCTCATTTTAAAAGTTTGTTTTTTTATTATTTTTCGTCAGACAATTCTTTCAAAGTTAAACTATACTATATATATATTTTTTAACTTTCGAGTCAGCTTACTAGATTATCGTCACATCCATGGATCATAATTATAACTGATTGACCAGTCCTAAAGAATAATAGCAAGGGTCTAGGCCCCGCGACACCTATGTACTGAGGTATCGAGAGATCTCCTCACAATCGCTATGTATCTTGACTTCCAAGCTTCATTTATTCATCATGATTCATCAAACAGAAAGGGGATTCCATAACTACTGGGAAACCACACTGTGCAACACGAAAGCATACCAATCATTCCAAACGCGTTTCCTTAGCAACACACGAGTATAAAAAATATAATATAAAGAATTTATCCATTAATCATAGGTAGTTAAATAAATGCGCGTTTAATAATATTGACAGATGGAGTATCTTCACGCCGAGAGGGCACCGGGTCAAGCAGAGAGCGAGCATTAATCTGCAATAACTGTACTTCGTTTAACGTCTGCGCTTGCACATGCCTGGAATTTTAAACACATCTAGATTAAATTATTAATATCTGTTAATTTTACTGTGAAAGAAGTTTATAAGCTGTAGTGGATTCTAAAACCTATGATAAAACAGTTTTCTTCTACTGCGGGTCTTAGGACCAATGAGGACCAAAACTTATTTAGTCGGCCGCAAAAATATTTCGCGTAGTGATGTTTATTCACAGCAGTTAATGTCACCAAATATAAAATTATTCATAGTTTAAATTCTACTCGCACATACTTGACCCAACACTTAAATTTAACTCACAAATCAAATTTCGTTCTCCATTTCACATTCTACGTTCACACAGTAATTGAACGATGTCCATATTTTAGGTAAATGGGTCATTCTTTATGTGCAAGATTTGCTACAACTAATAAAACATCATAAAAATGTGGGTATGTATGTTTATTGTTAACACATCGTAAACAAGATTGAAATAATTGAATTTGCTTTTGGTTATTGATATAAAGTGTAGAATATACCATTAGACACTTATTGCCGTTTAACGAATTCAATTTAGTTGTAAAATGGACAGATATTACTTTATATGAAATGTAGCAATGAGTGAGAAAAGTGAAAATATTTGAGAATAGACAATTTTAGAGGGTTCCGTATAAGAACAGGCGAATGTCCAGTTAACAGGATATCGCATTAAAAAGTAGTTTATTACAGTATTGGTTAATAAAGCAAACATTTAATTTTGGTAAGGAGACCACTAATTAAAATTAAGAGAAACAACAACATTTTAGAGATCCTGAAAATAACAGTGTCTGAAAATGTACCAAAGGACCAGAAAAATATTATAACTATTATGTTTCAAGCGCAACAAGTAACTGAATGTTTAACTCTATATCTATGTAACATCGACAGATTAATTTACAGAACCCAAACACTTTTTAACAGTTGATTGATTTTACATAGTATGGAATGTATTATAATGGTTGATATAACTGCACTTTGTATCCGCAAGAAAACGAGTCGCTAATTCAAATTACATACGTATTCTGTTTGTTTTGGTCGGTAAATTCTTGAAGGACCATTAATTTAATTTACACAAATTTAATTGACTTTCTTCCTTTCTCAGTAATATTGGATTAGTAGAAACTGTAAATAGTCTGTTTCTAAACATTTATTCATAAAAACTTCATAGTCTACATATTTTTAACTTTCATGTTTACTTTATTAAAACCAAGTTAATTTTAAGCATAGTTAATGAAAATATTATATGACCACTGAGATTAAACAAGGAAGCATTAAGGAACTCCTGAAAAAAGATGATTTCTTCTTCTCTCAGGCACTTGCTCACAAATTTAAAGATTTATTTTGTGAAATGTTCATCGAAGAAATATCTCATAGAAAATAACACCAGAAGTATTCAAAAGCTATCAGAATAAGATGGTCCCACTAGGTCAGGTCGGAGTGCAAAATACAGCATCACTTTCACCATCCCAAGATCCATTAGACAGACATCCACATCTGTCTCAGTCAAATTAGATATAAACACGATTTTTTACCTTTTAAGAAAACATTAAAATGCACGACCAAAGATATCTTTTGTTCAATACGACGTTTAAAAGATACGTAATTTGTTTAAACAAAAGATAATTTAATGGATTGGAAAGCAAGTCATCATTTATAATTGGTTTAGTTAGTGTTAAATTAGTTTTTCTTCTGTATGCAGTTTTATTTGCGGCAAAACATGTTTTTAGGTCATGCATCTTGCTCGTAGAATTTTAGGTGTTTTAATTTAGGTTTTAAATGCACTTTATATTTAAAGTACATGTCATAACATGAATGTTTAATAGGTGTTATATTTAATTTAGCTGTTAATTGAGTATCGTCTTAGTAATTTTAAGCTTAAGGAACCGAACTCGATATTTCTGATATGCTAATTGAGTCATTAAACCGCTTAGCCATGACTACTTTATAATATTAGATCATGTTCACAAAATACAAGTAATTAATAAAATAAATATAATTCAAGTGTTTTTAAACAGATTTATAGCACCAAAGAATACCGACAGCTATATATTTAAAACTGCAGACCACAAATAAATATTACGGGTCCAATGACTAAGTATTTTATGAATCCTTAATCATGCACACATTGCATTAGCAAAAACATAACCCTTTACAGTCAAAATAACCAAAAATAACCGTGTGACATCACCGTCTGTCGCGAATGGCACTGGCACATGCTAACCCGAAAATAACTGAACAATCTGCCATATGCACACTCAAAAAACAGAAAAAGTAAAGAAAAACACGCAATACCTACTACGATAGGCATCGAAGTGTTAAACGTGCGATCTTTGGAAATAGAACAACTGCTTGAAACGGAACGCAACCGACCGAATAATTAAAAGGGATGCGCGACTAGTTTGTCCCGCGGGTTTGGTTTCGGTAACGTTAGAGTTTATTGCGATGAACATACGGTATTGATATTATTAGAAAATATTTTAACACATTTTTCAATTGGTGAATAGACATAATATAGTAAAAAAAAGCAGTATTTATAATACGGGTGGCACACTTTAGGTGTAGTCCTTTGAGTCGTGAAAGCTCATAAGATTTCGAAAGAAAAGCGGAGAGAGTGAATCTTGAAGCAAATATGAGCAAAAGCGGTTTTGGTCGATAAACTTTGAACTGTCAATGTTATCTTTCACGGTAAATAAAATTAGAAGTACCGAGCTAGAAATTTGTTTACGTTAGAAGTTAACGAATCATGACCAGATTTCTACCACGTACAGACCGTTGTATAAAATTCAGTATATTCGAAACAGATAATAAAGAAAGGGTAAAGATTCTTCCCTTGAATTTTGAAGGGGTTTTTAATGTGGCACAAAAACTTAGGGGTCTTTAAGTTTCGACCAGGTGCCGTGTCTTTACCGGAAATCTGTGAGCCAACCCGTTCGTGGCGGAAACAGCGGCGCATCCCTCACCTTGAACGGTCTTATTTTAAAAAACCAACCCTTCGGTTATTTTATTATCATTTTCTTTAAGGTTCTTAAAATAATTTTACGGCACAGATAGGGTTAAACCAAAAGATTTTATGTAAACCAAATATGTTAAGAAAATCGTACCAGTATAATATAAATAGAGTAATAAAATTATTTTCTACATAATTCGATAGTTCAAAGCAGAATTATCAAATTTTAATTGATTTTTTATGGTATTAAGTATTCGCAACGTATTAAAAACTAGATGTGCCCCGCGGTTAAACTCGTCTTGCTTTACTCCCAAGGCAAGTAACGTTAAGTTAAATAGCCTATAACCTTCTGTGAGAAATGGGCTATCAAATGCAAAACGTTTTTGATGAGATCAACGTGTTAAACAAACAAAGTCTTTGGCTTCATTATATTATAGTAAAGACAATCAAACTTTGTCTCTATCTATTTATTAATGAGCTCTAAAGTACTAGAACAAAAAAAATCATTACAATTCTCAAATACATTATAGGCTATTACAATAAATCTGTGTAAAGTTCTCCATACACCTGCCAATCCATCTCAGGCATCGTGAGATAGATCACCGGAATATCTGACAGTACCAATTGCATACAATTAGTCCAACAGTCCAACCAGCAATTTATCAGACTGCTTAGAAATCGTCTAGTTACCTTATAGTTATTTGAATGATTGTACAAGCCTTAATGATACTGAATTGATTCATTTTGTGACGCAAAACATGGTTAGAACAAATTAATAACTTGACGTTTTACATGACATTCTGACTGATTTACAATATTAACGCAAAGCTTTTCAAGAAAATAAATTATAAACATACATTCTTCACCTAGCTATTTAAATTAATACCGCTTCACTTAATGTAAAACACAGTTTATTATCTATCAAATATAACAAACATTTAAAAATAATATAATCATTGCTACAAAACTTACGCGTGTAATTTTATTTCGCATGTAATTGTAATACATGCAAAATATATTTTGTTGATAAAATCCGAAGTCCGAGCGAGCAGCATGGGCCCCATAAAATCACATCGGCCAACAGGTGGACGGCGAACAAGGGGCGAAACCAACATGTTATTTACATGTGTAGTACAAACACAAAAGTGGTCCTTTTTGCCTGTCTGTTATTTTTATTGAACAGGGGTTTGTATTTCGCAATTGAATCGCTAAGCGGTTGTCATGTTGTTATACTAGGTATTTATGGCGTTATAATTTTTGGTCCTTCGAGTCTACAAATAGGTAATTACATAGCAAATAAATAACAACCGAACTAATACAGAATCTTAAAATCGTGCTACATTATTATCCTTCATTTAGATATAATTCGTATACAGTATATATCCACTGTAGATAGGAAATGGAATAATGTGTTATTCGTCTGCGACACACTGACCTAGACTGTCCTTCGAGAAAGGTCAAAGGGGTTCGCAAACTATGCGTCTATTATGAGGTGATGAAATAACGCTTAATAATAGGTAGAGAACATGGCATGTGTTTAGCTGTAGGTATCTACAAATATTGTTTTTTTAGTACGGTGAGGCTATTTCTCAAAATCGACTTCAATATCTCATCCACTTCTAAATGTATTTCTAGTAAATGGCATGAAAATTGACGTCCCTAATTGTTATCATAAAACATAATAATATATTGTCTACAAGAATATTTTTATAAATTAGTAAAAAGAATTCTAGATATCAAACAGCTGTTAACAAGTCCTATTCTTGGTCCTTTATCCCTGATTTGTTTTAGAAATGATAAATCATGTTGTAATAACGTGCTCACCCCTTTTTACTTTATGATTTACATATGTGAGGGTTGTTGTCAGATGTATTTTAAGCACGTTCCAGCGATATCATATGGTATTAATAATGTTAATTAATGTTTTATTTTTATTCAGTTCTTTGTATCATTATTTTACTGTCTTCAGAGTGGTTTAAATAATATCTTGATTTCGGTTTGGATTTCTTTTTGCCATAATTACTAACGGTCAAATGCAGCGTCTAATTTATTAGACCTACATAATAACAAATAATCCTCAAGTATATTTAAATGTATTACTTACCGAATATAACCACTATCTATCTATGTACTCATACTTTAAAGTAATTATTTAAATGATTATTGTTTCTTAATTAATTATAATAATACTGCGTTGAGTAATGACATAACCAGACAATATATTATTCGCTTAACTGTAGTCGTTCTTAAAAACGAGTAGTCAGAGTGCATGAACTGCGACAGTCGGTCCTACCGTTCGCGTACAAAAGGACCAAAATATGAAAAGTCACAATTTGTTCGGCTTGTTGAAAGCGATCAATCTGGAGGTCGTTGACACGGGTGATCTATCACCGTGATATGCTGAGACAACACAATGATTACTGTTTACTTTATCCGCTCCCACGAGATTGTACGATGAACTTGTGCCGAAGTAGAAGCTCAAAATTCCAACTAACCTTACATTGTAAGTTAAGGATACACTTAAAACTAACTTTTAAACAAAATATTTAATGAATTTAGAACAGTATTTTTGTAAGACTCATCACACAGGTAGTTTGTTAATTTCTTTTATGTTTGTCCATTTGTCCTGACAACCCATCTTACGGACAGTTTCATTTTCAGTAGCATCGTATTTGATAAATTGTGAAAAAGTGGATATAGTGAAATTAAAGCTTTGGATTATTTACAAATCTAGGAGACAAAAAGAACATTTTGCTGTCATTTCATCTTACTTGATTTTACTTACTAACAACAACAAACTACTAAGACAAACATTAAAGCATTACCATATACGCTGTGTATGCAAATATTTCTCCGATACGGGAATTAAACGTGTGATGCAGGTAGATTTTAGTAGGAATTCAGGTCACAAGATATTTACCGGTTACTAATGACTACATTTCAGTACCTCGTCAATGCTAGACATAGGCTAATCTCAAATGGAGTAGATGACTATTTTTTACTTAATGTCCGTTTGGTAGATAAATTAAAAATATTAGACAAAGATTTTTTTCTTTTTTTTAAATCACTACGATACATTGATTTGAAATTTTGTGCGACACCTTATGTTATTTGCCCCCGCTGCTGAACTTTGATTTGCTTTATCTACTTAGTTTATTCTCATTTTGAAAAAGTACGTATCCAATATTATTTTATTATCTAACTGACGGACTAAATAGATGTTTCTTTTCATACCTAGCCATCTACCCTATTGCGCCAGAATACCCAATCATCTGTTTTCAGCATCCAGTACCTGATACATTATTAAACACCAAGGACTCTGCACAGGTCCTTGGTACAAATGAACCTGTAGACTACATTGAGTAAGATCAGGTTGGCCATTGTATACGAGCCATAGTCACAATAAATTTCCATGGGTACACACAAACATCCTTTGCAGATTGACAAGCAGCTGATCCACGAAGTTTTTCTATCGTTTCCTGATGAGCGTGGGAAGTAATATGCTTTAAATAAACAAACTCAAAACCTTTTATTTATCATAAACAAAAGTTTAAACCTGTATGAAATGGCACTTATTGTAGTGAGCTTTAGTTATTTGGTTAGAGCTAGGCATTTTCAAAAGATCGAACCGAATTCAGTTAGTCAGATCTTTTTTAATAAGTAATATTATTTTATGGAAATCTTATAAGTGTTAACCTTTACAGAACTAATGGCTCAAAATATAACGTTTTTCGTACCAAAGGACCATTTGCTGTTTAGCTCGCACCATATGATAGTCAGTTGTTTTTTAAAGAAGGCAGGTGGCAAACGGTGCACAATCTGTGCACGAAAAACCTAAACGATATAATGTACAACCCCAAAAAAATATAGGAAGACGTAGAGAGCGATAGATAGATGTTAGAGGGCGATGGAAACTTCTTGTCTTTCCGTTTCCGTTTTATTGTAAAAAATATGGAACATCTGCGCTGACAGATTTGTTGTGTGGGAAGATTCGTGAGTAGGCGAAATTTTAGATATTATGGGTACCTAAGGTTAGTGTGGTTTGTGAATTAATTTAAATAAGAATTAGAATATATGATTTACCTATGGAAGAAATAAGGTTGCCTTAAAAGAGAGAGAATATTTAAATGTGAATTTTTAAGCAAAGTGGCTCTAGTATCTTTTATGTAAAACCTTATACCACAACTTACACACAAATTATTTCAGTGCTTTCAAGGCATCACGCCATACCTAAAACATCAAAATCACAGACACATTAAATTATTAACTAACTAAAGACGATCTAAATGTAACTGTCACGACAATAACCCTTTAACTTCCGCTTCCAACTCACAGTTGAACATAAATAAAGCACAACAATTACATTTAAAGAACACTTACACTATAATAGTTACCAAAATAACTGAAGACGGCTCACATACGTCATTCATCATCTTAACATACCTTGGATTCTGGACTTTAAAAATAAAACGGTTATTCTGTAAGTCAATCGAAATTGAGTCGAATGAAACTTACGAATGATTTGATATTTTCCTGGGCTGTATTTTTTTTTTTTTTTTTTTGGGACATCTTCTCACACAGGGTCATCTGATCCCAAACTAGGCAGAGCCTGTGCTATGGCAACCAGACAACTGATAAACATACTTATATATTTCTAAATACATACATATTATAGATAAATTACACCCAGACACAGAACAAATGATCGTGCTCATCACACAAAGATTCGTCCTGGGTGGGAATCGAACCCACGACCTCCGGTTTAGCAGTCAGGGTCACTAACCACTAGACCAACAGGCCCGTCAGAGTTTTATGGGCAAAACAAATGTCTGATACCAGTTTTCAAGCATTACATGTAAAATAACGACATGACCAGTTAAAAACCATCCTAAATTATAGGTATTTAAAAATACTTAAACACTTTTCGGTTATTTCGACAGCTTAAATGGAAGAGTCCTTTACATAATGATCAAACACAAAGGAATTGACTCGCTGTGGATTATGACCCTTTTCTGTTATTTTTAATAAAGGACACAATTTAAATTTATTAAAAAATAAATACAAACAACAATTGAAAAAAAAATATATACACTTACCTCTGAAACAATATTTCGTATCGTAGAATAACGTTCACCAGAATACACCCCCGTTCGATTTATTTTAAGTAACCCTTTTATTCAGGAATTATGTTCATTAAAGTTTTTATATGTTTCTATTTTCATTTGGAGCATGTGGCACCCTCATTGTTGGCTAGTAATGGTAACCCCTTCAGGAAATAGAAAAACTAAGTCAAATTTAAGTAGTTCCTACTGAAAGTCGGTTTCGAATAAGTATCTCATCATGTTACAAAGGCGTCTATTTGTAGGCAAGCTTTTTTAAAATAAGGGACACTAAGCTAAAGTGAATCTAAGCTCAACAGAGTAATGACTAAGGCTGTGAATGTTGATGATAATTAAGAGAGAATATCAAGGTATTGTAATATGTACCTAATGAAAAAAAAAGACAAAAACTAGGAGTGACATAAAATAAAAAAAAAAATTATAAGTCGAGCAAAAAAATTAAGACCATAACTTAAATAGAACTAGTTGTTTCCCGCGGCTCCGCCCGCGTGGATGTTGGTTATCGCAGGTTATGTCCTTTCTCAGGCTCTAGACTATCTGTGAACCGAATTTCAATTAAATCGGTTCAGTAGTTTTGGCGTGATAGCGCGATAGACAGACAGTTACTTTCGCATTTATAATATTAGTAAGGATATCAAACCGGGATTCATAAATATAATTCTCACATAGTTTGTAATTGGAAACTATTTTAAAAGTAAATGGATCCACCTCTCTAGTTCCGGCACTTCCGGTCCTCACATCCGCGCATATCAGCGCAGGTATCCGACAATATCCGACAATTGTACAAATATTCGCATCGGATATCCTTTTAATATCACGTTACACTTTCTTCTGAACCCAAAATGTTACAATAATGTTACTAAACCATTGCTGGCTTATAAGTGTTTACATTTTTTGCACTCATACTTACGAAGTAATGTACTCGAAATAAATATTGTCATCGCCCCTTTTTTGAAAGTTCAGCTGTGTGCACAAGTGTGGCGGAAAGTGGAACATTTTTTTTTTCTAAATTTATATGATAGAAAATATGAAACAGTCACAAGGGTAGGTTAGGAAGTAGGTGGGACCTGTTGAACACCCTAATTTTATAAAAAGGTTAAGTTACATTCAATTTTATTGGAGTTGTCGATTGTATCAGGTTGCACATTTGAGAAAAAAATTGGAGGATTACCTACTGTTAAGACTCGATGTATGAAACACTTGCTTTCGCCCGCGGCTTCACCCGCTTATGTGTCGATTATAGCCTATGTAATTTCTTAGTATTCTAACCAACTCCATACCAAATTTCATCACAATCGGTTGTGTGGTTTGACCGTAAAAGTATAATAGACAGACTGACAGAAAGACGAGCAGCCAGAGCTACCTTCACATTGATGATATTATACTAGCTGTTGCCCGCGGCTTTGCCCGCTTGGGTGTCGGTTATCGGGGCAAAAAGTAGTCAACGTCCGCTCTTAGGATCCAAGCTTGCCCCATACCAAGTTTCATCAAAATCTATTTAGCTATTTATCCGCGAAAGCTTAACAAACAGAGAGAGTTAATTTCGCATTTATAATAGTAGGATGGATAGAATATATAGGACATATGGAATATATAGGATATGAATGGATTTCAAAATCTTTTTCGAGAAAATTTCATTTGTAATCATTAAAGAATCACCATTTATGTGAAACTTAAATATAGAAACTAATCAGGCAATTTAGGTAGAACGTAAATGCCCTTAAATCTCTCTTACTCTAAGAAGTTGTGAGAATAATACTCAGACTTGTCCTTTGCCATCACAACGTTGTTCCATCATAAATGTGCCCTCTAATTTCTAAACTAAAACTCATACTAAATGTTAATTTTGCTAACACTTTAACGTCAAACTAACAGTTACCTTACACACTACAGGGCAATTACCCTTCGGGCCTTCACTACAGGCCCCTAGACCTTCCTAGGTAAGGTCAACGCACAAATAATTAGTTATAATTAGTCCACAACGAGCAAACGAAATGTAACAACTAGTGAGCAAACTGTAAGTTATTGTACCAACATGACTTGAACGGAATTTATTGCCTAAGTTATCAAGAGCATGTGGAAAGAGACGGGTTAACTTTTAATTAAGGTTTTCTGCCTAACAGGAATTGAACATCAAGAAAATGAAACAAGAAATGGTCAAATAAAATGAAAAATAATTAAATCTAAAAAGTCGTAGCAAACAATATAAAAAATGTTTTATGGATGGAAAAATACAACGATTTGTACCTTTTATTAAAATGTGTATTAGAAATAGTAAAAAAAAAGGAAATTTTTCAACCTCAGACAGGACTCGAACTTGCAACTACAGGTCTGACGCACCAGTTGCTGAATGTTTGTAATTGTATTTAATTACAAATTTTTGCTCCGCATGCGCTAATGCGTAAAAAGTAAAAAATATTACATAAGAAATTCAGTAAATAGGTATTTTTAGAAAACTATTATATTAATTGCAGATTTCAGAGAAATTACAGGCAAACCTGCGAAATAAACATTTTATTATTTCGACTTACTGTGCAGTAATAAAATACTCTTACCACTAAATAAATCTTTTTAATAAAGTATCAAGAAAAAACCGGAGTGAAATAGTTTACATATTTGTAGGGAAATTTAAAGTGTTTAAGTACAATAACTAAGACTTGAACACGCGTTAAGTATTCAATAGTTTATTTCAACTCACAATGGATAAGGTAATAATCGGAATTCTTAACGATATAATAAACTTTACATACAATTATTGTAACTATTACCTATTTAAAAGGGAAAAATACGAATTAGCTATTGTCATTGTAAATAAACCTTTATTTACATATCGATAAAGGTCATGATTTGTCACTAGAAACATCATAGCGTGTCCTATTTAATATTCTCCTAAGTCTACATCTTATTTCCCATGTTTAGTGGGTTAAAGATCAAAATGTTTCTCGAAACACGACACAATCCTAATAAGCAACATAACTATGATAATTTCTGTCACTAAAACAAATAAGGTCGTTACTTTCGACCTCAAAACCGGTGGCCATTAAATAAATCTTTCATTTAACAAATGACAGCCCAATATTACGCACCGAACAAACTATGAGAAAGATATTGTGGTATAAATAACTAATGAAAAGGAAAGAATCCCGTATCGAATACCATTTTGTATAATGACAATCCCATTCACAATAATTCTGTTTTGCAATATCAATTTACATATAATGTATTACTGGTTTATGTAAAGTTGTTTAATCTTTGCCTTGTCGACGAATTTCAAGTTAATAACATATTTAGTATATGCCACTACACGAGAGGTGTGACAATAATTTTGGAGAGCTGTCAAATTGTCTTCAATTTTGAACAGATTCAACTAAATTATGTACACTTTAGACCACCAATTATTTAGTCATCCGATGGTGTAAAAGGAACCCTAATTTTTACAAAATATTTTTATTGCTATACCAATTACTGAGAACATGAGTTTGTACACTGTAGCGCATTATTATGCATTAAAAATTGTTCTGGTGCATACCTTGGTCCATATTAAATTACTGAAGATGGCCATTTAATTTTATTAAAACAGACGCAGCTATATTGCCAGTAGGTGTCATTTGTTCGCTGTGCCATAAGTAATCGAAACAGTGGCAATAGTATTTATGCTACAACAAGAATAATAGCCAAGCAAATTAATTTTATTGTGACAAGTAACATTCATATTTTTAACGAGATATAGGTACAATCTATCGCCTTTTTATTGTATTTAA
Source organism: Diachrysia chrysitis (assembly GCA_932294365.1). NCBI lineage: Eukaryota > Metazoa > Arthropoda > Insecta > Lepidoptera > Noctuidae > Diachrysia > Diachrysia chrysitis. The sequence goes on along the minus strand of OW028662.1, from coordinate 7,771,767 downwards.
CAACTTTTAAGATAATTTCACACAGTATACTATAATAGTTTTTGATCACAACCAATCTTAATTTATTTAAGCAAAATTACATAACTCATAATATCACAAAAAAAATGCGTAGAGTATTTTTTTTTTTAAATAAACACGTCGTTTTTTTATCTACTGTTGTCTCAAGGAGTGCTTTCCATAACGTAAGCTAAAGTTGTTCCTAAGTTATGGTGCTAAGTGATTGCTTATTGATGCAGCCAGATTCCTGAGCGATGCGGAAGCCAGAAATTTCCTCTGTTAATTACATTAATAAAATTATTGCCACGTTAACGTGCACGTTAATCTGTTTACTTTTGATACGGATTTACGGATTTCGATGTGTGTGAAGTAATTGATTGTAATTGCAGTGAGTAGCTGGAAGCTACTTAAATCATTTTATTTGGTTTTCAAAATCATTCATCAATTTTCCTTACTATATGTGTTAATAAAATATTTTAATATCTTTGGTAATTTGGAATATTCTTGCATTTAGGCCACCTAACCTCTAATAAATAAGGAACACAACACACTATTTAGAGAACATTATTCGGTCTTCTGGAAAAAGATTTATATTTGTTTTGATTTATTACTTTTTTTGAATTCACCTAAATAAATAAATAAATGAATAAATAAAAAACTAACAAATAAATTTAATTGTTTTTAAATCCAAAATTGACAGCGTATAAAATAATTATCGTGTACTTACATTCCCACGTTCGAATTAAAACATTTTGTCTCGGACAGTTAGTTTCCTTTCTTAGGTTTTTAATTAAAGTGTATTTGTAAGTGTGAACGTGTAAAATTAGGATGTATAGTCCTTTAAAACCTAACAGGCTTCGCACATGAGAAAGTCGCAATGGATGAAGTATTGGCGTAGATTTGTACATCGTACATACAAAAAGACAATACAATATACCTAAATTATTATTAGAAGACAAAGTTAAGACCAATTTAAGGATATTGTTTTTTTTTTATTCCAAAACACATAAATAACATCCTAATAATATTATATTTCCACATAATTATTAATGCAGACTTAATTTTTCAAAAAGTTTACATAAAATAACAATTTTCAAGTTCAAGTTCTGTATTAATTCCTATATTCCTAGAGCTTTTTAACAGACATTTAATTTACAATCTATTATATTTTTATACCCTATCATTCTATTTCTTATTAAAATAGTAACCAAATCATCTAACCTACTACTACGGACGTAAACAACACATATTAATAAATACTTAATAAAAACGAACAACAAAGTTAATTTTCAATTAGCAACTTTAACCGCATTGCTTACATAAAATTGTAGCTGGTACTAGGAGCACAGATGAGGCAAGGCACCTGCCATCTAGTGTAACCCCGAGAGAAAGTCGATATGATAATTGGATGGTTACCGACGGACCGGACCGGCGAGTGAGCGAGCAATATACCTAGTATGGATCAAAATTTAATCATTTCATTTGTATTACAATTATATCGGCCTGGTATTATCCCACTGCTGGGCTGGGCAGAAGGAAAGAGGATCACTTGCGGTTTGGATAAATAATTCATTTTGGCATCCAGTTATTTTTTAAGATGTATTCCTTCACCGATTATCAATTGTTTATTAGAATAATTAGGAAAGTATTTGTATAATAAGTTTTGTGAGGAGTATTCATTATTATTTAGAACATAAAGGTTTACTTACGCATATTCTCGGGGTCGCCCGACTCGTTTCAGACTCAATAGGAGTCCCTAATAATGAGCTCACGCGGCACACCGTTGCCGCCGCTTCACCTCATGATAAATAATGATTAGGAAGCATATAGTTTTAAAAAGCGACACTTGGGAGGTGCTTGGTTCGAATCTGTTTATTTAACCGCTAGGCCACCTCGACAGATACTTATATTAGTCTTCTTTTTAATCGTTACGCTCTTGACAGAGCAGTCGTGATCATCACGATGTAGTAGTAGAGGCAGCTCAGAAATAATTCGCCTCACGATTTTACACCATCGGTCTCTGCAGGCAGTTATCCAAGTGCACTCATTCAGGCGACCTTCAACAGCAGATTTGATCAGTCCACTTGGTATTTGTATTACATATTAATTATTCATAATCTTTAAGTACTTAAATCGATGATGAGTATTGGAGATTTGGAAAAAAAAAATTGATCGGTACATTTGTTCCAGTCCGGATAAGAAAATAACTGGAGCCTAAAGGATTTCTTATTAATTTCTAAAGAAATATAATGGAAATGCATATAAAGCAGTATGAAAACTGAATTACTTATCAGTAATGGCATTCATTGTCGCCTGAATTAGATCTTGCTTTCCACTTGACTTGACTGACTATGACGCTACTTTTTAAAACAGTAAATACACACACAGATGCAGAAACTATAACAAATTCTAGAAAGCCGCAGGCATCAAAAGTAGTTACCAGCTGTATAATTATACAATAATTAAATTAATCAACAAAGACCGCTCCAATATTTTTACAATAAATACTCTTTATGGGTATAATTATGATATTTATGAAATTCATAGCCATGTTTACATGGTCTACATAATTTAATTCAATTCATTAAGAAAAGTTCAGGTTTATTTATTCGGTTGGTCAATGTTTAACATGTTATTTAGGTTATAAGAATTAAATTTAATGAATTTTAATGTAGATAAATAACTGGAGGTTTAATGGTCCCCTTTAATTGGATAAATAATTTTATTTATTCTTTGCTTAAAGCAGTAAAGGTCAATTAAAACAATATACTATAAACTATGTTATGGTTCCACGATCTGGGGGCTACTCTTGAACAAATTTCAATTTTTATACAATGCCAATGCAAAATTGTTATTCATTTATCAGGCACACAAACAACACACAGCCCAATAAAATAGTACTTCCTATGACAGTATTTTTTTTTTCAAGAAAACTGAGTCACGTGTCCGCTAAACTAATATACTTAAATATTGCATTGGCATCGTGTTGGAATTAAAATTAATTGAAAAGTGACGGCACTGGCCAGGCTTTAGCTGAATATAGTAATTATATTTATATGAGAAAATTTAATTTTAGCAACTTAAAGAAAAATCACTTGGAAATAATTTCTTACAGCAGGCGAATTATATGTGTTTCCAAAATAGACGCGTCAAAAACTTACAGAACGTGTCGTTTTGCATTCTCGTCAAATTCAAGGAGGTAACTATGCTAATGATTCTCGATACGAATCAATAATATAATAAGTAGGGTTTTATTAAATTTTTGTTATTTTCGAAAATAGACACGTGTGATACCGCACTGTAACTGCTATTTTACACACACACATAAAGACACTGCCTACCGCATACGCATTTATTTAAAAGTGGTATATTCTGAAATACTGACAAATTGAAATAACTAAAAAAAAAACAAGTATGTATTAATTATTGAGCAAATATAGTAATTTTATTTGACTAATTATGTCCTTCACAACATAACATTTCAAGGGGATTAATAAAGTTAATTAAGAAAACAATCTTATCCTCTATATTCTTTCTCTATCATCCTCGAAGCACGCGACGTTCCCTCTACCGCGTTATCAATCATGTATTGCACTATTCGAATGGCTTGCGGCCAATTTTATGCAACGATTACCGCAATTAATTCTTACTTATATTTATAACAATACTACACGTAATGGCGGAAACAGAGGCATTGGTATTAGAAAATGGGCAAATACAGATGATTGTGAAAGTGATGCATTACCTTGTAATAATAGAGTAAGAGAACCTGAAAGATGGAGCAGGTTAGTACGGGGTACGACCTCAGGCCTGGGAGGTGGGACTGGGAGGGCATCCCGTCACCTGATCAGCTGACAGGCCATGGAGGATGCGGACGCGAAGTCCCACGCGTCCGTCCTCAGAAGGAGTGAGGGGTGGGCACTATACACCCTCCCCTCTAGAAGGGGTCTAGTAAAGACGGGACCGGGGAGTTTTTAGTCCATGTAAGTCCGACATATCCGGGTGACTTCATTAGAGTTTCAACCCGAAAAAAAGGTTCGTTCGGGGTGTGGAAGCTGGAGTACCGGAGAATGCGGCGCAGCTTGGGAGAGGCCTACGTCCATCAGTGGACCGCGATGGGCTTAGTATTTTTTTTCAACGACTACCGCAATATTTTGTACATCAAATAACATCCAGACGAGGAATAACCAATAGATCGCACGAATGCTTGTCCCATGCGGGGATCGAAACCGCAGCACGTCGCGCGCATTTATAATTGGCGTGGCCTATACCACTCTGCTATCAGTGCAGTTGATTGATTGATGGAAAACCCTTTCCAATTATTAATCCTTGAAATTTGACTTTAGTTTAGTAGTTGAGGAAAGATAGGGCTGCCTATCCATGTAAAATATTATTAATATTCAGCTGTATTCAGTAACAGTTTTTGTTCTTTAACCTAGGGAAATCCTTATAAGCTTTCTCGCGCCTGGGGAAAGCGGAGAGGTATGCAAGAGCCCAGCTCTTTTCGCTTCAGACCAGGACCAGACAGCAATTGCAAACTAGGGCAACAAGAAAAGTATTCATTATCAAGAAATAATTATTATTGTAGATCTTGGCTTACTTGGTAGGACAGGCAAAAAGGACTTGTCCCAAAAAAAAAACACTAACTCAAAATTACTACATTAGTCTAGATTTCTTTATGATTTTGGAAAAAGGATACTCAAAAAGGAATTATGAATATTTTTAATGTTTTTTTTGGACGAAGTCTACCGCAGTTAGCATGAGTACAGGCTTCGACTGCTTCACCGAAATTTCCAATGTGAACCAAAGCCATTGCATAGGTATCACTACTCAACTAAGTATGTATAAAATACACTAGCAGTATTTCAAGTATTATAGAACTTCCTTGTGTGGGCGCATAGACAAACATCGGTAGATCTTACGGAGATCATAATAACAATTTAGTATTCAACCTCCATTCAAAAACTAGTTTTTATCTTTAAAATGTTTCGGTACCGTGTGAATCTGCAACTGAAAAGTTTATAAACGAATTATAAAACAGCCAATAAATAATGCAATGATGATATAACCTGTTTAGATAACACTGAAGCATCACTTAAAAAAAGTTATTTAAACAAAATAGATTTTTATTTCTTTTTAAAATAACGAAATAGTGATTGGCTTAAAAAAATGTACTTTGATTTAAAGAAGAATGGCATGGTATGGGTATTGGACCAAATAGGGCCTAATATGAAAGTATAGTGCATAATGATTTTGAGGATAACACATTATACTTAAGGGCATCAAAATCTATCCCAGAGGAGTCAACAGAAAAATAGGTTTTTCTCAAGAACTTTTTTTGGTGAAAAATAAACTAAAGAATTGTACTCGGTAGTAATCATCATCATCATCATCATAAATAAATAAAAAGATTGAGGTTATCGCAGATACAAATAGCCTTTGTTCTTTTTTAGAATCCAAGCTTACCCCATACCAAGTTTCATCAAAATCGGCTCGGCGATTTAGCCGTGAAAGTTTAACAGACAGACAAAAAAACAGACAAACATAATTACTTTCGCAAACACAATATAAGTATGGATCAGAAATTAAAGTGTCAAAGACAAATTAAGTAGACTTTGAGTACACGGCCATTAATCGTTCATCAAAACGGCAATTTGACAGTATTTAGTGCGTTGATATAATCCTGTGAGGTAAAACTAATATTTCTTAAAATACATTACTTCCTTAGCAACCTGTACGAGCAGGTTCTCGCCTCCGGTCAAGATTTTATAACCAGATATTTACTTACATGTTAAGATCCTTCCTTAGTAATTAGTTGTCTATTTAAGTATTATTACACTGTTGATATCATTGACCTCTTGTTTAGATAGATTACCGTAATGTCTAACTATAATAATAGTTAGACATTGCGGGGGACAGCTAGGTCACCCGCGACTTTGTTCGTGTGTTTTAGTTTCAACGGTTTTTCATTTATGCTCCGCTCCTATTGGCCGTAGCGTGATGTTATATAGCCTATAGCCTTCCTCAATAAACGGACTATCTAATACAAAAAGAATTTTTCAATTCGAACCAGTAGTTCCTGAGATTAGCGCGTTCAAACAAACAAACTCTTTAGCTTTATAATATTAGTATAGATTAACATCTTGGGAAAACTCACACACGGCCATCTGATCTCTAACTAGGCAGAGCCTGTATTGTGACAACCAGACAACTGATAAACATACTTATATATTTCTAAATACATACATATCTATACTTAATATTATAAAGCTGAAGAGTTTGTTTGTTTGTTTGTTTGTTTGTTTGTTTGTTTGAACGCGCTAATCTCAGGAACTACTGGTCCGATTTGAAAAATTCTTTCAGTGTTGGATAGCTCATTTATTGAGGAAGGCTATAGGCTATATAACATCACGCTACGACCAATAGGAGCGGAGCATAAATGAAAATTGTCGTAAAAATTAAAAACCGTTGAAACTAAAACACGCGGACAAAGTCGCGGGGGACAGCTAGTTATAGATAAATTACAACCAATTACACCCAGACACAGAACAAATAATCATGCTCATCACATAAAGATTCACTTGGGTGGTAATCGAACCCATGACCTCCGGTTTAGCAGTCTGGGTCACTAACCACTAGAGCAATAGGCCAGTCAAATATTAATCAGGAATATTTTTTGAATTATTATTCTTATATCTTAATATAAAAATGAATTTTCCTTGGTTACGTAACAACTTTGGAAAGATTGCGTCGAATCAGATAATACCTTTTTTGTTATGTTCCTTATTGTAAGGAGACTTTTTAAAAGAAAAAGAAGTTTTTTTTTAATCTTACTCCACCCGTGCGAAGCTAGGGCAGGCAGCTAAAATATAATAACAACTCTGGTTATATGAAAAATAACAGAAAAAGACAAAATTGCATTTTTGTAAAATTACAGTTATGTGGTCAAAATTAATCAAAATTTAAAAGCAAAAGTGGTAACTTATAGATAGACAGATACAGAAACATTCCATAAATTATACGTAAACATCATTAAAAAAATTATATCTGCATATTTAACACATATTTGTTAGTTGCATCCTCAGTTTTGCAAGATTATCTAATATGCCAGTTTAATACGTCTTTTTACCGTGGGAAATAACAAATATTACATATATAAAAATGCAACCAATGATCTTGATATATTCATCAATTATTAATTCGCAACGTCTAAACAAATATTTGTATGTATAGTTTGGAGAACCGGTCGTGTACGGATATGATCTGTCATTATGTATATTCCAAAAGATTTTGTGTTTTGAAAAACACAATCACTTGTCAAGATGTTCTCTACAATGCGGTATGGATAAAAAAAGATATATAAAAACTGAGAAATAAGGTTTTTATCATCATTATCACGTATTTAAATCCTAAATTTGACAATTGTCCGTTACTCCTTGAATTGGGTATTTGAGTAGTCAAAAATATTTATAATAAATAAATAATTCGATAGTACCTACTTAGTATCGAATATAATATCGAAATTTTTTATTAATAGTAGTAAATTGAAGCAGAACTGCGAAATAATATAAAAAAAATATACACGAATACAAAAGTTATAAGCTATTAAAGTTGTTAATTAGGTGTCTATCTCTTTTTCGCAAAACGACGGCTTGCAGGGCAGCCCAAGATTAGTATGGAGAAAACAATAGTGACGTCACTACATCTCTGTCTTATTAGCAATATTAAAATGCTTGTAACTAGTTCAATATTTAAAGTAATTAATCTACCGTTTTCACAACTCGACATAGTTCGTAATTTTTTTTTTAAATGAAATAAAAAAATCTTGTTAAATACCCAATTATATAAAACGCTCATATGAAGTTAACATTAACGTGTTTAGTAAGCTTATGTAAATATTAATTAATAACATTAAATTAATAATTTACTGTAGAAGAGGTAATCTGACCTATGCGAATGTTGGACAACCAACGTCGTAACACCATAATATCTATGTACAGGTCAATAACCCCGCGTTTAATGACACATCTATAAAAACGAAATTAACCTTTGTACACCAAAGAACCGTAATAATTAATTTAAAACTTAAAAATCGCACAGCACTAAAATACTGCATTAAAACTATTAATACAAAAAACTCGCATCAAAAAAATAAGGTTATATTGAAGTTGAATAATTAAACCAAGGCGTGTAGTCGTCGAAACTCAATTAATATATCTACTTTAGCAATTTAATTTTATTACATAATTTATGTACATAACAGTACTTCGTTTTCATTAAAGTTAGGGTATGCACACACTTCTCAACCAGAATTGTCCGACAAACGTAATTTATGAGAACATTTCATTCGAATTTTAAACAGACGATCATCTGTAGTTTATGATGCGGCCTGGTCTTTATAGCAAGCAATTTTAATGCTGATTACAAACTAATTCTAGAAACTCGAACTAGTAATTTGTTAAATCATAATTTAGATAAACTGATTGATTTGTAATTTTTGTTTCTGAGAAAATGTATGGTACTGTTACCATTGACGGTTATTATTAAACTAATTAAACCCAGGAGATGAGACGCTATCATCCTTATTGACTGACCAATTTTGCATCAAAATATGAGACATATCCAAATGACAACAAGAGCAGACGGTACAAGCAGGAAAATCACTTTTTTTTTACCATTTCTGTCCCACTGCAGGGCAAAGGTCTCTCTATCCTCCTTCCATCTCTCTCTGGTTAGGGATGACTGAACCAATTTCTATCAAAGGAGTCCAACTCGTCCCGCCATCTACGTCTGTGCCTACCGCGATGTCTCTTGCCGTTTAGAGGGACCCAATGGATTGTTTGTTTGGCCTATTGGTCGTCTGAAATGCGGCAGATATGTCCAGCCTAGTTTCATTTTAGTGGCTGCTTTCCGAGTGACGTCAGAAACACAACAAGTACTACCTAGAATACTCCGTTAAATAGTTCTCTGGCAAACCTCGAGCGAGGACCTATCACCTTTTTAATACCCATAACATAACACACATACAAAAAATCACCTAAAATACATTTATGCAACTTAGTAGACAGATAATTACATAATCCATTGCATAAATTATAGATCCATCAAGTGATGAGCACGTATAATGTGAAATAATTAATCAGACACTTTCAAAACAGTTGAGAAATCTTGACGTCAAAATAAAAGTGTAAGACTGCCTTTATTTCATAAACGGATCACCGACTAATTTGTACTAATTATAGTTTTTTTAACGCGTCACGTCCGATATTGACTTAAAAAAACATGCGTGCGTACAAAGTACACATGTCAGAAGTGAAACTTCTTTGGCGAACTAATTTATAAATCTTGTTTATATTTATACAAATCTAAAACTTTAAATTTCCAAGATTAAGAGGAAGGATATTCAACATCTGTATGCTTAGTGCGAGTCACCAACTGTCAATTGAAATACTTTACTATCACGTAAATCGAGTTTACGTCTAACGCATCGACGACAGTAAACTTGCGAGTGCAAGTTGTTCTTACTCTAACTATAAAGTGTGCGTTTGCTCACCGTAAGACGTGAGGAATGAGAACGAACGAAACGCACGGACTAGACTCTACTATATGTAATCTGTGGAACGGACGAGCAAATGTTGATAAACCGACCAAAATAGATTGAAATTTGTATCTATCGTACTTAATGTGAGCGGCTGCCTATTTAAATAGTGGTGGTTATACTTCAAGTTTGAAAGAAAAGTTTATTTTGTTTAGAAGTTTGTTTACATTGTGATAATGTGATTTATTATATAAAACTTCTAAGATGTTTAGTAAACCGAGGACCAATAACCTTAACGCGAGCTAAATGTATCATGCATGCACACAATATACCAAACTCTTTATGCATTGATTAGGAAAATACTACATGTGAAAGTTGGATGTTTGTACAACAATATTATTAATATGAGTATTGTTATGCGTACATGAGGCTACCTACTAAGTTATGAAGTTCCACAGAATTGTTATGAAAGGCTTCAAGTGCAATAAATCTTTGACTTTGAGTGTCGTGCATCGTATTCGACCGCAGTGCATTAGAATTTGATTGGCTATGCCCGCTATGGCTACGCGCCTTCGTTGGGTGCGCGTATATTTCGCGCCAACAGCTCGGGCGCCGTTGACGGTCGCCTCGAATCCCGCTTCGGCCCTCGGATGTCCACATTCCACGGCCCCGTCACAGAAACATGCAGAGTAAAGACAGCCACAGTCGACCATTTACCTTCTATTAATATTGTTAAGATTCGTCATAATTATAGGTTATATTATATACATTGTCTTCCCTGGCAGAGATTTACTGTACCTATTATATTAAAAATAAAAGTATTGCAATCTTGGTATTTGGACTTTTAATACTAGGTACTATTCCTCTAATATAATATATTATAGTAACTTAACACTTCTTATTATGAACTTACTAGGTATTATGATTATTAATTATTTTAATAGCAACAATTAGCTATTATGAAATGTTACACTGGCAAAGTAATATACTACCTAGTACCTATTGGTAATGCTACAAAGTTGGGTAAGTCTTTAGGTTAGGAAAACATAATAATGTTGTTGACAAATATAATTTTATTCTAGACCAATAAGTCACTTATTACAATGCTATAAATAGAATTCTAATTTATAAAATAAAGTCACCATCGGCAAGATACATAATAACATCTAGAAATTGTAACTTCCTAGTACAAACAAACATAGTAGGTACCTACTCACACAATTAATGTGCTTTGCAATTAGATATATATATATATATATAGTGCAGTTAATATACTAATAGACTTAATTTATTCAATGAAAATAAATGACAGAAATCACTCATTATAACAAATTAACAGTTAAATGGAATATAAATTTTATTAATGTTACAAATGTTTACAATATAAAGGTGGTAAAATGAAGAACAATGCTTATTGTTGTAATTTGCTTGCATCGTGTTTACTACTATCTTTCTATTTTTGGTTTGTCACTTTTTCCCATATAAATGAACCATAATTTGCACCTCCAAAGGGTTTAAATATTTCATTCTATATTGGTCATCACATATCTGTAAAATAAAAAAAGTATTTGATAATTAATCAATCCTATAAGGTAAGAATTATTAATATGGACACTTTTTTATATTGTAATTAATTCAGTTGCTGAGTGGTAATCAATGCTCATTCCTTTTCAACCTTAGGAGAGGCCAGTGCCCAGTAGTGGTACATTTATAGGTCTATATTATATTTTACTATTATAGAATAGAATATAATTTATTTCTTAGTTCATGATAATTGCAGATGTTACAATAATTATATAATGGTTCACATATACTACCCTATCCGGTGTAGAAATATTATGGTTAGAATAATATTATTATTATACATTTTTTTAAACTTGTAAAACAAATGTATACATTAAGAATATAAAATACACTGTTAATATTAAATACCAACTATTATTCATATATTTTATTCTTTATATTGTGTTGTAAATATCTTTAAATAACAAACTTTACTATATTTACACTTAAAACTAACTAATCCAAACCTATATTAAATGCATATTCATTGTATATTTGAATCTATATCCATAAATGTGTTAAACTAAATTATTTATCTAAGTATATAATTTAATTTTGAATGTTCTTATCATTTGCATGTATAGTTTATTCAATATTTCTTCAGCAGCTATGGTAATAGGTATATATTTGAATCACTGTTTATTCTAATGTAAGACTTCAATGTGCCATATAAATACTAAGAAATAAATGCTTATCTAATGTATAACCTATAATTGCCTCTCAAATTACATTGGTATAGTTTATTCATAGTAAGTAAGTAAATCATGTTATAGATCATACCTTGACTGATTTCTTGCCTGGCAGTTGAAGTATTTTGAAATTATATTTAATATTAAATTAAAATTCCTCGTGATTTTTTGAAAATATTAAAAATACCTAATCCAATTTAAATATATACAAAATTTTTGTAAATTAATAATAACTCTAGAAATTCCAATTTTTAAATTAAAATTTCGTCAAAAGAATTTATGAAATATTGTTATTAGTATTTTATGCACAATGATTTATTGAAATCTCAAATGACGAATTGTAAATAAAAATGCCACGTGTTTTTTGTCAATATTAGAAATTATTAATTAAGTTTTGTTTTTGAATTCAAAATTTAGAAAAGCGAATTTATGAAATATTTTTATTTTATGGTAAATGATTTATTAAATTATCAAATGACGAGTGGCAAGTTGAAATACCACATGTTATTTGTAAATATTAAAACTACCTAACCTTCAAACCAATTATCATAAAAAATTGACTTCCGTTGCACACCGGCGTGACGTTTCATCTGTAAAAATTTTACCCTCATGCGCCTAAAGAAGTTTCACTTCAAAAACTAACGGTTTCCACCGGAAATAGAGTTTTTTAAAGCCTTTTTAGTGAAGACTCCTTAAATATATTTAGTTATTAGGAATGATCTCATTATTTACGCAACATTGATCGTAGAAAAAAATTGAAACTCGTGAGCGCTTAATGAGGTAAAATAAAATAGTTTGGTATAAGGTGTTTATAAGGAAGTTTTATTTTGTTTCATCTATTAGCTTGTTTTTTTATTTCATTTAATCATAAGGTTGAATCCTTTAGTTTTCGCCATCGTGTTGTAAAATCAGCTTGCGGTTTAAGATTAACACAGAAACGTTTGCTATATTTTATATGCCAAATTAAATTCAACGAAATTGAAATGTACTATTAGGTACTTATTAGCAATTTACGTATTAAAACATAGTAGGAATGCTTTGGGAAACAAGGGTTGTATAAAGTTATAGCTTGCTTAAAAAGAAATTAAAGCAGTCCCTGACAGAATACTGCAGGGTGATTTTAAAGTCCAAAATTTTTCCTCCCATACAAAATCTATTGCTGACTATTGATTTTGCAGGGGAGGTCCGAATTGTCCTTGGAGAAAGTTGTTAAATTTCACTGGTACTATCACCCTTAATAATTTAGAGGGTCACTTAGATATCACCCTGTATATCACACTGGTGATGTTGGTCAAAGAACAAACTACATATATTTTTATTAATAAAAACTCATGAGTTTAATGAACATTGTTCGCTAGTAACTTAGACCAGATCCCATAACAAAAGAGGGCATGGAGTAAATTTGAATATTTCACGCATTTAGTTGGCGACGCGTGGCGGCCGCCGGATACGCAAATGCTTTATTCAAAGCCCAGGAATGCATCGGGCGGTCAAGGTTCTAACTTTAAGGGATTTATGGAGACTAAACTGAAATATATTATCCTAAAGTACATTCATGCTTTTTTTTGAATGAAATTTAGTACAATAAGAATGAATACGTAGACACTCGTTGTAGAATTTATTTTATAAGTGTTTCACAAAAGTCTGCTGATAATTCCTTTTTTTTAAATGTGCATTTGTGCTCAATAATCTAATATATAAAGATTTTTTTAATTCTAATATATAAGTCTTTAGCCTGCACTATTTATGAAATAAACAATTTGTTATACACAGTACCTAAACATAGCAAACATAATACTATTCTAAATTTCAAAACGTACAAGTCATGATGACCAACTAACCCAAAAAAGCCGAACCAACCCTGTCAAACGTCGAACCCGTAAAATTACTAATGGGGGTATAAATTACCCCTTGATCGCGAGACACAACTAGCACCTGCCACCGAATAATATAATAATTAGAACTCGCTTCGCTTGATGTTTCCATTATTTTGAGCAATAAATTTTTATTTTTTTATTTTATTTTCTGCCCGGAACTGGGGCTGCGTTTGTTTATTGCATTTAGTTGTTGGTGGTAATTATTTACCTCATTTTGTTGTAATGTGGAGTCGCATTTGGGGGGTTATGTCACTGTTACGTTTCGTTAATCTAGCAGATGTTTAGTAGGTACCATTTACACTTTATTACACTATATAAATTTAAAAGACAGTGAGAATTAAAATATTTTTGTTTCTCTTTAGATTTTTATTATACTTGACTTTTACTTATAAGCCTGAGTCACACATAGGTTAAAGATAGTTGCTGGTGGGTGCTTGTTAAAGTATCTATAATTTCATGATTTCTTTAGGGAAATATTAATTTGTATTTCCTAAACACACAATTTTACTATATCCTTACAAATATTATAAATGCAAAAGTATCTCTGTCTGTCGCGCTTTCAGGCCAAAACTATTGAACCGATTTAATTGAAATTTGTTATACAGATAGCCTAGAGCCTGGGAAAGGACATAGGCTACTTTTTGCCGCAATAACCGACATCCAGGCGAGCGGAGCCGCGGGACACAGCTAGTATTATTATAATTTTAAAATTAAGGTATCAAAAGGTAACAGCCAAGTTATTATCCTAAACACGGAACTCAGACGAATGTAGCTTGCAAATACAATTACGTGCACAATTTAAATTTATTACCATCTTAAACACAGGGAAACGCGAAGGAACCTAGGTATTATACTAGTATCACAAACTTAACACAGAAGAACTTTTTCTAATATTAAAACCTTACCCAACTTTCTAACTAAAATGTTTGAGAAGTAAAGATTTTTGACAGTAATGACAGTTGATCAAAATGATTTTTTTTCCGAGTGCGATGCGAGCGATGTTCTAAACTTTTCGTTATATCTGGCCAATTATTTATTTTTAACCAATGAATTTATTATTATACGTGTTGAATTTGTCACTCTAGGAACAGCTGATGCTATGGTGTAGATCATAAAACAGATGGGAGATTTAATAAACAAAGCCATCTTTCTTTGTAAAGGTATCTATTAAACAGCACAATTACAAATAAATAATGTATTTACCAGTATCTAAGCGTGGGACAAATCTGTCTAATCGTGCAAACTAAACCTTCTTAACAGTAACTTAGTGTTAAAATATTCTATTCGTGTATTAAGACAGGCATGGCGACATGAGGCGCCACCTATCAGTGCCTTTACTATGAGCTCAAAAAACAGAACTTATTCTCACTTGCAAGCGAGACGCAGCTACTTGCAGTATCGCGCTGTCTCGCTTGCACAACGGCAACAGTCCTGCGTTAAGAGTTCATGGTAGCAGGTCTGCTGTGAAGTCTTGCAGCGCATTTGTATCGAATGCCAAGTAATACATTATGCGTATGTATTCTAATTGTTGGAGGTCCATAGTTTTGATTAGATTAGCCTTGTTAAGTGGTTCTGGTTTCTTCTGGGTGGGATTTTCATTCATCTTCTATTTTCTTATTAGTCTAAATTTTTCGCTTTGAAGCTTATAAATCTTTGGGAATAGCTGTTCAGTACCTTTTGATAAAGCTATCAGAATAAACCGATCTACAAACTTCTGAAATCAAGCATTAGATATATTTATCTCGTATACGGCGTACAAAAAGGACTCATAACCCTTGCTTCGGACTGATAAAAAATAAACAACACATTTCGTCTAAAATTCCCAGATGTGAGCCAAGAAATATTTTAACAATAACCTCACTAATTCACACTTGGTAAATTAAATTAACTCAGAAAATCGACTCCAAGCTGATCGACCGGTCAAACTAGGGCTGCCACGTTTATAATTTCAAATCAAAACTCAAAATGGACATCTCGTCATCAAAGAATTAATGCCTAATGAAAAATCTGTTCTAATATTATAAATGTAAAAGTAACTGCATGTCTACGACTAAACCAGTTTAAATCACTCAACCGATTGTGATAAAAATTTGTATAATGCTAGCTTGAACTCCAAAAAAGGATATAGGCTACTTCATGCCGTGATAGCCGGCGGGATCGGGCAGAACCGCTGGTGAAAACTAGTTTGAAATATTTTTAATCATCGAAATGTGTCCGGTTTTAATCAGACAGATTTAACTATTATTCCTTTTGCATAAGTTAGATTTCTTTTTAAACCTAAACCGCTGGTTATGTAGGATGTTGTACGCATGCGCAGTAGCGTCTAAAGGTTGTCAAGTATAACAAACCTGACCTTTTCGGAAAAGCGTCCTGTTGAACATCCTGGTTTGAGAATGGCGGTGCGGCCGATCGTAAGGCCTTGGCAATTTGCGGACCTAAATTGTATCGATCTGTTTTGAAGACCAAGTAAACTAATGTAACTTTTTGTTACTCTTTCTAGTCCTATATTAGAATTTATAAAATCCTCAAAAAATATATAAGTAGTCCGAAATTGTGAATGCTGTGTGTACCTATAATAGGCATGCATAATAGAAATGTTATTTATTGTAAACAAATTTAGTCTATAGATTCGTATATAATGCTGCTAGTATACTTTAATAAATAAATAAATAATCACCTTTTGTTTTTTAATTACTAACTTAAAAATTAAATCCAGTATCTAGCATATAATTTAACTGCATCTTTGTTACATATTTATAATGATTCACGCACTGTTCATCTCACATTCTTTAGCTGACTATCGGGCTCCCAGTCAATCCAATATACAATTTTTAACACAGAATATTTAATAATTACTATTATTATATTATTATACAGAAGATTATTTGTACATTATTGTGGCGTGTTGGTAATAACAATATACCCCCATAACTTTATATGGTCTGTAATGCATTTGTGACAACCCTAAATTCAACTGTTTGCTTGCTCATTACTGCTTGCGCTCGCGCACCGTAACGGTAGGGTTGGTCTAGCCCCCTTATTATACTAACCATTTACTTCTTTAATCGATTTTGAACCCTATACTTAGTTGATAAAGTAGGATTTTGTATTCTAGTGGTCATCAAGCTTTTTATATCATGTAACAATTGGTTAAAGGATTTCTTAAGTGGAGATATTGTAGAAATGTTTGTTTCTTTGTCTGTAAGCTTGTTTGAGATACAGACCGCAAGTAATTGAATGCAATCATGATCTAATCCGGTTTATCAAGATGACTCAATTGTTAATGGTTTTTGATCTATTTAGGATCTGTAGTCAGAATTAGAAATTTAAACTTTTTGTAAGATAAACTATGGTGGGCGATGTAAAACAGCTGTCGATATTTTTATTTATAAGTTTTATTGTGTCGTTGAAATTTACAAAACCATTTTTACTTAACTCAATTTAAAGTATTATTTTCTTAACTATAAAACACTGTATTTAATTTTACTTTAAGAAGAAAATATTTTCCAAATATCCATATTAATATCCATACTAATATATAAATGCGAAAGTAACTCCGTCTGCCTGTCTGTTACGCTTTCACGGCTAAACCGCTGAACTGATTTGGATGAAATACGGTATGTTGTAAGCTTGGATTCTAAAAAAGTACATAGGCTACTTTTTGACGCGATAACCGAAACACACGCAGGCGGAGCCGCGGGCAACAGCTAGATATAAATAAATATTAATAGACACTTTCCTCAATCACACCTTCAAACAATCAACTCTGCCTATCGCGGTCCACTGTTGGACATAGGCCTCACCCAAGTTGCTGACCATAGTTTTCGTCAAGACTACCCAAATAATAATAGTATCTACACTTAAAATACGAGCTCAATAAACCGACTATCTTTACATTCCCTTGCAGACCCTACTTTATTCCTGTCATGCAAACACCATCCCTATGGTTAAAACTTAAGGTTGTGTTTCCTTTAATGCGGTCATAGGTCAAGTTCTGCTTGAGCTATCACAAGTAAGGGCTGACCGCAAGTTTATTGTCTTAGTTTTTATTTAAGGGGTATTTTGGACGGAAGTGACGTATCGTTGGGTTTTATTATACTTTATTGTCTGTCTGTCCGTCTGTTCGTCATATGGATATTTGATATGAATATGTTTAGTGTAAGAAACAATGAAAGTAGGAAGTAAGAGATAAAGTGACATTCGATTGTTTTAATGTCGTGTACTTTGATTACCAGACCGGCTCTTATTTACAAGGTTAACATTTAGTAAATAAATACAGATTTTTTTAATAGATTGTGGATTTCAGACATCTAAAAAGAGAAAAAAGATAAATGGACGATGGGTTATATTATGTTATATAGGTAATAATAATAATCTTTATTGTATAAAATATAGATTGCAGTACATGTAACGTTCGTAATTACTACAAAATAGTTTTGTACTATACATCTCCAATTAAGTGGTTGAAATGCTGTTCTCCTAGCTAGGCTACAGAATACCCTGTATTAAATTTTAAGGACAAAGTGTTTGTCCCAAACAGCTAGAGACCAAAATCCTCCACAAACATTTTGTTTTTATGTCGTACTTAACAATAAAATATTTTAAATACTTTGCCTATATTACAATCTCGGGCCCAACGCACTTTGATCATCACCTTCCAATCTGAATACACTATTACCAACCATTATCTCCATTCAGTAAAGTTTTTGCGAACACTTTTTAACAATTTTTTACCTAATAATTATACAGCCGAGCCTAATTGGCTACCTTAGAAGTCATGGTTCAAGGTTTAACTAATTAAATAAAGTTGTTGACTTTACAACCAGTAGCTTAGCCATAATCGCAAAAAAGACAGCCTTAGGCTTAGTAATAACTTCGTAGGCGATAAGTCCAATTAAAGTCTTTTGCGCATTTGGACTTCAGATTTCTATAAGTCCGAGGTCCAAGCGGTCAAATTGAAAGAAAAAATATACGATAGCATATATGTTTTCATTTTTAAAACCTATACAGAAATGCATTTCTGTAAAATACGGGAAAAGCTTAGGTTCAAAGTTTGGCAACGAAAAAGTATTTAAAGTGCAATCACCTTAAAGGTCTATGCCCGTTAAATTTCGGCGCACATAACAAAAATTACACATTTACCTCGCTCCAGTTACTATGTAGTTAATTGTTTTATATGTCTAAGACACACGTTTTGCGTAAAAAACACGCAACAATATCATAATTTCTATATTTTTATACTTTACTGCGTAATAAAGATCTGTATAGATGTTGCATATGCAATTGCGGTCCAATGTGTTTTTAATTGTAGTGCAATGTATGGTTTTCGATATAAAAATGTAGGGCAATTTGTAGGAAGGAAACATTTATGTAACTTTTAAGGTATTAAGAAAATAATAATAGCTACCACATTTTTTAGTTATTCGATAATCACGAAAGTTATCATTACTAGAAGGCAAAATTATGACTGACCTGTTGGTCTAGTGGTTAGTGACCCTGATTTCTAAACCGTAGTCGGGTTCGATTTCCAGGACAAATCTTTGTTTGATGAGCATAATTAATTGTTCTGTGGCTGGGTTTAATTTATCTGTAATATGTATTGTATTTAGAAATATATAAGTATGTTTAACAGTTGTCTGGTTGCCATAATACAGGCTCTGCGTAGTTTGGGATCAGATAGCCCTGTGTGAGTCCAACACATTATTATTTAAAAAAAACTATGATTTTTACATACTTTGATTTTACATAATTTATAATTATTAACAATTTGCGTACTCACACTTAATACAATAAGAATGATTTATAAAAGAGTAGCACCATTAACTCCATGACCTTATGATATTTATGCCAAGTACACATAACATATTGCTTCGATATTACCAGGTATAAGCCATCGAGTAACCCAGAAGATTTGCTTTCTAAATAACAAACAAACGCCATTCGTTTTGCATATTAATAAGGTGATAAATTACCTATTGGTTGGTAACTCTCAAATAAAACGCGTTCACTGAGACTTACGTCAGATGTTGCATCAGATTCATTGGGGTGCTTCTTCATTTAATAGCTGTGATTAGAAACGTGTATTATTTCATAGGATCGTTTTATGTAGCTTGAAAAGAACTATCACATAGTTTCCCGCGATACAGGGATAAAATTTCCTAGGGCGGGAGTGAGGAGGGAATTTAATCCCTGTATCGCGGAGGCTTTCACAAACGTTCAACAAACATACACAAAGAACACCCAGACTTGGAACAAGCATTTGTAGATCACACAAATACTTGACCCATGCGGGGATAGAACCCGCGGCACGTCGCGCACAGTGGTAATTGGCGTTGTGACCTATACCACTCGGTTATACGTGCAGTCAAGTTAAAGTTAGTGAGAGATATCTCCACTAGAGGAATAAATGAGTAAACTATAGAGTGCGCATATTGAGTGTGAACTGTTGGCACTAGTATAAACGTGTAAAATCGTAAAATTTGTATCAAAACAGAGCGCACCGTTTTATTAAAACGGTCTCAAAACCTGATAAAATCCTAATAATATCGGAACCGTTGATATTTTCCCATAAAGCGTCTGTCGTCGAACAGAAAATCACATAAATCAGTAAACGAACGCAGTACATTTAGCTACTTCTTTATCTATTTAGTGTTTGCTTATTTTGAAAAAGCAAAAAATACATGTCAAATATTTATATTATATCACTGATGGACTATTTTGATTTGGACTTCTTTTATTTGACTTTCATATCCTAATGTTTCATTAAACTGAAACAGTAAGAACTTATCAAACTAATTTAAACTCTAAATCAAAAATAATGGCTCACTTTTAGTTTTCTTTAATAAAAACTCCATAACAACAACCTCACCTTTTCAGTAGCTAAATAATGAGTGGGAACCGTTACTTATCTTTAGCCATCGCTAATCGTGAACATCAATTAAACTAATGAATATTCATTGAGCATCCCCTCAGAACTCATTATATCATAAATTCGTTTATAAAGAACGATCCATCATTAACTGATAAGGAATAACTTTGTAGAGGTTTTAAAAGTTTCTCCCTATAAATTCACATCAGAATTCCCACCTACCCCTTTCAAAATCAGTGAATTGGAACCCTAAAATTATTTTAAAACCCTTGACTGACAAAAACACTGACATATTTAACTATTGTTCAATTTACTTTTGTTTATGTCTTAAAACTTTAGGTATTCCTAAGTTGTTCTTATAACATCTCATGTATAAAATATTATACTTGTAATAAAAAAAATATAAATAAGATAAATCGTTAATTTTTACCACTACTATTTTTACAATACAAGAAATACGCGCGGTTATAAAACGATATCTTTGTTTTCACGGCATAATTAATAAACACTAAGACACTAGTAACAGAGTTCCAACTTTCATTCCTAAATAGTTATCATTTTAATAACGTTATGTTGTATACCCTTGGATTGAGATATACATAACAGGAGTTCGCTAAATGACAACATCTAATATTTAGCTGCATCCGGTGAAACTAGAAACCGACCCTTAAACAATTAAGGCAAGTCTAGGAAGAAGATAAAGACTATTATATACTAGCTGCCCGCCTGGGTTCGCACGGGTCATGTGAGATTTTCATAAAATATATATATATAGCCCTCACAAGAAAACAAAAAAAACGATTTGGTGCAGTCGTTCGATAGTTATGGCGTGTCCAAGAAAAATCGGGATTCATTTTTATATATCTACATAGATAACTTATCCACAAAAAATAAACAATTACCTAAAAAACGCCAACTCAAATGTTCTATTCGTTGTTAAACTTGCAAACTTTAATTTTAAAACAAGTGTACTTGACCAAGGGGTCAAGACTGAGAACAATTTGGAAACATTATAATACATTATAGTTCAGTTATAAAGCCATTTTTTTGCTACTTTTTGTATGTTTAATTTACGCATGATTGTAACGGCCGGCATTGAAAGAGGTTGTATCAAACACTTCCTGGTAGAATGTACTTGAAAACCTCCTTGGTAAAAGAACGAGCGTAAACTATGTAGGTATTTGGATAACTTATAAAACTCTTTGGTTATATTTTTCTAGATATTGATCAATGTTTCACTTGTCCTGTTTTGTGTATGTATACTTTTCCCCAGTTTAATGGATTGTTGATCTAAAGAATTTAACTGAGTCGCCTTTGAAACGCGGAAGACCAAGTACATATTATATTAGGTAGGTACAAGCCCGCGACTCCCCCAGGCTGGGGTGCCGGGGCGTCGGTTATCGCGCCAAAATGTAGCCTATGTTCTTTCTCGGGGCTCAAGCTTGCCCCGTGCCAAGTTTCTTTAAAATTGGTTCAGCGGTTTAGTTTTAAAACCGTAACATACAGACAGACAGAGTTAATTTCGCATTTATAATATTTGTATGAATGTCGAAAGTTTGAAAACCTATGCAGGCATTGGTTAGGATGGTGATGGTGCAGGTGATGGTTAATTGTCAAGAAATAACAACCTTCTACTAAACTAACTGAAACTTTCTTAGTCTGATTTTCAACATTAATCCGCCTCCATCTCTTCCGTGACATCTTTAACCTATGGGATTCTAGTGAATGGCCAGATGAAAAAAATCAAAAATTTCAATCGCCTCAAAGAGCACTGCAGCTTCTCTCATACTGTGATACACGTTTTGGCTTCTACATTTCTAATTATGCCTAAAACCTAGTAAATATAAAAAAATACTATCAATCGTAATGAATGGTTTTGACAGTCACCGTGTAAGGCACCGGGCATTTCTCCGGAGGTTGGCGCATGCGCGCACGCTCCGGAACGGCGCGCGTCACGCTAGTACACCACGCCCGTCGCGTGCGCACACACACACATTTACATACCCTTATACTGTGTTATGAGGTAATATACTCCCAGATAAAACAAAAAAATCGTTTGTTTCTAGAACGTTCTTGTTTTATTTTTGTTTTTATATTTAAAATGATGGCATTTTAGTATCGACAGCTTTTAAACCACGTATTTCTTTTTTATATTTTTTTTCATTTCTAGACTCGGATCTAACTTTATCATCGTAATTTTAAAAAACTTATCTGCAAGTATATTATTCATAACACGTACCTATACGTCTTTAAAAATATCTCATTATTTAAAACACTGGAAATAGTCTAAAATTATTATGCTATCTTTACTTAAACGGTTATTTCACACACGCACACATATACACGTATACGTAATACATGTTGTAACTGTGTATAATTGCTTTTGGGGACTGGTACCTGACTATTATTAGTAATTTCTGATGTTAAGTATCTAATCAGCTTTCTTTATTTATTCTACTCTTAAAGGTTAGTTTAATAGTTTTAATTATTAAGATGTAGGGTAGATAGGGAATTAAATAAAAAGGAAGATCTAAGTAAATTGATTATAAAAAGATAGATACGCGTTCTTGTTATCTTTGAAGATGCATAGCCTCTTAGTTTTAAAATATATGCGTTAAATAGTAGCTTCTGTAGTTGCTACAGCTTTTATTGGTGATACATCAATGTCATTGTCTTAAAAAACTAGTACTAAACTTTTAGTCTACTATTTTTAACAATCCATTACATGAAAGCTCTTTAAAGCTTGACTTAATGGAATTAAGTCGGATTTTCTTGGTTAATTTTTCGAAATTAAGTAAATCTAAAAATACTCGGTTTTTCTTTTAGCGTTATGTACAATAGGTACAGCTGTCTTTATAGATATACTAAATTCTCGATATGTTAAATTAAAATTTTCTCTATATGTGCCAGAATTTCTAAATTAAAATATATAACGTAGAGGCCACGAAATGATTTTTTTGCGTTGGCAATTAAGTAAATTGATAGTGACCTTTATTTTGATGTCTGTAAGCACTTGTTAAGTCGTACGCCTATTATTGACAGACGTGTTTTTTTAGAAAAAGTCTTTAATGAACTTGAAGACTTTCCGACTCAAATATCACTTTTAAAGTTTATGCTTAAAACTTTTTTTTCTTGTGTCACAATTGTACATTCGTCACTTAATGTCAGGTGCATAAAATATTAATGGTAACAAAACAATTATTAAGCATATTTTATGACCAATTTTAACATTTAAATATTATGTAGTAAATTATTCTATTATATTCTGCCCCTAGCCAAGTTACCGTAAAATTGATTAAATGTAACTTAGTTAAACGAAAATATTTTTTTCGTTTATTTACCACTTGCATATGACCCACCTTATATACATAATAGCTAGAGTGTGTTCCATGTAATAGCTAGTAAACTTGCTTTTTGGGTTCCCTAAGGGAACCATACTTGGCACAGTTTTAACTAAGGGCTTCGACACGGGTGCTATATGTCTATGTTCACTGAAATTGTATATTTAGCATCGTTATTCCATCATTAGCTAAAAATAAACCTTCACATCAATCAAAACTGTATGATATCGAATTCACACAAGAAAAAATAATTACATACGAAAGTTGATCTCCTTTAGATGAGTTTTTTCAATGTACTGGGTGGTCATCAGCCGAAGAAACTGAATTAAATAAGCTCTTACAACTCGCTTCGCCAGATAAGTGATAAATCATTTTGAACTTTTATTTGTTTATTTATAGAACTTAATCTTAATTTGTTCTCATTTGAATGATGAGGTTTTGAAAGAAAGAACATAATGATGCAAATATTTTTTTTTACAAATGTAGTGCGAAACCGATCCTTAAAAAGGAAATGGCGTAAGAATTTTTAAACTGTAATGAGCCTGCACTGCTCATTTAAACATTTTATTTCAAATTACTTTTATCACACCTGAATTAATTATAATCGTGTCTTAACAATTGATTGCGTGTTCAATAAAAGTACCTACATGTAATTTCAAATAAACAAACATATTTATAAAAACATTTCGTTGTAAGAAAAGTAATGAACCCGTTTAAACTATATCAGGCCGGCAGTTACGAAATTTTATTAGTTTTGCTAATTACACCACACGTTTTCTGACATTCAAGGGAAACTAAACTCAATTGCCTGGATCATAAGACTTATTATCGAAGTGCTATTGATAGTAATTATGAGTGCACATACCCTTTATTAAAATACCTGATTGTTGCAGTCTTTGATGTGAATGCTTGAATGAATGAACTTGTTTTAAATTAAAAACAGTTTATTCTATATCATTATTTGTATTATCATGTGTAGTAATGATTCGATTTGATTTTATCTTCCCAGGGTTTTAACTGTAGAAGAATTAATTACTGTGTTTGTAACTTTGGTTTTAATAATGTAGCTAGCAACGTTGAAACAATCAACATAATTATGTAAACTTCGTTGTGCTTTAAATGTCGACAAATTAATTCTTTGTATGTTGTCAAAATTATAATCTTTTTGTTTTACTGTGAATGGTGGTTTATTAAGATAGAATAATACCTAGGTAACCTTTTATCATTGTAGGCATTTTAATTGTCTGTTTCAACTTTTAGGCTTCGTTCTGTTGCTCATTGGGTTTGGATGTCTACTATCCTTGTCCCAAATTATGTTCTCACTTTCCAAACATGAAACTACACTAACTTTACTTTTTCATTACCAAAACACACATTCACGTAACAATCTTTTATTCTAACTTATTCGTAGGTCAAGCTACAAAGTCTCGTATATCAAAGTACCCCACCGGAACGGGCAAACCGCGGTCACCACACATAGCTTACATTACCATACGTGACCACTATAATGAGAACTTTCCATAACTTTAGCTATGGATTGGCGTTTTAACCGTTTGTATCCAGTGATCGTCGCTTAAATTGTCAACTAGAGATGGACAATAAGCCTGCAGATTGAGGGTTTACAAACGATGTCACAGTAATTACTATAACAATATTAACCATATAAAAAATAAACAAGTGAGCTAATACAAATATGGCGCCTGGAAGGGGAAACTTTTTTTACAATATAGGTAGGTACTTTGTAGAGGGCACGGTCATGGTGTATATTTTTGAGTGGCCTAATTGACACCGCCATATTTCCCCAGTCAAGTTCATTTCACATAGACCCATAAGTATGATAGAAACAGCGATGACTCTCTAGATGCGCTTACTATTAGAACTATAGGTCAGTAGGAAATAAACCCAAGGTTTGTTCAACTATAGCTTGACGGTCAGGGGTCTTGTCATACTGGGTGTTATACGCACGTGTTATCTATTAAGATAGAAAAGGATGTTGTTGGTCATTTGTCGGTGATGGTAGCTTCAGGCTTTTGTTACACTTATTTAACTGAATCAAGTGTAGTTTGTTTGTTTAAGTAAAACATTAGCTTGGAACTTTGTTTCTACGCTAACTACCACTGTGCGCAACGTGCTGCGGATTAAATCCCAGCGTGGGACAAAAAATTGTGTTATCTACAAATGCTTGTTCTAAGTCTGGTTGTTCTTTGTACATGTGTGTAAAACCCCTCGCGACACAAGGATTAAATTCCTTAGAGCGAGAATCATTTGAAAAAAAAAACCACAATTATGATGTCGAAATCAGACAAATTGACAGAGTTATATTCAAACTGACAAATATTTAACTTGAAACATCAAATTGAATAGACGATAAACAAATGATAAATGCCTGTTTAGCTTATATAGTCAAATGTTCTTCACACTTCTAGCAGGTTTTGGTAAAGATATAAATTTTAATTAATTAAAACATTACATAAAATGAAGACACTTAAGTGAAAAACATTCTGCATTTATAAAAAAAAAACGTAGTGATTTTGTATTTTTATATTTTAATTAAATAACTTTAAATCCAGTTACAGGTTTTCAAGTTTATTTTTATCGAAAATTATATATACAGCGGACATCTCTACTTACTTCGTAAAGAAAAAAGCATAATGATACACTAATTGAGCGGTAACCTCAGTAAATAAGTCCATCAAATGAAGGAAGTCATAAACATTCTTAATTAAATATTATATTTGCTTAGCGGGATTTCCTATTGTATTTATTCTAGAAATCTTCGAAACTTCCCACAAGGCACGCAGAAACTATTTCGTAATTATTTTTATGTTTAATTTCGTTGATTATTTAATTAAATATTTCGTATTACTGGGATATCTCATACACATAGTTAAATAGTTGCTAGGATTAAAAAAAGTTGGCTGCCATAGCTACCAGTATAAGTCCACCATAAGTTTTGTGTTTGAATTTATTTAATTTTTTATTTGCCTTGCTTTTTCTTCGGCAAGTAACGTGATAACCTTCCTCGAGAAATGGGCTATCAAATGCAAAAAGATTATTTGTAATCCGGTTGGTGGTTTCAGATATTAGCGCGTTCAAACAAACAAGCTTTATCGCCCATTTAATTAGGTACTCTATATTTTATCTAATAATAATATCGGAACCATCGATATTTTTCTCTGTCGTCGCACGGTAAATCACTAAACGAGCGAGTACTTACAGCTATAAATTTGCTGACGTTTGGCACAACGGGCTATCAGCAATGCGCACACTCTATGCTTGCTTATGTATGCTCTAAGATCCTAAGTACAACTAAGTTACCAATGAACTGCAAATCGTCATTTACACGTATAAAATCATAACATACTATTAATAACTTGATAGCCTATGATCAAATGGTCATTAGAACATGTACCGTACCCAATGTATCTACCACACTAAGTTCCGAGACTAAACTAAGTACTAATGTCAGAAATAAACACAATTTGTCATAGATATGCACTTGTATAGACACATTATTCTATTTAGGACGAGAATAATTTAAGTGAGATTAGGGTGTTTGCAAACGAGGTTACTGAGCATTGCTGTCAAAACAACTACTTAATTAAAAATATATTTGTTTTGTGTTGTCAATTATTTGGAATTGAATTAGCGGGCTTGATTAATTCTATTTAGATTTAGAACGACAACGGATGGTAATTCTTAAAACTTTTGGGTAGGTATGCCAATTAGGACAGTAATTTTCAACAAAAATTCAAGTAAAACATTGTTTTTAACCAAAAGGTGGAGATTCTCAATTAGACTTTTTTTTGTATGTTTGTTGCGCGATATCTTCGAAAATTGTGGATAGATTTCAAAAATTATTTTTGTCATCGTTAAAGTGTATATCTCAGAGGTGATCCTCCGTGGCTCGTCAAAGAACTGTTTTGCTTGGCATAGGACAGGGCGTTCGCTGAGCTGACTACCTCCAGCAGTGATGAAACAGAGGAAGAAGTATTTGTAGTTTGCAGTCATAGTAAGGTAGGTAACCTTATTGTACTGTACATACTTAGGTATACCTACTAATATAATAAAGCTGGTCCTTTTTTACACTGTTGTGTAATCAATTATGGGTTTTTTTTTTCTTGTCATTACACATATATCTACTTCAGTAATTATCTATGCAATTCACAAAACCAAACTCATTAGGTAACCAAGTTCTAACTAAACCTCTGGAAATAGACTAAAACTATAGAGGAACCAATTACGTGTATTTACTGAGCTCGCGGCCGCCCTAACACTGAACAAACATAGGATCCTTGATATTTATTGGCATTGCCTCACATCCGCCGCTAAAATTCTTATGATATAGCCATAGAGTCTGAATCATCGATTGAGCAAGTATACGGTGTTTACTTGTTAAGGGCAAGATATTTAGCTACGAACATAAATTGATTCGTTTAATTACTTATGTCAAGTGATTGTACAGGATTTTACTACTGCGTTTTCTATCTAAGATCGATAATGTGTGTTTAAGTTTTCAGTTTGAAATACAAAATAACAGACATCAGTGCAGCGTATTTCAATAGTTCTTTGGGTATTTAAAGTTAACCTATTCTATATCTTTAATTCTTTCTACCCGTAAACTGACTCCTACCATTAAGACCACATTGGCCTTAAGCAAACAGAACCTACATACGGATTCCCGTCTTAATACATTACATAGATCATTATTATTGGTTAATTCTAGACCTTCTCTTTATATCTGTGTTTAGTGCACCAGATTAAATCTAATTAAAAATTTGGACAACATCACATACATTGCTCTAAACCCAAAGTACTTAAGTAGCCATAGCACTTGTGTTATGGAATCAGAGAAAACAAAGGTACCACAAACACTCAGACCCGAGACAATCAGTCCGGGAACACACGAGTTTTAAAGTGTCACCAACTCTGAGGTTCCGGGTTCGATCCCCGGCCGGGTCAATGTAGAAAACCACATTTCTACATTGTCTCGGGTCTGGGTGTTTGTGGTACCTTCGTTGTTTCTGAATTCCATAACACAAGTGCTTTAGCTACTTACTTTGGGTTCAGAGCAATGTATGTGATGTTGTCCACATTTATTATATTACTAGCTGACCCGGCGAAATTCGTACCGCCTAATAGTCGATTCTTTATTTGGTTTTTATTTTTCTCTACGTAAAGACCCTACTCGTACTTCAAGGAATATTCTAAAAAAAGAATTAGCAAAATCGGTTCAGCTGCTCTCGAGATTTGTGCTTAGCAACACATTCAGCGATTCATTTTTATAATATAGATCTCTTATTTTTCACGGGCTATCCTCAGTTGCGAGAATACCCGGTCCTTTGAAAGACTTACGTGGGGACACAGGTAAACCACGCAGTGGTCTTATTGAGAACTTTACTCTAAACTGGGATGGGGCATCTACCAGGGCCCATCCACCTCTGCTCTATGTAAGAACAGATATGAACGGTCCAAAGTAAATACAAAGCTATTGTAAATTATTTATATTTTAGATTATTATTACAATGTATATTATTTATTATCAACACCAAACCACTATCTAATCAATCTTCTAAGTGTACAGTACAGAATTCCTGTCATATTTCAGTGACCAGTAATGCAGTGGACAGACTAATAGCCTCCACATGGCACGTTACAATTTTCCCCACAATTTCATCCGTCGCACTGATTGCGTCCACAACGGTTGACAATTGTGTTCTAACTGTTTTTAGAGTTCCGCATTCGAATGACAAAACGGAACAGTTGGGATATATATAATTTTGTTTCAGACTCTATCATTAAAGAAATGAATAGGATTCTTGTGGGGAATCTAATTGATGTGAAGTTGTTTATTATTTCAAGGATATGTTATTTGTTTTTTTAATAGCTCTAGATAGAGGAATATTTACATGTAAAGATAAATAGCTTATGCTTAAAAAAATAGCTGCTTATATGCTTTCTAATAAATATAAATATAAATAAAAAATTAAGAAACCCCGGACAAATTTTAGAAAATTGATGTGTTATTTAAAAACATTGAACAGATCTTTATAATTATAGCTAAGAACCATCTCGATAACGCTGACGTTATCTCAGCTTTGAAACAAATTAAGCCGCGTAAGAATTGGTCAATTTGTTTAGGAGCTACGATGCCACAGACCGACACAAACAGACCGGGATTTCACACATGTAACACCCCTATTCTTGCGTCGGGGGTTAATAATCTAAACTACATGTATATCTAATAATACCTTTTCTAAGTAATACTATGTTTATTTAATGTTATTTTCCTTAAATTTCATTTCCTGAAAAATAAATGTCATAACACATCATTTTTTCGACTATAGATTTACCCAACTTACCAGAAAGTGAATTATTATATTTTTTAAATGAACAAAAACAATACGTATCTACACATTACCTAACACACTTTCTCTCTGGTCCTGCACCCCTCTAGCGCGTCGCGGTCTGCTTGCGCACGCGCACTTTCGTAAGCCGATCCTGAAGATAACGCTACATCACTTACTCGTAGACTACGTTTTTTAATGCGTTTTATATGCACTGCTTGCTTGCTGGTTGTAGCAATGCATTTTTATATAATATGCACTGAATGGAGAATGCAGTTATAAAAATATAGGATATTTTTTTTTTGTTACACTGGTATAGAAAACAGAAGTGTTTGCTTATCTATACTTCCATACTAATGTTACAAAGAGGAGAGATTTTATTGTTTGTTTGTTTGTTTGTTTGCATTGAATAGGCTCCGAAACTACTGAATTGATTTTTTTTTTTGGAAGAGATTTACTCAGTTAGCCTGAGCGCAGGCTTTGACTGCTTCACCGGACTTTTGGCGAGATCCTTAAAGGCCTCCAGCCAGAGCAATGGAAAAACTAACTACGTCAGCAACGTTCACTTAGGGCACCCCCTGTGGGGTTCGGACCTCGACTTAGTGCGTTGCTAACAATCTTAATAGGGAAAAAACAGCAAGGGAGGGCTGGATCTAAGTTTTTATTATTTAAGGACATATTTTTATTGCTAGTTTGGCCGGCTCGGGCCAAATTATGATGAATGATCTAGGGACGGGGGGGTAACATTTACGTTACAATTATTTATACGCGACGGGCCTCGCCGGCGAGGACGTAATATACGGCGGTTGTGTTTTGTATTGCTACTGCTAGACTGAACTGATTTGAAAAATTCTTTCACTGTTGGGAAGCTACACTATCCCCGGATGACATAGGGTCTATTATATATATATATATATATATATATATATATTAAATACCCATGCGAAGCCGGTTTGGTCTGTTAGTTATGCATAAACACGTAAAAAGTAAGCGTTATTTTTTTTATATTGCGGTCATAATAAATGAAGGTCGTGGTGGCCTGGCGGTTCAATGAACGGATTTGTGTGCACAAGGTTGCAGGTTTGAACCAATCACAGGCACCAATGTAACCTTTTTCAAAGGTAATGTAATGTAATAAAATAGTATCTTAAATATTCTAAGAGAACATTGACAATCGGTAAAGGATCGTGAGGAAACCTGGATTACAGTAATTGGAATCTGAAATCGCCAACTCGCAATGAGCTGATGAGTCGCAATGAATGAATGAGAAGATGCCTGTGTCTAGCAGTGGGACATTTACAGACCGGTATAGTAATGAACTAGATTTATTTTCTGAACGAAATAGGTAGAAGAGACTCCCTCTATTAATCCTAAGTTAGCTAAATCCCGAATTGTTAAAGTCGCTATCATACTTAGGTATATTTCCTTTCTACACCACAGCTTAAACTTGTTTCGTGTATCATAAAACATTTGCTCATAGAAACAATATAAGATTGTTTGTTTTGTTTAATGTGTTCCGTATATAGCTTGATCTAATAACAAACAGTCATATAAAAATTACATGATTTCTATTATTTATAATGACCATATAAGTCCTGAATAACTTTAACATGAAGACACAGACAGGCGCCATTTTTCCGTAATACTTGCATTATAAAATTATGTAGGTATATAATACAACATCAATCACTAATAATTTATCCGCGACCACATATTTCTGTGTAATATAAAAATCTAAGTAAATAATTATATAAAAATCCTTGATAAAGAATGTGTAAGACATTTTCCTTGTAGCAATAACTGAGAAATCATACTTACATCAGTTCGCACGCATGCGTGAACACCACCCACACATACGTACACATACACAGTACAATAAACCACATGAATTTGGTAAAAATAAATAACGAAAATGTGCCTTATCTCCTTGACATAAAGGTGCTTCTTAATATATTTTTTTACGACTGATTTTTGTTCGATTGTACATGTCACACACATGCGCCCGCGCAACATTTTAATTAAACAAGAATGTGATTTACAATACGCTAACAATTAGTGAATACCATTTTGCAAAGGCTAATGAAAATTTTTGATGGAATTACTTTGATAAGGAAGATTTAACAATAGAGTAGGCAATTCAAGGTCATAGTTGCAAATCTTCTTCTATACATATACATCTACGTATATAAATCTATCTATACATATTATATTATTTAAATTTATACATATTATATTAGCTGCCCGGCCGCCTCTGTCTGTCTATCTGAACGCGATAAACTCAAAAACTACCGAAATTTTCATATGGTTTTCACCAATGGATAGAGTGATTTAAAAGGAGAGAGAGAGTGATTCTAAAGAGAAGGTTTGTGTGTATAATTAATTAATGTTTTGTCTACTCGTGCGAAGCCAGGGTGGGGTAAGACGCAAGTCTAAAAAAAACAAATGAAGACTGAAATTTTAAAAAGAAATAACAATTTGATTATTAAAAAAAACTATGTGGTAAAACATAATGTCACTTTGTAGCTACTTGTATGTTGGTGATCAAGTTTTAGTTATTTCGGTACTTTTGATTGCAAAATATTATTATTTATTATACTTATTCAAAAACTTTTTTGCCGTTGGTCCCGACTGTCATACGTTGATCTTTAACAATCGTTAAGTCATTACAATTCTGACGACCAGTGTTACTTTGGGATACTGTGTTAGCCAGTAAAATGGGTTGTGGAGGTCAGATAGGCAGTCGCTTCATGCCGGGGGCGTTATGGTGTTAAGATTTCGGTTGGACCCGTAACGCC
This sequence comes from Diachrysia chrysitis, assembly GCA_932294365.1. NCBI lineage: Eukaryota > Metazoa > Arthropoda > Insecta > Lepidoptera > Noctuidae > Diachrysia > Diachrysia chrysitis. The sequence continues at coordinate 7,738,752 of OW028662.1, read as the reverse complement.
GCCACTAAGGCGAAGGATGGCACCAGGTGTTTTGCCGGAGTAGTCGGAGCCTTTTTAAAGGCTCTGGAAGCCCGGACTCTTGCATCTCCGCCCCCGTGGGGATGCAAGGCTGGCTCATAAATGAGTTTCACCTGCAAAAAAAAAAAAAAAAAAAAAAAGGCAGTCGCTTCATATAATACGGTATTAAGCTAAATCCGGTAAACTGTACATAAAAAACAGTTCATATTCCACAATAGTCACGTAATAACGTAGTACGTAGTATAGTTTATCAGTAATAGTTATCTTCACGCTCCTCTCCCATAACGGGGTGTGCAGAACTTCATACGGTATTGTCATGGCGACGCGCAGTTACGCGTAGGTAACGTAATAATGGATAAGGATCAATTTTTGCGAAAGAAAAACTGTATTTTTTTTTTCTAGATAGAATAAATAAATGACACTAAAATTAATCAGATCGGAAAAAAAATGCGTTAAGATTTGATGAGTACTATCTAAATAACAACATGAACTACGTAAACTAACATAAATGTATATCATAATATTATAAACAATGTAAGTGCCATATGGCCAAATATTAAACCGTCAATCAGTTTTAAGTCGCCGTTAACTCTCATGCTGTCTCTATCACTTTAAAGTGCAAAGCAACGACAGATAGACATTTAAGTACGTCTTAAAGTTAAGTTGCGTTTTAGTATTCGAGGGACAGACTTTACTTTTAAGTATGAATACGTAATGAAACACTTACATTTTTTTACTAAAACTGAAGTACAATGCTTTATATTAAGTTAGAAAAAAGAAAGAAGAAAGAAAATATATTTATTTTTAAACACTAAGTTAGTATAATTACTTAGTCCATAAAATAAGATATTATTTCTCAAGATAAGTGAATATTGTATTCTTTTTGCAAAATAAATGTCTTAAACCAACAAAAAATATATACATATAAATAAACTATTATTTTTTAAAATAAAAACAATTTCGACATAGATTCGCGCTATAAAAACAAAGCATACCATTAAATTTTAATCTTTATATTTTATCAAAAGACATGTAGGATGGCGCTGCCTGCACTCATATTAAATACATTATTAATTTTACGTGCAATTAATGTTAACCATCACATTAACAAGGTTTTTACATCTCAACCCACCATTTAAGGTATGCAATTGTTTCTCAGAAAAGCAACTGATCAAAAAACTAAAGTGAGTTTTACGACTTTTGTTCCACAACTCTATCACAAAATACTTATATTTAATTGTAATATAAAATAAATAGCAGATCCCTTACTTTGATAATTTTTCATCGAGTCTTTATAGCTTATTAAGTACCTTACTTTAATTAACATCACGTATTCCTTTAAACTATTTTTAATAAAATAATGTTATTTTTATTGTAATAAAAGTACATTTTTTATTCGCATATAAACGATAAAATAATAAATTTTTAAAGGGATATTGGACATGTTTAAAAGCACGAGATCAACATACATATACACAAAATATTATATAAATGTACTATAAAAAATACTTTTAAAAACAAATATTGTTAATCTACGCACGTAAAGTTAATAAAATTAATAAAAAGTATTAGCATCTGTTAACAACTGTACTTAAGGTAACTTTTTGATTGCAAAGAGATCTAGAAAACATTTAATATAAAACATACTGAGTCTAAAAATATGAAGCATTACAGTCATGTTTAACATATAGGAGAAATGAATGACAGACAGACATAAATAATAAACTTTATTCCATCTTCAACTCAATGCAATTAATTGTAAAGCAGCTGTTTCCATTAAATTGAAACAAAAAGTCCAATTAAATGAACAAAAGTGAGTGAATGATGCTCGAGCAAAATCATGCATCTGCTTTTAACCCTTTCTCTGGCACGGGAGGGTTAACGGGTCGATAATGACCCAATTAAAGATGAACTGTTGCCACATGACGTAACAATGGCACCAAATTAACTTTTTTTCTAACTTATCTCAACCTTTGACTAGATGCGCCATTTACAAAAAAATTAAAGTCAAAATTTCGTGCCATATTTTTTATTGTTTTAAGAAGACCTAATACAATACATGTGAACAACATTACATACATTGCTCTGAACCCAAAGTAAGTCGCTAAAGCACTTGTATTATGGAATCATAGACAACGATGGTACCACAAAACCCCAGACCCGAATCAATGTAGAAAATTGGTTTTCTAATTTGACCCGTCCGGGGACCAACCCAATTTTCAGAGCTGGCGACACCATAAAACTAGTGTGTACGCCACTCGACCACGGAAGTCGTCCAAACAATACATGCGTTAAAAATTACAAATACTCGTAGATAGCTAACTAATCATTCCAATTCAAAGATCATTTTCTAATGCTCAAATACGATTTCAAACCCTGAACAATTAAAACCAAAAGCCACCATTCACTTTCCATCTAATCTAGCTCCTTAAACTATAGTACCTAAATTATCTAAATTGTTCTCAAATACAATACCTTTATAATACCTAATAATATAACATAAAAAACATACAATAATCAGCCAAGAACATAATGTTAATGAGTTGTCAAAAGCAGTACATGTTTCTTCATCAGCCATTTAATTTAAAAGCTTAATAAAACTATAACAAAATATAGCCTAGATCTAAAGATGAGCATGTTTACACAATATCTTACATCACGAATGTCGAATAAACATTCATAAAAGTCTAGGTATTGCTAAACAGCCTTCAAGTCTCACCGTTTCAAAATTTTAGAGACTTGCGCTACCGAAAATAATTAACTGTAGAATTCTTATGATTCTGTATATATGCATGTATATTTTAAAGCCCTTGAAACACCAGAAGTTCCAATGTTAGTCCGCAAAAATAGCCGGCCAAGAGTCTGACTCGCGTTGAAGAATTCTGTACCATTTTATGGACGCCCCTTTGTTTTTGTATTTAGTTTTATTATTTGTTGTTATAGCGGCAACAGAAATACACACTCTGCGGAAATTTCAACTCTCTAGCTAGTTATTCTGAGGTTTCGGTTCATGAGATACATCCCGCTGACGGATAGACGGACGGAAGGACAGCGGAGCCTTATAATTAGGGTTCCGTTATTACTCTTCGCGTACTAATATAGATAAACCTATTAAACATTGGATATTGGTTTGAAATACAAATATATAGTCTGTATTTAATTTCAAGGATAGCCTTTGCCTAACCTTCTCTCTAGTATGTTTGGGTCTTTAGGTAAATTTCTAGTCTCAAAGGACTTAGCTAGATATCGGTAGGAATTGTTGAAAAAAAAAACATCAAAATTATATTAATTTTTTTCAATGGCGCATCCAGTATAACTACCATCTATATCAAATCGATTGACACCGAAGGGTGATCGGAAGTGAACGTCGGAAATCGGAACAAGGGGTGCGGTAACAAGCACACGTGCGCACGCGCAAGTACTGCGCACCAATCTGGTGCATTGTACTGTGAGGGTGTTTTGAAAGGGTTTGTAGGGTTCGTTGATGTGTAATTTATAATCTGTATGTTATGGTCATTGACGACACGTGTTTGGTATTGTAATATTTGATACAAACGTGTTTTGTACGATGTATGTAGTTAGAGAGATATTTTATGTTCGATTGATTGGTTGTTTAGTAATTCTGAAGTATCGATGTATAATTCCAAGAGTCTAAAGGAGGCAGACCACAATCTGGTTGAAAATATACCTCACATTAAACTTTACTAATATTATAAATGCGAAAGTACCTCTGTCTGTCTGTCGCTCTTTCATGCCAAAACTACTGAACTGTTTTATACGAAACACTATACTGTTGGTACACAGATAGTCTAGAGTCTGAGAAAGGACATAGGCTACTTTTTGCTGCGATAACCGACATCCATGCGAGCGGATCCGCGGGAAACAGTTTTTAGCAAACGTTGATAAAATAAAAAGAAGTTGATCTAATAAAAAAGTTAAACAATCAATTTCTAAATCAGACCAACTTCTGTTAGTTATCATATAGTACTTTTTCAGTGACCTAAACTACTTAAAAGCAAGTAAAAAATGTTAAAAACTTGAAAAACCATCCAATTAGCAAATCGAAATCCCGAAATACTTTAGAAGCGTAACTTCAAAGATATTATCGTAAACAGTAACTTCAAGTAACTTTCTTAAGTTCCAAACACATTTTTGCTCATAAAACCCGCTTTATCTAGGATCTACTCGATTTCAGATAGTATCGGAACCGTCAAAATGTTTTGTACCAACTTCACTTATCTTCAATCTCATGCATACTTACTTAATAGAGGAAATCGCCAATTGCATGAAACAATGCCTCGTGGTCTACCCTATCCATATTTGATCCAACATTGGCTACATCATCCATCCCACTCTCACTTACGACAAGCTTCACAAGAGAGAAAAGGACAGAAGATTTGTAACAAACGTTGTCTGTGTTGGTGATTCTTGAAGATTGTTGTCTTTAATGTACGTCTACTATTTTGTCGTTATTTAATGAATGTAAAAACAATGTTGTTACAAAGAAATTGTTTCGCTGTAGGAATACGTTGAAATGATACTAAACGCTTGATAAATTGATGGAATTTTCTCAAGTACTTACATGTTTGTATAATTATATACTGGAAGATATAATAGGTTGATAACTGGGTATAAAAACTCAAAATCTAACAAGTCCGTGAATTAGACAAGTTAGGTTTACTCACGTATATTCTCGGGATCGCCCGACTAGTTTCAGACTCAATAGGAGTTTCTAATCAGCGGTGGTGACTCGCGACACCACCGCCACCGCGTCAGCTCATGATTAGGGACTCCTATTGAGTCTGAAACTAGTCGGGCGATCCCGAGAATATACGTGAGTGTCTTATATTTATTAATAATTATCTGGAGGACATTAAAACAAATTGTTATCTACCCCAATAAGAATAGGAGACATATGAATGTAGTTGTAATATTTAGCTAAAATTTCACCATGTTTTAATCTGTCATCATTTGGTAATTTTTCCATTCCATAGTACTTAAATCACAATCCAACTTTTCCTATTATAATTACAAGCGAAGTCTACCTGACAATTCAACACCTACAAACAAAGATACTCCTATATAACAATCTGAGTTAATTAATGAAAGCCTTGAAAGTTACAATCACTGAAAGATAAACATCAATATGTGGGTTTCAGATCTTTCCTAACTTGGCTAAGACTAAGGATAGATTAACATGACGTGTCTCGTGATAATGTTCCCAAGATCTTAGCTTTTGACCTATAAAGAAGCCAGTTAATATTACAAGCCAGTAACTTGCATAGATCATACTATATGAGCCTCTTTTTTATATATTGAATTGGACCTACATTAAGTAAGTAATACTAATTCAAATGGAGACAGGGCAGGGTGATGACGCAGCAGGGTGATCGCGTTTCTAGTAGGGAAAGCCCCTTAAATTTTTATTATTTGTTGTTATATCGGCAACAGAAATACACACTCTGTGTAAATTTCAACTGTCTACCTATTACGGTTTATGATATACAGCCCGCTGACAGAGAGACGCACGGACGGATGCTTAGTAATAGGCTCCCGTTGGCACCCTTGGGTAGGTACGGAAGAAATATTCATTTAAATTGAGAACCTTCAATTTTTTTAATAACGTTTAAAAATGGTTTTAACTACCTATGTATTTCAAATTATTACGCTTTGTGTGTGTTCGATAAATAATAGTTGTCATATACCCAGATTAATAACATTTGACGATAAACAAAATTCTTACCAAAAGAAATGATTGGTAAATGTCAAGGGGATATCGTCACTATGAAATATGTCTTTATATTCTTCACAAAGTAGTATTTTGTTTTAATATTATTTATCTGGCGAGGCGGGGTGGATTTACGATGTCTTTTCTAAGTAAATCGGAATGAAAAAGTCATTTCATAATATTATAACCCTGTGCTTTAGTTTCACATGAATTTATACCTAGATAGATATTCATTTGTTTTTAATCGAGAAACAAAACACGTGAAATGACAATGTTACACTGTATAAGAAATTCTTGGTATGGGGTAACGTTCTTAAAAAGAAAAAAAACTTGAAAAAAGGAACACCGAGTTCAATTTTCAATGTTTTTTTTTACATCATGTAGCGATTGACACAAATTCCAATATGGCGTCATTATACACGTGCAGTCGTATGGAATACAATAATTGCACATTATTAAGTCGATGAGAAGACGATTATATTCGCTATATATTTATTCTGCATTTATAGTTTAGCTTCGTGAATTTGTTGAAGCTACCAGATATTAGTTTATTAGATCCAAGGATGACTGCATGGATAACCGAGTGGTGGTCACCATGCAACAATTACCATGCATGAGACAAGCATTCGTGTGATCCACAAAATGCTTGTTCAAAGTCTGTTTGTCTGTTTATGCATGTGATTTGAATGATTGAAAAATTCTCCCGCGATACAAGGACAATTTTATTAGTGCGGGAGTCGTATAAAAAAAAATTCACTCATCAAACTTCATTACTCATTATTGTTTCCCATGCATGCTTTAATCACATTATATTACCGATTTTTTTTTTTTGGAAGGGATCAACGCAGTTAGCGTGAGCGCAGGTTTTGACTTTTGGCGAGAACCTTAAGGGCCTCCAGCCAGAGCAATAGAAAAACTAACTACGTCAGCAACGTTCACTAAGGGCACCCTTGCTAACCATCTTAATAAGGCAAAAGCAGCAAGGGAGGGCTGGATCGAAGTTTTATTATTTAAGGAATATTTTTATTGCCAGTTTGGCCGGCTCGGGCCAGCTTGATCTAGGGACGGGGGGCTATTCCCGGAATATACAAATATTTGAAAGGACAGAGTATACGAAATTAACAAAATATACGAATCTAACATGTCATTGCTCTGCATAATAAAATATGTATAAAAAATAAATATTATTTAAACGATGTGTTATAAAATGGTTCCTAAATAGGTACCTTACATTCAATCTAGCTTTTATAAAAAATGGGTAAAAACGCAAGTAGTAGAGTAGGTACTATAAATTATTCTGTGGTAATAGATAGATCTTTCTACCATCGCTACTAAGTATACAAAATTATATAATTCAATTTCTAAATAATATTTTGATAACCCTAAATGCATTGTACCTAGGTATATCTAATTTTTACAGACATTGACGCTGCCATATGTTTCTTCAAGTACAATCCACCACACAGTGGTAAAACTTTGCCATTGCTATCGCCCTTAAAACAAAGACACAAGGTTCGTTTTGGGAATAAAGTTTGTTACTATTTTGTGGTCGACTGTGTAGTTTTGCAACTGTTTTTCAATGGATGTAACGTAAAATTAGTGTTTTTGATGATGATTAGTAGTGTTTGATCTCTCTTTGTAAATGTAAAAGAAGAATCTCCAGTGGGCTTTCAAAGACAACCTATTGATTATGAACTTACTGTATTTCATTCTCATTAATTTATTATTTAAGTATATTGTTTTAAACTGAAAGCAGTGACGTTTTTTTGTCTTAAAGCTGTTTTAAATGTAGGTTATAGGCTATACATTGGGCTTAGTTACAAGATTTTTATTTTCGCTTTTCGTTTTTATGTAGTCGTTTTAAATAGGCTTTCATCTCGTTGACATTACATCATCTGTACCAACGGCAAAAAAAATAGTACCTAATTATGCAATATTTTATTGCTAAAAGTACTTTTTAATGACACAATTTACAGCCGACAAAAATAATCTGCTGTACTTTTATCGTGATCCGATTTGTTCATTTATGATTTCAGAGAAAAAACGTATGTAGGTTACATCAGAGTAATTCAGAAATCTACCATTCACCACAATAATGATATACACAATAGCATTTTAATCTTATTAACACATAGAACAATAAAATCCCTATCATAACTCCATGAATAGTGTAACAAAAATCAAAACAATTCATTCACAATCTATAGAAGACCAATTAAACAAATCTAAACAAAAGTAATAATAAAATAATACTAAACAAACAAATAACAAAAGACAACAGTCAATTGTTTGAGTGACGTCACCAAAACAATTGGACGCGTCTACAGTGATTGTTTATTGTCAACAAAATCTTGGAGATGACAATAAGATGATGTATCAATGATGGGTAAGTAAATATTGTTTTTGAGATGTACTAGGCGGTATATAGGCCGTGGTTTACTTGTGGACAAATCCTTATTATCTTTTTATCATACCATGGTATGTAAGATCAGAATATCAACAAGGATCAATTCTACACTCCGCTTTACTTAAGTGCTTTGACTAGGAGAGGCTCCCATCTTGATTTTGACTGGGATGAGACGAGGAAAAACACGACTGGTATATTATTAACTTAAATCTAGTAGGATAGCAAATGGGAATGGGGATATAATAGGTAATGCAGCTGTCTTAAATGGGAAAATTATAACGAGATTTGGTGACTACAATCCTGTTAATGATAATGAAAACTATTTTTTCATCATCATTTGGTGGTATCTTGATATAAAAACGAGTGTGCTTTAGACCACACGACTGAAGTAAAAAAATATATATACGAAACGTAACTGGCTATAAGAGAAAGAGAGAAAGAAAATGTCTACTCGCACCGTCTCTCTTGCCCATACAGTAATATACGAAACGTAACTTTCTCTCTCTTTCTATCTTTACTAACTTGCATCTCCCTATTAACTTCCGTTCGCCTCGCCCTATCACACTTTTCGTAACGCTCTCATCACGCATTCACCAGCTTACTCTCCAAATCAAGCTTGCGTAAAGAAGTTTTACTTAAAAAACCAGTAAATAAAACTTATGCAATTCCATGTTGCCGTCATTTCTAGAGAGCACTTCACAAGGATTTATTGATTTCAGCAGTGGACTGAGTTGTTAGATTAGTTTTATAACCTCCCAGCCTTTTAAACCCAGGACACTGCGTCTTTCCACGTATTAACAAAAACCGCAAAACATTTCCTTCTGACCTGTATATAAATTTAAATGTGTGCTATGTACCTAGGTATAATACAGTGCGTCAGGTTATGCGTCACCGTCCCTCGATCGTGGGACCGTTCGAGACGTGACTACCTTGCAGACGATGTAACCTTGTCTCTATGTATGTATTTTTTAGCTTAGAATTAGTGATATGAGTAGGTTTGATAGACAGTTTATTTGTATATCAAATTTGTTTGATGTTAAAGTCTGTATTGTTTAATTGCAATTACAATTTCGACTTTGGATGTAACGTTTCTATGGTTTTGGTAAAGAGAAGATTATTGCCTTTTCATTGAGGAATTTTATCCTCAATAAAAAGGAATACCCCCCCCCCCCCCCCCCGGCTTCACACGGGTTTTGTGAGATTTTAATAAAAACCTAAGGAACATAAAAGAAATATTATCCGTTCTGGAAGTTAAGGCGTGACAAAGGGAAATTAGGATTCATTTTATACATATACACCTATGTTATAATTAGCCCCAAATGGAAGATATTTCTTTTATTATTCACAATAAACAACCTTAAAAAAATCAATAAAAGTAAGACAATCATGTTAAACTCAGAAAAATTACGTCAAAAACACAAAAAATCCATACAAACTCATACATAGTCCTTTATCATAGATCTACATCTACCTAATATTGCTAAAACAGTTAAACTTATCAGCAATCAGAAGCACTCGGCCGCACGTGCCAAATTGCAGTTTTTGAGATTACCCTCACAAAATGAACAAACAGACAGTCAAGTAGCACTTTCACTATCTCCTCTCCATCACGTTTTGGGGATGTTGTATTTTTAAAAAGTGCTCAGCCAATCTGTAGTGTGATTGGTTTAAAGAGTATAACGTGTTCGAATTCGTTTGGAGACACTACAAAGTACCGTCGGGTGTCGAGTGCCACTTTACTTGAATTGGTACTTTTAAATCATGTCTGTTCAGAAGTAGGTACCTACTGGGGTTATTGAGATATTAAATATTGCTGAAGTGTTGCATTTTTTTTTTTGCAATAAAAGAGATGTGGTCTTTTGGTACGTTAAAACTTTAGGTACTCTGTTTTCCTAATTTTAATTCCTATAAAAAAATGTGTGTACATTAATTATAATTAAATAATTATGTAGTTTTAAATTAATTTAATAGATGGCCCTCCGATATAGTAGTTGATTTAAAAAAATGTTGGTTAAAAATAGGATAAAACTGTTTTCATACTAACTAAATTTTTTGGATTGGCTAAATACTGCTTTCGTAAATATAATAACCAACTAGCTGTTACCCGCGGCTTCGCCCGCGTGGGTGTCGGTTATCATGGCGACTACCCTATGTCCTTTCTAAAGATCCAAGCGTACCCCATACCAAGTTTCATTCAAATCTGTTCAGCGGTTTGTCTGGCTGTCAAAGTGTAACAGACAGAGTTAGTTTCGCATTTATAATAGTAAGGAAATATGGATAAAATAATTCGCGTCTTTTAAAGAAGAAACTATTAAGAACGACAAGACTTTTAATTCGGTTAGAAACAGGTTTTAGAATTGTCTCTTTAAAACTTACCAAGTCAACTAAGAAATAATTGTCTGTAGTTGACATCGTTGTTCAACAAGCTCAAACACAAGTTAATATTTTTTGTAAGCGAATTAACTTAATCGTCTAGACAGTATAAACACTTAACGAGACAAAAGTAACACTTAAAGTTAACGGGGCTTCGTGATTCACGCCGTATGACCAACTAATGTAGGTAAGTCGACTGTTTAAATGTTTAGAATCTAACTATTTTGTGGAGATTATAATATAGTAACAGTATATATTTGTGGTTAAAATAGAAAATAAAATAATTATAACTGTACAGTTTTTTGTGGGTCTGAACTGAAAGTAAGAGACCGTTAGCCTGGTGTAGGATTAAATTTTTGTTAAGTAAGTATATAAAAATGCACAAGGTTGCAGGTTCGAACCCATTACAGGCAAGTACCAATGTGACTTTATCAAAGTTATGTATACGTTTATTATTCTAAGACATAATTGACAATCGGTAAAGGAAAACATCGTGAGGAAAACTGGATTCCAAAAATTTGAATCTGAAATCGACAACCCGCAATGAGCAAGCGTGGTGATCAATGCTCATTCCTTCTCTATATGAGAAGAGGCCTGTGCCCAGCAGTGAGACATTTATACGCTGGTATTAATATTAAATATAACATTTATAATATTCAACTCAAACGATATTATAACAGTTGCTTTTTTTATTAAACTCCTTCTAAATACTCTTTTCAATGACATCAAACTTAAACGCTTAGAAGATTGAAAACAGCAAAGTAACATCTCCTTCATTTTAAATTAAAATACAAATTAAGTTAACATCCTCATTATGGTGGCCTCGGTGGTAGAGTGGCGTAGACACCGGCTGTCAAGGTGTCGCTAGCTCTGAGGTCCCGGGTTCGATTCCCGGACGGAAAAATGTAGAAAACCACTTTTCTACATTGTCTCGTGTCTGGGTGTTTGTTGTACCTTCGATGTCGATTCCATAACACAAGGGTTTAGAGCAATGTATGTGATGTTGTCTACGAATATTATTTATTTATTTAAAGTCGGCTTTTATAATATATATGTATTAACCAACCTTCAATCGTCACAATAACGCCCAACATCCCGTCGCTGCAGCATCGCATCGCATTGTTTCCATCTCATCGGAGTATAGTAATGATGATTGCAATATAAATCACTCGCATTAAATCCAAGGTTATCCGGATGGTAGGGCTGGCGCAAAGATAAATTAATAGTTAGATACATATAACTAACAAATATTGAAAAAATTGTGACACATTTACTTTAGTTTTTATCAGTAAACAGCTATTTTTTTTTTGCTTAAATATTTACATTAAAACAACAGTTTTAAAAATCTGAAAACATAATTAAAGATAAAGGACAAAATTAAATGAAAGCAGAATTTCTTGATCGTAACTAAAAATAACTTCACTCTTAATTAAGTGCAATAACCGTTTTCCTATTTGAGTAGGAACATTAAAATTATCCCGTCTTGTAAAAAAAAAATATTGAGGCATTTAGAATCGATTTAGATTAGAAATAATACAGCGGTAATGATGTGACCATTACAAATTCAAGTATCATTTCTAACCTCTCAATACTGAAACGCAAATCAACTTTAAGACGTTCTTTAATTTATATCTGTGGCTACTTTACACCTTAAAGTGAAAAAGAGCATGAAACTTAACGGCGACTTAAAATTTATTGACGTTTTAGTATTATCGGCCATTAGTGTATCAGAGCTACCCCTTCTTTTTTTTTCCCCGGGGAATCCTCATGGATTTCCTCCGCCCGGGGTAGGCGGAGGGATATGCCGGACTCTTACCGGCTAAAACCACAGGAGTGCTTCTCCCTTCCCTTATACTGGAGACTACGGGAAAGCGGTGCAAACTACCGCGATCTCCAGTAGGGACGCTCCTTTACGCACTCGCAGCCGCACCGTTGAGAGTGGGGATGGCTTACTGCCTCCCCTTTCGCTGATGAAGAGGCGCGCGGAACCACCACACGCGCCAACTTTGGCCATGTAATGGAGCAGCAGACTTACCGCGCCACCCCTACAGTAACTATAAAACACAGTTAAGTCTTTATCATGCGTAAATGATAATTTGCATATTTAATCCGCCATGAGATGAGACCTGCAACAAATACGGCTGACACAATCAACTAATTATTGCGTCATTCCGGCCTGTTTGAGATAAATACTGATCTACTGATGCTGTGAATAATGACTGATGTAGCCAAGGCAGAGGCCAAGGATAGATGGATAGATATCTTTTGTTTTGGATACAAAAAAGGATTGTGTTTTATTTGTTTTTTAGGAGTATGCTTTATTGTAACGTAACAGATAAAACAGTAATATAATAATAAATTATATGTACATAGGCAAGCTTAACTCAAAATTGAGTTATCGAACAGCAAACCTTTGAGTGGTAGAGTGATAAAAATATCTAATGTGGATAGGAAGAAGTGTACAATCACAATAAAAATACACATATATAAAAACAACACTTAAAATACATGTCATAATATCACATATATATGTATCTCATGTTATAGTATGCTTTGTGAGATAATTCACTGTTCAGGACTCTTGATTTCAACCTTGCCTACTGCACTTATGGTATCTTTTGAATTGCTATGGTTAATTGAAGTAATCTATCTATCATGTAAGCGTAAAAAAATGTACACCTAATAAATAAAACATCTTTTAATATTAATTTTGAGCCTGAACTGTCCTAAGACAAAAGCTCCACTAAGCCTGATAAAGCTACAGACTAAAAAAATAATCTTTTAAAAATCTTCTCTTTAAAATACACAAAATCAATAATTGTTAATTAACAGTTTAACATTAATAAATTAGGTAACATCATCAAAATAATTAGTTTCTGCAAGCTAAGCGTTACTTATTGAAATTAGATACACAAAAAACTTATTGGCTCCTTGATCTAAATAAAATAATTGCATCTGGAGAAATAAATAATTACATCTAGTGAAATAAACAAATATAACTGCTTAGTTAGAACATACATCCAACAATTAGTCAATAGTTACAACCCAAATATTTTTGCAAAAAGGAGTGAGTCTCCAATGAGTTCATCCAGGATCTAATTAAACGTAGGCGTAGATCAAAATCTTTGATAGATCTACATCTAGAATCTATAAAATAAAGATGATACATTTATAAAAAATAATGTGTTGAAACCATTCTTCGCTCATGTAGATATCTCACCTTTAAATAACCATTTTCATAAATTTTAAAGAGTTCGATCAATCACAAGTTATATAACTTTATAAGCCAACCATACAAAACATGACATCACTAAGCGCACCTTAACGAAGCAAAATTGATGTCACACCAATATAGCGATAAGCAACAACTTTGCTTCCATGACCCTAAGACATTAACCTCCCCTATTAAGTATGCTGCCAACGCCATAGCAATTACCATACGTAACAATCATAGAACGCGAAAAACAAGTATATTTTAGGCTAAATACATGAGAACTGCTGTTTTTCACTTCTTGTCACGTAATTCTAAGGTTGAAGAACGCGGAATAAGTCCAAACTATTCTGAGAAAACGGACGACAGAATAATTTCCAAAAAAATTATGTATGCGCATTACCTCTGTTGTTACCGTTGGTTAGTGTCACTGCTTAGATTAGTAGACTCTGTTTGATAGAATTTCCATCAGAATCTATAATTATAGAATCTGATGGAAATAATACTATAATTAGGTCTACGGATCATTATCCGTAGACATTTACCTAATTATAGAAAAAAACAACATAAATTTAAATAATACTTGTTTATTTGTATAATAAGAGTCGCTAGTCTAACTAGAGTGAAAATTTAAAAATAAACTCATGGAGGCACTAACAATAAACAAGTAAAAGATTAATCAATTAATCACACTTCAAAATGATCTTATACTTCAAGAAGACAAAGAAGGAAGACTAGCGAAAATTACAAAACATTAGATAACATTACATCAACATTAAAGTCTAAATCTCCGTCTTACCCGGAATCTGTACAGATCACAAATATATAATCAGTTATTAAAATGTCATTGTAACCATGAACCTGATAATACACCCATACGACAAAAAGGTTAATTTTTTCATTCATAATATGATAATCTTATCGTTTGACAAACGATTACTCAAGCCAGATATCACACCTCAATTCCATGCTCAAATCATTTAAAAACATTGAACCGTCACTCAGCTTATTACTAAAAAATGTTCCAATAAGATCCATTGCATAATCTCGATATCAATTTACACTAATCTTAGATCAAGGTTCGGTGACGTCACCACACTATGTATAGCGATCGAATCAAACCGTGGAACACGTGAAAATATATATAGAAATATAAAAACAAAGTTTAATTGTTTACGTTTGCTCAAACATCTCAAAGAGTGCTGACTCACCCGCCTTAACAATGTCAACGTCTCGATTATTGACAATAAGCACTCACATAAAAGGCGAAGAGATCTTCAAAAAGAAACAAACACTAAACAAAACGATCCCAACATAATAAACGAAATAATTGATACGAAAAATGAGGATACCCGAAACATTTCTACTCAGGATCTACGGCGTACATTTATTTTAAACACAGTTATCATCTAGTATACTTCATTCAACACGAACCTACCTACACAAATACACGTAGCTGGCACAATTAATATGTTCGCTGCTTATATCTCCACTATAAAACAAAATTTTACCGCTACTTAACTTAAACAACTCTTAAACAACAGAGAGAGGACTTAAAATCCTTCACCGACGACTCCAAATACGAATTTCAAATTGTTCTCTTGTGGCCAGCTTCTTCGGGCACACACCCACGCAATTTTAAACTTTAAAGCCTAGATGGTTGAATAGATTTTCCTCCGTCAGGTAGCCAATATAGATCTTAGTAAGGTTATTGAAAAATCGACTGTACATGAAGTTGAAAAGGTAGGAAATGGAGTGGATCGTTGAGTAAGTTTTAATAATAACCCGTTTGTAGCCGCCGTGGGAACGAAGTCGGATATGCGATGTATAATCGTCTGTAGGAACAGAGTGGATGCAATAGTCCAATTTTGCAGCCTTTTACTTAGATTACGTTTGCGGCGGGTTTGAAAATAAAAACTTGTTTTCGCATCGGATGTCTCAAGTATTTGGTTTGTTTTTAGGAAATATTAGATTCCAAGTTTGTCGTTTTAAGAGGAAATGCGTGCTGCGAGTGAAACTCAGTCTAATCAGAAAGTGTATTCAAATGAGAGACAATTTAATGACATATGCGATATGATGCTTAAATACTCGCACTGATATTGTAATGGGAACTGATTTGTCTCTATTTTCGAGAATAGATTCAAATATTTTGAGTTCTATCAAAGCCAGAATAGACAAAACCGTGACGTGATCTATAATCAACTTTACAGCCTCAGGAAAAGTAAAAAGATTGTAACATTTTTGTGGTATTGGTTACCATCAATTTGATCTTTAGCTACACGAATTAAAATTCCATCGAGTCTTTGTTGCTCACAGCGATCTGTCATGAGCAATTTAAAATCAACATTACCTTCATCCTTGGAAACGATCGGATGGACATTATTAATCATAGACTTGTTTTGACTAAGTTGTGAGGCACATTGTGTTATGTAGTTTTTGTCAAAAATAATGTTTGATGGATTAGTGTACTTAATATTTGTAATCGATTGCGGAAATCCTTTTGTAAAGGTCTCGGATGACTACTAAATCAATTATATGCTTGACCACTCCTTTTGTGAGCATTTTTTGTAACTCGGCTTCGATAAAATCATCCGCACTGCTAATTATTTTGTATTATATTTTTATATCACTTAACAAATTTATTATTAACTGGCTGTAGGTCATTGTTTATTCTATTAAATAGTCATCTACAGTTTCAGTTTACTTTAACTAACTTACAAACACCTCATAAGTTTTCGATATTATGTGTTAACGTTTTTATCCTTAATAACAATAATTTTCTGTTAGTAACAGCAGTGGTATCAATTAAATCTGTTCCTCTGTAGCCTTTGGTTTCTCTTTACGGCATTGCTTCAAGGTTCCAAGCATTTACTTTGTCAGAAATGAAATCCGAGAATGCGTTTCTATCTTTGTCGTCTGATATAATCTAAGAACCCTAGATTTGGTTACAGAATGTTGGTTAATAAACCCACCTACAGAGCTACTGAGATTTACAATTGATCTAAGATTAATACAGTATCATTTGATATGTAATAATTGATTTGATTTATTGGACAAACATACATTAAATTGCCTTCAAGTATTATGCAATGAGAATCGCTTCAATACACTATTAGCATGAGTAACGTGGTTTAAAATTTATGACTTGTTTGAGTAATCTTTTATTGATATTCTTCGCAAGATTATTACCAACTGAATAAATAATATTAATGTTTTTTGAGCTTACATCAAAATAAATTATAACCTTACTACAGTTCATTTTTATTACGAGCGTTTGAAGCTCATCGAACAGTTAAATTCAAGGTTACCAAACCAACCTTGACAGAAAACATATTGCGCTGTATTTTGTATTGGAATTCATACTTTTTACCATTGAAAGATAAATAGTACTTACACCATAAAGCTTACAAAGCTCACATAAACATTAAAACAAAAAATGTCCAACAAAGTATCACATTCTTATGCACAAAGAGTGTTTGTCTTTGGCCGACAAAAAAGGCTAACGTTGAGACGTCTCTATTAAATCTCACACATAACAGCCGAGTAACACCACATTCGTATGTAAACAGGTGCTTAACTGCTCTAAGTTTACTGACATCCGTAATAATACCAATAAATATATATACTATATCAGTATCATCATTTTGTAATCCATTGCATCTTTTGTTACCAACCTTCAAAATAAAATCCCTACAAAAGCAGCAGTGGACGTCGTCTTTTTCGAAACAGTCGATGCATTCTAAATCTAAGTTAGTGTGAATACCGTAGGCAGTGTTGAGCGTGTGTGAGTGTAACTTGCGCAAGCGCATGAGACGAGACGAAGCTGACTCACCGAAGCGTCTATTAGGGTCGGCGTACACTTACTTACTAAGTACATAATGATATAGTTTGGAGTTTTTGCTAGCATTATCTATCTTAAAACAACGAAACTGCAACTATATTAAGTGCAATTAGTATTGAGATGCAATATTTTTAGCTTATATTTTTAAGTAATGATAGTATCTATTTTAAATACCTTGCGAAACCAAACCGTGACGTAGTTCTCGAAAAATAATTAATCATTTTCTCATTAATAAAGCCGTGAAAACCATGAAAGGCCATGTTTGTTTTTCCACTTTGATGATCTAAACATTGATATAACACTAATGGGTTTAGTAGTTTACGTAAACGGACTCTAGGCATATTAGCATTAGGGTATGAATTAGCAAAACTGTAGAGCGCTGTTTTCCACTAAAATACATAAAAACTTTTATACAAAAACGTCTTCATAACATTTTATTTAATGAAAAGAAATCACTATTTGTTATCATTTCTCTCTGGGTTCTATGTACTTACCTACTAAACTAAAAAATGTTTTTTTTTTTTTTAAACTGGACTTCTACCGAAAGGACTGGCCCATCCTAGCTCAGGACAGAAGTGCGTGGAAGAAGGAGAGGGAGGCCTTTGCCCTGCATTGGGACAAGACGGGCTTTATCTTTTTAATTAACTTTTTTTTTTAAACTTCTCCCACCCTAAAAAAGTATTCCTTGTGTCTCGCGCGGTTTTACAAACATTCAAATCACATGCACAAAGAACACGTCGCGAACTGTGGTAATTGGCGTGAGGACATATACCACTCTGTTATCCGTGCAGTCAAATGCGCTCTATACCGAATTTATGCTCTAACATGATCTGTCATAACATTTGAAATACGATGACAAGTCTCTTGCTGTCTCTACATAGCCTTATATGTATCCTAGTAACATGCATTACGACTTATAGAGATCTAAAAGACTCCCAATACGTAAGGAAACATAATATATTAACATAATTTATTCTTTATAATGTATATGTTTAAGGTTTAAATCGAATGTTACTTTGTTAACTGATATTAATGGTTTTTAAGTGCTAATCTGAGTTTTCTTTGGTTTAATATAGAAATAGAATTAAGTAAGCTTTTTTTTTTAATTAAATATATAAGTTGTCTTTCAGGTGATTATTAAGTACCTTAGACGAATTTGTTAGAAATGTATGGGAAAAGCGACATAAAGGGCTGTATTTCAAAACGATTTCACCATCAGTTCCAAACCGAAATCTTGAGAAACAAAATCTTGATAGACAGACAAAAAAAGTAATTCTATAGGAGTTCCTTTTAACACATGATCTATCTGGTGATCAATCAATATTTGTCCTGCATAAGAATTGAACCCAGGGTTGCCATATCGTAGGGTCGTACTTCAATGACTGGATCATGATTATAAGTAGGTCTTAAAAACATAAGCTTGCTTGATCTAGGAAATAGCCAATGCTGCGCCAACTGGACTTAAAACATTTATATTATTTAATCAGTACACATACAGTAACTACGTGCCACACTTCAGCAATTGAGTTCTGTTTTATTCTAGGAAGGAGTTTTTACCTAGAACTAATAATACTATAACTGGCCACAATAAGATGGGCGGTCTTATATTTTAAAACATATTCTTCTTGGTCTTTTCTTCTTCTGATTAGCAGTATTATAAAACGTAGTGATTATAAACTCTTTGCAGTATTATTAAGGATCTTGACTGGGTATGAAAAGTAAAAGAACATTTAGTCCATAAAAACAACACGAAATTTTTGCTTTTTGAAAACTAGAAAAAACTAAAGAGATAAAAAGAATGAAAGTTCGGGGATGGGGGCTAATGACGTCACACGTTCCCACAAATCGTGCGAATGTGTGATGTCATGTGACATTTCAAATCAAAGTATTGTCGTAAGTTTTAGGTTACTTAAAAATAGAAAAATACGTGCCTAATATTTTATCAATATATTATGTGACCGACATATTTTTTTTGTCGGCTTTTCATCATCATCATCATCATCATCATCCACAGCCTTTGTCAGCCCACTGCTGGGCATAGGCCTCTCCTTTCATCTGCCATTCTCTCCGGTCTTGTGCCAGTCTCATCCAGAATCGGCCTTTAAGTACATTGAAACTGATTGACAAAGATTTTCGTTAAGTAAGCTACTAGTTGTAGTTATAACTATAAGAGTCATAGAACATCGACCCATCAAAAGTGAACGACCTAACTAAAAGAACTAAATTCATTATAAAACAACATTCTGACTTCATTGAATAATTAAGTAATGGCAAAGAACATTTTTTTATACGTTGATGATTAGTATTCCAGCGATTCGTGTTCCAGCAATGATTCTAACGATAAATAAAATAAAAACAAGTTTTAAAATGAGGATTATAAGCATAAAAATAATCGCATTACGTTCCAAAGTTGAACATGTTTCTGTTAAAAAACTTTTTTTTTATTTATTTTTTTATGTTTAATTATTTCTAGTGTGACACAGCCTTAAAAAGCAGTGCCGTGTCTAAACGCGACCTCGAAAATTAACTAAAAAACAAACACTTTGAACTTTACACATTTTTTTTGCTTAGAACCAGTTCTAACACTAAATTAAATTACCAAGCCATTGTTCATTTGTATTATGATGTATAGTAGGTACTTGTATTGCACTGAAGCATTTATTTACTTAAGAATAAATCTTATAACTACATAGTCGTCAAAAATTGCAAATATTTGACTAAAAAAAAAGACTTTTCCTTTAGAATCATTTAATATTTGAAAACCGGATTAAAAAATCATCGCTTTTACAAATCACATATAAACATATTTTTTGAGCTCTCTGGATTCGATAAAACCTAACCATTGGCTACCCTAAAAAGAAATGTTAATACAAACTCAGGAGTCAGCCTCTTTTGCAGTCCAGACAATCGTTGTAATTTTAGTATTGTGAAAAAAAAAATCAGTTTTTTCTGGACTGGCCTTTTGAAGAAAGAACCAGATCGACTTAAGCAATCCTAAACTAATCTTTTTCCATTAATTATTTTTACAAATTATGTTGAGGAGGCTTCCAGAACTCACCGCGTACAGCTTAATATTTAATTTTATATGGAGCGACTATCTATGTGACCTTACAGCTCATTTACCAGCTTATACAATTGGGTATTTGACAAGATTTTTTTATGTAATTTAGCAGTTCTGCTTCAAATTAATACTATTAATAAAAAATAAAAAAAAAGTCGATAGTAGTCAAATCTGAATTATACATCGCTTGTTAAGGCTGGTCAGACATTTCTTGATGACATCACTCAAAATGTGAAAATGCGCGCCATGTCTATTTATCCACATTAAATACAACTTAATGATCTTTATGCTACATTTCTATGTATTAGGTTAACAAACACTTTTATTACCTTGTTAACTGGCTAAAAAAAGTGTTAAAAACACTTAGGAATGATGAACAAAACGTGCACGTTGCGCAAATGACACGACGGAAAATTTTACAGTCGCTATGTACTTAATACCACGAGACTCATTAAACAGTGTAAATAAATTAAAAATATAATTTTGAGATGTGTTTGATACGTAGGTGTATCAAGCTAAAAATATTCCAAAATTCTAAAGTTATCTTGATTAGTTTTTTTTTTCATCTTTATTTATTACTGAGGGTTTAATATAAATTATGCCATCCCTCATCGTGGCCATCTTGATTAGTTGCACTGGACTAGAACTAACGCTTGTAGATTTTTTTCTTGAAGTTATTTTGTAATGAATCAAGTGTTCAAATCAAGTGTATCGCGTATGTCTTTATCATACCTTAAATTAGTCCTTAGGTAATACAAATAAAATACCCAATGACCTCATATCTTTAAAAAAATTATAAATATTGCAACAAGCGTCTAGACACCAAACCTACTTTTTATAAAAATATATCTGCTGTCAATTGCACGTGCACCAACCAAATATAGAATTACATTGAAATATAAAACTCTGTACAAATACATGGCTTTTGTTTTTACTGATATTCTATATAACATGACATTTGGGGACAGTTAGAACATGATGGAGCTTAAATAAATATGTTAGAAAGGAAATCAATCCTTGATTAGTTTATGATTATTTACTTATTAGATTTATTCGTCGGCTAATAAGATTTTTAGGATTATAGGAAACTAGATGTTGCCCGCGGCTCCGCCTGCGTAGTTTATCAGTTATCGCGGTCAAATGTAGCCAATGTCCTTTCTTCGGATCTAAGCTCACTCGATAACAAGTTTCATCTATATCGGTTTAGCGGTTTAGCCGTGAAAGCTTAACAGACAGAGTTTGTTTCGCATTTATATTTTTAGTACGTAAGTAAGCATTATAATAATAATAATATCTTGGGACATCTAACACACGGTCATCTGATCCCAAACTAGGCAGAGCCTGTGCTATGGCAACCAGACAACTGATAAACATACTTATATATTTCTAAATACATACATATTATAGATAAATTACACCCAGACACAGAACAAATGATCGTGCTCATCACACAAAGATTCGTCCTGGGCGGGAATCGAACCCACGACCTCCGGTTTAGCAGTCAGGGTCACTAACCACTAGACCAACAGGCCCGTCATTATCTCTATAAGTAATCTAAGGTAATATCAGAATGTATGTAGGTCCTGTTGTAAGCCGTAGTAAATAAAAATGGCTGACTGAAAATTATAGTATAACATAACGTCAGAAAAAAAGAGATCATTAATAATAATAACATAATAATACCAGCCTATAAATGTCTCACTGCTGGGCACAAGCCTCTTCTCATGTAGAGAAGGCACGAGCATTGATCACCAAGCTTGCTCACTTGCGAGTTGGCGTTTTTAGATTCCAATTATTAGAATCCAGGTTTCCTCACGATGTGTTCCTTCACCGTTTGCCAATGGTGTCTTAGAATAATTAAGAAAGTATATATAACTTTGTAGAAGTCACATTGGTAATTGCCCATATGGGTTTCAAACCTGCCATTAGTTCGGTAGTAAGTGTTTATATGTACTACCATTCAGGCATCTTATCTACTCTCAAAGTGTTATTTTTTTAGTCATATAAGAATACAATTTACAATTAGGAAAAATACTGTATGATCTTTACATATGCGGTCACTTTTACACCCTTGATGCATTACAATGCATGATTATATTAAAACCCTCTTAAAAATCTATTCTCAAAGGTCCCTTATTCCACTTAACTAATAATTATAAGAACTACATTCACGTAACGGGCCAAATGTACACGCCATACTAATTTCTAGAATCTTAGTCAAGTAGTGTCAGCTTACCGATGCTTAGTATTCTGCTAAGAACAGCGATGGCTGTGGGAAATACGATCACTTGAATATGTACAAAATGTAAGAAATATTGAGAAATGTATGTTTGTTCGTTTAAAACAAATTTTTAAATCACTTATTCCTCATTTTGCTCACGATTTCGGTCCAATCCTATTTTAATTTGGCAGCTTCTGAAGACTGATTTCCTAAAAGACGACCGATATAATAGGCATGTGTCTTTTTTTTTAATGTCCGTCTTGTAGATTAATGAATTTTATTGGACACGTATTTTTTCTTTTTTCCTGCAAACAAAAAATGATCAAAATACAGAGAACGGAAATTACGCGTGACGTCACTTCTCGCTACAATTTTTACCAAGGCGTGGCGTCATAAGCCCCCACTCCGAAACTTTAAAGCGCTGTATCTTTGTAATTTTTTATTTTTTTGGTAAAAGAAAAAATACGTGTCAAATATTTTTTTATTATCTAACTGACGGACTAAATAGATTTTAACTTTTCGTACCCAGGAAACATCCCTATTACAGTTATATTTACTTAGTAGGTATAGTGGTAGTAAAACTATAGAATTAGAAATAAATTATTTTTAAAGAATAATGTAGACACATTACATTAAATATGCTGATTAAAGTTTTATGTACCTTAATAATTAAATTACAATTATTCGGTATTAATTTATTTGTAGTTTTTTTGTGTCTATATATATGTAGATATTTTTCAATGTAAATATACATTTAAATAAAAACCATAATATCATAGATTTAAAAGTAATATACAAAGTTTTTAAAATAGCTCTAATGTCATAATTATGGAATAATTTGTTTTATAGATATATTTTATTTTATACACATATTAACATCAAGAACCATATGTAATAAAACTTCAAACAAGCATTTGGAAATCTTACACCACTTTGAAACGTAAACAAAATCAGGATAAAACCTTAGCTAGCAATAAAAGTAATTAAAAGATCATGATTTAGATATCCTCACGACCAAGCGCCGGGGTACCGAGATACCTCTAGTTTTATTATATACTTTTATATAGGTACATATCCAGAGGACACCAACATTTCTTGGAGAGGGGTCATAAATCTGTTCTTATTCTTAATATATATTTTGTTTTTTTTTTTAACTTGACGCTTGGATAATCATTATGACACATGAATATAAAAAAGGCAGTAAAATTAAGCACCTCCTTCTTTTTTTAAGTCGGTTAAAAACACTTTAAATCATAAAATTTCGAGCACCCAAAGCAGCTTTTTTATGTCACAGTCCATGCTTAGTATAACAGAGACTTAGGAGTTAAGCTTTTTTTCACTTACAAACCGAAACAATAAACCTGGAAATACAGAAAAACCAATAAAACGATGTATAATTAATACTAAATCACAATAATAAAAGTGCTGTTAAAGAGAAGCAAATAAAACTATAACAAATATAAAATCAAAAAAAAAATAGATGGACGTCAAATAAAATGTTTAGAGCCTCTGCCTTCATCCATACCGGTTACATTTGGCGTTAGACATTCCATACTTTATGATTGGATGTTTAAAACGTCCGCCGTTTAGCAAACCCGACGCAATATCTATGGGATTTTTAAGGGAATCCGCATCAGCAATAAAATGTCATAGTTTAAAATATAATTAAGAGTAATTATAGTATCATAAACATTAAATCCTACTGAGATAATTCTAGTTACGTACATGTGTACAGTTAGTTCCGACAACATTAGAAACCTAACTAAAAAACCAAAATACCTATATAACATAACGAGAGAGAAGAAAAAGACGGTTCAAAACAAAACGACAATTCTCGATAAAAGAAAAATTAAGTTTTATATACAGTATGCAACAAAAACCCTGTCCGATCCTTATGAGTACTATTCGGCATCGTACTGCGTACACATATACGTAACTATTGAATGGATTTGAGATTATTATATTTCCCCGGTGAATATAATGAAATTAAAATAAAACTGATCAAAGGCAACACTGATCGCTCGACAAATTTCACGTGTACTACCTTCAGTTTTGTATCGAAGAAGCCGCCTGAGCGAGGTTTTTTTTTTCTAGTACCTATGTTGAACCAGGAATACGCCTTTATTGGATTGGACATGGTTTTTGTTACATACTGTATACTGAAAAGTACAAGTCCGTAAAGAAGTTACGTCATAAATCACGTCGACATTTCTGTGCTTGACTGTACATAGAATATGTTGTAAAAATTTTAATTCTCATGTGAATATTGGCAATACAGCAATTATCATATCATCTAATAACCCAGTGCTAAAAGTAGGCTTCCTAATAAAACGATAATTATCAGTTTCCAAGGAATAATGGCATAATCACCAATCATATTAAACGGGTATTTTAGTATTTCATAATATGTGTTAGTAATGCATCAATTACAACTTTTAGATAGATGATCACAAAGTACTACACGTGTACTGGAGCTAATTCTCTTTCTTTCTTTCTTTCTTTCTTGATGTTAAATAAAAATAAATTTGGTTGTAAAATAAAATGTTAAAAACAAATTAAGTTGTAACAGAATTTGCAAAACAAAAGCGCAAAGACATTATATACGTATCAAGAAAGCAAGTGTAATAGAGGCTATTGCCATTAATAGCATTACATGTTAATAATATATGTCCATAGAAAAGTGTAACGACAAACCTACAGAGATTTAAAGTTTCCTGTTTTACATAATTAGCATACAAATTGGTCACATAAAGTGTATCTAAACCAACAGTATAAAACAGTCTTCCATTAACCCGCGTGTAAACACAGCTACTTCTTATCGGTATATGTAATTAAGTAGCTCGATTGATATAAATGACTTTTTTAATAATCGAAATTATATTTAATTTGGCATCGATATATATTTCCTGTCAGTATAGAGGTTGTAATAGCACGATTCTATCTCTTTCGCACAGAAGGTGAATTATAGAAAAAATAATGGCGATATGGCATAACGTGCACATGTTGTGTAAAGATTGATTAGTAATAAAAGAGGATGGCTCACCAGTTCATTAACAGTTGAATCAGTTAAATTATTTATCTATATTTTACCTAATTTATTCATCTAAATACCATCATAGGAGCAAGATGTCTATCGTCTAACGCATGTATGTCTAATATAAAACACCTTGTACGATTATTGTAAATTTTAATCCAACACAAATCTATTGAAGCATGAAATTGCTCCAAACAGTACAGTACTGCATTCTGGACATTACAAAAATTGTCTTTTCACCGCCGAACAAAAACAGTGCACCTTTGTGTACTCGCATTTTAAGCACAAGTCAGGTGCCAAGCGTTTCTTACCGTATACAATAACCATACTAACTATGCCAATGACAATACAATAAACTACACGAATTTGAACTCTACAACTTTGAAATAAGATGCATTTTTGTATCAAATCTCTATAATATTATTTTTGCAAGTATTTAGGGACAATTAAAGTAAAAGGACCTACTTGTATACAAAAAGTGCGTACTTAAGACGTTTTGGTCATCAATATGTTAAAATTTTAGACTCAAGCGGCATCTGTCTCTCAAGAAACGAAAATTCGCGAAATGATCTTATGCGCACGCGCAGCTGCCTATAAGAACATTTGGTACGTGCCACGGGGAAAAAAATACCAGAGACTTGGCGTCAGTAATTAAAAAAAGTTGGGATGGTAAATGACATGGTGTATAGAAAAAATAAAAACAAAATCTTAAAAAGTGATGGCTATGCTTTGAGGGAAGCAGATGGTGAAGATTTGTTATGCCTTGGTTCTTACAACGCTACCGCATTTGATTTCAATAAACGCATTTTTTTTGTCAACATAATATTTAACATGTTACAAGTAATGGTATTATGCTGTTGTACCATTTAAAAATGTATTTTTTATTTCAAATAAACTTAACTATATATACATACAAAAGGAATAATAAAACAAACTAATCTAATTAAACAGAAACCTAAAATATGGCATCTAAAAATTCGTCCGATATCGCTGTCCACTGGGAGTGTTCCCAAAAGGCTGGCGGCATTGCCACGTTGTATGGCAATGCTTATCCTCTGTCCAAGGTAAAAGCCAGCCCTTGGGTCACGCGAAGTGTCAACGAGGCGTTTGGCTAGATTTTTAAAAAGCATGTGCGCACTCGGACCCCGCGGACCAAGGGTCTCAACCCCAAACCGCTCGAATATATAACTTCCAACTAGGTTGTTATATTTTTATTTTTAGTTAAATACAATATTGTTGGACACTGGATCCTAAGCTAAGCCTGTCTGTGTTTCTGGAACACCAGGGCCCTTAGACAAGTGACATTTTTACAAGCTTTGACGCTGATATAAATCGCCTAAATAATATTAAATGTATGAAAATGTAATTTCTTTTCGATAAGTCACGTGACTTGGATTTGTCACTACCATACATTTGGGCGATTCGATCAGCGTTAATGTTTGTAGAAATATCATTTGTCTAGAGGCGTAGGTCTCCCCGAGGAAGAAAGTCAGGGCTTACTAACACAATATACAGTTAACTAAAGACGATTACAGTGGAGAAAGTTAAAGAATTAAAAAATGGTAGTGTATGTATATATGTGTGTTGGGTTTGTTAAAATAATTCCTAAGTATTTAATGTCATTACATTTTCATATAAAATGCAGTTGAGTTTATTTTAATTATATCACCGTCTATAACATAGCTAACAAGTCAATAAAAAATCGAAATAAACTTTTAATTGACTTGACTTCGACAATTTTTTTAGATACATAAAAACAAAATATATCTTAAAATAAAACTCTTCAGACTTTATCTGAAATCTAGATCTTTAATTGACTTAATCTTTATCTTAATTTACCGAATGATTACAGAATTTTAAAATTTAATATAATTTAAAGCAGCTTTAACGTATAGACTGAGCTTCAAATCAATTAATTTCAGTAATTAAAATGTATCTACACGAAATATGCATTATAATTGTCTGACTATACCGGGTTTTGCACTCATTGGACACCGGAAAAAACATATAATTATAAGTTTAGTTCTCAAGTATCTCCGGAAGACAGCAGAAATGACCCGACGTGTCCATGAGAAAGCATCTGCTAAGACGTTTACCTGACCATCTTTCTTCAAACTGCATATGCCTCAAAAAAAAATCACATAATGATACAAAAGTTACTCCAAAACTGTGAGAAACACATCTGCTCTATACCCTCAGGCTTCGCTACAATACAAGCCTATTTAAACACCACAGACAAAGGAAATTCAACCCTAAAACTATTCCATAAAGGTTGAATTTACCTGTGCCCTCATTTGTTTTGGCAAGATCCTCGTTTATTTTCGGTAGTCTTCGTGTTTCTTCGGGCGCGTGGCAATAACGAGATAGCCTGAGGGAAATGTCGACTTGAAACTTAATTCGGACCCGTTATTTATTTAAAACCGTGTGTTTAGTCCACAATCATTGTCATTGAAACTTGCAGACGCAAATCGGAGGCGATAAAGTTCGTTTAATGGCAATTTCCGGCGAAACGTTAACTGTACCATAAATTAATTTGTTTTACGATTTTAATCTTCGCAAGTTTTCGATTGTGGGAATACATTTATATTTCATCTGTACATATTTATTTCATACTTATTGAATAATTTTCTTTCATCTAACTTTATGGTTATGCTAGGTAAGAAAGGATCACTGTGTCGGCGCTACCAACAAAGACGGGTAATGAATACTTTAAATTTAACGATAGTTCATATGTAAGGCTGTGTTTTATGTCTGTACCTTCCATAAGAGAGTCGGGAATATTAACTAGCCCTAAACATGGCCAGTATACTAGAGAATTTATGGCTGCGATTGTGGCTAAAAATTAATTGACTTTTACGAATAGGTTAGCTAACCGTGGTTAAAAAGTTAGATTTTTATCTCATACTAGCTGTTCCCCGCGACTTTGTTCGCGTGTTTTAGTATCATCGGTTTCTCATTTTTGCAACATTTTTCATTTATGCTCCGCTCCTATTGGTCGTAGCGTGATGTTATATAGCCTATAGCCTTCCTCAATAAACGGACTATCCAATACAAAAAGAATTTTTCAATTCGAATCAGTAGTTCCTGAGATTAGCGCGTTCAAACAAACAAACAAACAAACAAACAAACAAACAAAAAAACTCTTCAGCTTTATAATATTAGTATAGATAAGTACTGAGCTAGGTTGTACATTTTATTAGTTTTTAAACTGTGTTATGATAATTATAATATTTCTTTTTGTATTAAGCTGTCAAGTGACAATTTAAATGCTTTGACTTAACAACATTATAATAATATTACCAGCCTATAAATTTCCCACTGCTGGGCACAGGCCTCTTCTCATATAGAGAAGGAACAAGCATTTATCACCACGCTTGCTCATTGCGGGTTGGCGATTTCAGATTCCATGTTTTGGAAACCAGATTTCTTCACGATGTTTTCCTACACTGATTGTCTATGATGTCTGAGAATAATTAAGAAAGTACTACGGATTTGAGTGCAAAAGATTGCAAGTTCGAACCCATTACAGGCAAGTAAAGTTATATGTACTTAACAACAAAAAAATAATCTAGTGCCTAAGTACTTACATGTATTTAGGCACTAGATTATTTTCATTGTTTTTTTCTAGACTCTGTTAAGATTTGTAAATACGTATAATTCTGGAGGACAAGACGAAATTCTTCCCTTACTCTTCAATTTAATTTTAATTCTAATACAATGCCAATGAAAAATTGATATTAGTTGAGCAGCGAGGACACAGGTTTCTTAAAAAAAATGCTGTTAAATGTTAATGGAAGGAACTGACTGCCATCCAAACATTGAGAGTAATTTGAGTACTGTGTGATGTTTGTCTGCCTGCTAAATGAATAACAACTTTGTATTGGAATTGTATTAGAATTAAAATTAAATTGGAGAGTAAGGGCACAGATACAAACTACTCAACTTGCATCGAACTTAATGTTATACTTTGTTATCTAAGTAGGTACTTACGACCATCTAGAAACCTCTTCACAATCTTTGAGCGCATCAAAGGTTTCTCAAAAAAAACGCCTGGTGGACTCCTCAGTAAAAGGTGTTTTGGTTTTTTTTTCTGCCGAACATCTTCAAGACTGCATCTGCCATGTGTATCTCAGAAGAACATATTATTTTTAAGAAGCATCTGCATAATGAATTGATAGCAAAAACTTGACCCACAAAACTTGGGACTGTTTTACTTAAAACATTAGATGTTAGAGATGATTTTTTGAAACTTTACAAGGTAAAGTGGACCTTATTGAGTCGGTTCAAGTGTGTGTTTAAGTTTACGTCATTTGTGTTGGTAAAAAGGTGCCAATTTCCGTTCGACTCTCTTACATCCGTTCTTAAAAATCGTCAGCCAGTGATTACTGTCGCATGTGCATTGTTTTTTGCAATTTTTTAACAGTTTTCTATGTGGATTGTGAACAATTTATCAAATTACAGCGTCAAGCAGCTGGTTTCACAGCATGTTTGTGATATAGTTGGCATATTTTTGGTAATTCCACATTTTTTGGCATACTTACCTTTTTATGCAACAAAAAAGTCGAGTCTCAAAATAAACTTTTGCGACGTCGCCCGTATCTTATTATAATAAACTTAATAACATTAATAGGTCCTTTTAAGTTCTTGTCAGCGAACTACTGATAAGGTAATGTGTATTAATGCGATAGTAGACTAAGCTTCGACGCGAAATATAATTATCTGTGAGCATTTAATGTGCTATTTTAAACTATACCGTAAGTTCAAGCTCTCATATAACCAAAATAAATGAAAAAAATACAAAATTGTGTCGCAGGCAATATAAAATAAACGAATTCATGTAGACATTCTATATTTAAAATTTAATATTGAGTTCTGTTTTAAAATTCAATATCGCAATGATCAACTTCAATCTGGGTTCCGAATTTAAATGTATTTGCCATATTTTTTTCTTAAATCACCTAACGGTATGTAATCGCGGAAGTAAAACCTGCATGGAGCGTCCGCTTTCCGAATTTCTACCACATGTACTTTACAGTAATGTTTTCCCATGGAATCAATACATTGATGGGAACACCTTTCTATAAACACAACTTGTCGCGAAGAACCTTGCTCCCGCAACTTTGAATGTCCTTTTATGATTGGTCTAAGTGTATAAACAGATTTAGAAATACTATTTAGAGTCATGTTAATAAAAAAAAAAAATGAATGTTGGGCTAACATACATTATTTTTATTAATAGGGTTTTTTTTTTAGACAATCATTTTTATGCGGACCTACTCCAGGATTTATTGAATGAATGCCTTCAAGCAAGCTATTGAACTTGACGCAATTAGCTGCGTATATATCAAACTTATTTTTTCTCATAGGGCCGAATACTTAAACGTTAATCAGTTTTAAGTCGCCGTTAAGTCTCGTGCTGTCTCTCTCACTTTAAGGTGTAAAATAACGACAGATCGACATTTAAGAAAGTGTTAAAGTTAAATAGCGTTTCTGTATTCGGAGGATGTACAGTTAATCGATAATGTCATCAATATTTAAGACTTGAATTCCCAGTGATTGTTTTCTTAACCCGATTTGTTTTATACAATAATCAGGTATCTTATACTTCAGTACGGAAGTTATTTTACTTGTCTTCCAATATCTCGCTTCACCTTTTAAATTGGACCACAAAATATCACAGATCAGCAGATGTCGACAGAACCCGTTAGGTGCTTTTGATAACACCCTGACTGTTCCAAGCGCATTAAGAACGATACCGGCGCTTGCGCATCTGTTCGTAGCTTCAAGACATCTTACTATGTTGTACTTTTGTATAGTATTTATGTTAAAAGGCTTCAGTGCGGTTAAAAAAGGAATGGTTAAAGATCGTGTTTTGTTTTTTTTTTTTTTATATTCATGTTAGTTGGGTCTGTAACAGCCGTCAGTGGTAGTTGACCATCTGACTCCAAAATATTTAATCAGGTATATTTTAGTTAGGTCTGATAGGTTTACTATGGCAGATTGGTCAGCACTGATTTGCTTCTAATTTCAAGTCTATCGATCAATAAATATATAGATCAATAAATATATGTCCCTAAGTAACAAAAACTTAGATCCAGCCCTGCCTTGTTGTTTTTGTCTTATTAAGATTGTTAGCAACGCACTAAGTCGAGGTCTGAACCCCACAGGGGGTGCCCTTAGTGAACTAACTGCGTAGATTTCGTCCCAAAACAAGATATAATGCAAATATGCGAACTAAACTTGATTTTGGATGGTCTGCCTTAGATAGGTAAGCGTTAAATTTTCCAAAAAAAAAAACAATATATTTATATTTATTTCTTAAAATACCTATTGCACATTCATTTGTATACGTGTATGAGAGAACTCAAAAGCAAATTAATTTTGTATGTGTTATGCAACGATCTATCAAGTTTGAAGAACTAAATATAAATTAACACTAATTTAAAATGCTCATCTTAATTTCTTACATAATATACCTATCTAGACTATATTGTATAAACTCATCTCTTACAAAACATGTTACCACACACGAAAACATGTTTAGTTTTTTGTCAGTTTGCAATATACCGATAGCAAAACTATTTATTTATGATATACTATTACCATTTATTTATGAAATATAAGTAGGTAATTAAAATGTGTTTATTTTTTGTTTCTTGTATATATATTATTTATTTTGCTAAAAAAATTGTTTATAGTAAAAATACATAATAACTTTCGTGAGGATTATTCATAATTATTTAAAACAAAACTGTTTACTCACGCATATTCTCGGGATTGCCCGATTAGTTTCAGACTTGATAGGAGTCCCTAATCATGAGCTGACGCGGCGGCGGTGGTGTCACGAGTCGACCTGATACTGCGACACCGCCGCTGCCGCGTCAGCTCATGATTAACCGTTTTCTTTAAAATAAAAATACATAATTAATACATTCGTCTCACAGCACTCGACATTAAAGACTTAAATTCATCCACATAGGAAATCAATAGCATTGCGATTTTCATAATAAATTTTACAACAAGCTTAAGTTATTGCTGTAAAAATATTTCTACAGTAGTAGCTTGACCTCTGTTTGTTGTTAGCACTCAGGGTCACTAACCACTAGACCAAACTTTTCCAAATCAGTCAATAATTGGAAAGGATGACGCAAAATCTAAATTTGTCAGC
Organism: Diachrysia chrysitis; assembly: GCA_932294365.1. Taxonomy (NCBI): domain Eukaryota; kingdom Metazoa; phylum Arthropoda; class Insecta; order Lepidoptera; family Noctuidae; genus Diachrysia; species Diachrysia chrysitis. Next base: position 7,705,690 of record OW028662.1, on the reverse strand, counting down.
AATAAAAGTTTTATTTTTACACATCACATACCTACATGTATTATATAAAGATTCTCCATAAAACAATGTAGGTAAATAGAATAACAGTGTAATAAAAAGAGTTGCGTATTCGACATCTAATTAGATTTTTTATGCGCCGTGATTGGACATTGTCGAACAGCTGTTTTTAGGTATGGCAACATTGGTATAATGTGGATTTGTTACATTGCAACACTGATCCAATTAAAGTACTGTTGGAATTACATTGTCATTGGAAATAAAATATTATTAAAATAATTAAACTTTATTAGATCTATCGGCTTGTATTACACAAAAAATTCAGATCGCTTCTTTTTTACATATGTTATTAACTAACACGTACTAAACAATTTATTATTTTAAGTTTTTCTCCTCAGTGGTTTGGTCATAAACTCACAATAGATCCTCGGTACTCCATCTTCCGCCTTTTTTTACTCAAACATACGATGAGTTAGATACAGTGAATGGAAATGTTACGTGATGTCACTTGTGGCTACAATTTTTACCCACAAGTGACGTCACAAGCCCCCACTCCGTAATTTTTCATTGATTTGATAAATGAAAAACTACAATTGTTTTCTTGCTTTATCTATCTGGTGGACTAAATAGATATTTCCTTTTCATACCCAGTCCGCTACCCTATTGAGAACAGAGCAGGACGAAGAAAAAGAAGAAGCTGTTATTTATTTTCTTCATTAAAATTGTAAATAAATAGTTAATTTATCATTCACAATTATTGTAAGTAGTTCAGCGCATCCACACAACGCTAGCAGCACATACTCGTAGTATCTGGCCGGTATACACTGGCCATGTGTAACATAAAACATTGTTTTTTACTATTTTACCCGGATAAATTATTTTCAGTCGTATCCCAGTACATCTGTCGATACGAGTCTTTTATCTTGCAAAAAGATAGGTTACCAGAAACAAAAGTAACCCCTTTGATTTATAAACAGACTGGAGCACAAGGTGCATTTGCTTATATTAAGTTACATTGTAATATATATAGCATGAAATTGGATTGATACTTTGTAGCTGAGGAGGGTTACTCTAGAACAAATTTCAATTCTAATACAATGCAAAGCAAAATTGTTATTCTTTAGCAGGCACAAAAATAAAACACAGTACAAAAAATACAAAAATACAGATAAAAGAAAAAAATACGAGTTTTATATTTCTTTTTTCATCTATCTCGTGGACTAAATAGTTATTTCCTTTTCATACCCAGTCCGCTCCCCTATTTATGTGACAAACCAACAATTAAAATTAAAAATTCAATTCGTACGTTTAATTAATCGTAAAAGTTTTTTACATCAATATTTGTGTCGTATTTATTAGACAATTTTATTCGTTAAAAGCTAGAACAGTGTTATTTATAAACTAGTGGTGTTAGCATTTTTATAACTGCAAACAAACGAGTAGGTACACTCAAATGAAAAGATAATAATCTTTTTAAATGAACTAAATAGTGATATGCATCTATGTACCATAATAAAATCCACAACAGCTTGCAAATATACATTTAATAATATTTTTAATTGATATCCTCGCAAATTGGTCTGTCGACAACATAAAATAAAGACATATATATGCTTAATTATTTAAAACAAAACGGTTTACTCACGTATATAGGAGTCCCTAATTTGACTCGCGACACCACCGCCGCCGCGTCAGTACATGATAAGGGACTCCTATTGAGTCTGAAACTAGTCGGGCGATCCCGAAAATATACGTGAGTAAACCGTTTTGTTTTAAATAATTATGAATACTCCTCACGAAAGTTATTTTACAAATACATATATGCTTATATGAAAACATCACCTCAACATTCTAATTATATTTACTGCCGTACTCACAGACGTTAAAGGCTATTTAAGGGATTTCTTAGTATTGATTTAAATAAGTTCAATCTTTCAAGTCTGGGCGTTTGCTCACTTAAATCGATTTAAGGGATTGAAAAAGCCGATGAAATATATACTATTGAGACTTCAATATGACAATGAAAAGGAATAAACTTACTTTGGCGACGAACGAAACAAATGATATTTAATTTAAGTAACACATGTGCCATTACTCCTTAATTCATTTTAATTCTAATCCAAGTAGTAGAAAATCACTTTTCTACATTTACTCGGATCTGCCCCCCTAGACAAGTGGCATTTCGACAATCGTTAACGATGATAGAAATTGCTTAAATGACATTAAATGTATGGAAATGACATTTCGTTTCGATATGTCACATGACTTGGACTTGTCACTTCCGTACATTTAAACGATTCGATCAGCGTTATCGCTTTTCGAAATGTCACTTGTCTAGGGGGGCTGGGCGTTTGTGGTACCTTCGTTGTCTCTGATACCATAACACAAGTGCTTTAGCTACTTACTTTGTGTTCAGAGCAACGTATGTGATGGTGTCCACATTTATTATTATTACTGTCAAAGTACCAAGGCATAGCCTGCTGAAGTTCAGTATAAAAGAAGCAAATAAAAGCAAGCATTACTAGAACCATTAACGTCATTAACACACGCTGAAGTAATTAGTAATTGGAAAAATAATTAATAGCGAAAAATGTGCGCCGTTAAAAAACTTACGATTTAAACTAAACTATTATGGGCTGTGAGTCGTAAAAGCAACAATCCGGCAGGTCTTAAGTTTATTCCCATGATGAAATTGTTTCTAAGATTGTAAAATCTTATTTGTCAAACGAAAGTAGGAGTTATAATCGATAAATGGCTATACTTCCCACCCTTTTAAGAACCCTGTAATTAAAAACTTCAAAGAAGCTTCTCGATTACATTTTTTATGATGTATTTTATTCTGATCATTTATTTAATTTGCATTTACCATATTCAACAGAATATTCTGTTCTTAGGTGGAAAATGAAAGTATGATAGTTTATTTGAATTTTCAGTATGTAACTTTCGATATGCCGTTGTGTACGCACAAAGTTGCAGGTTCGAAACCACTACATGTAAAAACCAATGTGATTTTTTAAACTTATCATATAATTTCATAATTTATTCTAAGCCACCATTGGCAAATGGTGAAGGATAACATTGTGAGGAATAGATTTTAAAAATTTGAATCTGTATTCGCCAACCCGCAAGTGAACAAGCTTGGTGATCAATGCTTGTGCCTTCTCTATATGAAGAAGATACCTGTGCCCAGCATTGGGACATTTATAGGCTGGTATTATTTTTTATTATAACATTTGCATAAAACTCAGAAATCATTAGAATTTGAATTTGAAGCACGTAGGTACACAACTTAACCCTAAGTATTTTGTATCCTATGTTCTGCCTACCCCTTCAAATAATAAAAGGGTGATGTTCGTCAAAGTTCGTTAAGACATCAGGCTACTTTTTAATTAAAATAATATAGTTTGGGATTAAAAACGAACGAATTCGGGCCTCTTCAAACCACACCTTTGCTTCAACAGGTGGCAGCAGACGTTTTTTATTTATAATTAAAGTGGCGTCAAATGTCGCCGACGCATGTTTGACAGTATTATTACTAAGAAAGAAAACTAAACTTGTTTTAAATTCTATACTTCAATTTAGACCATAATCGTTTACAGCTTTCCCACAGTTGGGCTTAGAAATCTCTTATGTGTGGTCTAATAATAGTTTAGACATTTTATGTAAATGTCGCTAACGAAACGATTTTCTTAATGTTTCTCGTTTTTCAATTAACAAATTAATTTTATGTGTTTATAATTTAATTTGCATGTGATTTGTTTGGTGCATTAATAAGAATTGATTAAGGAAAAATTAGGTCACCAACTTTTTGATGAATATTGAATATTTTATATTTAGACGAGAAATTATAACTATAAATGAATATCATTAGTTCCTTAAAAAAATATACATAATTAAGACAAATAAAATCATCAACATTAAAAAAAAATAACCTGTGTTTTTTAGCTTCTGAATCCGGACCAAAACCCAATGTACTATTGCTACCAATAAAATATTTCAACTCTTGCATCGCTTTATAAATATTATATAGAAAACCTCAATACATACTTTTTTTTTTGTTAATACTTTCAGTCATAATAATCAAAAGCAGCACATTGTCTGCGCGCGCGCACTACCCTATAAAGATAATCTGGAAACGATGACATAAAAGTGTCACTACACACCATCAAGAAATTAAAACAGAAGTGACATTTATCACAAGCCTAAAAGTGTGGATAAAATTATTTATATATAACACTGATAAGCGAGACAATATTTTGGAGATTTAATTGGTTGCTGAAAAAAGCCTTATTTTAAATTTCTTAATCACTTTTTTAGTAAGTGTAAATTAACATAAGCAAGTCAGATAATTTTGGAGCCTCTTTACACACTCTTTACATAGCTATCACATAAAATTTATAGCCCTGATGTAATATATGAGATAAAGTAAATTGAACTTTTGCGTATATTTCTACATAGTGATAACAACCTGAGCAGTTTGTCTGCTGGCCACAATATGCAAGAAGCACGTGACACCAGTTTAGCATATTCATATTTTTGTTGTTTATTAACTAATTAATTATTAAATAAAATATTAAGTGGCGTCTGGACGTAAGGTGTTCAGTAGTGACTGACCATATTGCAAGTTATTTCACCTTGTGTTGGTCCTACTGTTGGGGAATGGCTTCTTTTTTTATTTATCGATGAGCACACACATTATACAAGCAATAAACAAAGATGAAAAAGGAGATTTATATTTCTGATTATTCTATTTATTATAAACTCGCTTGCCACTAGTTCACTCTTATATTACTAAAACTAGCGACCTGGCGGGTAGACACAAAGTCCGGTGAAGTAGTCAAAGCCTGCGCTCAGGCGTAAATCTATTACAAAAAAAAAAAAACCTTCCTCTTGAATCACTCTATCCATTGGTGAAAACCATATGAAAATCCGTTCAGTAGTTTTTGAGTTTTCGTTCAGATAGAAGACAGACAGACGCGGTGGGGGATATTCTTTTATAATGTTATTTAAATGTGGAATGGTAGGACGCGGTCTTAAAGACCCTTACCTCAGTATTACGGTCTATCCAATCAACAGTAATACTTAAACTTTAACAAACCTATATCTCAAAGCATTAATCTTAAAATTCCTAAACTTTATTACGACTATCGTGCATTCGACCTTACACGTTATACCTCCTTGTTTTAATACAATGAAAAAGGAAACGGCTGTCAGTTCATAGATTAATTACTGATCATCCACTACAAGTAAATATTCGCTACAAAGTTGCAACTGCAAAGCATAAACTACTAGAACTGCAAACATATTGTGTATCGGTATTTTTGTTTTGTTTGCGGGTCAGCTTTTTTTTGCGGGTGCATGTTAAAGTAACCTTTAAATAAAACATAAAAGCTTCTAAATATCCATATCGATAATCATATTATAAATGCGAAAGTAACTCTTTCTGTCTGTATGTTACGCTTTCCCGGCTAAACCGCTGAATCGATTTTGATAAAACTTGGTATGGAGTAAGCTTGGATCCCAAGAAAGGATTTAGACTACTTTTTGCCGCGATAAGCGACTTCCACACAGGCGGAGCCGCTGGCAACTGCAATGTCTTAAATTAGCGATCAACCCGGCTGCACGAATTTTTTTTTTTGCATGTGATTTTCGCAGTTAGCCTCAGCGCAGGCTTTGACTGCTTCACCGGACTTTTGGCGAGAGCCTTAAGGGCTCCAGCCAGAGCAATAATAAAACTAACTACGTCAGCAACGTTCTCTAAGGGCACCCCCTGTGGGGTTCGGACCTCGACTTAGTGCGTTGCTAACAATCTTAATAAGGCAAAAACAGCAAGGGAGGGCTGGATTTAAGTTCCGGCTGCACGAGGGTGTAAGATATTATACATATAAACCGTTCTCTTGAATCACTTTACCTACGCCTACAAGGACTAAATATAAGAATGCAAAAGGCGATTAAAAAAAAAGTAAGAAAAAAATATAAAATACATATAAGTATTATTCTTGCGTTGCATATTATGTTAATTAGCATAACTACTACACTACTTACCTGTTAAAATATTTCTGTATCCACAAAATTAAATACTTAGGTTCATGACAAAATACTACTTACTTAAACTTATCCATTTTAAGTAAACAATATAAAAATGGCGTGTGTGAAAGAAAAAACGAAAAACGTAGTATTTACCGATAAATATGCGCTTGCCTAGTAATTAGCCTAATTTAGACGCATCTGGCTAGCAGTTGGTATCCATGATAAATTCCTACTATTTGTTTATCTAACTGCAAAAGTAAAATAACTTATTTATTCTAATTAAAACCTCATCGAATAATGGCCAGTCATTTATCTTGCAAATTGTTTATGTTAGCAATATCGCGCATGTTAATCGTATGCCCTGACTCCGCCCGTCTAATGGACCAGTATTTTATTTATGTTTTTTCCCGCGGCTCCGCCCGCGTGGATATCGGTTAAAAGTAACCTATGTCCTTTCTTGGGCTAAAAGCTTATTCCATACCAAGTTTCATACAAATCGGTCCAGCGGTTTTGTAGTTAAAGCCTAACAGTTACTATCTAATTACAATTGGATGTTTCTTCCTCTTTCACGCCAAAACTACTGAAAAGATTTGAACAAAATTTTTTACTTGGATAGATTATGAATTAGGATAAATTTTAAACCAGATACATCTACGAAAAAAAAAAGTTTTTTTGCAAAAACATGTTCAACTTTTACAATAAATCTTAAATAGGGTCCCTATGGTATTATGTTATTACTTTGAGTCTTAAGTAAAAGCAATATCGGTGCTAGGAGGATCGGCTCTTCAATAAAAATTATAAAGATACACGAGTAAAATCACAGGGCTCAGCTAGTATTAATATAAATGTACTAAAACTAACAAGAAACCTGTTTCTAGATAGTGTAAAACAAACACACAACTTTGGCATTTATTATTGCAACGTGTTGTTAATTACACGCTTATAATGTGGAATAAAAATATAGATAGAGATAGTTCGAGATCCAATTAAGAACGCAATATATCTATTGGAAAAATAGACGATTACAATTTACAATTATAACTAAGCATTTTTTTCTAATTGGCGACATGTTCTATATATAGAAAAACTTAATTATTTTTTTCGTCACATTAATACTGGCCTGTAATGGGTTCTAACCTGCAACCTTGTGCACACAAATCCGTTCATTGAACCACTAGGCCACATTGACACGATCTAAGTCATCCAATACTTAAAATAAAAATATTTAGCTTAGTGTTTTAGTGATTTAAAAGTACAGTTTAACGCAAGACTGTAAACTGTGAATATTAAAGCAATGATTTACGAAAATCGGCTCTACAGCATTTAAATAAAGGTGTTATCAATGTCAAAGTGTAAATAGTGATGCAGACTGTACTACTAAACACCACGTGTTAAACCAGCTCAACAGAATAATTGAAATAAAACTCCTTCAATAATTATAATTTTTAAAACGAACAAGAGTCCAGAAAACTAGAAACATATCTTAAATTTAAACTCGTTCCCAATAGACGTAGGTCTACTAATAAAATCTATTAATAGTGTAGTGTAGTAAGATAGTGCTCAACACGCGAGGATACAATTGAGAAACAATAATACGACCTTTAATAGGTGCATTTACATAAAAATGCCTGTTGACATTATAACCGACGAACATACAGACACACATATGGGTTTCTAGTTTCTACCATAAGGGCGTAAATGCCAAGCTTATAATTGAATTATACAGCACTTTACTTACTTAAGGGGATGGTTTTGTCTATATAACATACAAATCCCAACTCTAGAACATTGACAGCTGTCATTTCATTGGTTGATTTGCTGTCAAATTCGATGACTAACGGATGTGATCGGTTATTTGTTACGTTGTTTACTAATTTCAATTTTGTTAGTATTGATATACAAATTAGAGAAACGTTTATACATTTAGGTGAAAAACTAAATGTTTTATGTCACGTTCAAACTAACTGCTTACTGTGATCCCGAAGCTATTCGGGTATACTCAGATATCTTGGCGAGAGTACAGTCGAGTTGGTTTAAATATTTTTATATTGATTGTAATAGTTATGAGTTTAATGCGTGCTGGTGACAAAAATTACATAATAATAAATGTTTAAAAAAACTCAATTCTTAAAAAAATATTTGCACTAATTCATTATTCATCACTCAAGCAGTCACCTATAGTCATATTAAGATAGATGTATATAATATATAAAATTTTGAAATTCTCACTCCCGAATACTGGAACGCAACTTAACTTTAAGACGTTCTTTAATATCTATTCGTCGCTACTTTACATCTTAAAGTGACAGAGAGCTTTAGCTTTATTCTTTGACTGGCATTAAGTTAGGTGTTTCAAGTCTTTCTTGATATAGCCCTTAAGTAATATTATTTTAGATTTTCAATGATCTGGCGGTGAGCATCTGTGTGGGAGTGTCAGCTGCATACCGAGCTATATTTACGCTAAGCACTTACTCGACTATAAGTACTTTATGCAGTTTCAAACTTTACATACTGTTCATACTAAACAATTTGCGAACCGAACTTATATTTGTAATTAGATATTAGATATGCTGATTTGAGATACAAAAAAAAATACATTAATATTAAAATTATACCAATATTTTAAAGAGGAAACATTTGTATTTTTGTACAACAATACAGCCTATGTCACGCAGTTTTTTAAATCGATCCAGTAGTTTTCGAGTTAATTCGTTACAAATAGTCACTGTTTGTTATATAGGCTAAATTACTGTGCTAACCGTGCGACGCCGGGGCAAGTCGCTAGTATTAAATATTCGCTGTGCACCGTGGTTTAATCCACCTTTTTGTTTGGCTCCAAAGGGTCTAATCATGATTTAAAGTAAACTTAAAACATCTACCTAAAGTTCACTAAATCTAAGAAGTACCGTTAGACAGTTGTTATTTTGCTTATCAATAATAATCTTGCTTTGTTTCCCGTCTTTAAAGACTATGCTATATAATAAACTAGCTGACCCTCGCGACTTTGTCCGTATGTTTTAGTTTCAACGGTTTTTCATTTTTGCAACATTTTTCATTTTTGATCCGCTCCTTTTGGTCGCAGCGTAATGTTCTTCCTCAATAAATGGGCTATCCAACACTGAAAGAATTTTTCAAATATGTAGTACTTACCAGTAGTTCCTGAGATTAGCGCGTTCAAACTAACAGACTCTTTAGCTTTATACATTAGTATATAGATAGTATAGATTAGACTATAGTAAGTCTAAAGAAAGTTTCAGAGATCATTGCACATTAGTAGGTACCGACTTGTTTGGTTAAGAGACAACATGATAATTCATGCTACTGGCGCTTCCACTATTCACATATAAACCAAAAAAAAAAACGACAAATAAATTACGAATCCCCCAAAAACATCAAAAATACTTTTAATTACACTTCGAACTTAATTGAATTATATTTTTAAAAACCCTTCGGCGCTTACCCTTGGCGCCTGCCCAGGTAACGAGCAGATGTCAGAATATTATAAATCTCTCTGGCTATTGTCTATGGGTGTTTTTTAGCCATCGCCGGACACATGGCCAAGACTGTTCGACTAGTGTTAATGGACAGATGGTGGTGAAATATACTGGTACGACCAGTTTGGTGTACTCTCCACCTTTATACATGCATTCTTAAGTTTTTGATCATGCCCTGGTTTTGATAATCTTAGAAATAAGTAGGTAATTTTTGTTCTGATTGCGCGGACCTAATTAAAAAATTAAAAATTAGTTGACCTAATTAAATTTGCATAAAAATGCAAATCATATTCAGCCAAAGTATAAGTTAGAAATAATATTAGTGACCTTATGTATAGGGACTTCAAAATGATTTATCTACATCAAAATCAATTGTTACATTTAAGACGGAGCATCGCTTGAGAACAGCTTGACCGATTAGGCTTCCTTTTTTTTTTGTTTTGTTTGTAATTGTCAGGACAAAGTTTGTGTAAACGAAAATTTGTGAAAAATCCGCGGCAAATGTCGAAAATTGTGAAGAGACTGTCGGGTCAGATAGTAATAAATAACTAATTTGTACCCAATTTGAGATTAATTTCATTGCCTACTTCACTTTCGTTTGCATCAACATGATTAAAATAACACTAATTACTCTTCAAGTGTAATGCGAAGAGATACCGAAAATTAGTCAGTATACAAAACTCCTTCACACGGCAATCAAATCAACACATGTTCAACAAATCAAACTCAACCATAAAGAAACACGAGTTAATAAACGGTTTACGATTAAACAATATTTTATCGAAAAATCGAATGATTCCAAAATCTGAATCGATTTCATATAACATAACATGAGTGTAATCACATAAACTAGGAACGTTTACACCCACGTGCCAGTCAACTTTAACTATAAATAGTTTGTAATTCGTAGAGATTGCCGACGTACGAGATAATCTTAGTTAGAATATGTTAATTGCATTCTGGATTAAAAGGCTCAGTTCGTAGTGTTCGGCCGGCGACGGTATGGCTGGGAGAGACAATGGAAAACGAATGCGTATTTACTATCAAACTAACAATTTAACGATGGAATTCGTTGATGGACAACTTACGCAAAGGAACAAGTAACTACATACTTTTAAGGCTTTGTTTATATTTGACTTCTTAAAAAGAATTGGGTCAATCATTCTCATTCGCTTCAAAAAAGTATCTAAATAAAGCAAAAAGTTTGCTAAAATGCGTGTTTATATTTTATTTTAATATTTAGTATTTGTGATATCAAATGTATTACAATAGCACAAACCAATGACTACGTAAACAATGGTCCTTAGCGACGTATGAATGCAGAAACCTTAAAATTATTGTTGCCCTAATAACATAAACTTATAAAACACAAGAATTCGCGCTAAATGTTAAGTAAACACTCTAAACGGTACTATCGGTAATTTACAAACAAACATTGGTCCTTCGAGTCGCTAGAACAGAAGGTAACCAAATTAGCATCGTCCTCACAAACAAGAGCTTTCAAAGACTTCACTGCATTAAATGCTGCACATAAAGCACATTCGAATTTGTTACAATTCTAGAACCTTGGACACGACAAATCTAACAGGTAACCAAGCGCTCATTACCGACCTTCCAATTGAATCTGACACTTTGCTTACAGTAACCAAACTTTTGATTCTTAAAAAGACATCATATATTTGTTACGCATTAACGCATGCGGAGCGAATATTTGTAATTAAATACAAATAATAGAAGGAATTTAAACTTCCAGGCAGTGGCCTCGGTAGCTTAGTTGGTAAAGCGACTGGCGCGTCAAGCCAGTGGTCGCAGGTTCGAGTCCTGCCTGAGGTTTAAGTTTTTCCTTCTATTATTTGTATTTAATTACAAATATTCGCTCCGCATGCGTTAATGCGTAACAAATAATTAAAATAATAAGTATTGGGCTGCATCATCTCTCGGACATCTGAATTAACAGATTGTTAATCAGTGTCGGTGAAAGCCAAACCGTAAGGTTGGTTCACTAGATGTCGCATACGTCGCCCTAAAAGACGTAATAAAATAGAAGGCAAAATTTAAACTTCCAGGCAGTGGCCTCGGTAGCTTAGTTGGTAAAGCGACTGGCGCGTCAAGCCAGTGGTCGCAGGTTCGAGTCCTGCCTGAGGTTTAAGTTTTTCCTTCTATTATTTGTATTTAATTACAGACATCATATACTTAAAGAAATAAGCCAAAAAATATATGAAATTGAATTTTTAGGTGAGAAGCATGAAAACTTGAATTGGATGAATTACAAACCAGTCCTTTGTAGTTAAAATAAAGAGAACCCAATTCCAGGTACAGATTGAAAACTATTTACTTTAAAAGTAATTTTTTGTACATGCAACTTAAATTGTCTGTATCAATCTTCCCCGTCAAGAAATAAAGACGCGACGAAAAGGACCAAATTCTTTTTTCCAGAAGAAACATTCCATTCAACTGCCAAGCTAAAATAAAAATAACTTGGACGATCTGCCTAAACCGAACATTTTGGGTAACCTATCACCGCTCTGTTTACTAAAACAACACATAAATAAACCGAAAGCTAAAGCTAGGTCAGGTGAAGGCAGTTCTTGCGGAATTTGATCCCCCCCCCCCCCCCTCCCCTGCATCCATTCACCCCTCCCCTACTAGCCCGCTAACTGTACTCGGGTTGAGATGATCCTTATTTGAAAGTATGCGGCTCTAAAGGTTTAGAGAGAAAGGATGGTATGTTCAAATGTTGTAAGTCTAACCTTTATAGGGTTAAGTAATGTATTAATTAATTTTGAATTGTATTTGTAAGTACGTAAAGACTATTTTTATAAACAGTTAAATATTCAATCAAAAATCTCCAAAATAAAACGCGCTCATAATTACAGGTTTCGTCCATAAGAATTTTAATTAAGTGACTCAAAATAATTTGCTTCTAGTACGCGAATAACCTGCAATTAAACTGGATCTAAACACAAATGACTTTATTAGCTTAATAATATGTTATCAACATGCATGAATCAGACAATATTATGAAGCGAAATATCTTTGGTTTTAAAGGTTTTACGGCATAGCTGCGCATGCGCACGGGAGCGCGCTGCGCAGGAGTGCCGTGACCCGATGCGAGGTCCCGATCGGCCTTAAAGGTCGCCGTGAATACTATTGGAATGCTTTTGACTATTTAAGTATAGACAACCGTTTCTAGGCGTTCGCTGTATTCTGAATGCTTGGTATAGTATGAAGATGGATTCAAAGTATGAAGAAATATGCTAATATGAAATCTTCAATACAAGAACAGTAACTCGTGTCGTGAGGACCGTTGAGAAATACATGTTTATGACCAAGAATAGACAGTTATTCGTTTGCTTTTAAGATATTTAGACAACTATTTATGTATACGTAAATCCGTCTGAAAAGAATTGAATGCATAAGATATTGTTTAAAAACAAAAGAAAACACCTTTTCTTTGACAGTCGTTATGCCATTACAATTCAGAAAAAAAGTCTTACTATAGGATACTGTGTTATCCAGTAAAATGGGTTGTTGAGGTCAGATGCTAAATCCGGTAAGACTGGAAGCCGACCCCAACATAGCTTGGGTAAAGGCTAGACAAAAAAAAAATAACTAAAGTTACCTACGTAATTTCAATTAAAGAGTGGAGATAGTTCTGCCTGTCAATATTAATTCGTCGATATTTGTCACTTAAACTCATAATGGTTTATGGTTTTAAACCGCGAGGCCCAATAGAATGGGCATGGAAAGTCAAAATATAAGTAGTCCGTAATTTAGATAATAAAAAAAAAATAGAGTAAATAAAACTAATCAAAATTTAGGAGTGAGGGCTTTTATGACGTTATTACGTCATACTTGCGTACAAAATACAAAATGCTGAAATTGTAACGTCTTGCGTCATTTTAAATCATTTAGTTACGTAAAATAAGAAAAATATACGTGTCTATTTTTTTTTATGGTCTATTTGACAGACATTAAAATATATTAGTCTTCTACCCCCATTACCCTAATCACTGATGATTCTAACAAAATAATATATCAGCGTCAATCTCATTTCATGAAACATGATGCAAGTAAATACCAAAATGGTTCTCCTACATAAATTACTTTAAATTAAACACAATTTTGCGAAGATATAACTGTTATTACTTCAAATCGTGACTAATAATATAAATATGAAAGTGTTTGGGCGTTTATTACTTAATCATGCAATTCTATAAGCTCTTTATTTTAACCTTAAATTCTGAATATATTTATTGTTCAGTGGGTTGTAATAACAATAGAGTAATATAAGTAATTACTAATTAGTGTTAAGGTAAACGCAGCTATTACCGACCCTGATAAGACAATTTTAAAATCGATGATAATTATTAAGAGCTGTGATTGCTTTCAAATTCAGTGTTTTATTTTTATATGAAACTGTTATTTGTCTAGTTTATATTTATTACCTTATATGCCAAAGTTTAGAATGTTTTCTTAAAATTAAAAAAATATTAAGTGAATAACTCGATTTTTGGTATTACCGACCCATAGGAACGGCTATGAAGCTATTAACGATTTTTATGAAGCTATTACCGAGTGTAACAAAACTAGGTATTTTGTTTAAATAAGAACAAGTAAATGTGGTTTCGTGAAGGTAATTAGCATGGATTAAGAAAGGCATGTAAGCTTGCATTGACTTTCCTCCGCTTTTGTTCATCCATGTTTCTGCAAAAAGAAATTTTATGTATTTCGTTTGCCATATTAATTTTCATAATTATTTTTGTTATTAGTTAATAATATTAGGTAGTATTTTCTGTAACTAGTTAACCAGTGTAATGTAACATTATGGATAATGTTCAGTTTTTTTTTTTTTTTTTGCTTTATTTTACATTTTAGGAAAACTTACAGCTAGATAATACAATAGTAAAAATTGTAAGTAAAATATGGCCAATTACAATTTTTCACTACTAAGATAAACAATAGTAAACAGTACAAACCTTATTCAGAAACAAAACATAAAAAAATTTAGAATTTTGGATTTTCCCTTAAAATAAATAAACTAAGTAAACAAATTAACACGTACAATTAAATGCTTGCTAATGGTTATCAAATATTATCAAAGAGTCTTTTTAAGTTTAGCAATACTAATGTTACAGAGATCGATGTAGGAGTATGGGGATCATTAGGAATATGGAGTATCAGTATGGAGTCGGTAATAGGTTCCCATACTTGCTATCACCGACTCACACGGGTCGGTAATAAGCGATGTATATACAAATATGAAAGCGTTGCACCGACCCACAAAAACTAGATAATATGTATTTATTTGATATTTATAACTTTAACAGAGATTTTAAATAATTGATTAAACAAATAAGATTAATAAATGCACACATTATTATACGATGAAAGGTTATATAATTATGTTCCTTTAACATAACAATAAATGAATAATTTTACTATACGTGGTGAATATAAAATGGAAAAACAAGTAAACTATACAAAAAAGTATAGGTCGCTAATGGTGTGTAACAATGGCTGATTATTTGAGATTAAAATGTCTTATTAAAATAACTGTTTTATCATCACATATCGACAGAAAATAATTAAAACTAAATATAATGTTCAGGGCAATTACCGAGCCATGGATCGGCAATAGCTGCCACTATTAAAATTATTGAAGCTATTACCGCTCCATTTAAATTTCAAGTTTTATCCTATTAAATTACTTAAACTTTATGAAATACTATACGAAATAAAGAATTTACACTTAAATAAACACATTTAATAATACACAACAAGTACAGGCTTCGTATATTTCTGTAAAAAATCTTAAGCAAAAATTGAATGTGCTTACCTGTAGGAACAAGGACTTGTACCACACGGCCGGCGAACTCGCTGTCGTCACAGAAAATAACGAATTTTGTCTTTTTCCCGGGATACCACGCACACAAACGTTAGTTTTTACGATGCTCAATGAACAAACATTCGTGTTTCGTCAAGTATCTACAGCATAAATCGTTCCAGTAGCTTAAAAATTGCAAATTAATGGAATGGATCGGTAATAGCTGCGGATTTTCGATGGGTCGTTAATAGCTGCATTTACCTTACTAGAAATATGCCACCTCTTCGTTTCTTTGGTATTTGCAATTGTAAATCTTTTGTGAAATTTGGATAATTAGATAAGGAAATAATCCATATCTAAACAAACCATACTAATATTATGCGAACATAACTCTGTCTGTCTGTCTGTTACGATTACACGGCTAAACTGCTGAACCAATTAGGATGAAACTTGGTATGGGTTAAGCTGGGATCCTAAGAAAGGACACAAGCTTTTTGCCGCGAAATATTTTATGTTTAAAGACTTTCATGCCAAATATAGTTAAAAGTTTTTTCTGTGTCGTTTACAGACAGAGTGTTTACAAAATAATTTCTTTGATCGAAACAAACGGTTAGGATAAAAACGGTCCAGTCTCCAGTATCAGATGATGATGTAAAGGTCACGGCGAGCGTGTAGGGAAGCGAACCCGCTACCGTTGCTATCGGGGCATACTAACGAGTCTTGTGTCACGAGGGCGTTAAACTAGGTTTACACTAAGACACAAATAATAATATAATAATATCTTGGGACATCTCACACACGGTCATCTGATCCCAAACTAGGCAGAGCCTGTGCTATGGCAACCAGGACCTGATAAACATACTTATATATTTCTAAATACATACATATTATAGATAAATGACACCCAGACACAGAACAAATGATCGTGCTCATCACACAAAGATTCGTCCTGGGTGGGAATCGAACCCACGACCTCCGGTTTAGCAGTCAGGGTCACTAACCACTAGACCAACAGGCCCGTCTGATGAAATCCTAGACTAAGTGTGTGTGAATACGAATGTCTGAATCTTCTTCTTCTGCCTAGCCTTTTCCCAAGCTATGGTGGGGTCGGCTTTCAGGCTTACCGGATCCAGCTGAATACCGTATTTTACATGTAGTCAGAATTGTAATGACTTAACTTATTATTATTATATTTGCCAGAAATACTGCCAAAAAAATCCAGATAACTAAAGTTATCGTATTATTAGCGCAAAAATGAAGAGCAATTTGTGTCAGACATTAATGTCGCCAAAACCCCCGGTTTCCGAAAGGGTCAGCCTTTGACAATACTAAAAGTAGTTAATCACCTGTTAAACCTCTTGTTAAGCGCTGTGATTGGTTTTTAGTCATTTGGTCAACTAATCATAGCCGTGATCAGTTGCTCGCGCGTCAGCAAATAATTAGGTTCTCCTATTGAGTCTGAAACGAGACGGGCGATCCCGAGAATATGCGTGAGGAAACAGTTTTGTTCTAAATAATTATGAATACTCCTCACGAAAGTTATTATACAGATTTGACAACAGGTTCCAAGACAGTCAATCGTTTCCCTGGGACACACCGAGCTTAACTGTTTCGGTGGTATTCATTGGTTATCATTGTAGATCTTGGCTTACAGGAGTTGCAATGATGGGCATGTGTGGTGGGCTAGTCCCTATTAAAAAAAACAGATTAAATTGATCAGTCTTTCAGAATCCGGGGGTAAGTGTCGTAATGTAAATGTAGCGTAAGCCATAGTTGTTTGAGTCAATGGAATGGAAAAGATCTCAGGTCAACGTTGTGTCCCGTTTGATCAAACTGTTTGGGGTATTTACAGCAAGGGACATCTTCACGATTTTCGTGGGTTGCGAGATAAATATTTAAATGTTTGTTTTCAGTAAAGGTCGCTAGTTCAATGGTGTTTTGATGTTAAAGTTTTCAGTTGGAATGTTTTACAAAACAAACTTCTTAAATTGTAGTAACCTATTGGTCAGCGGTTAGATATTTTTACTACAATGTTCTACAATCACATTGCAAACATAGGTACGTGACAAATTAACAATTTGAATCCCCATTTTTTAAGTCGGTTAAAGAAAAAATCAAAGTTAAAAAACACTTTTTTTATTTCATAAACCAATTAATCAGCGGTTGAATAATCTTACCTCATTATTTTAATGTTCTAGAATCCCATTACATTCGACACGTATTGTCGAGTTAACAATCTGAATCACCTTTTTTCAAGCCGGTAATTTTTTTTTTTTTTAATAACCAATTCGTTAACTTTCTTACGAAGCGCACCTTGAAAGACATTTTTTTCATTACAATTTACCTACATCGCGACACAGCTGCAGTATTACCTTTCAATTGAATACAATTAAAAACCAGCTTACACGAAAAACCTACTTAACTAATCACTTCCATATGTTTCCAACTATTCATGAACTTGCAAACGCCCGCAAGTGACCGATTCATTAAAAACAAAAAAGCATCTGCGAAATTCCCGAAACCCAATAAAACACGTGTTAAAAACAAAAGCATTCTTAATGTTCCACAATTAGTCAGGTAACGCACGTGTAAGTAATGGATAAACAATGGGTGAAATGGGATTGGTTGGTACATCTGTTATGGCTGAGCCGTATTGGATTGGAAACAGCTGAGCCACTTTATTGTATAGTCTTCAACAGGTTCGGACCAGTATTAAAGTTGCAGTAAAAATAATTATTTGACTGATAACTTACTGACTGTTTGACTTGTAAATAAAATTAATCCAAAAGTTTAAACTTTAAAATCTATTAGAAATTGCTAATTTATTTCATTAATAATAAATATATCATTAATAATAATAAAACTAGCGACCCGCCCCGGCTTCGCATGGGTAGACAAAACAATGAATTGTACAATTTCCTCTATTCATTTGTGAAAACCACATAAAAATTTGTTCTGTAGTTTTGGAGTTCATCGCGTTGAAATAGATCGACGCGGTGGGTGATTTTGTTTTATAATATGTATAGAAGATATAGATATAGATTATATTTGTCTTTTATGAAATCTATTAATAGAATTTTATTTTTATATTTTATAAAACAATAAAAATCCTTATTATGCAAATTTTTTTTTTTTAAAATTTCACAATGTCAAAACTTTTGAATGACAGATTTTACCTATCTCATTAAACATTACATCAGTAGCTATTAATCTATTCTTGAAACAATGACAGTGTTTCAGTAATAGATTAAGATTCAGTTTAAAAATACGCAAATAAAATAATAATTCACAACTATACTTTTACTACGACTTTTACCAACCAAAAAGACATAGATTACTAAGCTAATTAAGACGCGGTTTTAAGCGACAAGGATCAAATCTTAAGCCTTATTTGCGATAGAAACATGACTAATAAGTACTGATAATAACTGACTTATTTAACTGTGTCCAATGGTAAATAACTTACCGTGAAAATAATAAATCAGTACCAACTGTAAATGATTCAGTTTTACATCATCACTATGATCTAATATATCTTCAATATACACCTAATGATTCATTCTAGCCACAAATAAAACTAGAAATAACTAACAAGCTGTATAATAAACAAATTATAAATAATAATGTCTATCATTGTACGGGTAATTTAAATGATTATTATACACCTTTATTGTTCTTTGTTAGAGTAACGAGTTTTGATATTATCATGTTTAAGAGAATATAGCAGCAAAATCATGAAAATTATGCATAATAATATTATGTTTTTTTGCTCTTTTTTTCAATGATTTCATTTACCTAAATTAACAAATTGTTGCTAGGTTAAATGTTGTTTTATATAGTGCAGATTCTAAATTTGTTGTTACCTAAAATAAGGATATAGTTACATTTCAAAAATTACCTATATATACCTATTTTACACTAAGTGTGTGTGTGAATACGAATGTCCAAATCTTTTTCTTCTGCCTAGCCTTTTCCCAATCTATATTGGGGTCGGGTTCCAGTATTACCGGATTCAGCTGAATATGGTATTATACGCGGAGCGACTGCCTATCTGACCTTCACAACCCTTTTTATTACTAAGTAAAGTAATTAATTACATAATAGGACTAGGTTTCTATTTGTTACATTAAGTACTTAAAACAAGTACATTTTCTTCAATGATTGCCCAATTTCATACATACCGGAGCGTTAAATTCATTTTTTCAATCGGAAACCCTGCCTTCGGAAATGAACTGCATAACTGCAAGTAAAAACGAATCGGAATTAATGAAATCTGCATTATAACCCCGAAAAAAGATTTCACCATACTGAGCTGAGACGTGAATGTATGAGAGTTCCGATTCTGATGATTCACTTGCTTCCACCGAGAGACGAATATGATTCACACTGATAAAAGTAATGACTTTACATTTGCAAATGTCAGTGGTACTTTTTTTTATTTCGTAATCTTAATAAAAATGAAACTGTACCTAGAAAATAGGAGGCCAAATCAACACCAAAGAATGTCAAGAGGCAATTTTGATTAATAAATATAATAGACAGTGTCAACAACATAATTATAAAATCCTAGTAAAATGTGTATCTAATTATTTATTACTAGCTGTTGCCCGCGACTCCGCCCGCGCGGGTGTCGGTTATCGCGGCAAAAACTAGCCTATATCCTTTCTTAGGATCAAACCTTACCCCATACCTAGTTTACTCATTATCAGTTAAGCGGTTAAGCCGTGCAAGTGAAACAGACAAGAGAGAAAGAGTTACTTTCGCATTTATAATATTAATATGGATTATATTGTCTTTAAGTAAGTGTCTAACTAAATGAGTGCTTAACCGTAGTTTAGTTCAACAGTTTTAACTTTAATGGTAATAAGTCTGCAAGTTTTGATTATGAAATTCAGAACTTGTGCAATTCTACGACAGAGAAATACTTCACTGTTGTTTCCGGGTACTTTAGTAGACATTAACCAGTTAATAGTATAAACTATTTATTAACCAATGATGTTATACACAAGATATGCTACCTTCATAGTTACCAACGTTTAAAATCTGATTGCGCTGGTATATGTCAAAATGTTGTCAAGTTGCAGTAATGAATAGTAAAAAAGATAGGATAAGCAATAAGCATGTAAGAAAAAGAGATAGCTATCATTGCAAACTTCTTAATTAAGAGGATTTCGAGTCATCAAAATGCGATTGTATTAGAATTAAAATTAAATTGGAGATGGGATAGGTTAGGTCTAAGGACACTGGTCTTTATTTCTGACACTTCTATATCAATAGGGGTGCAGACTGGGTATGAAAAGGAAATATCTATTTAGTCCACCAAGTAGATAAAAAAAGAGAAAAAGACTCGTATTTTTTTTATCAAATTAATAAAAAATGTCCAAATTAAACCGTTTTAAAGTTCAGGAGACCCTTCTGACGTCATTTGTGGGTAAAAATTTTAGCCACACGTGACGTCACGCGACATTTCCATTCACTGTATTCCTCATTCATTTTTTAATTAAAAAAAGAAAAAATACTTGTCAAATTATATTTAATAATCTATGTGACGTGTAAATGTATGCGACGGGCAAAAGTTGGCAAACTTAATCCTGTCTATCAGTGTCAGGATTCATCGCAAACTTAGGTACCTGTTTTTACGCAACACTATTTAAATATCGCGTTCGTTTGGATACAAATGTCAAATGTACTGTTGAGGAAGAGGTTAGGTATTTAGACCTTACGGTAATCGTTACGTGAAATACTTAATCCGAAACCACTTAGATAAGAAAGTCAGTCTGTCTAATATCGTTTTGTTATTATGTAATATTTTTATGACATTTTCGATCTGTCTGAAAAATATCATTGACATATTTCAACATTCCTAACAGTTCGCTTACAGGACAATTAATTGCGTGAATATTGGTGTCCCGGATACACCTAGCAATTTATGGCAATACGAAAATTCTATAGAAATGGCCAAGAAGTGCTCGTGTGAGCACCTTTTTAGCAAAAACTAATTTAGAAACGTATGAATTACCACTTACAGATGCTAAGTAAATTGGAAGAATACTCAGAGTAGAGACTACGTGATCGGTTTAATTTTAGATTTAAAACTTTTTTTTAGTGGTGCGTGGTGGGCTACACGCTACACCACACATTCTTATCATTGACAACTCCTGTAAACGAGGATCTACAATGCTAACTAATGAATACCACCGAAACAGTTAAGCTCGGTGTGTCCCGGGGAAACGATTGACTGTATTGGAAGCCGCAACCAGAATAATCAGAAGTAGTAAATGGGAGGAGTAGAAAAAGTAGTTTCCACTTCCCTCCATTGCAAGCGGGAGACAAAGAGAAAAGATAGGCCATAAACAAAGAAAAAATAAGACTACTGAGTTAGGCCCAGTTGCCAAGCACTAACTTAAGAATTTACATATGACCTACATAGATTTCTATCCTGTTTGGATGATAAACCAACAGAAAAATATTTTTCCAAAAGCCAGTTGAATCATCAAGTGTTCCCATGACTTCACAATGACTCATCAATGACATAGAATTCTTGTGATCGTGAAGCATGTACCAACATGTTCGTTATAACAGTTGTTTAGACGATCACAGCCTTCAGTTGCCGTTCATACCTAGATTGAAACCTGATTGAGTTGCTAAAGAAATCTCTAGATTTATGCCATCGTAAATAATACTTATTTTATTTTAAAGAAATATACTCCATGCTCTATGGCTGTGTGAATTTCGTAATTTTCTTTGCAAAAAAAGATGCATTCATTGAAATTAAATAAGCATTATTAAAATAAACAAAAAACCTGACCGCTTAAAAAATTATAACCAAAAAGAATGGTAAGTAAGTGAATTCGAAATTTAAATTATCATGTTGACTTTAATTTTAGATTAATTTTTCGAATTAAATTTAAGAACTTATGTAAGATTGCATTATCGAATTCCACATTTAAAAGTATTTGAAATATTGTTGATAGTTTGACGCATTATTTTTTTAATTAATTCCCTACTTAACTACAAAGAAATACATTATACTGAGTTTACGATTAAATATTTATAATTAAAAATAGTTACTTAAAAGAAACCATAACTTTTTTAAATGGTAAGCACGACTCAAATTTTGATAGTCAGCTATCAGTTCTATATGTAAAGCACCTCCAAATATAACTAAACAATAAACTCAAAACAGACACGGTATTGACCCTACATTAAACATCAAAGTAATACTTATATTAAAAGCATTCGTATAGGCATACCGTTTCATAATAATAGAGATTGGAATTTTATCATTTAAATCTGGCATTTTATTACGGAGTCCATTATGTTCTTAACTATCATCGCGATAATCCTAAATACTTGCTATATAGGCATATTAATTCACATTTTCAACATATAAATTGTATGTGACGTCTACATTTGGCACACAGACACCTGTACCAGCGGCTTTGCATGCGATTATGGGCTAGGGCTGGCACTAACACTGCGACAAAAAAAAACAAATGGAAAAAAAAAATGCTAGACGTACCTACATATTTGCTTGTCAATAAAAGGTCCTGCACGCTCAACTGACAAGATTAATGTTTATAATTTTGAATGTTAAAATTTGTTTAATTGTAAGTAGCGGCACAAGCCATCTAATACCTAATAAAATATTATAGTAATTCAGGTCATTTACATTTATATTTAGGTGCATATTTGCAATGCCCAAAATCAAATATCCTTTTTTACTCTTTATCAGTTGTAAACAATGCACACATCAGGTCAATGCCCTCAAACACCAGACAAAATAATAAAAAAGGCAAAACGAGCGAAAATGTATATAATACTAAATTATTCAGTTATTATTGAAAGTTACTATAATCCAAACTAAAAACGAGAACTTAAGTTTTCAATACTAGATAGGTGGTTATGGCAACCCTAATAAATCTCCAGTATATCTTGGCCACACTTTCCAATAGAGATGGGCCACTACTTTCTGTCAGCCTTGCATTCCATACGTAGAGTATTCGGTACTGCAGAGATATACAAAGATGCAAATATGATCACCTCTAATTTCAAAGTATGCGGTAATATTTGGTATAAATTATACGTGATTGATCCAATCTGATTGGTTTATTGGCAGTCGATGATCTTTCTGGTTCTACAAGATTACAGAAAATGAGGTTATTTTTCATATATTTGTAAGCAAGCCGTATCATATGCATAGATTAATGATTATGCATTGATTTTTTTAATGTAGCTAGTTTTAGCGTTATTAATTTGGGCATATTTTGTAAACTTTGCCTAATAGATACTTAACTAAGTAAAAGTTATGAGTCATTTAGCTAAGTATCAACATAATCTGTACAAGAAAATTAACGAAATGATTTTTTCTATGTACATTTAATATCAATGTTTCTTTCTGCCACGTTATGTTAAAAAATAATAGAAAAAAGGGCAGTGTTTTGAAATAAAATGAAATCAAAATTTATATTCGTTGATGATTGACAAATTAAAAGGTTCTTAATCGAGTATGATCTTTAATTGAAGATAAGTAGTACTTATAATAGTTTAACATCATTTCAGAAAGCAAAAAAAAACTTGAAATAAAACTACTTTGAACGGATTTTATCGCGGTTTGTATCTAGATTTAGAAACAGATCATCATAATCTAGACAGAATAAAACTAATCAATTAAACCTAATATACCGCATCCAAAACAACACAGATCGAACCATGTAAGTGAATAGCTATCCCGCACCCCGAGGGCACTAGGTCGCAGCAACCTTAGGTCGTCGACAGCCTAATGCCAACAGGATATAGCATCAGTATTTAACATGTACAGTAAACCACACATGAATAGTCTCAAAGATTTACCAAAATCAACCTAAGCACATACACATCAAGACGCGGTCAATGTCACATGTTGATCTGCGGTTGACTGTACCTACGTGTGTATTTCAATAGTAGCGTATTTTTTTAATTTACTGTGATTGATGGTTACAAGATTCGTTTAACAATCAGATAGGTATTCATGTATCCGATTGCTATTTAAGAGCTAAGCTTTTTAAAAGTAATATGAATGAATTTGGTACCAAAGATTAATAAGCAACAGATCTGAGTCTTCTCCTTTAATATGCATAATTTTAAAAACTTCAATATGTATTTATATTCTTACTATGTGCAAAATACATTTAAAAGTTTAAAACATTTGCACTTAATCGGAGTAACCAACATCAAAGTAATGGCAACATTTCGCAAAATGGAAGTCATTAATTGGTCACGGACCGATTTAAAAAAAGGAACGTTTTAAAAATCGGACCACACGCCCGACCACTTATTAAATTAGCGTTTATGTTTTTTTAATATCACTGTCATTCCATTTTTTAATCTTAGACGTGAAAATAATAATCCCGCCATAATAAAAAAGATGCGATGGCGATAATTTGATAATCTTTAAGCTCTCATATAATTCAGATGAAAGGTTTTTAATTTTATATTTATCTCTTAACTTATAAACAATACTTTTACCGCCATTGCTATGATTAGTTTTTTAATGATGATGCGCAATAAATCTATCCATAGACAACTTTCCTTTTTAATCATTTGTATAAAATTATTCAAAGCGTGGGCGTTTATTAAGGATACTTAGGTTTTCGCGTCATTTCTAGCGATGTAACACTTAGATAATTGCCTGAATCAATGCACAATACTACTAACGAATAGTTTGGTAATGTTCAATTCATTTTGACCATTAAGCCCACGAAACCAAGGACATATGAAAATACATTCCGAAATTCCAATCACTGCAGTGCACTTGCATAAATACTCGATTACTTACATACACTTGTAATCTTTTCCATAGGTAATATACCATCTGTCAGTGATTTACATACGAAATTGGTGCTTGTATACATAACTGAAAGGTCCAAACTGATTTGAAAGGTGATTGTTTTACATAGCGCAATATGTCGACCGCCGATTTGGATCCTGTAGCTAATATATTAGCGGTCACAAAATCACCTGTTGCATCTACACACCTGTTCAATACAATCACATCTGACGCTAGTTTTCAAACGAAAACCAACCTTATAGTCCTAACCATTAGGTAAAATATTAAATTTAAACATCAAAACGTTTTTTCATCGTCGATATCTGGTCGAAATTACGAAAAAAGTCTTGTTAAAAAACATCATTTGGACAGTTTTGAGATTGATAAAAAATTTGTTTCTGATCGCCTTTAAAAAAAAAGAGAATATTTTCGGCGCATTGACATTGGCAGATTGTAAGTGCCTTTGCCATTTAAAGTCAGCGATATAGTTTTTGGCGGTACCTATAAATATTTTGATTACTATTGATATCTAAAATCAACACCTTATCAAGTTTAAAGCACCTCGTACGCATATTTTATACATCTTTTAAGTAACTTCGTATCATAAAAAATAACAAAACCTTAAAACAAATTGGCAAACAAAACCATGGCGAAACCAGAGCTATTAAAATATAAAACAAATATATCCTGCGCGCCATAATGAACTTGTAATCATTACTGAAGGGAAGCAGTAACTACACATCCCAATTAGACGTAAATAACAAATCTATATGTTCGGCCATTGCTTCGTATTGACGGTAATTACAAAAGCACTTTTCCCGCATCCGTCCCGAGCTCATCCTTATTTCTGAGCACCATATAGGTACTGCTTTCACTAACCATACTGCGATTTGAATCTCTCTGCAATTTCTATTTTAGAATGTACCTAGTATCTGCGTATAGGTATGTAACCAGTTGTAGTTGTTTTTTTTTTTTTTTTTTTTTTTTTTTTTTTTTTTTTTTTTTTGGATGAGGTCTACTGCAGTTAGCCTGAGCGCAGGCTTTGACTGCTTCACCGGACTTTTGGCGAGAACCGTAAGGCCTCCAGCCAGAGCAAGTAAAATAAACTAACTACGTCAGCAACGTTCACTAAGGGCACCCCCTGCGGGGTTCGGACCTCGACTTAGTGCGTTGCTGACTATCTTAATAAGGCAAAAACAGCAAGGGATGGCTGGATCTGAGTTATTATTATTTAGGGACATATTTTTATTGCTAGTTTGGCCGGCTCGGGCCAGCTTGATCTAGGGACGGGGGGGTAACATTTACGTTACTATTATTTATAATACGCGACGGGCCTCGCCGGCGAGGACGTAGTATACGGCGGTTGTGTTTTGTATTGCTACTGCTAGCTAAGTCGAATGCTTCTTGTAGAAGCGTTGTCTTATCGTCGGGATAGGAGAGAGTGTGTCTAGGACGTTTTATCTTGGAGATGACTGAAGGTCGGTATCGCGCGGCCGCTACGATAAGCGGGTTACGGTGGGTTTCGGCGGTGTCGAAGAAACGGGTCGCGGCGCGTTTCATGAACTGCTTGATTGTGGGCAGCTTTAAGTCACAGTGCAGCTGCAAGTTACGAACGTAACCTGGAGCGCCCGTGGCTCTACGCATGAAAAGGTTTTGTAGAGTTTGCATTCGTTTGAGTCGATAATCGGGTACGTGAGAGAATACGACGCTGCCGTAAGTCATGATAGGTCTGACGCACGCAGTGTAAATTCTCTTCTTGCAAGCAAGAGAGAGTTTACTGCGCTTGTTCAACATACAATGAAGTCGGCCGAGGGCAAAGGCGGCTCGCGCGCGTGCCGCTTTGATATGAGGTACGAAGCTAAGCTTCTGATCAAGGATCACACCCAGGTATTTGGCTTGCTGCTCCCAAGGGATAGGCTTGCCGAAGAGGCTTATGGGTGGAGCGGGAACGGGAAGCCGCCGTTTTCTACTAAATAGTACGGCTGCGCTTTTGGTAGGGTTGACTTCGATTCTCCATTTCGTGAACCACTTCCCGAGGGCCGTGACCGCGGTCTGGAGAGTTCGACCTATCGCTAAGGGGCTGGTACCTGAATAATAAATGGCCGTGTCGTCGGCGTACAGAGCTACTTGGGGCTTGCCACCGCGTGGAATGTCGCTGGAATACAGCGAGAAGAGGAGTGGAGAGAGGACGGAG
Organism: Diachrysia chrysitis; assembly: GCA_932294365.1. NCBI lineage: Eukaryota > Metazoa > Arthropoda > Insecta > Lepidoptera > Noctuidae > Diachrysia > Diachrysia chrysitis. The sequence continues at coordinate 7,678,340 of OW028662.1, read as the reverse complement.
CCTTGCGGGACTCCGGCGAGGATCGGGTGAGGGGAAGAGAGTGTGCCTTCAACGCGATAGCGAAAGGAGCGATTCGACAAGAAGTCACGGATGATGTGCACGAGACGATCTGGCACTTCGAGTTGGTACAGCTTGTAGATCAAGCCGTTGTGCCAGACCTTGTCGAAGGCCTTCGCTATATCGAAGAAGAGCACACCGGTGAGCCGTCCACGCTGAAAACCAGCGCTTATATGCTCGACTATACGGTGGACTTGTTGGACGCACGAGTGTTCGGTTCTAAAACCAAACTGCTCGTCGGGTATGAGACTCCTGGACTCGGCATAATCCATTAAACGGGAGTAGATGATTCGCTCGTATAGCTTCCCAAGGACTTTGAGTAAGCTGATAGGGCGATAACTAGTTGGCTCAGACTTCGGTTTACCGGGTTTGTGGATGCCGATGACTATCGCCTCTTTCCACTGCTGTGGAAAGAGATTGTTGCGTAATGCTGCATTGAAGATGCCTGTCAAGAGGATAACTAATGCTGGAGGGAAGAGTTTAATCACCTTATTGGTGACTCCGTCTGAACCGGGCGCTTTACGAGGGTGTAGGTCCTTGATAAGAGAACGTACTTCGTCTACTGTTACCGGCGCGAGAGGGTGTTCCGGGTCCTCTGAAGGAGGAATCGTGGCCTTACGTTCGACTTCGGCGTCAACTCTGGCGAGGTGGGCCGAGTCGACCGGAAGGTTACTGGGCGTACATTGAGCCTCCAGGCTGTCGGCCAGGCATTCCGCTTTCTCGTCGTCTTCAAAGGCGAGGCTCTGATTCGGACGATTCAACGGGGGCATGACCGCTTCGTCGCAACTACGTAATCTACGTTGAAGGTTCCAAAACGCGTGATGGTTAGGTTCTAATTGGTCGAGAAACCTATCCCACCGATCCTCACGCAGAGCCCTTATGCGTTTCTTAACAGCGCGCTGTAGAGAACGCATACGGGCGCGATTAGAGTCGTTGGGATAGGTGTCGTAGGCGCGTATAGCCGCGTTCTTCTCCGTCAATAGGGCACGGGCGTCGTCCGGTAGGAGCCAGCGAGAGTCTTCTGTCACCGGTACCGACCGCGAACACTCGTTCACCAGGGACTGCACGTGCTCAGTGAGGGAGTCGATCGCGCCTATAGCGTCTGTCGCGGATTCTACATTGTCCGGTATCGAGTCTAGGTGCGCGGATTGGACTGACTTAAGGCGAGTCCCAAGCTTCGTCCAGTTCGTAACTATCTTAGTGGGGATGGGTTGACCAGCGTCTGGAGGACCTACTCGCGGACTAAAGGACATGATCACTGGTCGGTGGTCGTACGAGTTTGTAGAAAATAAAATGTCAAAGGTACTTATAAAAGATTCTAAGCTTTAAGTGTTTATTGAGTCGAACTGTATTGATTGTTTGTAATTCTGTTTATTTTATGTTAATTACCGTCGGGAGAAGGTTTTTAAACATGAAAAAGAAAATGTTTTGAAAATCTTACATCACCCGCACGAAGCCGGGGCGGGCAGCTAGTAAATAATAAATATAATTATTGCGGATGACAGTAGGACTTAAGAGACGATGTCAGCGCCTTAGTGGTAACCATGAAAAAACTGTCATACTAATATACAATAGACCGTATTAAAACATTATTAAAATCCAAACACATAATATATTTCCGGTATCTCACACTAAATTAATTGATATCTATCAGATGTTATCAAGTTGATAAAAATGTCGTCAAAATGAATTTTAAATTGGCAAACGTCTATGTTTACGTCAAAAGCATTCAAGTCAGGGCCATAGAGTTGTCTGTTTGTTGTCCTTTTTTTTCTTAAATCTGACCATGACACAGACTTTTGTGCCTAGAAAATTAAAAATGAAATTATAGAAACTTGATGAGTTTGTACTTAAGTGCTTACAATTATTTCAATTAGTGCTTTAGAATCTATTGTTATTCAATAACCCGTTAGAATCTTAAGGTTACATTTAAATGTATGTATGTTAAATTATTCCCTCTTTTGTTTAACCGATCGTTTTATTGCTCAGCTAGTAAAGGGTGATGTCTTTTATAGCTGTGTAACTGATTTCGCAAGATGTCACGTCCCTTTCATGTATTGTGTCTTGCGTAATAAAGTTTAGTGCCGATTATTAAATTAATAAGATAATATTAATATTCTTTATACGAAAATGGCATATAATTATTATCATTAGTTATGTTGGAGATATGAGAATTTATTATCCTGTAGTAAATTTGCAAAGAATTTTATATTGATTTATTTACTGACTAATTATTATTAAAATAAAAAATTAAGTTTGTTTAGTAGCATTTTGTTACCGAATACAATTAAAATATAAGAAAAATCCAATTGTTACGTATCTCATCAAATCACTTCTTCAAAACTAGTCCAAAAAAAATCGCAGTTCACTTTTATACCAAACTAGCTGTCCCCCGCGACTTCGTCCGCGTGTTTTACTTTCATGGGGGACGTGTGTTTAGCGCGAAACCCTAATTTATTTTTTAAAATAAAAGTGCATGTGAATAATATATCCTCAGCCCATAACCTCAGAAGTAAATAAAATTTTACCCGTTTTTGCAACATTTTTCATTGATGCTCCGCTCCTGTTGGTCGTAGCGTGATGTTGTATAGCCTTTAAGCCTTTCTTAATAAACGGACTATTCAATACAAAAATATTTTTTCAATTCGAACCAATAGTTCCTAAGATTAGCGCGTTCAAACAAGCAAACAAATGAACTTTTTTCAGCTTTATCAAATAAATAGTATATTATAGTATAGATACATAAAAATAAACTTCAATCGTAAACGGAATAGGTTATTTATCGCTAATAACCTCATAAAGACATTATATTTGACCTCTCGATCCATATCAACTGCTATTCTTTAACACCACTATTAAAATATAAAACCATCCATTTCACCTATTTTCTTCGCTATTGACAAATTCTATATAAAATACACCAGAGCCATCTTAATTACGTTATAGTCTAAAATGGAGACATTTTATCATAGCTATAAAACAAAGTGATGCTATAAAATCAATCCGGTATCGCATATAAATCGATCGGAATCTAGTTTCGTGTCGGCCAGACCAAAAGTCGTAATAACTTAAGTTTTATTGGTGAAATATAGAACACTGTTTTAAGAACCTAAAAATCTAGATTGAATATTTAAACTTTAAAATAAGTTGGTCTAGTGTTTAGTGACACTGACTGCTGGCCGGAGGTCGTGATTTCGATTGCCATGAGCATGATCATTTGTTCTGTGTGTGGGTGTAATTTATATATAATATGTATGTATTTAGAAATATATTAGTATTTTGATCAGTTGTCTAGTTGCCATAATACAAGCTCAGCCTAGTTAGGAATAAGATGGCCGTGCTTCAGCAGTCCCAAGATTAAGATATCTAAATAAATTATAACTTTGTCACCTTGATTTAACATCTCGCTTCGCAAACATAATACATACATACTTAAATGACAATTAAATTATGAGAGACGAATTAAAAAAAACTAAATCAAATTAAAAACTAAGCGCTAATAAAAAGATAATTAATATAGATCGTATCGAGCCCAAATATCTGTCAAATAAATACCGTTCTACAATCAATTATCCATAATAATTAATTCTATAGATTTAGACACCCACGTAATGGCACGACTTCGCTTTCAATGCAATTAGTGATGTCACAATATTAGGAAAAATATTCATTTCATCTTCACCTTGTTGTAATAAGTTTGCACGGATTTGGCATTTGTTTTTTTTTTTTTTTTTTGTAATACAAGAGATATACAGGTCGTTACCGAAAGGGTATATATCCATATATCTATCCAAAAGGGGTGAAGAGTACATTTGGTTTAGAGTCGGTTAACAAAATTTCAGCTCAAAATGAGTTAATTAATTAATGGTTATCCAATTTTTTTAATCAATTATTTGACCCCAAAAATCATAACCAAACCAGCTAGAACGATGTATCTTAACGTTTAGCGAGAGACGTAATAAGATATCGACCCTTGTAGTGCAGTGACACGTTTTTTATGATTTTTGTGTCGAATAATTGATGCGAAAAATTGGATAGGTATCAATTATTTAATCAACTCAGTTTGAGCTGAAATTTTGTAAACTGACTCTATACCAGATGTACTCTTCATTCCTTTCGGATAGATATAACCTTTCGGTTACACCCTGTATAAGAAAGGGATTTATTAAAAAGTGAGCTTATTTTTTGACGTGATTATGGAGAAAATCGGTGAAAATCGGTGCTTGAATGAAGATTGAATTTTTAGGACTCTGTCTATCTCCATCTATACATCTTTTTTGAGTACTTTTATACATAATTATTTTGATCTGGGATATTTAAAAGCAGCAATAAACACCGCGCTACAGAAGCCTGTTAGTAATTTTTTTAATGATATTAACTTTCTATTACGGGCTGTAGGTTTTATTAGATGTAATGATAGTGAAGTTATTTTAAGTAAGACGCTCCTAAAGGCTATGGAACTTAATGCCCGAAAAATATACCTTGATGATATCTACTCAATCCCAAGATGGTAACTATGCATATAATTTGTTTAATCATATAATCATTTTTGAAATTAAATTAAATTACTAGAATTTATGTTGGATTTTGTTATCTATTGCTACTTATTTATTGGTGGCTTAATCTGTTACGATAATACATAGTATTAAAAAAATTGTCTACGATAGTCCACTAATTAAGTTATATTAAAACCAACATTTTTAAAGGTTAATAAAAGTATTTAATTTAATATTTGACATATTGATATACATTTTGATATATTGACGGGCCTGTTGGTCTTGTTGACCTGACTGCTAAACTAGAGGTCGTGGGATCGATTCCCACTCAGGACAAATCTTTGTGTGATGAGCATGATCATTTGTTCTGTGTCTGGGTGTAATTTATCTATAATATGTATGTATTTAAAAATATATAAGTATGTTTATCAGTTGTCTGGTTACCATAATACAGGCTCTGCCTAGTGTGGGATTAGATGGCCGTGTGTGAGCTGTTCCAAGATATCAAAAAATATATATATATTAAACAGTCGTATCTATAATATCTGTAATATCTATATTTGGTTCAGTGACCAATCTTATTCTTACGTACTATATTGCGCTGGCGCTTCAGTCGGTTAGAACAAAGATGAGTATAATTAGCGATACAGTTTCTAAACATAAATCAATCGGCCTCTTACGATCTCCACCCTACGCAGATATCTATGAATATTTATTTCTATAATATTGCACTAAATTGAATTGCAGAAATTGTGTAATGTTATATAAATCTGACATTTAAAATTATTTAATTTGGAAGATGTAACAGAATGCCATTTTGCAATATAGGTACAAGTGGAATGAACTGTTAAATTCAGTTTTTGTTCTAGAAAATTCTATTTACTATATCATCTCTTCTTTTTTATTGACTTTTTCAATTAGACTTCCGATCCAAAAAACCTACTTGAGGCAATCTTATGTCTATAAGAATGTTCTAAGTTAGCCGCGGAAAACACGAACGTTTCCTAATTCCCAAATCAGTCAAAAAAAAAACAATAATATAAACCAAATTAACCGGCACTAAAGTTAAGAATGCGTAGAATTAAATAAATTAAGTTGTGTCAGAGTGTTGAGCGTCATAAACGGAATAACGAGACAATTATAAACAATCTCACACGATAGTCGAATCGGGCCCAATAAAAATAACAACGGATATTAATTACATATCGGCCGACTAATAAATACCTTTTTCAGGGACCTTTCTACTATACGAAAATCCCTTGAGGTGACTAAGAAATCTATCGTGAAAAGCTCAATTTATTTATCGCGTTTGGAAGTCTAATCTTGCTAGCTACTTTTATTGCTTAAGAAGCAGACAGACGAAACAACAATATTTTGTTAAAAAATATCTAAGACTCTATTTGCGTCAAACTAGCTTTCTTATCTGCAGCATTTTCGTTGATAGTTAAGATGACAAACTTCTAAAAAGACTATTAAATTCATATAATTTAAGTTTCTATCATAAGAATTAGTAAAATGATGAAATGACAAAATGTATTCAGTATATAGGCTAGGCGTAGGTGAGACGTTAGTGTTTACTCTGAACTATATTTGTGGAACTGTACGATTACTTTAAGACAAGGTGATATGGATGATCTTTTTTCAAAAAAATATTTTTATTTTCTTCATTTTTTTATCCATGATATTCGATGAAATTTTAGTATCTGCGGAATCCAGCCCCATTTCCAGATGTTAAGCTTGACAGGGACCGGTTTGAATGGCAACAATAAAGTGGTCGGATACAGTGTTCGCTCATCACGTATGTACCCCGCACGTTCCAATTAGACATTTATTATTAATAGTTAAAATGCGTGTCTTTATGATCTGTCTGTCTGCAGGTTTGTAGCACGCGAACATATCGGCTCATATACGGAATTACGCCGTGACGGTCGATGGACGAACACACGGACGGAATCTTTATATAGAACAAAGCATTTTAAATAAATTAATTTTAGTTCACTTCAGTATTTAGGAATCAAGTTAGGTCATTATTAGTTAGGAAAGAAATACAGGGTTATCTATCTAATTTCTAGTTGTTTTAGCGTGTTTTGATCAATTTTTTTTGTTACCGTTATTAGCCATACTAGCAAGAGGACTAGTCAAATTAATACCTATAGGAAAATAGTCTTCTAGAGAAGTCAGAATACTGTAGTTAAGTACACAGTATACTTATAAATTAAGTTGACGTCAATCTATAAAATTACTAAGTTTGTCAACAATAAAAAGTCAGAGAGCATCAACGCTATATACCTTCTATCTTCGTATCTTCGCGTTTCTTTGCCCTAATGACTTATACTCAATAGTTATATACTGTATCAACAACAATAAGTAAAAACATTCTGCACCTTTAATTAAATAATCTCCTCTCTTTGCCACAAAAAGCACCGAGTGTGAGCCCACACTAACTGTCACAGTTCTTACGCCATCGAACCGTGGCGATCGTTAACGACCCGCCAATTCGTCACAACGTGTAAAATGTATTCCATATAACAACAAGACACGATCAACTATTACATTATATATATTAGTTACATTTAAGTAACAGTCCGAAGATCCCTAGCTTTAACTTTAGCCGACAAATTCTTCGATACGCCAGTTCCAATAATAACTATTAAAACTTTAAATACGAGACAAAGGAAGTCGTCCGAATATCAGGTTTTTTTGTGTCTGTATTTTATTCGGTGTTAATTTTATTATTAATAGTTTGTAGATCTATAGATTATGAAAACATCGATAAGAAATGCATCAGATTACTTATCTGTAATCTATCGCGAAATCTACATGTGTAAAGGTTATTTTTAAGGATATTAGCATACATGTTTTTTATCTATTAATATTATAATAAAGTTCAAGGTATATTATTTTAGTTATCTTGATAAAATTGTATAGTCTGGGAAATTTTTAGCATAGATTTTTTTTTTATATCGATATTGTCGGACAGGCTTGCTTAGTAAGTAACCTTTATTATACAATTACTTGCGACATTATGTTGAGTAATAAATTACGAATATAAAATCGATAGTTATAGGTAACAATGTTTTTTCCGACTCTAGTTACTAAGAAGTCGGTTACCTTAGGTGTAAAGTTGTCACTAGTAATAAATGCTTCAATGAATATTAACGGAGTGAGGCTGGAATGCTAGAACTTACAAAACACCATAACCTGTGCCATAACTAACGAGCCCAGCCCTTATTACAAACAATCCAGTTTTAAAAGTTTGTCCTGATTTCTACGAAATTATTCCTACAAATAATCATACTTATCGATATTTGAATGAAATATAAAGTCCCATCAATAAACTCCGGTTACTTTCCCTTGATATTTGCAGCTGAATTAATGTCGAATAGAAATGTTCAAATGGAAACGAACGTAGTCAACAAGTCTGGCGGGCCGCGCCGAAGAATGCTCGAAGCTATTTACAAGCCGAACTATCAAATTATGTAAATAACCCCACACTATACATCAACAATTGCATAACAAAACCATCTAACAAGATAGTCATTAATAAAACGAACAACTATCAAAAATTAAGTAGAAATCCGAGCTACGACCGCTACTTTTAAATTATCAGAAAATTTGACGTCACAGCAAATTGGATTCTAAGACATTTATCAGAAAAATCTGTAATAACATCTCTAGATAAATTAACAAATCGAGTCTCTACATTACAACATAACTCCAAAAAAGTTTGTAGTCAAAAATAAACTTTAAATTCGATACTTAAGGTTCGATTTTTATTGTTGGTAATTTTGAAGATGCAAGCCCGGTATGCCGGTTAGATCGCTTGTTCTCTATGTAGAGATATGTAGAATTATGAAACGTTTAGATGTTTAATGACAATATGATTAAAGAAAATGTGGGAATTAACTATTTTTTCTTAAACATGGTAAGTATGATAACTGTTAAACATAAAAAAACTATATTATAAAAAAAACTATTAATTGGGCTCTACTGATACGAACTATGTATTCTAAATGTATTGCAATTTAATATGAAATTACTGTAATTATAAAGATACTTTAACCAACGAACTACCAACCTCACAAAGTAAGATTTTTAGACGTTTAAAAACGCATCTAAATAACAACCTTTACGATTGAAATCTAACTCCTTACATTTATCTAAAGTAGTTTTAAACGCGACTTTGTCCAATAAAACGAGAGTCTATCTAACAAACATATCTAAACAATTTCAATGCCATACCATCCAGGCGGGGTGACCCAGGGTCGAGCTTTCTACGGGCCTCGACGTCATACGACGCGTCAACTTGTAATTAATGAGCTTCGGAACCCTACGAAAGCTGTACGGCAAGTCCAAGGACCTAAAACCTAAATCCGGTCTTGCCAGGACCGGATTTAGGGTTTTGACAAATGGTTTTCAAATTTAGAAGAAACATTACAGCTCGCTTTTATTGTTGTAGTGTTGTTTTTATTAGTAGGTCACTAAATGAATTAAGTGTTTATTATTTTAAAATTCGAAGGAGTTGTCCTCGTGGTATAGTTAGCATAGATAAGAAATTTGTTTTTTTAATAGATTTTATGTGATTTTTATCTATGTAATTATGTCGATTGGCAATGAATAACTCTGCATTTTCCGTACTGTCCGAATTATAAACAGATGCTAAACTAGACAATGATTAATTTGAGGTTGTCAAACCTAAAATATTTAAAAGGAATATGACGAAAACCGCAAGTTCCCGCAAGTTTTTAGTGTTTTTTTTTTTTTTATGACCTATAGACACCTGAGTCTAGTCTAGACTAACAGTTATTGCCTGTGAATCTTTGTGAACTCACGATGCAAAGTAATTAGGACTACACCAGTATGACGGGTGCGATAGTGTGGGCCATAGTTTTTAAAAAGTAATAAATTCTTAGCATAACCTGTTTTTTAGGTGTTTTGGATTTTTGCGGAATCATTTCTCAAGTGTTCACTTACTAGCATGAGTTTTAAATGAAATGGATGTTCGTTCTGACTAAAAAAAATACATTTTGGTAGGCACGTATCCAAACATCATTATTATAAATCAATTAAATATCACCTAAACTAAAGCATTATGATCCGAATAATAAAGATACATATAAATATATATTTATTTATTGCAATTTTATTATAATAAATTGTACATTATTATTATTTACAGTCACTACAAACAATTTATATACAAAAAAAAGTAAACTATATTAAAATTAAAACTTATAAATAAACCTTAAATATTGCATAATTTTATTTGAGTAAATTGTTTTTTATTTAAATTGGATTTGTAGCTTTATAGTACTTATTTATTTATTTTAATATATTTATTTATTTATTTATCAACCACTGATCATTACATATGTTTTATCTGCGGAAAATGCAGTGGACGTCAACGATACAACTTTAAGTATTGTTAACCTTTTGTTTAATATATGTCGTAGTTATTTATTATCCCTTAATAAATAAAAACTAAAAATTAAATAAAGCAAGTAATGAAAAGAAGAACATTATACTATAAACTTTTTTGACCAAACAATAGTGAAATAAAAAAATAAAGTTATAACGATTCCTTCCTCTTCGCGCTAATTGTAAAAAAATATCAGTCAAGTAATCTTGAGAAACTGTTGAAATATTGTGTTTATAGTTTAATCGACGCCATTAGGCTGAATGCCTAGGCATTTAACTAATAATAAGAGCTTATCTTGTCCAGATGTCCGCCATCTTAGCCCGTCGCTGTTTTAGTGTCAAAATGTTTATTCAAATAAACACACCTGTTACACGGCGGTATGTTTTATCTGTACTGATACTGGCTAATGGATATTAAAGAATAATTTATAATTCTCTAAATTATATCTGTAAGTTCAAGTTGGGTATTGAACCTCTTTGGTTGTATGTCATTATTTATTTTTTGGGAAATTATTACTATTAGACGTAACACAAATATTAGACGTAGAACAGATTTTTATTGTACTTATAACAAAACATGATACCTATAATTAATAAATATCTATATAATAGTTATGTGTTTTCTTTTGCCAGTATTTTTATTTGTATTTTTTTTAAAAACGACTCCCACTCTAAGGAGTTTTTATCCTTGTGTCGGGGAGGTTTTACAAACATTAAAATCACATGCACAAAGACATGAATTGTTAAATCAGAATACTCTTTTGAAAAACAAAACGTTATCCTATCTCACGTTCGTCTTCATTTCTCACTCTAAAAAATATTAAAAAATAAACTTATTGTTGTTTGTACCCCACAAATGAAATGAGTGCACTCTACAAGTCAATACAAGTAACAGGTATCTAAATAATTATCCATTTTCCAGTTGGTTGTCATAATAATCACCACAAAAAATCGTTACGTACACTTTATCACCGTAGCGCTTGTTCACACGGACACCTAAATGACAATACTGCCAATATTAATGGTGAAATAATTTTTTATACAGGCCATAATTTCCGGTTATTTTTGTTTTTTGCAAAATATAATGTCTGATGTGTTATGTGTTGACCCAAATCGCAATTTATATCTGTAGGTATTCCGTATTCCGTTTGCAAGATTAAAAAAAAGCGAATTTAAATATGCAGTTGAATTACGAATGGAGTAAAAATATTTAGATTTAATATTTTTTTGCAAAATATAATGTCTGATGTGTTACGTGTTGACCCAAATCGCAATTCATATCTGTAGGTATTCTGTATTCCGTTTGCAAAATAAAAAAAAAGCGACTTTAAATATGCATTACATTTATGAACGGAGTTAAAATATTTAGGTTTAATATTTTGATCTTGTACAGTTAACAAAATGAAACAATAAAGACTTTTATGATACCTAAGTAAATTCATTGGTGAACTGACTTTCTCAAAACTATTTGTATTTTTAACTCTTGGGGTTTTTTTTTAGGTGACAACTATTACCTACGTTCTATGGGTGTCATAAAAAGGAGGAAACTAGGAATACACCGGTTAAGTGGGCATTACTTGTTCTCTTAGGTTAACGGGTTAACAAGATTCTATTTAAAACTAACTGCATGAGTAAATTCAATTACCATTCTACCAAAAAGGTTGAAAAAAACTTTAAATTTTCACACCGGCAACCCTGCAAATGACGAGCGACCTCCGCCCTGTCGCATCGTAAACGCATCTTTATTGTAATGAAACGCTATCAAGTGTAATGTTGCCATACTTAAGTAGCCACACCTAACGCGTTAGACCGCTTCCACACCTGTGGCGTAATTCAGATTCTGAATCTTACTTACGCCTGTGAATACGCAACAAATTACAATTAATATACGAGATAAATAAAGTTAAATTAATAGTAAACTTCGCGCTTAAAACCTCTTTTTAGAAACCGGCTGCATCTCTGATAAAATTATGAAATAAACACTAGCTGGATGCAATATGTAGGCAAAGACAATCTCAAGACTTTATAATAATATGTTAAATCAGGGGTTCCCAAACTTATTTTGTCTACTGCCCACTTTGAGAATAAATTATATTTTAGCGTTCCCATTTTTTCACCTACTTAAAAACCACTATAACTTCAAATTAAATTTATTATTGTGAGCTATATTAGCGGAGATTTGATTTTATTTCTGGGTCTCTTAGCGCCCCCCTTTAGGCCTGCAGCGCCCACAAGGGGGCGTTATCGCCCACTTTGGGAAAGGCTGTGTTAAATGATTATCTAAAAATAAAAACTAAAAAATAGTAGGAGAACTGCCAAGCTTTAGACCCTGACGCATAATAAAAAGAAGAACCGCGGATTCTTAACTTTACATCTAAAGAAGAAAGGGTAAGTGGTAACTAAGGAATTTTATGATACTTAAGTTATTAAGCATTTAGTGCAAATGATTAAAAACGACACGATTGCATTACATTAATTTAGGTTTATGCATCAATAAAGATCTCTCGATGTTCCTGGTCGTAACATTCATTCTAAAGGTACAATAAATTTTGTATTAACTGCAACAGCAAGCAAATAAATTGTTGGGATAACTTGATGAAATTAAATATTAGATATAATATGAAATCTGCGAAGTTCCTTATCGAGTATATGAAAGAACATTTCTAATATCCGAGTCGACATTTTCAAGAAACTATTAATTGAGCAGTTCATGGCTGGTTAATAAAAAGATTCTCACTAATGTCTCGTCGGATTCTTGCAGTTAATTCGCCTTTTACGTCATTTGACGCCCACTAAGGTTCGTTTCGTACGTAAGCATTGTGAAAATGCAATAACAAGACAATAACTCTTAATCGACTCTAAACATTATTCAGCGGGGTTTCATAAAATAATTTCATAGGTGGTTTTATAGTATTTCCAATTAAGGAAAAAAAATCTTACACACCAGCTACGGAGGAATAGTTGCAATTTTAAATACGTTACATAAGTTTATATGTTTTCACGTAAATATATAATTAGAATTATAGTCCGCAAACTCAAAAGGTCATAGGTATATAGTTTATACTAGCTGTCCCCCGCGACTTTGTTCGCGTGTTTTAGTTTCAACGGTTTTTCATTTTTGCAACATTTTTCACTTGTGCTCCGCTCCTATTGGTCGTAGCGTGATGTTATATAGCCTATAGCCTTCCTCAATAAACGGACTGTCCAATACAAAAAGATTTTTTCAATTCGAACCAGTAGTTCCTGAGATTAGCGCGTTCAAACAAACAAACAAACAAACAAACAAAATCTTTATAATATTAAAAATCTTTATTCTCAGCTTTATAATATTAAGTATAGATGAGCTACTTGGCGCCACCTAGCAAAAGCAAGTAATTTAACTTTTAAAGTCGCCATCTTATTAAGTATGCACATATTTAGAAGCTATAATTATCCAATATACATTTAAACAGCAACAAGTCAGGCAACAGTGAACGCCTTATACAAATTCGCTAATTAGTTAGGCAGACGAGTTGTAAAATACCTACCGAATTAAAGGGATACAATTTGTATTACAAGCTAAATAAAAAACTTTTTCTTTTTCTCTATTTTTTTGTTAAAAAACTCTTGAATGAATTTCAATTGTAATAGAATAGCATGTTTATATTCTAGTCAGTTCCTTCCATTGACAGCATTTTTTTTAAGAAATCTGAATCACGTGTCCGCTATACTAATATAAATTGAACGCACTGGTTGAACTATTGCCTATTAACACTACACTATCCATCCATAAATGAAATCAAATATCTTTATTTGCCAAAAAAATGTGGTACAGAGGATGGAACATAGTTAGTTGTTACCGAACAGAACTAAGCTATAAAATAAAATTACTATAAAGTGTCTTCTCACCGAGCACTGTTATTTATTTCTTGTCTTTTTATGTGTTTAAAGGCCAAATTAAAAAAATAATTCATATTAATATAGCTTTCTACAAATACTGACCGATTCAAGCAATATTTTTAAAGCTTCAAAGGAGGATCGTATTTTATTACACTAAACACTTTCATTCGACAATTTAACGAAATGATAGTGTTTTACGATCGATTGACATGAAAACACGAGTAATCATTAACTAGTCTATGGTCTTGAGTAAGGCGGGAAAACATCTGACGTACTCGAATGATGATGAGTTCCTAATGATATTTTATGCGATAATCAAATGAGTTTATTAACATAAATAGTAGCGCAGTTTATGCAAGTGAATGCTTCTTGTGTAATCCTGCATTCTTGAGCCAGACTATGCGTAAGCGCTGAAACCGAGGTAATCGCGTACTTTCGCGGCGAATTGTAATTTTGAATCGATTTCGCGATATTTGTAGCATCTATATTATTTGCATTAAAATAATTTTTTACTTTTTTTATCCGTTTCGTCACTTAAAACTAGGTTATTGTTTTTAAACTGAAACTATTTGCACAATTTCTTACGCAAGTAATACTTAATTTCAAGAAATAATTATAATCGGACAAATCCAGAAATATATATGAAATATGTGCGTAAATACGTCTATTACGCATGACTAAAAAATAACGTAAAATACAAGTTTTGCAAAGACCAAGTTAGATGAATATTTAGTTTAATAAAATAATATGTAGGTACCTACTTGTTTTTTTTTTCTTTTTGAAATAAAAGTATATTAAAGTTGTTCCTTTCAATTATTAATTGAATCACAAACTAACACGACCAGACGACGCTGATAGCGTCATTAAGTTAATACCTACACTTGTGGAAAAAATACTGCAAATAATAAGTACGATATTCGCGAATATAGCGACAAATTGTTTGTCATGGGAACACTTTCAAGTAAGATTACCACGCTTACAACTAATATCGATAATTTTAAATTACTGTTTTCACTCCGGACCCATCATAAAATTCACTCATCGACTTCGACGAATCAATTCCTACGTCAGCTGAAACAAACATAATTGTTCCAAAAACATTGCAATATAACACTTATTTATAAGAGGAGAAGGTTTTTAGCAACTTACTAGGTAAGTTTGTAAGAATGTAAATAGTGAGGTGACGTATTGATGTGTCAAAGACACAATGAAGCAATGAAATTGTCTACGCACGGACATTCTTCTCGTAGTGTCAATATTGTTGTCTATTGTTCGAATCAATTAGGTAATTGAATTCAAATGCTATTTCATTTACAATGTAAGGCTTATTCGGTTAAAGGATTGATTAGAAAATTAAGATTACTCACAATTAAAACGAAAACTCCCCAAACCTAACTCTAAAAAATTTTTCTATACATAATAATTTCGTAAATTCTTCATTTGTTTTTAGAATTGTTTTTATTGTACAGGCTGAGTAATCAAAACGTAATATTCAAGTGTTTTTTCCATAGAGGCCTGATACATACGCGGCACAAACTGGTTGTACCATTAATGTTGTAGATACTGCAAACGCGGTGTCTCGTCACTTCCGTTTGCCAGTCCCTAAGATAGAAAACGAAAAGATTCTCACGATGGTACAACATGATCTTGAACACTAATGAACTTATATCTAAAGACACCGTTTAAAAAAACATAAATTAATCTCACTATTTTTTCTAACAATTTTTCATATCGCGAAAATGATTTAGGTACTAACAATGTTCGCAACCACCCAATTACGTAATATCTTCACAAATTATGCTGACTTTACAAAAAAAAAAGCCGATAAAAGCCCTGACAACGATAATAAACTAATCAAGTAGATACAAGCAAATTTCCAGTAACCATATTATGTCGTAAAAATTTATCTATGTATGAACAGCATTCATCAAAATCAAATCCCTATTATCAGATAAAATCAAACATTTAGGAAGTTATAATTAAATCCTTCAAATAGTTAATAACACAGTTGATCACGAATCGTTCTATGAACGTACCTATATAAGCATATTCACCTGCTTTGCATTGTTATCAGACAAATGCCTTGACCTACAGTTGTCGA
Source organism: Diachrysia chrysitis (assembly GCA_932294365.1). Classification (NCBI taxonomy): domain Eukaryota; kingdom Metazoa; phylum Arthropoda; class Insecta; order Lepidoptera; family Noctuidae; genus Diachrysia; species Diachrysia chrysitis. The sequence goes on along the minus strand of OW028662.1, from coordinate 7,662,389 downwards.
AAAAATCCGATTCGTTATCAATTATAAGAACAATGATTTTAATTTAACATGCAAATGAAAAAATCTTTGTTGTTCCAAATATGCACAGATAAAAAATGCTTTATCTAATGATACAATGAACATGATAACACATTACCATAACGTTTTTAGAAAAATTAAATGTTCTTAATATCTAAGTAAGTATAACGCACACATCATAAAACCAAATTTTTTTTTTAATTCTTCCACAGCGTAAAATATGTATTAAAAAGCTTTATTTAAATATCTGTCCTAAATAATAATAATTCATCACTTTACACGGACGCTACAAGTATACCATAGGTATTTTACATTAAGTTAAAAGCGATAGGTCTTCCAATGGAATGATAAGATAATTAAATATGAACTGCCGAGCTTTTTAGCGTCATCTATTGCATAAAATTCCCTCGCATTTTATTTCATGTCACTTTTGATTAACCAAAGACAACTAGGCTAAGGCAACATATAGGTCAGCCAACCTTAAAGTTTGTTAATAATCCTGCATAATTCAAAACTCTTTTCTATGTCAGGGTCTTAGTCGTGCGTGTAGGGCGTGTCTATCGTAGGTGTGGTACGTCGGTGATTCTTTGTTTAAACACTACTAATGTAATTGTACTAGCACACGCCATATTTATTGACAATAGTTAAACTATGGGTGATAAATCAACGGGCATAGTTAATAGATTGATTGCAGAGTCCAATCTCGAAATACAATTTGCGTAGCATTTAAATACAGAAATGTGTTTATAAGATATTCATGCAAATTTTATTAGATTTTTAAACTGAAGGAAACGGATGATAGCCGGCGGATTAGTATCGTTAATTTTATATCTGTGATCGCGGTGCAGATAACTATTAAGATCTCTATTTCCTATAGAATTAAAAAGTTAATTGCGTGTATATAAAACTTATTATCTTTAACAGCATAAGTACAGTTACAATTCTTATGTTTAGTAATATTAAAAAACCTTTTTCTTTGAACTAGCGCAAGCTTTCGACACTTCCTTTATAGATAGGTGATGCTATAAAGTCAAAAATAAAATCATGTCTAGTTGTTGTTAGATGTCGTAAAATTTGTTAATTTAATTTCGGTTTGTCTTAATAAACATTCCTAACTATAGCAATCGATAACTCCCCGTGAGGTATGACCTACCGCAGGGCAGCATTCTAGGTCCCAACTTTTTACCTTATCCTTACGTACACGATGTAGACGTATGACGTGTTTATGCAGTTGGTTTTTACTTTCAATAAACCAAGATTATATTCATTAATAAGTCTCATTTACGTAAAGGGCTTTTCGCTCAGATTAGATCAATTCATTCTATCAACCAAAACCATACACAAAATTACCTCTACTCACTTTTTTATTTAAACCAAAACAGTAGCTTGAAATCAGGATTATTTCAACTATTTTTACCTATACGTCTATAATTAAGAGGTGTTTGAACTATGTAATTTCTAAAGTACCTTTTCACAATATTATGGGGCATAAAATTACCATATTTTATTACTTAGGTATTCCAGTAAGTTCTAGGTAATGGATGGGGTGGTGGACACATTAATTAGGCTTATAGTTAGAATTCTGTCCCTAACATTACTCTTGGGAACCTATATAGAATTTGCGCCGAATTTGTCATACTTTTTTGACATAAAAAAATGATTAAAGCCAACTGTTAAAAATTTTTTTTCCTTAAGTTTTTGCATGATAACTAGCTTCTGATTCTGTTCTTTAATCCGAGATCAGTAGGCTTATTTATTAAAGGTGTTGTCAACTAAAGCGATAATCGTTTTATAAAATTCACTGTAAAACACAAATTTTGTATCGTCTAACGATGGCCAACTAGATCTGCTAAAACGTAGATATTCACCAACGTTAGACGATACTAAATTGGCGTTTTTATCGTTATTTTTATTCAGTGACCATCGCTTGAATTGTCACCTGGAGATAGCAAATAAGTCAACTAAACTATGCTATGTTATTTCCGCAAAAAAAAATCGGTGTTTGTCTCTGGTTTTGCGATTATTCTGTAAACAAGACAGTTACTTTCGCATTAATCTGGATACAGTAACAAAGTAAGACAATAGTACACTAAAACTTTAGAAACAAACTGACTCACATTTTTACAACACGTGCACAAGATAAGCCACTAATTATTCCTTTCTCAGGTCTATTAAGGCTTTTAATTAATATAATTGACTAATGCAGACGATGAGCACAGTAAAACGCACTACCTAATTATTAGATTTAATCTTTGCAAGAGTTGTGGTCCAGAAAATAGTCTAGTTTTAAGATAATAATTTTAAGCTAACAATTCTATTATAATATTAAAATAAATAAACTTATTATTTATTTGAATACTTAATAGAAATAATTTAAACAATTTTAATGAGCTATTTATATTTTAATACTTTATAGAAATAGTTAAAACAATTTTAATGAGCTATTTATTTTAATAATCTTTTTAATAAAATAAAACAAAAGAGCACTTGAGTATAATTTTGTTTTGTAGGTACAATTTATTATTTTGTTTCTATAGTAGCAAACTAGCAACAGAAATACACAAATTTTAACTGTCTACTTATTACGGTTTATGAGATACATGCCTCTGACAGACAAACAGACGGACAGTAGAGGCTTAGAAATAGGGTCCCGTTGATACCATTTGGTTAAGGAACCCTGAAAATAAACGGGTAGAGAATAGGTATAAGGTAGGTCAGTTATACATAATTATTATAGGTTAAAGCATACCAAGATACTCGTATTAAATTTGTAATAATTTTGTTACGTCCTTAATTTAAACCCCTCTCATAGACGATCACGTTAAAAATACTAATTATAATTAGATTAATAATTGATTAACAATGGTCGGCACGGTGTGAACTTAAATAAAACACGGCCGCATGGGCAAAGGCGTGGCCTCAACGTCCAATAGAACTGGGACACTGGCATTAGGTATTTGTACATTGTTGTTATAGTTTTTTCAATACGTCTTGTCTGTTTATATAGCAATTTTGCAACTTTATTACTTTACTTGTTAATAATACTGGTCATTCAGAATTGCGCTTTATTTAGTCATTATTTATTTTCTATTTAAAAATGTAAACAAATAAAAAAAGCCAATAATAAAATAATTGCAAAGGTTATTTTCATTGATAGCATAACAGGATTATTATATTGTTATTATAACTTAATACCTGCCTTGATTTCAGAAGCTTTATTTGTATTTGTAAAATAGACCTAAATATAAAAAAACATGTTTTTTTTAATTGTGTGGTACCTATGTAGGTAAATATTACAAAAAATTACATAGACAATCAAATAATATCGTAAATAGTATACCTGACAGAACAGACAGTATTAATCAAGGGAATAATAGACCTAAATTTTATAAAAAGAACTCTAGTCTCAATTCAATTAATAAAAAATGAACTAAAAAAAGCTAACGAGACAAATTAACGTAATTGCTTCACTGGTTCATTGCTACCGGCGTTTATCACTACAGCGAACGAATGTTTTATAATAAGAATAAAATCATTCATTCGGTCAGCCCTTCGGCCTTTTTTCATCATGAATATGTTTATCATTCGCTTATCGGTTGAGGCAGCTGCCAATAATTGTGGAGATTTACAAAAATTTGCATCTGTAAAATGAAACGTTATCACGCCATCCGCCACAAACCAGCTTTCCGTTTTATTATTTAATATCGATGTGCAAATACAGTATAACAGTATTCATATAAATAATGTAGTTAACACTTGATACTTTACTTAATTATATTAAGTGGACATCCATTTATTAGCAAATGTCGAACCCGTTCCTACATCCGCGGAAATTATGGTATAGGTAGGTAGGTATATGCATAATTAATATTAATATAGAGCTGGTTTGAATGAAACGAATGAACCATTCACTCGGCGATAAAGTTGTAGATATGTGCCATCACTACCGCTGACATACTCAAATGACCAAATTAAAAGAGATTTAACTTAGTCATCCCGCGAAACTAATTGAAAGAATACCAAAATAAATGTGTAATTATGCATAAATATAAAAATGAGTTCAAAAAGGTACCTACCAAAACTAATTTAATTTGTTTTATTATCACCGCGAGTAAGTTCTACCTACATTGGTACTCTACTGCGATATCATTGTTAACTTTTTGTGTCTACAAGACGAACACTACTGTACAGAATATTTATTTTGACTGCGTGCATGTAACTTAAAACATTAAAAATAAGAAAGTGCATAGCAGACTATTCATCTCTGAAGTTTTTACACAGGGCACGTGTTCGCATAGTACATGGGCTGTTTTCCGTGTATTTTCTGGTCGGGTGGCGCGGCTCGGCGTGCGGGCGGTGTGCGGGGCGCGCGGGGCAGGCCGCCGGCAGATGCGCCGCGCAGCGCCATCTCTTGGGGCTCGCCGCGCCACGCGCCAGGTGCGCGCTGCCCGCACCGCGGCCGCCGCCCGCCCTCAGTCCGCCGTCACGCGCCGCCGCGACTACACGTTATTAGGGCTCTTAAACGCCACTACACGCGACGCGCGCGTTTCGAACGTAGTGAACGATCTCGCGACCGGTTCGCCGTAGGTAGCCCATGAGCAACCAGTGACATCTCGATACTTGTGCTGTGTGACTTGCAGTGAAACGCTTAGTGCATACATGTGCAAGTGATGGATTACTGCGGATCTAACTTCGAGTGCTGACGACCGGGCCACGGTCCCGACGTATGCCCCGGCGCCGCTAGCCCGGACGCGCCAGCATGCGCGCCCCCGCGGTGCTGATCGCCCTGCTAGGGTTTCTGCCCCAGGTACTGATATTGACACCGAAAACCGCGAATCCCCGTTTGTTTACGTTTCGCATCGACGTAATCCAATCGAAAACTCGTGGTTCGCATCGATTCCCATAAACAAGGTAACGATGCAAACCGGCGGGTGTAGGTGCGAGCCGCTGGCCGCTTGCACTCGGCGATAGTTTCCCACGAGCGTGGCCGAGGCGGTCGGTCTAGCAGATCGTCCTGGATAGTCGGGAGCGAGGGTGCAGTGTAGGTTAGGCGAGCTCGCTGCAGTCGTGACCGGCCCGAGTCGCCGGACCGACTCGAAAACGCGTCTGTGTGTGTCCGATACGTTTACCGAGCAAACATAGGTACATAGTTATAAAGAAAGTTCAGGTTTTAATACGACCGGCGCGCGGGGTCAGCTAGGTCGCGAGCCTCTTCGTTTTAAAATTAGATGCATTCCGAGGCTTTGCGGTGGATTCAAGTCTGGACGAGACGTATTCGCGACGATCTGCATGCACCAACGACAAGAATAACTCCTCCAGACGACTCAAGGCGCGTGATATTTCGGGCAGGGTTAGTAGTTCGGTCTAGTTTACACGACGGAACCCTTTGCTTGTTTATTGACTGTCGCTAATCGACGGAAAATAGGCACCGAAAGATGTAAAGCAAGGCAAAATATACAATAGGTATAAATATACAATATGATGAAACTTCTAAGAAAATTGTCAAAAGATGGTAGACTGTAAATATCTAGACTAATATGAGGTCATCGCCCTATGAACCGGTCAAGGTTACTGGTCCCTACACCAAGGGTTGCGGCCGTGGAGTGGCCAAGACGCTGACGTGTGAACTTTACACAACTTTCGTGTTTTTTATCGCGTTGCTTTTATACTCGATATTAAGTAGACCAGCTTATCGATAAACGTAGAATTAATTAACTTCTTTATTTGCCTCATTAACGTCTAAAGGAAACGTATCAATCAATCGAGTGTAGCCTTTCAGTCCACTCGATGTTTATTTATGTACGGAGAACATCTTCGAGTACATCTTAAACAAACTCAAGAAAAGCTCATCGCATGATTCACCCCAACATCAGTACATCTGATTTTCGAGTCGATACTTTTCTTTATCGATAATGTAGATCTACTTCAAGCTCAAGATCAACATAGCTGCTCGTGTTCCTGGCTAACGTAACAGCCTATTTACAAGCGCCGCCGAAATGTCAACAAGACTTCGATATTATAAAAAAAATCGATACTTGGCTCGGGTGACTTTTTGTTCTCCCGCATCGTTTACCGGTCTCCGAGGGCAATTTACAACGAGGGAACTATTCCCTAATGCGTGCGTGTGCGCACTGTGAACGAATAGTTATTAATGTGTTCGCAAAATGTACCGTTAATATCACAAACACATGCACTTTGTTACATGCGAATATTAATAAAACTCGTCCGCGACCAACCGGTGTGTCTGGAACTGATCCCCAAGCTCCGGCTGATCCGTGTGATTTTCGTGCACTTTTTATCGTCAATTGCTGTTTTAATTGTTTTTTCTGCTGTGCCAGTCAGGTTTAATTTAATAGTGTGGGTCCGTTTCACACCAATATACACACTAGGTATCTATTTATTTATAGCCATGTGCGTGTGTGTGCGTACGAGTAAGTTTTCAAGGCGCTATAATACATTATGAATGAAGTCGCGTTGTTTCATAAAAAAACGGTATTTTGCGCACCACCGCTCAGGACTGGTTTGTCTTGCCCCTGGTCCCGTCTACGTGACGACGATCGTGCATTGATGTAATTGTCCCAACGATCAGTCAACTCGATTCTTTATACTCGATACATCCGTAGGAATCGATGTCCGGATTTTTTCTTTTTTTGCCCCACGTGCAAGACAGTAGCTAATTCAGCTGCATTATTCTTTCTTTGATCGTGTTCAAACGAATCGCGTGATCGTTCCACCGCCTTTTTGATCGGAAACGGCGTCGGAAACACGTCTGCCCGAAAACCGCAACGTAATAATTTCCAATTTCAAATAAGTAAATAATTCACTGAAGGTTGTTTTGTTCGATTAGTTATCGTGTTTACCCCCGAGAAATTATTCAGAGAATAGGCAGGTAATAAACGTTTTAAGTAGTTTCATTTATAGACATAATTGAGTTAATATTTTTTATTTAATATGTTCGACATTGTTGCTAGATACATTCTATAACGTATTCTTGATTACGTTCGGTGTCTACCTGTCGCAAATCTAGGACATAGCATGTCATAGCTCGCATGGAACGTTACTTGTGCATGTATTGATTGCGTTACGATTTGTGATATAATCGATATACCTATATTTCAATTTAGGTGTGTCTATTTATGTGGACTGGGTTGCACTTGTCTATTTTTTGTATTAACAAGTTTTAGAAACAATGTTTATCTGTTAAACATAAATGTATTAGTAATTAAATCTCTTAAAAATAATAAAACAAGTAACATTTTGATAGTGATAACCCCAGCTAAATTACAAGAGCAGGTGCAGTTTTTAATGGCAACTCTTAAATACTGACATCTGTTTTTTTTTTATAATTCACTCGGCACACGAATTCTAATTGCCATCCTGACATGTTGATTTAAAGTTCAATTCAAAGTTTTGAGTCTGTTATCATACGAAACCGGCCACACAGTTCGTAATATAAGTAATTAAGCAGGTATAACGAATCTTGCTAAATAAATTTTAATTACGTGCATTAGAAGGAAATCTAGAATTCAATTCCATTTAGATATTAAATGCCAGACGAGAAAAAAACTAAAAGCGAGTTAGTTGAACTATTTCTAATAAAAATAGTTAGGTCGTAATTTCAATATATTCTTGTAACGGTAGGTAGGTATACCTACTTCGTGAAATTATGTAATCAGATTTCATTTATGTGCAGAAAAAACTGATACCCAACAACAGTTTCCATGTGATTTCCCAACAATTTAGTAAACGGCTTTTGATAAATCCACCTGCTGCGTCAGACTCCCATTTACAAAGACTCGCACAGCATTTTAACAAAAGCACAATAATAATTAATCGTCATATGTCATGTTAGTAGCAATAACTTTAAGTATGTGAAATTCCTTAACGGTAGGTTCTAACCCTGTTATAATTTCGTCCATTGTCCAAAAATGGGTTTTGTTCTATGAGAACCGACTCAATTATAAGAGACTTTATACGAAATACCTACCTACATATAATCGTCGGTTTTTAACAGCTTAACTATGTGAAATTTTAAGTTTTCGTCTCATTGTGATGAGTGTGTAATGACCGATTGTATGGCGCGTACGTCATTCGATATCTACATTCTACAAGAAAATCTGCAACTTAAACGTATTTGCCACAGGTTCGTCAAAAAATTCGAATTAATTATGCCATAACATAGTTGGGTGCTGTCAAACAGCCGCTCATTACCGATATGTACCGCCATTAAAATTTATAACTTTTTGTGTTTCAATCCCGACTGGACGTTTAATTGATTCCCAGTGACATTTGTGAAAAAACCAACATGGCCGCCAGGACCATTGATCAGATTACGCAATGTAACCAAACTGGATCCTGGGGAAGTCAATATTATGTATTATTTATAAACAGACGCATTGCTTAGCTTTCTTGTGCGAAATTATCAAACGATACTAAATGATGTGCTTTGCGATAAACCATTACCATAAATGTATTGTAAATAATTCAACCCTATTTCGGAATGAGTGCGCAACGTTCCTGGTTTTCGTTCGTTTTCAAATTTCGTAATTTATCGGATACCGCGTAATTCAGCCGGTAACCTTCTAATTTAAGGTACTATTGTTTAGTGTTGTCAGTGCAAATTATTAAATTCCGAATTAGGTAAATGTGTCAGCGATGCTGGCAACACGGTGTAGGTTGCACAAAGCTTCAGGCATAGCAAAGAGATGAGTCGTAGTCTATTCAACGTGGGTTAAAAGTTAAGGTTATAAGTTGACAGTTATGAATACTCACGTCATTTTGATGTAACAAATAAGTTATTACAGTTTGTGGGCGTCAATTAAGAAATAATTAAGTAAACTCGTAATGAGAATAAGATTACTGACATGTTCGTTATTTCGTAACTGCGTCTAAATCTTCTTATGTACTTAAATGGTAAGCAAACGGAACTGTGGTCGACTGTATAATACCGTTTCATAACGTTGCAACGAATTACGATGTGCAATGGATGATCGCAGTTACATTGAAAATAATCTCATGCCTTCCTTTCCGCAACATACTCGCATCAAACTGCCATAAGTAGGTTTTATAATAAAGCGGTTACACTAAAAAAATTTAAACAATCATATTTTTAAACCGTATTAACGAAAAGGCGATGTTAAATAACTTTTTCGGCGATTGAACAAAAAGGTTATACTTAAAAGAATTTAAATAAGTTCCGTATTCAATCTTCACAGTGAGAGGTTCACACGTATAATCCCAATAACAATTCAAGCAAGAAGATCTGGTTTACGATATAAGAAAGTACACGACTCCGATCATAGCGCTCAGTACACCAACGCACGAAATCTCAATTCGCTTGTGCAACACGCTTAAATAACCGCAAAATACCTTATTATGCGCTTTCCATATACGTTCCAGGCAATCTACGGGGCCTATTACCTTCCACGCTCATGATTCTCCGTTAATTTCAAATTCCAGACTTAGATCGTATGTTTCTTTTGTGCCGGTACAGCTGCCAGCAAAATCAACACAAAGGAGATCGCAACATTTGTCGCGCGACTAAATATCGGTACGTTTTATAAAAGACGCCGTTTATTTTCTTCTAAAGACGTTCCATGAAACGGAACGCCCTTTGTGAACGAAGCCGTCGCGTCCCCCTCGACACAATAGTAATACCAACATTGAACCAACTTCTCTGAAAAGTCAGGTCAGAGAAGCAATTAGTAACAGCGTTCATTCATCAGCTGCTGGAGGACAAATAATATAATAGTATTATCCATGTGCAATTAATTCGATCTCGCGCCCGACGTTCTATTTTTAAACGCAACATCTTTATGGCATGTGTAGAAAACGTACACTAAAAAACTTAATGAAAAAATAAATCATACTCGATGATTCCAAAATTAAATTGGACATTGCGAATTGATGCACTGGCCACATCGTCGCTCTATTAAAAGACTCTGTTTTGGTGTTTATTTTAACACATTTCGCGTGTGTATAACGGGAGAGATGAAAAACATTCCCCTGTGTTTCATTATTTGTGTTATTTTTAGACTACGTTCAACCTGCCTGAACGAGTGTTTACTCTGTTGCCTTACTTACATACAAGAGCGTTCACATTATTACTTCTTATTATCTCTCAAAATAAGTTAAGTACTTTATAAAACACTTGATTCAAAACTAAAAGGTAGGCTACTCGCATCCGCTTAATAAGTGTTCAATAAATCATTATGACACAGTAATTTTGTTTGAAAATATGTCTGGATCGTGATTCTACCGCAATTAAAATAAAAAAGAATTAATGTAACTCGATATATTAGCTGAAATGTTATTGCGAGATCAACGATTAGGTATTCAAATCAATTTGGATGGTTTGGTTGATGCTCCGCTCGCCGCAATTAATGTTACGTGCCAGTACTTTCCTTTCAATATAGAAAAAATATTTGATGTTCACGTCTTCACGACTACCATCGAATGCATTAACTTGTAGTGGTATGTTAAATAAATTAGACACTCGTGTAATTGATTACTGACACACATCCAATATGGCGAGTTTGTACAATAACTGATGCAACTTGTACTAGTTGGTACCGTTGTTACTTGATATACATCTAATAAAGTACTGCAATTCAAATGTTTATTTATATTTAAATATAGTTTCGATAAACTTATATAAATAAATACGGGTAGCGTTAAAATGTCTATAAAGCTTAGCGCCTTTTAAAATGGTTTCTAAACAACATCAATCAGACAGTCATCGCGTCAAATCCGCCCGAAGACATAATAAAACATAACTTATTCGGTAGTCCGGTAAGTATTATTTAATTGTTAGTATGTTGGCAGCCCCAGGCTAGCGCTCACGCTGACCGCTCGCTTCCCGCCCGTTTCCGAACCAACTTTTTTTATTTACCGTAATATTTGGATCAGAACCAATACATAATTTATATTGTATTTTTTTTTAATACTTGCCATAAGGTAGGTTTAAACAGTAAGCCACAATTCATCAAACTCTGCTACTATAACTCGTTTTTATAAACAATAGATCAACAAAAAAGGGGATGTTTAGAGTGGTGTATATCTTTTTAGTGTGTTTTTTTTGTTCCGTTTTTACCTGACAACCACGTGGATGTGTGAAGTGAGGGTTTTCCGTCCTCTTTCCTTATTTGTTGATAGACAGAGAGGGTAGATCGTTTTGCGCGGTTGGATCCACGTAGATATTTAACCCCTGTCGCACACGCAGGAAGTTGGTAGAAATCTGGTGTATTTTTTTACCGCAGTTCTGTTTAAACGGGGGCTGAATTTTGACATCACGATAGACACACAGTCTGTATTAGATAAGAGTCAACTTTCAATGGATCATTGTTCTTTGTCTTTTTTAATCTTTTTACAATTTAAACTGAAGGTCATAACTTCGTGGGAATCTAATTAGTGAAGTTAGTAGTTGTAATAAACGATTTAATATTCGCTGTGCTTAAACTTAAGTTTGATGAACTTAATTATGTACAACATAAAAATAAATGTATGCTAAAGCTATTAATAATAAAATGAAGGCATGTCAACAAACTATATTTATTTAATTTGTTTACTTAAGATGTTTAAAAAGTGTCTTAGTAAAGTATTCTCTGTCATTAACAAGTATAGTTAATGATTCCAAACACGACACATTTTAATGGGACCCATACAAAATTTTTATGAATGTAATTTATTATTCTAATATAGTCAACTAAATAAATAATCAATTAGAACGAAATCACCGGAAATGATTCTACTTTTTATTTCATAAAGTTTATACATACGCGCTCAACATTATTAGCTGCCGGTAATGATTTGCTAAGACATGGCGGCCATAACTTAATACGTACCACTTCCTTCCGATGCCATATAAAACAGGATAGCTTTTAACTCAGGTCTCTTCACTTTAAATATCATAAAAAACGATTATTTTTTCAACTGTTACTCAAGTTAATAGGCTTGTCGCGTTTCTTAGAAACCCATATAATGTGAGCTTACTACCCGCTAATTCTTTTATAACATGTAAAAATAATAAGCTCTTAAATGCTAACATGCACACTCGCTCCCTAAAGTATGGTCTTAAAAATTTCTGACCCTACATACGCTGCAACCAACTGCATTCTTTCATTAATATAAGGGTTGTGCACCCTGGAGGGCAACAAAAACGGGTTATTATTATTCATACTACAAAAAACTATGAAGAATTCAAGTCGTTGCGTTGACGGCTACTTATCTATCATCGCATTTTAAAATATCCAAGTTTTTTATCAAATCGGTAGTCTAAATTATGATCGTTTAAAACAAAGCAGGGGGCACCAATAATGTCGATTCGATTTACAAAAAAGTGTATTGTTACGTCACTAACGTTCGAAATTCGATTCATAGGGGTGTCACCATTTTCACCCCACACGTGTTGTTGTGTTACAACAACCCCATTTTTGAACGACCTACATAAACTGTGTCCAGTAAAACCGTTAATGTCTCAACGGGATCGATCGCATGGACAGTTGTGCAAATAGTTTGTTTGAGGATTACATCTTTCGGGCGACGAAAGCTGTATTGCCTGTTTGTTTATATTGTCGCATTGTAACTGATATATTGACTCACAAAATCTATGCCTTTGCTTTCATTTCTGACCTATGGACTTACATTGTTTGTTTTCTCTTTTCCAGGTGCTGTCGTCTGGTTCCTTCGAACTTAGGATAAAAAGTTTTACGAACTCATTGGGTAGGTTAAGTAGTGGACAGTGCTGTGATGGTTCCTCAAATAGTGACGCGCCGTGTTTGGCGCCGTGCAGGACTAAATTCCGAGTGTGCCTCAAGATTTATCAAGCTAACATCGACACAACGTCACCGTGTACCTTCGGTGATATTACAACGCCTGTGTTGGGCGGCAACTCATTGGATGTGCCCAATCTACACGTGGAAGGATTTAGCAATCCCATCGTGTTCCCCTTCGATTTCACATGGCCGGTGAGTGTCTTAAAATAAGTCTTTTGTACTCCGTAATCGTATTGACGTTTCGTAAACAAAACAACACCTCATTAATTTTGTAGGCAACAGTAAAATCAATACGTCGTAAAAGAAGCATTAAGTAGCAACCCTACATCAATAAATCAACGCCTTGGATGTTACCAACGTTCAAATTCCAATAATCCACGCGGAGACCACTGCGAGCCATCTCATTCCCCGTAAATAATAGTAAAAAAGAAATTAAGGGATTCTATATTCAAATTTGACAGAAGCGATGACGATAAGAATACTTGATGGTTTAACGAGCGGCCGCGTGGGAGGATTACAGCGTTCAATGGTTCATTTTTAATTAATTATGAAGTCGCTCTCTGTACGGGCAGTCGTATGTTATTAGATGTAGTCGGTTAACCTTCGTCGTGGCTGCGTTCTCATCTTCACCGGCGATTAGAGCGCAGAGGCCAGTCGGGATCGTGATTCGATATTGTAATTACATGTTATTTATTTACAGATCTCGCTTAGATCTATCTCGATTCCAAGGATAACGGACGTCTTAATTGGACCTTAGTTACGGTTATTTCGCTGGCGTCAATTGTCTACGGTTTACACAGGCCGCGTGTGGACCTAGAGGTTTCGAGTGCTATTTGTATTTTATTTAGCGGCCCGCTTCAAATGTCGTACCGTCTCGTAATGTTTGAGCAAACAATCGCTCCTCAGCTCCGCCGCTTGCACAAGCTCTGACCATCTGGAGAAAACGTGACATTTGGTAACTAAACGAAACTGCAGGTAGACGGACTAAGCATAGACGAAATTTAAAACTTTTTTCGGATAGTGGATGTGCGTCCGGTAACTGCCGCTATCATTCCAAATGAATTGGCGCTAAATTGAAACTTCCTGTTTAAATTCACATAGAGCTCTCTATTGCGAGGCATGCTGACATGCGATCAATTGAGCGAAAGCGGCCCGCAGAATGGTTTAATCTATCAAATTTCATAAGTGACAGGTTAAGTTCGCAGTTGACGTTGTGTTTCCACGCCATATGCAGTTTATCTTACTCTAGTCCCACATTTATGTCATCCATATGTCGCGATTCCATATGCCGCTAAATCTAAAATCCGAAGGATATGCGCCACGCTGGCCATACGCATCGCCGCGTACCGATACTGTTACAGTTGGATGCATCACATTTAAATAATACAATCTGCCCCTAGTATTATTAGTTGAAGCTAACTTGGATTTTTTCTCACAATGAGGTCATCGTCGGCCAGAGAAGCGCCTGTTTTACGAGGCATATCGCGCGGACGAATAAATACGCACCGCGTGTGCTAGTATATGGTACGTTCCGCAGGCTGGCTTCGTGACCGGCCCGGCAGGTGAACGGGCTAGCTGAGACGCGAACACCCGCTTGATTTTCCATTTTGACATTTAATTTACTTATCGAAGTGTCGATGGCCATCCTCACATTCTGAAACTAGCATCCAGCGCCGCTTCTAACGGCCTCGCTGTAATACAACCCCACCAGAGTAATTCTAAACGCAACTGCATCCGAACTTTATCTGATCCCTTGTGAAATAAATCGGTACTAGAGCCGTAAGGAGATTTGACCCACACGATAATAGGTCATGAGCATATTAATATTACTGACAACATCGAACAGTGAAATTATAAGTAAAGCGGCGCGCGCGTTAACGACGCATAGAAACTATTTATCATGGAGCGTTTAAATAAAGAGATGGCTTACTCCGAAAAGAAATCTCATTTGTATTCAACCGCTCCACAGAGCCGCGGCGGCGGGATTTCATTTATTTCACTCTCAAACAATTTGTGTTTGTAAATCACAAGTTTTATATTGTAATGCGCACTTCGGGGCCCGTTAGACTCTCCGGATGTCATAGAGGTGAGGACCGGATTATGAGAGTCTTAGCACGTAGCGAGAGCGACCTTAATGCATCGCGTTTACATCGTGGATAGGAGGAAAGGTCAACGATACTTGCCCTTAATGCCAGGGGTGTTTACACCCCACGGCATGAAAGGACCCATTCAACAGCGCGTGATACAACCGTTATGCGTTGCCGTTTTAATGCAAAAAAAATGCGCTTATGCAATTGAACATTTGACTAGAATCACCTGCTATGCTTTGCGGAGAGAGCGCAAATGTCAGAGTGTACTTCCGCGCATGCGCCGGGGACCAGCGCGCGCGCACCTCATTACGCTGCGCTGACCGTGAACTATACTTTTTATGGACTCATAGATCCGTGTTGCGTGATATTACTCATCGTCGGCATTGTGTTTTATCTTAATAGTTGACTAACTATTGTTGTGCATTTACAATAAACTTGATAAATCTATATTGCTGTGTCACACATTTAAAAAGTAAGCTGCCGGAAGTGCAATAGATCGCTGTCATCGGATCATAATGCATAAATATTTCGCAAGTCACTTTCCCACAGGGATCGCGAAGACCCCTACTATTGCAACCTCACACACAACTTAACTCGAACCAAAAGGAAATTTAAAAAGTTTACCTAATTATTTGTACGTTCCTTTATCAAAATTCTATCTCAAATATTCTTCGCGTGTGTACAGCAGTTGTAAATAGCGACAAATAACTAAAATTAAAATATTTATTTGAAGGTTAAAAATAGCTGTAGTTATGCATGCGGGACCTCGGCCCTAGCCCTGCATTTTTTAATTAGCTAAGTTATCTATTCCGTTAATAAAACCTTGAATAAAAATAACGAGTTTCTTTAAGTTTCGTGATAAGGAATGTTAGTAACTTGTAACTCGTAAGCAGTACGTAGGAAATAATAAATTAGAATCGGTTTTAGGACACAGCGTTTGTTATTTTACGATCGTTTCCCTACGATACGTTTGCATGTAAATAATAATAAAAAAAAAAAAACAATATTATTGGTATTCGATTTATTTTGTAATACAAAAATTAAAGTAAACGGAATAAAATTTTTGCCTTTACTAAATAATAAAAAAAAAAAGTTTTTTTTTTAATCAAAAATATTAAAATTATTAAAAAAAATGTAATTCAAAAAATCGAATTCGAATTTCCATTGAAATACTTGAAAAAGGTTTATTTCAAACGTAATAGCGGCCATTAAAGAAGAGCTCGTTAAATAATTAATAATGTCGTTATTTTGACGGTCACCGCGATAACAGGCCATGTGTGGTTCTCATGTTCCGGAAGAAATCTCCTCTCACATGTGGGACAAAAATGATAGTCTAGTTTATTTGTTACCGTGAGACTTGTGCCAGTGATTTAACTTAATTAAGGTTAATTAAAACACCAACTCAAATGGTCATATTTACTTTTTATACAACCTTTTCTACGGTCAACAGAGCGAAAAGTTCTCTGTGGGGGATCTTTGTATAGCGTATGGAAGTCATTAACTTGTATGGAATCAACTAAACGTGTCGTCCACGTTACATTGTTTAGTATCTGTATTCTGTACGTTTTTAAAATGAACTTGTACCTACATAAAGCTCGCTCCGCACCTGATTAATGTATTTGTGTCGTTAAGTGAAGAAACACGCGTCATTATTGTGGAACAAGTAGACTAAGCAACGGCGTAACTAATTCTAGAGATTGTTACTTATTTTGCATGTTTCGTAAAATAGTTTCACGCTCCAAATAGCTCCATTTAAATGAAAGTATGAAAATTCTTCTGTTAAGTATCTCGGCGTGCCTTCACAATAATTGATGCGTTTACATATTATAAGTATTTATTATTTTTACAAACTAAAGTACAGGTTTGCCATTCTCAGAAATTAACGTTTTAGTGACGTCACGTTCGATTCGAATTTCAAAACAATAGTACGGTAACGCACGCGGCGTCGGTCGAATGCCGTTCTTAATCCATTGTCGCGTGTGAACTCAGACGTTTTTTGCGCCTGATAGCGGCGTACACATTAGAAAGTAATTAACGATCCACGGCGCATCCCGTAAAAACTCACACCTCGACTAAACTTGTGCCTCAAATCGAATGTAATTACGTTAGAATCGTAATCGGTTACGCGCCCCGCATTATTATTCGCCCGACGATCACCGCTTATATAAGTTTCCACTTTGAAAAACGTAAAACCTTAGCACGCATCATCGACTTATTACTACATAATATAATGTAACTCTATATGAGCGTCGGACGCTTTATAAAACCATAGTTGGAGTAACTTCCGTCTACCGACTTTTTTACCGTAGAGAGAGCTCTTAATAATTTCCTTTATTTCAATCCGCTCGCGTCGGGATCCTCTTAAAATACTTACCCCTACATCCGCTTCTTTTAATAAAGTCTACCGAAGCTATGGAATGCCTCATTCGATGCTGTTCCCTCTTCGAGATCGTCTTTTATCTCTCTCCTTTCCGACGAGCGGCAATTAAAGTTAAACAAAAAAGCATCGCGAAAGAAATTCCACGTAAAAGTAGTCTGAGCGCGTTACTGCAAGCAATATGCGCGCGCCATTACAATCCAACTTGTAACGCGATTTCATAAGTTTCAAATTTAAACAATCGGAGCGTGGATAATTAGTCAGGTTGCATTGTTCGCAGCCAGTGCACAGGTATTCAGCAACCTATTAATTAACCGGTCTCAGCTTTTCTAGCCAATCCGCCTAAATAAACGAAACGTAATACATGTTACCAAGTCACAATTATTTCCCGTGCTAAAATAACATACACCTCAACAATTTGAGAAAACTAGCCATCAAAAATAATGATTAGTCATACAAGAGATAAAGGAATAAGCTCATCACAGTGAATAGACAATAAAACTTAACCGGCCTTGTTATTACAGCGCGTCTCCGAGCGAGCGCAAAGAAAACACTCCTTTTTCAAATGGACGCTCGTTTACGGTCAAATTCTGACGTTTTAACTGCGTCTCTATAACGTTTACGGCCGCTAATAAAATTGTTCAAAGCGGCCGATTTATTATGGTAGCCAAAGTAATTTGCGCGTCCGTATTTTTTATAAATGACAAATATGTACGCGGATTAAATACCTAATTGAGCGATGTCAATCAAAATTCAAATTCTATTTATATAGCCTAGTCTGCGTCGCGTTCTAAAATAAATCCGCGTCCGTTTTAGGCGATCGACCGCGTTCCATTTTTATTGGTCGACTGTGGCCACAGCGCGGGTGTGTTCTGTTCTCACGTAGTGTTAGGGCGAGGAGCCCTCAAATCTGCAATGATGAAATTCCTCGCGTTCCTGACTTTATTCATCACACGCGCGCAGTTTCTAGGAATTGTGAGTCGCAGTGCGAGCGGCTCACATGCTCCATTGGTATCCGCAACCTCGCGAATAAATCGTCGCCATTATTTAGTATGGGAGGAGCGCCGGTACTTACGTACGTACGTACATACTTCGACGAATTTATGGACGTGTCAAAGGCCGATCATAGGCTGGGAACCACCGCGAGCGAAACTTGCAAATTAGAATGACCGAATGTCTTGAATTTGTCAGAAATCGTACCGTAAGCCCTGATTACATCTGCTCTGCCCAAGACTGTGACTTCTCAGAACGCGCAACAATTTGTCAATGTTCGCACGGTTGCGATCCGATCACTTTTGGCACATGTATACTTTATTTCCATACGATTATCGTGTATGGAATATAAACTTTCCTATTATAGGTAATATTACAAATATTACTCATCGGTGTCTAGCTTTACTGCTGGCTTATGCAAAGTAGATTAGTAAAAAAAAAAGATAATATCAATATCCAGATCATGTCTAAACTTGTGTGAGGAGGCTGTGCGCGTCATTCTCGGATAAAATCCGGATGAACCGATCAGGAGATTGTTTGTTTTAAGTGCGGTTTCGGTTTCATCGGCGTACCCTTCTCAGGACGTTATCAGATCAGTGAAGAGAGCGGAGGCCAACGTGGATGTCTCACAAAATTTGTTAACTTGATTCTTTATTTTTTTAATTCTTATGCTTCATTCAAATCGTTCCGTTGTTTATGGCCGACATTTTCATTTTTTGAATTCTCCAGCGGCGGGCTGAGGTCCCGTCCGTTGTCGAATACCGCCGATGCCATGTGAAAATTAAGGGTACCCTTTTTCACTTCGGCCTCGATTCAAAGTCCCGAATTCCTTCTGCGAGTGTCTTTTTTCGCGATGATTGTAATTGAGGGCAATAAATTGTTAATGTCTGACTTATTTCGTGTGTTGTATACGGAGTGGACCGCTCGTTAGCGGTAAAAAAAGTAGTTACGTCTGTCTTAATGTTTCCTAGCTGCGTTTCGTAAAATAATCGTCACAGATATAAAGTATAACGTTTCGTCTAAGTTACGACTGGCTTTTCAACTTTTTAATGTTTCCCGGTAAAGCCAGCTTAGGTAATTAATCCTTTCATAATGTACTTTAAAGAGTTGGTTAATTTTTCGAGTGTGGTCACATTGATGTTTACTTTCTCGGTTTTAGTGGGCAACACTGGAACTTTATTATAGCATCAATTTAATGGTTATTATTTATGATTGGCGTGTGAAAATGTTTAACGCTTTTAATTGGTTGAACATTTTATGTCGTACCTGAACATTAAAGATTAGTTAATTGACGCATCACAAATTAAATGAAAATAATCTCGTGAGCTTTTTGCAGTTTGTATTCATATTGGTTTTATGAGTGGTGCCTTTATTAATTTTATTTGAAAATGTATGGCCAATACCAATTAAGTACACTTCTCGAAGATAAAGAACTGCCATTCATGCATTCTTCCCATAATAACACGCCTTGTACGTTCACGATTTAAAAATATAAATTTTGCCCGCTATTTCTGTTTTATTAATAGATACATTAAATTTTTATATTAAGTTCTAAAAACACCAATATACAATGACAATATAAATACAAAATGTCTAGAGACATAATTTTGACAGTTTAACACTAAAATGTTTATGGATTCACACGTTAAGTATAAAATCATAAATCTTGAGTTAGTTTATTGGAACAGTTCCAAAACTCTTTATAACATTAGAATCGTGTTACTCCGTAAAAAAAAAACAAACAACATAATATAATTTTACATAAGTTGAAACAAACCTATTTTGATGTTTCTCTTAATTTTAAGCATTCCATTTTCGAACGCAAACAAAGGATTTCTCTCTTTAAACAATTTGAATTTGGAACTTGGTAGGTTCACATGAGCCACGAGGTCGCTGTTGCTTTGAGAACGTCTCGCTTTTGTCTATATGCGCTTGCGCAGACGTGCGCGTACCAACAAGGATTAACCGGCTGCGTTTAAAAGTACGTTCAACAGCTAAAATAGAACCAGAGTTGCGGCGACGCGATTCTACAGCGCAATAGAGAGGCTCACTGCCTCGCTCAGTTACTTGACTTTAACACGAAACTGCTTAACATTCTAACAGAATGCATGTGTATGTACTCCATGTCGCCAATAAACTGTCGACCTGAATTTTTTGTTAAAGAATATTTGTACAGGAAGTCTCCCGTTCACACGGTGTAAATTACACAATCTTAAAAACATTTGCAGTCATTTTATTATACAAGAAAGCCTCCTAAATTGGTAAAAAAATTATGATTCATCGGGTCAACGCACCTCGCATTCGTTGCTGCCAAAATAGAAGGAGATAATGTTAATTAAAAGCATTAATAAATAAATGCGCTCGCAACGCTTTTAATAATAAAACAAGTTACGCGTTCCATATTTATCGGACAGACTTAAATTTGCATATCTTTTTTAATTTGACGTATTATACGAGGCAACTCTTGGGTCTGTCTACATATCAACAAACGACAACATTCGATTTACAAATCGATTTGGTCATACGTCGAATACCAAACCTTATTGCGGCGCGTTAACAATCGATTTTGAGATGCCGGCCGAACCACAACTTTGTCGGGGTATAAGTGAAAAAAAAAACCTGTCCAAAGCGATGTTACCACACTGGCAAAGTGTGAAATATGAAATCACGACTCTTCCACTTGCCCGGGTGTTTGTGTTCCAAATATTTTCTCGTGTCGAAACGATACTCGAAAGCGAACTACGGTAATGTCTTTTTGTGATGTTTTATATAAATACTTCCGATATTGAACCACTATTGACCGAAACCGATGGTAGTATGACCTTGTTCCATTTTATTTGAGACGGTACCTAGAACAGTTTACGCTGAGAACTGCTATGAGAACCTTGTATTTACTTTTAATCGCTTTTGTTTATCTTTAACTTAATAATAAGCTGTAACCGAAACCCACAAACAAGAAAAACATCTGTTGCCATTTTGAACGGCTTCATTTCACTAAACAATAAACAGAACAATAGTGGCCAAAACACGTGGCCCAAAGAGAGGTCCTTTCGACCGGACACCTGATTATACCTTTTGTTCTTAAAATCCCAAACACATGGCGCTAACAAACAAGAATCACAAAAGTTTGGGTCCGTTCCCACGTATCCTTTCGTTGGATTCCTTAATTAATAACGAAATAACGTTAAAACGAGCTCCGATATGGAAGCCTCTTTAGGCACCCCCATAAAACGATTATCAAATAATTCCCTAGCATTCATACCGTGGTATCAGTCTATTCGTCCGTTCATGTCCGTAATACAATTAAACGCATCGCTTTCGAGGGATAAAATTAATGTGTCTCGATACGCTGCGATCTCAGTCCGATATAATTTTTTAAATAATAAAAAGTAAAAAGAACACGTTTGAATTCGGAACGGTGAGGGGTAATTAACGCGTCGCCGATGGCCAGCGTTGCTTCAATATTTCAGAATTGGAACGTAAACTGCATCGAATTGTGTCGAGCGAGGATCAAATTAGCATTTTCATAAATAAGCCGGGCTATACACGGACTAATTCGTTTCCTTAATTGCCGACAGAGTCTAGGCAACGAGTCTCAACGACTTGTTGTATAAGTATACGGTATCGCCAGCTCGACACGTTTATAAAGGCTACCTGCACACGTACGCTTACGTCGGCCGCTTTTTATGGGCTGGCTCGAGAGTCAGTGTCGTGGGAACCGGCATATACTTACGACCGGCCACAGCTGACCGAAATGCGTTCTCCATACTCGATTAACAAATCAATACGCCGTATACTACGACTTGCCGTATTTGATCGGGTGCACGCAACACAAATCATAATAAACTATTTTGACAACTGTCTTGCGCTCCTTATATTGACATAGTATTTACGATAAATCGACTTTTCAAACACTAATAATGATAATTTTGTATAAATTAAGGCTCAAATTCGTTCGATCGCCGGGCCGGGCCGTTTAGTATTCAGAGAGAGGCGAAACACGTCCGCTTGTATTGTCTAACTATTTAACGTAACTTATTATAAATTCGTCAAAACCGTGGACGTAACGAAAGTTTAATTGAGATCTCATCTTTTAAAAAGTGTTGGAAAAAGCGCTCGCTTTTTGTGAGGCGTTGTGAAACGTCGGGATTTCTCGTATTGATTTCCATCAGTCGACAATAATCATTGTTCGTTAGAGACGCGGGTATCAGTTCCTATGCAAATAGAGCTATTGTTCGTACATGCAAATTGTGTTTTCATTCATAGAGCTTAATTGAGGACGGGCGACATCTGTCAGGAAAAACTGAATCACTCGTTAAAGTAGGTGGTGGTGATCAAATGAGGTATTAGTTAAGCGGTGACCCTTCGTATCCGGCGCGGGCGCAGCTGCGCATGCGACCCGTCACATGCTTATTGTAATTATAATGCTTCACAGATTCCCTGCGTCCGTCTTAATCTTGAATAGCATCTAAGACTTTCATCATAGTGCTTAATAAATAAACTTTTCTTTCTCTTTAATCGTTTTCCTAAACCATATTGATTTACGTATTTGTAAAATTGAGACTAAATCAACAGTAAACTACACGTAAAGTTCACAACAAACTTTTACAACTGATAAACACACTGAACACCAGTTCAAGACGTTTTGAATTCGTTCCATGTGTGTGTCGTAGAACTGGGTCGCGTTTCCACTCGCCTTCGACGTTCGAACGACTTTTATTCTAGTTTGTGTTGCTAGTTTAACGGCGAAATAATCTGCAATAACACTGTATTTTCGTTTCAATATTCAACCGAAAATTGTTCATCGATAACTCACATCCGTAGTGTAATTAAACAGCGATTAGAGAAGTAAAGGTCGGGAACACTGGTTGGTGCGCTCGGCGGGATCGAGTGTTTTATGACCGGCGACCGGTTCCGACCGCGGTGGGAGAAATTTTATAAACCGACACTCATGTACATTTTTGCATGAACGGAACATGACAAAAACCCATTGATAAGTTCCGTAGCAGGCGCCTTATAGCTGTTGACACGCACCGTTATCAAGTTTTTAATCGATTTTCGACTGCCGTTTCGCCTCCTTATGTAAACATCGACTAATGTCAATAGCTCGGTATCAGATACGTACTCGTTCCTATTTTTTATGAATGTACATTTAACACGATCCCGTCCGATGGCGGCAGAGCCAGTGCGCTCGTTAAGCGGCAAAGCGAGCCAGCGTCATTGCCTTATTGCGTTTGTATTATTTTTAGCATGATATTGAAACAATTTCGCTGCCATCTGCTCCCGGGTTCACCTGTCTATCATGTTGTTAATTTACACTCGTCGGCTATTAACATTGTCGTAAAGTAAAGGAAATATTTGAAATACTCAACTGCCGCGCCCATATTTAAAGGTCTCGGCTTTAAAGATGATGTAGGTACATTGATTATTTTGGTACGTCGCGCGGATGAGGCGTGGGTAATAAGTAAACCGTTTGTTTTACATACAATACTTAAGTACGAATGTTTGAATGAGTGAATGGATTGAATGAAATTGTACGTGAAAGTTAAGTTTACACGACAAGTGGAATAAAATGGATGGTAATACGTTTCGTAACGCGTTGCGATGGCTAATAAGTTTGTACAATTGGAGTTTCACTTCCTCCATCGACTTGTAGATATCTTAATGCTTATCTTGTATTTGTATCTGGTGTTTGTAATGCAATAATAACGTGTATATTTTATGTTCCAGGGCACATTCTCGCTTATAGTGGAAGCGTGGCACGATACCAATGAGACGTCGAGATCTGATGGTGAGTTACTTTCCGTTCTCCTACACTACGATTATGATAAAAAGGGTCATGAAAATCTTCGCCCGCCTTGTAAAATTCAAATCACGTCGGTCACGACTCACTCACATTCAGGTTTCACTGTAATTCTGGGTGTTTATCGTGCATTTAACGGACAGTATGTATATTTGAATGCTCATATTATCATATCGTGGAAGACAAAAATGTTCCCATGGTGTGGACGATTGGTGTTCAAAGCACGCGGCGCTGCGCGTGATTCGCTTCGCAATGCGCGCGCTATTCTAATAAACTCAGCCTTCTGTAGGACGAAAATTTAGTAGAAATGTTCTAATGTATTCCGGTGGCCGTTGACCGGCACCTAGACGTCGCGCTATGAAAACTACTTACTGAATATAGGCAAATTGGTTACCTACTTTGTTGTAAGCAATGTTTGGATAAAAACATTCGGGTTTGACACGCCACCGTAGCCACAACTTTCATTTAAACCGATGCCATGTGCTTGAATATAATTTCAGATATTTATCATTTATAATAACCGATTGGATAAGTTTTGCTTGTTCCGTTTGATATCACGAGAAGCCTAAGCGCCCAATAAAGAATCGACAGTTTATGTCTTACATGCGACGTGGCGTGACCGAAAAAACGATTCAGAATGAATTGTAACCGTCCGGGTCGTAAATACATCATCGTGATAATACGCCGCGTGCATCGATACCCAACTCCTGCTACATCGCTACACGAAAAAACAAAACACTCGACTATACCCGCCGAATCTAAAAAGAACGCACCAACAATTCGATTTTCAAATTTATCAAAATGGCGGACGCGAAAACTGACCGGAGACGCCCATTTCTTAATTAGATTTTCATACCGCTGCACTCTGACCGACATAATTACTACTCCTGACCGACTAACAAAAAAAACCCCGGTGATTTACTTAGGAGATTTAGAGATACCGCGAGGTGTGTCTACGGGCCGGTTTACCGAAAATCATTAGCGTCCGAAGTGGATAGCTTAGAGGACGGGTATATTTTTAATACGGCTCGGGAGCGATGGGCGGCGCCGCTTCACTACCGAGAAATGTTACCAACAGAAATCTAATCAACCATAATAACAGGTTACACGCACGCCGTTTGTGTTCACTCACTATCGACTCACTGGGCTAATGCTTAATTAAATCACATTCGGTTTTTTATCTAATACCCAAATTGAACAGCTGCATTGGCTTAGAAAGCGGCCATTGCACGTATCTAATTCATTGTCGCGAGGAACCCTTAAACGCATTTAATTTTTATGCACAAGACGTTGAAGAATGGCGACGCACGACTCCGAGAATCCAATATATCATAGATAAACACTGGGCTGCATTGAGTGTCGCTTGCTCACGGCGATGAATAAAGAGATTCTGGTGCTAAACAAATAAGTATACTACAATGGTCTCTGGCAATTCTGATGTTGTCGCTCGCTCCTTCACCGAAATCTTTTGTATAGCGCCCGAGGCGGCCGAGACGCACCTGGTCCACACTAACGGGCCGCGGCATTGTTTACTTACTGGATGCTAAAAAATACACCTCCGAGGGAAGTCAGGGAATTTTTTAGTTTACACTTCATCTTTCGTCGTCGTATGGCTTGAACATGATAAAAAATATCAGGAAGACGCTCCGGAAGGTTCGATTTATGATGTAACAGGCGCTATGGCTTTCAGGAAGCGCTGTCGACAGATGCGCGGCACATGCTCTCGGATAATAGGTGGGCACACTCCTAATGTCTCGTCCTGTGCTTTTGTTTACATTACCATTACCACTGCTCTCGGCTTCGCTGTTTACAATTATTGCACTACTTAGCTTTACAAGTCCATATCGGCGAAACTGGGAAAAAAGAGCGTGTGAAAACTATCGATAAGAGATTCGTAGAGGCAATTACTGGCGCGGGCCGGTGCTCGCCGCCCCGGGCCCGGCTACCGCTCGCCGGCTGACATTACACGACCGAGATGCGATTATCGATACAGTTATGTTGTGACGGCTGCTTATCTTGCTATCCGGCCGTGCATTATTAGTCAATTCATTACTCTAGCCGGTAGTAGAGGCCCGTGCGATTCCCAGGACTCTCGTCTCGCTTATGATTACTCACGTCGTTAATTGCCTTTCGACGAATGTTAATCACTACGTCAGCCGTCTGGAAATGTAACGTCTACATTGCACAATCCTTTGCATTTATCGAATCCTTCGCGCGGAACGTAAATGTCCCTATTATCTCACTGAACAATGGGGAATTTTAAACTCGCACCGACACTCGAGTCTTACGCGAAATCCCTTGAAATAACATTGAGAAATCTTTAATTTGCTCCTCAAGACACTCAAAGCTCGAGTGGATGAGTTATTTATCGAGTGCAAGAGGCGACGTCTCCGAGGCGCACTTCTCGTATCGAAATATTCGTTGAGAGTTAGAAGTGGACAGTTTTATAAACAAAAGTGGCACGTCGTTTGTATAGACAGCCCATTGATGAGATGTAGTTTCCCACAGCGGCGGCGGGCGCGCGGCCGCTACGACCGGCCCGGGCAGGTGTCCGAATCGAGACGAGTGGAAATCGACACATCGCTTAATGATGTGGGTCTCACCTGCGGAAAACGGTCGACGAACCTTCGCGCATCAACGCCGGCAACGCTTGGCGTCGCGGTTTCGATTTCGTTAAAAACCTCCCACCGTTCACTAATTAGACCGCTCGCGATCCAGTCGCGCTAGGCGCTGTCAGACGTGGCCACATAATAAACAAGAGCGGGCTCAACATCCGGTGGCCTTATTATCGATCGATCGATCATAGCGGCGGAAGCGTCGCGTGATCTCGCATCCCCCGCGCTTCCCCAAAATCGCGTTTTGAAACATCCCAAATCGCTTGCGTCCGCCTCCGATAGCGTAGCCAGCTCAAATTATCGGTTATTTCGCTTTCTTTTGTTTTTGTTTATTGGCGTTTGCCGTTCGGATTTATTTTCGTTTTATTTGTAGTGACCTCTGGGTCCATAATTACACGTTATCTGGCGCACCGGCGGCGGACGGGCACGTACCGATGCTGCCTCGTCCTTCTTTAAATGTGTTATTTATTTGTGAATTGGAATTATATTAATAGATGCGATAGTGGGGTACACCTTCATTTAATATCGTTACGCCGTTGAATTAGGATGATGGCTGTAATTTGTTCGGTTGTTTCTGGAGAATCGAAGTTTTGTTTCGGTCGAGTAGGATAGAGCACAAAAACAATGTAAGAGAACGCAATTTTCCTACAAATTGCTTACAGAGTCGAATGTTGTAGGGTCGGTAAGGGGACCTAATTACGTCCTTTATAAGTAAGTATCCAATTTATTCAGAGTGCGGCTATAGTTTTATATTTCTTATAGTATTGCACTTTTAGTTGAACAGCGGGAGGTATTCGCGGTCGGGACAGCCCTGGTGCACCTGAGGCTCGGTGCACGGTTGCCATAATTCTCGTGCGCACATTGGAACTAAATTGCAGCGGCCGGCGCTCTGTTCCCACACATCATTTTTCTAATTCCCTCCGAACTGCACACTTGCCTTTAATCATTTCTTTGTCCTTAACTTGAATAGTGCACTAATCGTTAAAACTAAAGTTTTACACACGCTCTCCACGTATTTAACTTAAGACGATAAAATTGATGAGTGTTGAGTGGAATAAACTTCATAATATTTAATCGGAATGAAAGCTCGATCGAAATAAATTGATAGTTCTCGTCTGATTGTATTTTCGTTAGGTACACAACCGGCGTACCATACACGTTTTATCTTCTAGATTTATTGTACAGATACGATCTTTGTAAGCCTACACGAGACCGGTGAATCGTGTGCACTATGCTTTATTCCAGTAATGCCGGTGCAATAATCGTTTAAATTATAAATATGTTTATGAAAATTGAATTTGAATTCTTTGCTTTTTTTTTTTTTTTTTGGAAGAGGTCTACTGCAGTTAGCCTGAGCGCAGGCTTTGACTGCTTCACCGGACTTTGAATTCTTTGCTCTATATCGGCCAAATGTCGTGACTACGGCCAATGGCATTTAGCGACCGACGACACTTGACATAAAGTTTTTATTATGCCCGATTTGTTTACACAATAATTTACTAAATATTTTGAAGACTCAACGTAATTTATTGCTGAATATTTGCGACTCGTTGTGACCAAATTATATCGGGATGAGTTCCAATGTCAACACGCCGTAGGATATTATATTTAGACCAATTCATTCTTGAACTTATTTTGCTACGTCCAATATTATGTATTGAAATATGCTCCTACATGTGCTCACAAGCCGAGGAGTGTCGGTGAACTGTGACCCGTTTCACTATAGTACCTATGCTGCACTCCGATCCAAACTTCAACAATCGTTCATCGTAGATCTCAGATAAGTCCATCTCGTTCTCATTACCGTCTTAGCTGACACCGAAACAAAGAGAACTATCGTATACCATACGCCACGAAATTAGTCGGGATCGAACGTTTTTATATACCTTTTAATTTTGTTTCGCGTCTGGTTTAATTTTATCTGCTGTCGGGATTACCGGCTTAGGAATGTACCCATCGAGGCAACAAGAGTAAAAAGTGGCCATACACGACGAGAAATAAATAAAGGTAGAAACTGGTCGACGCTGAGATTTCTTAGCTAGGGCTGCCGCTTCAACTGTCCAAACTAGGACGGGCCCCCGACAAAAAATGTTTTCTCACCACGATGACTCGTGTTTTATTCCTTGTATAGAACTTTAATTTGATAGTCCCAAATTGTTTTGAGTTTTGTGTTGGTAGTATTGTATTTTTTTCCATTTGTTTTTTAGAATAAATAAATCAGATTAGGTTTTTTTTGTGTTACTTGCAAACCTTTTTGTTGTATTTTCGGAATGAGAGCATACAGACAACCCTACAGCCGAGTCAGCACTTACAAGCTTTGATGAATGGAGTGGCAGTTTTTCAAATCAATGCAGTGGGTAGTTTTCACAGACCGCTTTTTGCGCGTCACTTATGTAATGGTAGCCCGACATGCTGGCCAGCAGTCCAGCTACTTTTTCTAAGCATTTAATGTGTACTTACGTGTGGTTTACAAGTTATATGTTACATAAAGAATGTAGTTAAAACTATTAATCAATCACACAACGGGCGCCGGCGACGAATCAAAACAGTGAATCACGCTTGGGAACAATGAAATCTCACGCTCGAATGCGGGCTTCAAACGCTCGACTTTAACAGGTCAATTTACTTCTGTAACCCTTTCCCACGGTGATAAACAAATATTTGTGTCTTTACCCGTATTTTTACTAATTAAAATGGTCCCGTTAATGTTTTCGGGGCAGATAGCGTCGCGAATACTTTGAGTTCTCGTTATGCACCTGCCCTAAAAGATTTCCAAAAACATGTTCGGTATTTTTTTTATTTATCAAGAAATTTAAAATGGTTCTTAATATTTCTATAACAAATTGATAAGGAGGTAATTCCGAAGCATAGTGAAGCGCGATCGTTTGTTTCAATTATTCATAAAGAGGTCTAATAGGCAGGCCCACCTGATGCTATGGTATTAACGAGCATGTGCAACTGCTGATTTTTTGCTGCAACTATGACGTCATTATACTAGTCGTTAGCCGTGTTAGATCGCGTTAGGTGCATGTAAAAAGCCAACTTAAATGCACTTTAATGTTTACGTTAAACGGGTGTAGATTTTCATGGCAATTGACATTTTAAATTTGACATAAACAGCGCTCAATTTCCGAACGCAAATGTTTTTTTTTAATAATTCTAAATGGTATTTTGTCTTTTCAGATACTCTAATAGCCCGTATGACGAAGCAGAGTGTGGCCGATGTGGGGGGTCCTTGGATTGATGAGGAGCAGAGATGGGGTGGGCCTGGAGACGCTCATCTCCGGCTGTCTTACCGCGTGACATGTGCTGCTCACTACTACGGTGCCGGCTGTGAGGTGCTCTGCAGGCCGAGAGACGACGCCTTCGGTCACTACACGTGCTCACCTGCTGGGGAAATTGTCTGCAAGGCGGGCTGGACCGGAGACTATTGCTCGAAACGTAAGTATTTCATTCATTTTTTTATTTACCCTCATAGGTACTATTATTACAGGTTTGCATATAAATAAAAGAACTGTATTTCTTTAGGAACTAAACGTTTATTTCCACAACTTACATGGACCTAAATACCCATTATATCACACGATACATAGCATCGATGATTGCAGTCTTATGAAGTCCGAAGTAAACCCAATTCTGCTTCTCATTGTATTTTTAAGAACATTCCAAGTTTTATTAACCAGTACGCGTGAAAAGATCTTTTGTGCGCGAATGTTACCTGGCAGATTCCCGATCGCTAGTTAACTTACATAAACATTCTCAGCAACAAAAAAAAACCTCCATAGAATAGTCTAAAAATATCCTGTCGTAGAAAGATATAAATAGTTTAAAAATTTAGATTAGTAGGTAACGTGCCTAATTTTATTTCTAACCTGAAATTCGGAACGCCTGATTCACCTCATCTTCTCTATAAATAGTAGGCCTTGATTTTTATGTTATGCAAGACATTTTGCGTAGCGTCACCCCTGTCCTAAATTTCCAATATCGCAGTTAATATATAGAGCGCCCCACAATTCACTCTTCCTCATTAAATCGTCGTCAATTTTTAGTCCGACATCCTTTCATAAACATTATAATTGCGACCGCCATAGAAACGTAATGATAATGATGTAACAGGAATGTATGACACACCCTATTTTGTCATAAAATATATACAAGACGCAGAAAATATATCTATTCAAAGCATCTGTTGTAGAATCTATCATTATTTACATTCGCATAAAATAAGTTATCAAAAAACCATTAACCTCAATAAAGTAAAATATTATGGTTCAATTTTCAAATAAACTGACAGTGTAAGCAACCTCTGTGGTGTTTTAAATCATATAAACCATTAAACTCTCAATAAAGTAAAATAATATGATGGTTCCATTTTCAAATACACTGACAGTGTAAGCGAACTCTGTAGAGTTTTAAGTCATATTTAAAACGCGAATAGTAATGGCATTAATTATCTCATAGCCCGAAGTCGTAAATCGTAGTTTTAATTAGTCCCATATCACTATTAGCCTATTCACATTATTTATAAGGTTATTTCAACTTCCCGTGCCATCGTCCGACCTCCAAGCAAACGACTCATAATTTTAATCACATATTTTTTGTAAGTCTCGTCGCTATAAAATAATATAAGCTATAGTTTCATAGTAATTACAACCGAATATTATATTTAATGTAGAGAGAGAGCGAGATATATTTTCCTATGACTGACGAGTTTTTATTTAATTTCATTCGTAATGGGACATTAAATTTCATTACTTTGGCGCTAATTAACGTTTTGATATTATTTCGTTGGCATCTGACATTATCACAATAGAATCGTTAGATCAAAACTAAGTGCTCATTCAAATAACGATGTCAAGAACCTCTTGAAATCTTAGGTCATTGTTATTTTTTTTAACGATTCTCATTGATATAAGAAACTATTCATAAAACTAATTAGACGTTGATCTTATATCTTATTAATCCCAAAGATTCATTACATAAATTTGGTTTTTCTACATATTTAATTATTTATCAAAATAATCGCTAGTAAATGTCATACGAGCTGGCCGCTTAACGACACTATAATTTTCTAATTGATTAAAATGACATCATATTTTATTTGTCAAAATAAAATGAGGATAGAGCTGTAATATGGTGGTGAAGCGACAATATTAATATGTGTTGTAGGTTGTGCCCGTCATAGTTTATTACTAGCGTGTGACCGTCCCCGTGTGGTCTGTGTTTGCGTTCCACCGCGAATGATGCGTTTGTAAACAAAAGCAGCGGACGCAACGCTCGCTGGCTATCACCGATGTCCGCTCGCTTTTACTTGTCGATCTTGTGCATTTCTAATAAAATACGTCAGAGCACGTCATTAGGACGTCCTGGCGTATGTTAAGCACATCGCGACTCGTATTGTGAAACAAAGCTGTGCGTCTCGGCGAGATGCATTGTGGCCGGGCGGATGTCGCGTCGCAATCTCGGCAGCCCCACCTGCCGCCGCGTTCCCACACTCCGGCGCCGCAAAAAACGCGCCAGACAGAGACGCAGCGCCGCGCGCCGTGTAGCGCGCTGTCCCGCTCGCGCGCCAGGGCTGTGCCCCGCCGCAGCCTCCACGCGACTCCATAACCACGAAATCACAATTTTCTGGAAAAAGTAAACAATCAACAACTCAACACGATAGATATTCGAAACATCCCGATTCGAACGGACAGTAATGCAAGAAATATGTATTTGTAAGTGGAACGTGTGAAAGGAGCGATATCGGCAATGTAAACGGTCGTATGTTACACAAACGTATGCCAATAAAAGTCTCGGCAACCCTATCCGCGGAGTTTGTATCGGCGATTACGAAAATGTAAAAGCGAGAGAAGCGGCCATAATGAAAACAACGCAGTAGGTTCGCGCACGCACACAGCTCCGCGCTCGCGGGCCGCTACACAGATGCCACGAACCGGGTCAAAAACACCTTTAAACGAGAACTGAACACCAATCGAAATAAACTCTGTACTTGACCGTGTCACGAAAGCTGGCTAACATCTGCCGAACGGTATCTCGCCTTCTGGGAAAGCTTAGCAATCCCGAAAACTTATTTGCATGTCCCGCCGGTATTATCCGCCGTCCAAATGATAGGGTAAACATCGCGAGAGGAACCCTTAACTGCCGCTTAATTTCGCCTAATTGTTAACAAGAGTAAAGTTCTCACGAATATTATCTTCTGTGTTTTATCGCGAATCCCACGCGCACCTAATTTCCGTTTGGGATAGAAGCAGATGTGGGGAACAGTTAAATATTTGCCGAGCACGTGTGCCGTGTCACCGTGTGGGAAGTGCCAGGGACAGGAAGGTTTCTTTTTGTCGTGCTACCTGTCCTCGGAGGCTCCAGCGACCAAGGTCCCCAGTGCTGCCAACCTTACACACGAATCGACAGTGTTCATGTTCATTGATAATAATTAATAGGTCTGCAGGAGCTCACACCGGCCACATCCTCCCTGCGGCTCCTTCGTGACCACTTACGAACTAAATTGGTTTTGGAGTGTAATTTTTACTACCGTTTTACCTCAGTTCGAGGGTCAAGATAAGTTCGAGTGGTCTGGAGTGCGGGCACGGTGCACCGACACCGACACTCGAGCTGTTTGATCTACCATCGCGGACCGATCGTGGCGCCTGCCTTACTTTTTCTTAGTCTCTTGCGTTCCTCATAAAGTCTTATTAATAAATTCATTGTAATGGCCAACCGGAGGTCATGAGAACGATTGTTTTAAATAACAATTTATTTTATTTGCGAAAGTGTGGAACGTACGTGAAAGCGGGTTACGTTATTTTCAATTTTCTCGACGGTAAAAATACAGCAGCTATGATAATAAGACTTACCGCGTGAGTGAGTTTACCAATTCGGCGGAGTGCGGCTTAAGCCGATTTGCGAGCACTCCGGACAAGTTCGGGGGCTTTATGCCCGCTCGGCTGTATTTAAACCTGTAATAGAGTCTAGGGTGTGCGGCGGG
Organism: Diachrysia chrysitis; assembly: GCA_932294365.1. Classification (NCBI taxonomy): domain Eukaryota; kingdom Metazoa; phylum Arthropoda; class Insecta; order Lepidoptera; family Noctuidae; genus Diachrysia; species Diachrysia chrysitis. The sequence goes on along the minus strand of OW028662.1, from coordinate 7,628,735 downwards.
AAGGCTAATCTCTTTTATGCAGCTCTCGAGCGTCTCTTAAGCTTAGAAAATACATCGCCAACTCCCCGGTATAATCGGAGCTCCGCTGAAATTGCTTCCTTGTTCAATTTAGAACCGGAATAAGCCAGTTTACATTTGCATTCGTATAGGGAATGAAAGTTATGATCAAGATGGCGTCTAGTATTTTTCTAGCGAGTTAGGGGAATAGTAACGGTCGAGCGACGGTTAGACTCCCCGCGCTATCTGCCCCCTTTGTATTCGCTCCGATAACTTGCCCATGCGCACCCGACCGATACGACTCCGCGCCGCACTTCTTATTTCAAAACAATTTTTCTTAACACCGAGCATACATTACATTACCGCTTAACTTTCAATTGTACAACTTTCATACGTTACAAATGCCGCGATGAACTAGGACTCGGCGAAATAAACGCTATTGTTGGAATCATCTTCGCTGGGTTTAAACAGGGTAAAGTTCGTATACAAGTATAACTAATACTGTTGCTTCGCCCATTATAGGCTTGAAATATAATTAGAAATCCCTGAAGACACGACTCGGAACCAAGACTAAGTGTTCCTACACGCAAAATTAAAGTGAAAATTTTAATTTAATGCAGGTTATAAAGTTCAAAGAGGATTTCGTTGTAGTTACGAGTTGGTGCGAGTGAAGATAAATAGTGTGTGCGCGCGACCTCGCCCCCGGCGGCTCGGCCCCCGGCCTGGGACGCTAACGAACCTCTCTCTTTGTTGCACGCGCCGTGTCCTTTACGGCGAAACTGCACACAGATTCCAACGCTAATGCGAGATACCACGCGCGGGAATCCAATACCATTCCGATGATTAAACGAATCTGCTTCCTGTACTATTAAAGAAATCCATGAGTGTAGTCCCGCTCTATTGTGCGCGCTTTGTCTTTGTGACGTGCTAACGAATGTGTTTTTATTGTTGCAGCGCGATGCTTGCCCGGCTGCGACGCGGAGCACGGCCACTGCCTCAAGCCCGACGAATGCATGTGAGTACCCACTTCACACCTTTGTGCTAAACGTTAGTGTACCTCCCTCCGAGACTAAATCATTCATCCTCCTCATTGTTCCGTACGAGAAGAAAGACAAGTTTTTGTCGCTTGTTATCACGTCCTATTCATTGCTAACGAATGTTGTTCTTCAATTCCAGTTGTCATTCGGGCTGGGTGGGCGAGCTGTGCGACCAGTGCGAGCGGCACCCGGGCTGCGTGCACGGCACCTGCTCGCGGCCCTGGGACTGCATATGCGAGGAGGGCTGGGGCGGGCTGTTCTGCAACCAGGACCTCAACTACTGCACCAACCACCGGCCCTGCCGCAACGGCGGCACGTGCCATAACACCGGCCAGGGCAGCTACACCTGCATGTGCCCCAAGGAGTACACGGGCCCCGACTGCGAGAAGTCGCAGCACTCGTGCGCCGTGCGGCCTTGCCTCAACGGCGGCGCGTGCGTGCCGGACGAGGGCGGCGAGCTGGCGTGCGCCTGCCCGGCCGGCTACGAGGGCGCGCGCTGCGAGACGCGCCGGCTGACGTGCGCGGACCGGCCCTGCCGGCACGGCGGCGTGTGCGAGCCGCGCGCCGCGGGCTACGTGTGTGTGTGCCCCGTGGGCTTCGCGGGGCCCGACTGCGCGCTCGAGGCCGACCCCTGCGCCGCCAGCCCGTGCCGCAACGGCGCCACCTGCGCGCGCGCCGGCGACGGCTTCAAGTGCACCTGCAAGCCCGGCTACCGCGGCAACCGATGCGAAATTGATATCGACGACTGTGCCGGCATCGTGTGCGAGCACGGCGGCTCCTGCGTCGACCTCGTCAACGGCCAGCGCTGCCAGTGCGCGCCCGGCTTCCTCGGCCCGCGCTGCGAAACCAGAGTGGACCTGTGCCTCGCTAAACCATGTGCGAACGGCGGCGAATGCTTAATCCTCGACAACGACTACGAGTGCCGGTGCCGGCCCGGATTCGCCGGCAAGGACTGCAGTATTGACATCGACGAGTGCTCGTCCGGGCCGTGCCGGAACGGCGGCACCTGTAGGGACCGCGTGGACGGCTACCACTGCTCGTGCGCCGCGGGCTGGGGCGGCAAGTCTTGCTCGGTGTCGCTGGCGGAGCTGGCGTCGAAGCCGGCGGGCGTAAACCTGCGGCGCGTGGGCGACGAGCTGGGCGCAGAGCGGCTGTCGGGGCAGCAGGTGGCGTGGATCGCCAGCGTGACGGCGGCCGTGCCGCTGGCGGCGCTGGCGGCCGTGCTGGCCATCGTGTGCGTGCGGCGGCGTCGCAAGCGCGCGGCGGCGGCGGCGGACGCGGAGGCGCGCGCGCAGAACGCGGCCAACGCGGGCGGGCACGTCATCCGCAACACGTGGGGCAAGTGCGACGCGCCCGCCGCCGAGTGCCAGAACGCGCACAACGCCGCCGCCGAGGAGTGCAAGCGCAAGACGCTCAACACCGAGAGCGCGCGCCTGCTGGCCGCGCTCGACCCGCGCCTGTCGCGGCTCTCCGCGGACTCCGCCTACTGCGCCAATAGGTCAGTATACCTCGCCATACACCTCCCTACACATAAAAATAACTTGAATAACACTAATTTATACCAGTTTAACTCTAAGTAAGCATTGTTCATATTAAAAGTTCAATATTTTTTTATTGTAATACAAACAATGTAACTAATGAGACTTTTCTATTGTTACAGCGATACGTCGCTAGTGAAGCGAGCGCTAGAAGGCGGAGGGGTGTATGTGTTAGACGACCATTGCTTGCCGCCGACGTACGCGACACAAGTGTAGTGATACAAACGCGACAATGGACAAACACTAACTTATTTATTCACAACGGACGCTCGTGCGAAACAGGCTGTGCGCCGCGTGTAAATATAGCGTAAAGTGTAAAGTGACCCTGTATAAACGGCTAGTTTTAAGCGTTCCGATGTATTTATTTAAGAGAGCGATTCGTACGCCCCTGTAAATAGTATTGGCGGGACGGATCGCGTTTTTTCCGCCCCTGATCGGCAAGCGTCGCGCCGAGCGAGGACCGCGCGGGCCGAGGGGCCAGTGGACGCCGTCCACGTCGCGATCTCTGTACACTTGCGGCAAAGCTATTCTGACGGCCGTGTAAACATACATCATGTAATTAACTCAAATAAATTCACAAAATCTTGACAAAAATCGAATATATTTTTAACTATTTTAATGTTTTTGGAGACTTTTAGGCCGTTTACATAGTTTACAGAATGGCTTGGCCCCAAGTATAGGTAACGTGTGCGGTGTCTTGCAGCTCGGTCCGCTGCGAGACGCCGCATCATGACGCGACACTGCGCGACTCGCACTTCACCACCGAGAGAACTTTCTCGAATCGAGTGTTGATGAAGCAGGTGCGCCAGTGGGCCCAGTGTCGCGCCATGAGCACTACACACCACTCACACTATCCCTCTAGACTCGCACCAGTATAGAAGCCAAACCGTGCGTAAAATAAGATTAGACTAATTTATAAAAATTAACGCGAATGATGCGTTCATCAGTTTCACATTGATTTATATTTTGTGATTGACTAATTGTTGTCGTTTGTTCCTATGATTATTATAGTGAATTACTCCACGAAAAATCTTGATCAGGTTTTCTTGAAAATCGACGTAGATTTTTTCCTTTTTTTCCTAACTTCCGTACTCGGGATATAGAGCAGTTAGCACGATAATTTAAACGTTCCTGAGACTGTGACCGCCATTTTTACGGCCTGCATGCGCATGCGCATACAGGCTGTACAAGTCGCGGTCGCGCCACACAAATATTCACGCACGTAATTAGTCCATAGGTTAAAGTTAAATTCAGTACTTATAGAAACAAATTGTCGAAACCTAAGTCATTGTGTATAAAAACGTAAGTTTTAGTGTTGTAAGGATTCTCCATTACTTATAAGAGTACTGAGACAATATAAAGTGTGTAATTAGGCAACATGAGACAAGATAACTCTGCTTGTTTTAACTTATTTATTTTAATAGGTACAGTTCTCGAGCTATGTTGTGTTTGTAGATTCGCCACTCGAGCCGGCACACACGGCCTGTCCTGTGTCCCGCATCGACCACGAATCGTCATTATGAAATAATTTATGTTAAATTACATTTTTATAAAATCCGTGTAGATGTTACGCGGTAAGTGATAGGAAGATCACCTCTCATGTTGCCTTTTGTACTCGAGAGTAGATTAAAAAGGTTAAATCGACAAAATTGTAAAAATATGAATAGACTGATGATCAATAATAATTCTCTTGTATTTAATTTTTTAAGATGACAAATAAGTTTAAATTATGAGGAAATAAAGGAACATCCAAATGTAGTAAAAACAGAATCATAATTGTTGTACTTAATTGATCACAGTGAACCTTTCATTTTTCTTTTTGAGAATTTCGGTAATGATATATCAAAATTATGATTTCCATTCCGAATAATAAAATGACAGTATTTTTAATTTATTTATTAAAACCGTATGATTATAATTATTGTGAATTTCTTTAATTTTTATTAACAAAAATCATTGTTTAATTATTTTTTGAGCTTAAGTTTACAATTGACTGACGTAAATTGACTTATTGATATTTTGGACCCATTTTATTAAATCATGAATGTATTAATGCCTGCGTGTGAGTATACTAAAAGATAACATTTCAAATCATTCCATTACTTAGCTAAGTAACCTTTATCTATAAATCTTATTTTTAATTTCGCTATTTTCTTTGTTTATTTTGCATGTAAACCAGTGATTGTCTTAATTGTTCTATGTTTTGTCCCTATGGGCAAAGTACAATTAACTGTTATCTGTCTTAGTATTATATAATTACCTTTTGGTATATTCACATATAATTATTATGTTTCAAAAGAAAAATGAAAGTAGTCTTTTGCTGAACCGCAGCTGATAATTCCATAAATAGATTCTAACAGAATAAAAGTCATATTGTATTGCTAATTATGGTGATAAATTGCCAGCGAGTGTTTGTGACGAAGTGTAATTATTGCAGTGGATGCAAACGAGAAATAAAATGTTAATAATAAACAATTGTTTACAAAAAATTAAAACTGACATTTTTTTTAATCAACCCTTTCATAAAACTTGAAGTATAATCTATACTAATATTATAAAGCTGAAGAGTTTGTTTGTTTAAACGCGCTAATCTCAGGAACTACTGGTTTGAATTGAAAAATTCTTTTTTTATTGGATAGTCCGTTTATTGAGGAAGGCTATAGGCTATATAACATCACGCTACGACCAATAGGAGCGGAGCATAAATGAAAAACTGTTGAAACTAAAACACGCGAACAAAGTCGCGGGGGAAAGCTAGTCAACATAATTTTAAATCATGCCGCATTTTTGCCAGATACAGTATTATGGTCTAACTATTTGTGCCTCGCGGTTTCACTCGCTATACTTTTCTCCAAAAGTAAATAACGTAATGTTAAATAGTCTATTATAACCTTCCTCAAAAATACGGTTATCAAATGCATTAAGATTTTTTTTCAAATCTGACTGGTAGTTTCAGAGATTAGCGCATTCAAACAAACTCAAGCTTTACTATATCTATAATCTTAAAACAAGTACCTAAAGATTTCCTGTAAATAACATGAAATATTTATTTTCACATCACAACAACAGTACTCAGTTTTAGTACAACTTGTTAATTACAAAATAGCATAGAACAAAATAAATAGATGCAACGAAATCCATACAAGTAACTCTGTATGTCTGTTACGCTTTCACGACTAAATTGCTGAACCTATTTTGATAAATGGGGCAATCTTGGATCCCACAAAAGGACAGGTTACTGTCTGTACCGACACCCACGCAGGCGGTACCGCAGGCAACAACTAGTATTTATATATCTATTCTTACATCATATACGTGACTACGCAAGCATAGAAAAAGTCAGGCAATACAAGCAAGCTGTATTGTAACCCAACGACTAATTAAAACATAGTACCATAGTAATGTCTAATATTTTTGGAACGAAGTTCCTTATCGCGCATTGCGAAAGGGGGTTAGACGGAAATTAAGACGTAAAGTTGTAACGACACTTTTTGCTATTGTGTTTACAAAGTCCCGCGCATCTATGACGTGTACGAAAGAATAGACAGAGTGCATATATTATATATTTATGTTTATATGTGTGTGTGTGTGTGTGTATGTATGTACCTATATATTATGTAAATTTTTTTGCTTTTTTTTATTTCAATTCGAAAGGAACTGTTCCATCCGGGTGTCCCTTGACACGTCTCAAGTTTTTTATTATTTAACTGACGGACTAATTTGATCTTGATTTTTAGTAAGTAGGTAAACTTTTTAAAACATTTAGGTACACAAGTTTTTTTTTCTAAACAATACTTTACAATGTAGTTGAAAACTAACTTCAATTTACATATTTAAACATTTGTAAAGTTATACGTGTATACTACCTATGTAATAAGAAATTAGAGGCTTCACTCAGTAACATATATAGGTACCTACTGACATATTTAAGATTGCACCTGTCGGACCAAGGAGGCTATGTTACCTCGTGACATTATCACTTGTTTCTTGACAGAATAAGAAATTCAAGGCACGATTAAAACTATTTGTCCCCTATGTGACTACTTACATTGTTGCTCAAATACCTTTAATGTCAATTGTAAGGTGAGTTAAATATATAAATTAGTTACATTACGTACTTTATCACATTGCTGTGTACATTGTAAAAAAGAGCATTATGCATAAAGTAATGTACATTATGCATATTATGCACCGACAGCAGTATTGGTCTCATTAGATGTCAACTCGCCAACTCTTAGTACCAAAAGCCTAAATAAAATTTTGGACACTGTACGCAGCTTGCCACGGGCTCAATCTCGGAATGAGATAAATATTTGTGGATAACACAGATTTTTAATAATTAATTCCATTTTTAACATAATTAAGACTTATTAAATATTGGTTTATTTATATTAAGTCATTTAGATACTTTTTAATTCCCGCAGTATTGCTTGTTTGTGTTTAAAACAAGTCGCCTGAAGTATTTGAGTGAGCATAGAAGTGGAGTGCGATTAATTGCTATATGGACAGGATAGGATCTGCGTGTTTAGTAGATAGGCTTAACGTGCGTCTCCTTAGTAATAATAATTAAATAATGCATTTCATAGTGACTGTAATAATAGTATATTTATGCTGCCCGCGGCTACGCCCATGTGTGTGTCGGTTATCGCGGCAAAAAATACCCTATGCCATATCTTAGGATTCAAGCTTACCTCATACCACGTTTAATGAAAATTGGTTCAGCGGTTTAACCTCTAAAGCGTAACAGACAGACAGATAGAGTTATTTTCACATTTATAACATTAGTATGGTTATAGATGTATTTATTTCGCGTCAAGGGCATACCACGAAACCTTTGCAAACGCACAGACGCGTCAAGGGCATGCCACAAATCCTTTGCAAACGCACAGACGCGTCAAGGGCATATCACGAAACCTTTGCAAACGCACAGACGCGTCAAGGGCATAAATAAATAAATAAATAAATGTGGACAACATCACATACATTGCTCTGAACCCAAAGTAAGTAGCTAAAGCACTTGTGTTATGGAATTCAGAGACAACGAAGGTACCACAAACACCCAGACCCGAGACAATGTAGACAAGTTGTTTTTCTACATTGACCCGGCCGGGGATCGAACCCGGGACCTCAGAGCTGGCGACACCTTGAAACCGGTGTGTACGCCACTCGACCACGGAGGTCGTCCGGCATGCCACGAAAGCTTTGCAAACGCACAGACGCGTCAAGGGCATACCACGAAAGCTTTGCAAACGCACAGACGCGTCAAGGGCATACCACGAAAGCTTTGCAAACGCACAGACGCGTCAAGGGCATACCACGAAAGCTTTGCAAACGCACAGACGCGTGAAGGGCATACCACGAAAGCTTTGCAAACGCACAGACGCGTCAAGGGCATACAACGAAAGCTTTGCAAACGCACAAACGCGTCAGAGGCATACGAGGGCTCAACGAACGCGCATGCGCGTTGTGGGCACACAGAAACGGGTTAAAATGAATGATGAACGCAATAGTGCGGGCGCGGCATTGTTGTATTGTCTAATGTATGTGACTGGTCTATTGGTCTAGTGCTAATCTGGAGTTCGTAGGTTCGATTCCCACCCAGGACAAATCTTTGGGTGATGTGCACGATCATTTGTTCTGTTTCTGGGTGTAATTTATCAATAATATCTATGTAAGTATTTAGAAATATATAAATATGTTTATCAGTTTTCTGGTTGCCATAATACAGGCTCTGCCTAGTTTAGGATCAGATGGCCATGTGTGAGTTGTCCCAAGATATTATATTATATTATTTCGAAACACTTTAGAAGACCACTGGGCAGTGATAGAATGCGAATGAGGAAAGGTGAGAGGTATTTTCTCTATACATAAGCTCTTGACTGTTTTATTGCTGCTTTATGAGCGTAAAGCAATTAGTTTTTTACAGTAATTAACTAGTTGTATGCACCAGTTTTTCTTTTTATCAAAGCACTAGGAACCTTGAAAAGATTATTTCCTATTTCGATGGTCAACAAAATTGAATTTAAAACATAAGGACATAGTCTAGCTTCTTAATCAGTTTATGAAATAATTATCTTTTAAATTGGTCCAATATTGGAGGAGGATAGGCGAAAGATAAACCTAGAATTAGAAAAATGCTTACTTAGGCTATCCTTTGGGATCTGCAGATCACAGAGTATTTTATATAATTATATGCTGCAGTTGTCAAATTGTCACACATTGACGCGCGACAGTGATACTGGAATACTTATGCACAAATCACCGAACAAAACCAGAACGAGATAATTATATTTTTTTTACGAACATTTTGTATGGTACTGGTATGAAGAATCCAAGATTATAGAACTAAAAATTTATGATTTTTTGACATATAGGAACTCCTTAGGCGCTGTGCCCACCTAAGCAACGTGACAGAAACATGATTTTCTACCGGCATGCAGCATGACTCTGGCATGACATTCAATAAACCCACCAGGGTGACATGCCAGCGACATGTCAGAGTACATAGGCACACGAGACAATGTCGTCGTCTGATGAAGATCAAGATGCTCTTGCTTGTCTACAAATTATAAATATTCAAAACAGACAAAGACGCTTCTGGGTGCATCCCATGTGGAAAAAGTTAAAAACTGCTGGCGCATACATCGTTATGAAGGAATTAAATAGATACCCTGACAGATTTAAGACATTTAGAATGAAGAAAGAAACATATTTTATTATACTTGACAAATTGAGACCTATTATAATCGTATAGACACGGTGTTTCTTGAATTAATTCAATAAATATTATATTAAATTCAAGTTCGTCTTTCATTTTAACTGACAAGTTACTTCGAGTTTTTGTTACGCGTCACTTTATTGCGCCACTAGTAGCACGCTGAGTGGCATGTCAGGTCGTGTCACGCTACGCCACGCGAATGGGCGCTACTCCATACATTTACTTTGAATGTTGATGCTAGTGGCATGCTACATGCCAGATCACTTGTCAGATCACATGTCACGTTACTTAGGTGGGCACAGCGCCTTATAGGTAACGGTTACAGCTTCAGCGCAATATTCATATACCTACTTAATATTATACTGCTAAAGAGTTTGTTTGGGTGAACGCACTAATCTCGGAGCTACTGGTTCGAATTGAAAAATTATTTTAGTGTTGGATAGTCCGTTTATTGAGGAAGGCTATATAACATCACGCTATGACCAATAGGAGCGAAACATTCATGAAAAATGTTGCAAAAAAGGAAAAAATTGCCTTTGGGAGCTTCATTTGCGTGCGCTGCGTAAACGGTAAAAGTTACGCAAAAATCAGGTACCTATATATGTGACAGCATATTATATTATGTCTATCTTTAAAGTTTATTCACTATATTTTTTTTGAGGTAAACAAATTTCTTCTAAATTAATGCAAAATTTGTGAAGGTGTTATCTATAAGAGTTTGTTTGTTTGAACGCGCTAATCTCAGGAACTACTGGTTCGAATTGAAAAATTCTTTTGTATTGGATAGTCCGTTTATTGAGGAAGGCTATAGGCTATATAACATCACGCTACGACCAATAGGAGCGGAGCATAAATTAAAAATGTTGCAAAAATGAAAAACCGTTGAAACTAAAACACGCGAACTAAGTCGCGGGGGACAGCTAGTTTATTATAAACATGATAGTCCTTATCCAAATAATTTTCATAGCAAGCATTTAATTTTTAACGAAATAGCCCTTTACATAATTTGATTTTAATTTATACCTTAGGAGATACCGTAGTTTGAAAATAACTCCGCAACAAAAAATCATCAAGTACTTACCACGTATAAACGTGCTAATCTCTGAAACTACCACACTGATTTTACTGGCAGATAGCTGATGTTAAAATATTATACATACCTACTTTTATTTTAGAAAAAGTATTAAGGGTTCCGCGCAAAACATGAAAATCCCTTGAAAATATATACTGAACGGTTCCGTACTTAAAGGAACAAACTATAGAGCGCGCATATCGAGTACGAACTGTTGGCACTAGTATGAACGTGTAAAATAGTAAAAATAAGTATAAAACAGAGCGCCCCGTTTTATTAAAACTGTCTCAAAACCTTATATCGGAACCGTCGATATTTTCGCATAAACGTCTGTCGTACTATAGAAAATAACATAAATACGAGCGTAGTACATTTAGCTAATAATGTGCTTACGGTTCGCATAAGGAGCTACCAGCGATGCGCAACGCTCTATGCTTGACTATAATTACTCTAAGGGTCCTTAGCGTCTAAGTTAACAAACACAGATTTTTAACAATACAATATGACATGGTCTCATGCTTGTAATTTTAAAAGAGTAGGCAATTATACTGCGGTTATACAGTTTTAAATAAACTAAATAAGTAAAATAACTGTTTTATTGTTGTACGTTGAACATTAGTGTACTACCCTCATTAGAAAGTTGTAAAAGATGTGCTAGCGAAACGATAAAATCATCAAAAACATTTCTTAGAACTCATAAACAAAAGTAATTAGCTTACTTACCAGAAATAGATTGATGTAGTCCTTGTTGGTATCGTTGCGCGTTGTTGTAAATCACTTTAAATTCGATAAAAGACTAAGGGCTGGTGGCTTCAACATACACAGACATTAGGGTTGCCACTACTATATTTCCGGTCTAAGTAAAACATTTTTTTTTCTTTCTTTTTAAAAAAGTGACTCCGCGCTATGGAATTTAATCCTTGTGTCGCGGGTGTTTCACAAACATACAAATCACATGCACAAACAACACCCAGACTTAGAAGAAGCATTTATGGATCACAAACATTTGTCCCATGCGAGGATCAAACTCGCAGCACGTCGCGCACAGTGGTGGTTAGCGTGGTGACCAATACCACTCGGCTATTCATGCAGTCAATGGTATAGTATACACTGTTGAAGAAATATAGAGTAAGCAAAGATAATGTATTTCATTTGAATCTTTACATAAAATATTAGCCTAAAGAATGGCAACCCTTTAATTGACATGTCTGTCGTTATCTACGACCGCTTGCATGTGTTCCTGCTCATCTTAGTTATTTAGTAGTTAGTGCGCAGTTTGGTTATGGTATCAAATTACGTTTTTTATTTATTGGATTTAAGGTTTTGAGACATATTTTAGTAAACAATTTTCATGATAAATATCTTTCGAAATTTAGGTGTAGCCTACTTTTTCGAGAATACAAGCTTGATACTATGTCATATTACACGTTGTTAAAATTGTATTTCATGGGAACAGAATAAAACAAAGTAATGTGGTAGAGACTTATTTATTATTTGGTTATTAGTAACGAATAGACTATTTACAAAATACATAATTAGCCTACCTAGTAGAAATTATAATTAAGATGTTTGAATTTAATCTTATTTATTACATCTTTTACCTAAAAATAGGTATTCAACAAAATATCGTCAATGTTGTTACTTTTTCTTAAAATATGGGCAAATAGCCTTTTTTTTAATAAACCTAAATGCATCGAGTCACTGAAGCATTAAGGACTAATAGAAAAATAAAATTACACATCGTTTTAGAAACCATTATTAAAAAATTAAATTCAAGATACAGTCACATTTTCGGTAGATTTTTCTACTTACACATTATAAGTATCTATTTGCCCACTAGCCCGCAAAGCGATCCTAAATATACCTACAAACAATGACATCTATTATTCGTGTAAGATAAAAATACCAACACGGTGCGCCATAAACCTTATTTTACATTACAGTGACACCAAAGCGTAAATTTTTTTAAATACAGTCAAAAAGTAGGTTTAAATTGTACTTTTATATGCCAACATATTGGTCAAATTAATGTCAATGAAATTCGTATACATTATTCTACTATAAAAGTGGACATAAAACCTTTGGAAATAGGATTTTTGTTACTAGATAAAAAACACCTAGTTGATAATGAACATTGACCGTATGGGTCGATAAAGAGAACATTAAGGAAAAGTAAAGAATCGGAAAAGTAAAGAATCGTCGAGGTCACGAATTCGTAAAATCTAAAAACAAATAAAACTATGTAGCTTATAAGTAAAGTAACTCTATTCGCCACTACGAGGCGAGCGGTCTGTGCTGGTGCGGTCTTGCGCGTCGCCGTTCTGGCGCGGCGAAGCGGAGCGCGAGCGGGAGCGGGAGGCGGAGCGGTTGCGGGATCCCGAGCGCTCGCGCGAGCCCGACCGCGACCGCGGCGACCGCGAGCGGGACCGAGACTTGGTGGGACGGCGCTCTTCCTCACGCTTCGGAGACGCTTCCTTGCTGCGAGACCGAGACCTCTCCCTGTTCATTCACAATTCAGTTACAATATCATCGGGAGAGAAGGACTAGGAATTGTTATGCCAACTAAATGTCTTAAAATTTTGGATTATTATATTATTAGCGCATTTATTGATAGATATTACAACATTATAAGCAGTTGGTTTTAATATTTTGCCATAGATTGTAAACACAAGAACCACTAAGAATGTGAGTAGTTATTTATGAATGATAGTTAGATGTATGAAAGTCATTTAGCATTAGTAAAAATATATTACAAAGAAGTTATTTATTGTCAATGTTATTTATTCTATTGAAATGTATGTTAAGTTATAACAGCAAATTAAGTGTTTGCCGACATCGTATGCTCACCTTGGGACGGCTTCTCTTCGTGTTGCGGGAAAACATGGACCGAGTTAATAATGTATTTGTAATGTGCAATCAATATTAATAACATTGGATGGAATTTTGTTAATATGTGGAGGCCAATATGTTAAGATTATAGCTTTATCTGACAATAATGCTTTACTTTATATGCGAGATTACATTTCTTTAATTAACTGTCGAATTCAGACCGCAATAAATAATACTACAAAATAAACAAATAAAACCTTTAAATTAATGTGTATACCAACATGCTCAATAGGGTAAAACATGACTGCATTTCATAGCGTAATTTGAATAATATATTTGGCGTTACTTCTAAGAGCATGTAGATATGGAAAAATAACCTCACAGCATTTGCACAACCGTCAGACACAACGATTGAAAGCACACATGTAAACTTACTTGGAAGCTGCTTTCGGTGAGCGGGACTTAGATCTGGAGGCTGACTTCTCGCCGTTCCGTTCGGCGACTGGGCGCGGCGAACCCGAGCGTCGTTCGGATCTACGGGACGCCGAGCGGCGTTCAGATCTACGGGACGCCGACCGAGACCGCGACTTCGAACGACTGCGTTCCCTAATCGACGCCGACATCGAACGCCAGAAATGGTAGTAATAGCTGGGTTTAGTTACGTCTACAATACGCATCAGAAGAATTCTATCTGTCAAAATACCTCTTTAAATACCTTTACATAATATATTAAGCTCAAACAATTTTACCTTTAGTACAATCAGTTACTATTTGAGGTATTTTGACAGATGTTGAAAACACAATTTAACGCAAGGCAAAATAATTGCGTCACGTTATTTATTATAATTAACTACCACTAACATAACATGTACAATAGGTAGTGTACTATTGGCTAAGTACTTACAGTTTTAAATTTTGCTCAGCGCAAGTAATTACACACCTAGTCAAATGAATAACTAGGTTAATGTTATATATTATTCATGCATATTTGTTTATTATCAATATTTCTGCTAGAGCTTTTGCATTTGAGAAAGAAACAATGCATGCAAGCATAATTTGAGATGATTTCAAGGGAAATCTAGTTGTGAAAATTAGCAGACTACTTAGAAATCCAGTATTAGTACACAAATTGTTGGCCTACAGAAAGAAAACAATGCTAAGTAAATATAATGTTTTAGTCTCTAACTTTAAGCTAAATAGTCTGCTCTAAATTGTATGATTATGTCTCAACTATTGAAATGAACTATTGAATTTAATTGGGACTGTTTTAACTAATGGCATTATGTACCATGTAAAAGTACTGTACACAATATATTTTTTCAAGATCCTGCTATGTAAAATACTTAAGATGCTAATGAACTTTTTTTTGATGTTATAAGAATTAAATAAATTACAATTAATTATCTGAACAGGTTTCATTTCAAGACAAGGCCCCATTTCATGGAATTGTAATGTAAAATTGTATCTTAATATAAAATGTATAATATATTTTACATAGCACAATCACAGTATTAGATTTAAGTCCAACACTCACTTGGATCGTGATCGGGAGCGGGATTTGGGCGCTGGGCTCTTGCTCTTTGGCCGAGACTTGGAGCGAGAGCGACTGCGCGAGGAACGACGTGAGCGAGACCTGAAGAACAACAATACGACACGCTTAATATTTGATTTAAAATAAATAGTTTTTAATATCTGTGGTATATAAGGTCAGTAAGAGTTTTATCAACACGAGCTTTCTGCCCCGAAAGATGGTAAAAAATATAGTATCATCATTTAGTACAAAACAGGAAGATATTAGATAGCTTATTTATGGCATTTAGGCTGTTGCGAAATTAGAATAATAAAAATAACAAGCCGAAATCGCACATATTGCGGGAGTCGAAACCACATCAATAATGGACTATTTCTTCTCGCTTCGGTTTCCTCAATGATGAGTGACCCTCTTGGCAGAAGAGTTGGATCCGGATCACTTGACGCCATCTGTTCCTATCGAGGGTAGTACGCATCTGGACTAACTAATGCTCAAAGATGTCTGCCACTTATCCATAGATGTTGTGTCCTACTAGAAATCTTATGTGAAATAATTAGTATCTTCTACATTTATTAAATTTTAAAAGATTTTCCATACCTGGAGCGACTACGTCTTCGCTCCCTGGAGCGCGACCGGCTGCGGCTCGAGGAAGAGCGCGTGCGGCGGCGCGAGCCACGTCTGGCCTCAATCAGACGAATGCGACGGCCATTCAGCTCAGTACCGTCAAGCTTCTCGATAGCTGCGCGCATGTCAGAGTGGGTCGCGAATTCCACAACACTGTTACAAATTATAACATTATTTTAAAGAAGCTTTGCTTATGGTCACGTATAATTGACATTGTTAGTATTTCTTCAGATAGAATTTTATCATCAAGAGCTATCAGCCCCGAAAGATGGTAAATTATATAGTATCATCATTTCAAATATACAAAACTTTGTCATAAATACTGCCGCAATGTTTATTAAATATATCAAATATTATATTTATCAAAGAACTGGAAATGGTCGATTATTAGGATAAATTTAAAAATTTATGTTTTTGTAGCTTTTTATGAGTAAAATTACTTACCCTTCATTTCTATGCTGCTTGTGAGCGTCAGCGTAAGTAACTTCGCCAGCTTGACGCATGTAATCTTTTAAATCCTGTAAACCAACAGAAAATATTAATATCCCATCGATTCAACGCTATTGAGAAACTTTTTCAAAAGTCAATATCAGAAGATTGTTTGGCATCAAGGTTTTCAGCCCCGAAAGATGGTAAAAATACGATATCATCATGACTTTTGCAAAAGTGTGACGTAAATAATAAGAGCCCCTAAGCGAGTATGCGATCAGAATATGTTATTGAGAGGATATTCCTAACAAAATAAAATGATGAAACAATAGTTTTGCTTTCACAGAATTTTCGCATGCTTTTCTCAACGGATACCATTGTTTACAATGAATGGAAAGTTGCTTCAGTCATCCAGTATCCAAGCCAGCCAATTATGTGATCCCTGCCACCGTGAATGGTTCTCGTACAAGTCGATGACATCATTCCTATTTGTCTCATTCGGGACTTCGGGGTTCAGCAATCTATCACTCGGTGATTAGAGCCCAATACCGTCTAAGACCTTGTTGATAAGTCAAGTCGAAATCAAACTTCTTTCCATTGCAATTTCAGCTATCTTTGGGTTACATAGGATTGCACTTTCAGTTGCATATGGTAAATATTTTCAATACATTATGTGTTTAACATTGTATTTTCTCTGTCCATCCACTAACCGCACCGCACGGCTTAGCTGCCACCAGTCGTGACGCTCGACATCTTGTAAAGGTGATGTGACTTTCTGTCAACTTGATTTTCAAGTTTGGTCAACCTTAGAATGGGTATTTGCTGCAATTTACAGATTCTTCACAATGCCTTGTTTGATTTTTGGTTCCCACAAGTAGTACGTCTTCTGTGTAAACAATGATACCGAGCGAATTATGTCATACGAAAATCTGATCAAGCTATAACAGGAAATAAAATTGACGTACTAACATAATGATTCGAATGGAAGTTCACAATAGTGACGCAAAAATATTATTGCAGATCGCCTACGTCACCATTGTGAATCAAAGAATGATAAGAACTTAAAGTTAACAATGAAATAATGAATTTAAAATGGGAGATTGCACATAACGAGAAACGGCTCCTGTTGTCTGTGCCCCCCTGTCGACTTTACCTTGTCGAGGGCCACCGGGGGCTCGTCTGGCTGGAGTCGCGGGCGGGTGGGCCGTCATCACATCGCGGGGCGCCGGGACCAATCCTAACATCGCCTCAGACCACATCGCACACAGCGCTACATCGAGGACTCTGGCCACGATACGCCACCTTCTGTTGTTTTTAAAAATTATCTATAAAGCTCGTAAGTAAGTTTGATACAACACTTGTATAAAAAAAGATAACTTCTTTTAGAATAATGGATGTTATGCACAGTGCTAAGTTTGACAGTTTAATTATGTAGTGTTATGCTAAGTTAAAGTTATGATGAATAACTATTTGACAAATTATTTTGTATTGTTTTGATTAGTAAAGCAAATATAGGGTAGTGTAGCTCTCGAGGCCGTGAAGGTGGTCGTCGATAAATCCGCTAGTGGTCCGTATCCATTCACTGGAGTGTTAATTCCTTGCGTCATCAGTCCAACATTCCATGGTATGCATTCTTACTTCTTAATTTCCTTCAATGGCCTGGTTGGTATAGTAGTTGAGATCATCTTCATTCAGCAACATAGCCCTCCTCACTCCAAGCGTCATTGGCAGCAAGGTCCGTGTATCAAGGTTCCGTCCAGTGGGTCCAGTGGTTGGGTAACGTGTCCTCAGTCCTCACGCTCGCGACTATCGGTACGTCCGGGTGACGCAGTCCGCCCAGCCCTCAAGTAAACGTGAAGATGTCCAGGACCCTGGGTGATAGGTGATGGAATGATGATGGGCCCAATGGTGTCCCGGCTGCGGTTCTTACCTGCCAGCTAATGCGGCTAGACAGATTTTCGACGACTAGGCGATACTCGGTGCGCGTCGGCGGTCCGTATCTATAACTGTAGTCACTGCTGCAGAAAAAAAAACAACAAAAATTAACGTTTTATTCTAAGGTTGCAAAGTATCACATGTACATAGCCCAAATCTAGTAAATTAGTATATCAGATTTCATAGATTTTTTTGTTTCTACATAGATATCCCTTTGTTAGATAAATTCAAATCAAGTTTTAATGAACCTTAATGGCGTCACAAACTACAACATACAGATGATATTCTATTAAAATAAAAAACGAGAGTCTCTGTGAGGATAGATAGATAGATGGAAAGATGTTTATTACTCTTATGCTACAACTACTAAACAGATGTTATTGTAATATTAATTTCATTATCAAATATGCAGGTTACCTTATCTACTGATTAAGTATCTACATATCCGAAAAAGGCAAGCCAATTATCTATTATAACTTAGTACTCACAAATAATGCCTGTAACGATAAAAACTAAATTATATTATGCTATTTAATATTAATTACTAAATAATATTGAAATCAAAGCAAACACCTGCTGATAATCAAATAAACTATTATCATAAATATTAAATCTGAAGTGTAAATTCGGAACTCACTGACTTATATCTACAATTCAGACAAACTAGGGAGACATAATTTTAAAGGAATTTTGATTTAGTACCTACTGACTAGAAAGTAATAATAGAAAAAGTCTGTGTCTACAATAAACTAAGTTGTATTGTAGGTATCTAGGAAACAGGTTTAGTCTCGTCTAAAGAACGGCAGAAGCATATCTAAAACATACACAACCAAAATACTGTACACAAAAAGAAATTTTAACACTGGGCTGTTTTTACAGTGGAATTATGTTGGAAATTGAACTTCAAAAGATATTTTTTCAAGTATGTTAGTTTTGATAGGTGCTATCAAGCATGAGGAGAAAAAATAATACTGATTAAACATGCATATTAGCAAGAATCTAAATAAATTTGTGATCCAAAACAGAGTATATAATTTGCCAAAGATTTAAACTTATAAAAATATAGTGTTTTCAGGTTGTATATTGGTAAGCACAAAATAGTCATTACCCAATCAGATATAGTCCATGTCAGGACGAAAGTATGCGAAAGAGGGGTATGTAGCATGAGCGTAGCTAGGATTAGATATCGCACGAATTTGGTGTTTCTGTCACCAACCCTCTGGAGCCCAGCGTAACGATGGGCATTACCTTGGTCTGGGGGCCAGTGCCGGCCGTATAGAGGTGTATGTTTTGAGGAAGCCTGGCTACGCCCATGTATGTGGTGCATGTCATGCCCGTGTCGATACAGACGGTTCCCGGCGCGGCGCGCGGCGCGGCGGCGGCAGGTCCCGGCAGCGCCAGCGGTCCGAGCCCCGCGGCATGCCGCGCGCCCGCTCCACCGACACCCTACAACATAGCGACACTCACTCGTATCGCGACCGGCCGCGGTCGCGCTCGTAGTAGCGGTCGCGGCGGTAACGGTCTGCGCTGCGGTCGATCCCCCTGGCCGGCTCCACCACCACCCTGCGGCACACCCGGTCTACTGTTAGCACTGCCCACCCCGTCCTCGCACTCCAACCGTGCACTCCCACTCCACATTCAGTTAACAGCTTACCAATAGGTAGCCAATGTAACTTATTGGGAATTGAACCCATGTACAAATAATTGCCAATTTCAAGGTTATACAACTTTGAAATCATTAGGCATAGAAATTGTTTTACCTGAAAACAGAAATTAGCCAATTACATGTATAAATGTGTTTGGCAAGATTCCCAGTCTCGCAAAGTCATTAGTGTACACATTTTACTAATAGAAACATAAATTTTGGTTTAATTAAAATTGTTAGCATGCCGATCGGGTAGCTTCATAAATGGGGCTGTAATTATCGCCATCTGTTTCACATTGATGTACCCAATGCATAACCCATTTCAAAGAGAGTAGTTAAGTAGTTAAGAGCAATCTCACAAAAAAAAACGTAGTATGTATGAATGAAATAACTATAAGTACATACAAATCACCTTGCACACTTTCATAATTATTTTCAAATATAAGTTCTCCATGCATTCAAACAGATATGTGGAGCCGGCTGATAAAAAACTCATTAAAATGAAAATGATTTGTAATTAAAATGCCTTTATTCTACAAGACTGCTTCACTTTTAATCAATAATACAAGGGTATATACATGGGAGGGATTTGGCAGTAAGATAAAATTTAACTCTTGTAAAATAAAAATAAATTGAAATACTTTTGGTTTTATTGAGTAAATATTAAATTAAAAGAAATCTTACCTCTCTCCAAGTAATTCTTTTCCATTCAATTCATAAACTGCATCATCTGCATCTCTGTAATCTTCAAATTCCTGAAAAAGACAATTAAACTCTTAATTAATTTATTGTAGATTGTTTTGTATAGCACCATACTTATTTTTTGTAATACTTCATTAGTAGTGGTTATAATTGGGGTGAGATAGCGTAGCCGAGCGTGGGTGGGGTTTAAAATTTAAATATAAAAAAAAAAAAAAACAAAAAATGTGCAATTAACATAAGTTATAGGTAACTACTACTTTAAATTATACAATGATAGTGATAGTAATAGACTATTCTAGAATAAAAAATGGGGTAATTATTACGTCAGACTTGTATAAAAACAAGTTACCTACTGACATAATTACCGCGGGAAAATCAAATAAAATCATTGAGAAGAGCATACCACAAATCCGTAGCCATTTTTGATGAGGATGTCCCTGATTCTGCCGAAGCCTTTGAAGAACTTCTCCAAGTCTCTGTCTCTAACGCCGAATGGAAGCCCACCAACGTAAACACGTGAGCCGACCATGATATCTGATAACAATATAAATAAACTAGTTAAAAAAATAGTTCAACAATCGTTAATAATATTCATGGCGCGAAATCCTGAAGTCGGAGCAAAATATGGAATGTAAAAATTCACAAACTGACGAAGAGCGGTAAAACGTGGCGGCAAATTGTAGCACCCGCGATAAACAAGGCATAGCATAAATAGGTTAGATTAGATAATATTTAATGATATGGACGATTAAATACAGCATACTTACGTTATAGCAGTTTTACCACAACAAAATATAGTCCCTAAAACCACATTTTACTCAATCGATCAAACGTGGTACTGGTACTTTTATACGGAATCGGGAATCCACCTCAGAAGCATTTTAAAAACATCCGTAATTTAACACAACAGTAAATTAATCAAACAGTTGCTCCTAATAAATACTAATAATGTGATTTAATCACAAGCAAAATAATACACGTTTGCTTCTTGAAATAACCACGAGTTTCCAACTATTCCTAAGATAACGCGCGTCTCACAACGCCAACAACATGGCGGATTGGCGGCTTGACCCGGGCAAATTTCCAAAGCAGTTTATTGAAAAAATTACCTTATTTACTGACAAACAAAACACTTAACTACTGAAATACAGCAATGATTGATGTATTTAAACTAAATATATTCCATTCGTAATGAATACTTCACAAGTAAATCAAATTAAATTAAATTTTTAATATTACTAGACACGTGCACCAGTTTCGCATAAAGCGGAAATGAATCTAATATAGTGTTGTGACGGGTGCGCGCTGCGCGGTGGTTTTTATTTAGTAACTAGACCAGAGACAAGGAAAGTATGTCATATCATTAGTCGATTAATTAGGTCAATTTATATAAAAAATATTAGATTAATATTTCAATAGAATATAAAAGTCTAATGTTTTTAACTAATAAAATTACTAATAATATAGATTAGAAAGAATCACTTTTTTTATTTGCATAACAGAGTTTAATTGGTTTTCCCTTGGAGCTGCTTTCGGTTTACCTATTATTGAAACTACATAATATATTGCTTATTTGCATCATAGGTAATTGCAAATTAGCCTTAAAATCAAAATTTTGGGGTTGTCAATATTTTCAGGGTAGGATAGATTAATAACTAAACTGTAGTAATACTGGTGCGCTGTAAATGGTATGGTATTTGATTGTGCCCGCCTTTCCTCGTGAGATTTGGCCTAAACCTCTCATCTCATGTAAGATTGTTTAAAATGGGTATCTTCAATGTAAATATAAGCTTGAATCCGTTAGATTTCTTAAAAAACAAAACCACATCTTCATCTTTTCCAATAAAACCATCTACTCTCAACCTCGCTCTGATTAAACCATGCTAACCAGTTGTCGTTTGCACACAGTAGCTCGACGTGTGACAATCCGTGAGGTTTGCACTTTGCGCAAGCTGGTGCAGTTTGATGCCAGATGGAAAATCAGTTTTCTCCCAATTTTACACTGATTCTTGCGCTAAAAAATATGTGATACTTGCCTATTCTACCACATTATTCCTTTTAGACCGCTTTTAGTCGATTTCTGTTGAGCAAAGTAGACATGTCACTTTGTGGGAAACAATCATCGAGAGTTCTGAGACCACACTCATTTGGCCCCAGTCATTGATGGACTTGTAAGGTTGTATTATACAATCTTACAAGTCCATCAATGTCTCACTCATTTTTGCCGTAGCATATACAACTTGTATATGCTACGGTAAAAGTGGATACATGATGGTTAATCTTAGGCACAGAACAAATATACTATCTTAGGCCACCCGTACACTGACTGCACGAGCAGTCAGTGTCAGAGTTGGTCAGTGTTCAACAAGAAGTTAGTGTTCCACCTGACCCCTTGCTTTTTGAAAACTGTTGAAACAAAAGCAGTTGAACTGCTTTATTTAGCAGTCCGTTAGGTTTTAGCAAGGGGTTTTACTAGCAAATCTTAGGATTTATCATTGTGTTTAATGTAAAACTGTTCATTTTTCTTATTACCTACCATTAGAGTTTGGTTTGGATTTAGACTTGGTTGTACCGATGGCCGACGGAAATTATGGGACAAGGTCGATCGCCGGTGCTTTTACTAAACTTCACAACAACGTATACCGACATAAAAAAAGTAGATAAGTATACTAAGAAAACACAAGGTTTCAAAATTCAAAGTTTTTATTTCCATTCCAAAAGCCAACATACCATTATGCAACCGATTAAATATACGCTCACGACTCCATTCTAAGAAAGAAAACAAATTAAATGCATTTCTATAGCATGTCTAGTTTCTTTCAATCATCTAGTTAGACACTAAATTATAAAAATTAAAAGAAATATGACACACTACTAGGGGCAACGACTGCCTTATTAGGAAGTAATAGAATGTTGAAAGTATCTACTTTCGCTGTGGTTTTTAAATACAAAATTTTGCATCCCTTCACATTTGTGAGGACAAAGAGCATACTAAAACTAAACTTTTAATTCAAACCACAGGGATAGCGTACTTAATTACGTACTAAATATACATTCGTTATAAGAATGCGCCACACAAGACAGTCATACTTATTACTTAGGCATTTTACATTTTGTCCTAACAGGACGCAGCGTTTCAAAATTCGAAGGCAAATATTTTTAAATGTCGACTTATAATAAAATCGACATCTATAAAATTTTAAGATCAGAATATTTTTAGATAAGTAATTATAAATTTTGTTATGCGATTTCAGAAAATATTAGGTAGGTACTTTCTACCTAATCTTGGTGTTTATTCAGATCGAGCATTTTACTTTCTAAATTCTTCCAAAATATTTTTGAGCAATGAGAAGTTAGAGAGAGACAACTGACAAAGGTACATCCTATTTGACCACACCATAGATTAATTAAAAATTCAAGATACGGTATTGTGATCTCTGTTATAAGCTTTTGTAAAACCTCTATCTAGTTAAGTTTACTATTTGATGAATCCTAGTTTAGACTGAAAACAGTCCTTTAAAATTAAAAACAAAATATAATACATTACAGATATAGAGGCACAAGTAATATATTAAAAATAAATACTTGTATAGAGAGGAGAAGTTTTTTAAATATAATATGGCTAAAATGTTAAAATAATACAAATTATAAATTATTATAACAAATACTCGTCAAAACAATAAATAGTATTATAGTATATTTAATAAATTAAATATAATTCATTTGTATAAAGATTAAATTTAAATCAGTAACAATAAAAAATAAACATCAGGCACATACTTTTATAGTATTGAAATATTTGGAAAGGATAATAAAATGAAATAGAATATTGATTACTGATAAAATTGCTATAATAATTATTAAAATTTATTAATACCAATAATATTTTAGAATTCATGCAAAAATAAGTTTAAAACATATTTACCGTACGACGCGATGACTAATATCTAATTGCTTTTAATAGTGTATAATACAAGATGTAATATTTAACTATACCCATCGATGCGGTAGGTAGGTACCTACATATTATTGGATTTAATATAAAATTAGTATTAAATAATGTACATCGCACGTAAATAATTATTTTATTATCATAGTTTCCAAACACGCAAGGTAAATATGTTATAACTTAATATCAGTTAAACTTTGTTTTATGACACAAGAGGAAAACTACGAATTATGGATATGTTTTCAAATTAATTATATTTATTGTATTCTATTAATTGAAGCACTAATAAAGGTATCAGTCTTTACTTTTTTTCCAGGTAAGGCCACAACTGTAACTCAAAAAATGAGGATTGATAATTCTTTTCCAAAATCTAAGAAGGAATAAATCGTTGTATATAAGCATTATGCGCAGGGTCTGTCAACTTTGTTCGACGAACATTATGTAGGCGGGCGGAAAGACAAGAGAGAGACAACAACATCGGAGTAAAAGAGATGAATATATGCGTTTATATAATGTTGCCACCGTAAATACAATTTCGTATTCTCCATATTATTGAGCTTATTATTTGATTTTTAAAGTAAATTGCCCTTGAAAATCATTTTTGCTATTATTCTGATGCCAACCATATATATTAATTAAAAAATATAACATATTTAATTGATTATCACATAATGAAAAACAAAAAAAAACAGGGATAGTGTGTGGCAACACTAATGTCCGCACGCCATATTGATTTTGACGTTGACGTCACAAGAAAATGTCTGCCGGCGTTTGCGCACCATTTTATCTTGTTTCTGTGTTTATTTGTGATAAATAAACTAGTTCCATTTAATTCTACCTACATTGATAACGTTGAGTCGAGCTTGCTCCTCCGTGGCTGTGTTTTGGTGAAATTAAGTGTGTGTTTGTGAGATATAGACTCGGTGTTGAGACAGTGACTCTTGTTCGATTTTGTGTTTAATTTCGCGATGAGTTCGAAGAAAGAAAACACTAGAATCTGTTGCATGTGTGGATCTTCACCTTCTAAAGATCCGACCATCACTTTGCATCGGTTTCCAAAGCCGGGCCCTAAAAATGCTCTGCGGTATGTACCTAGTCTACTTACGTATTTTCCATGCTATTCGTTTTAGTCAACAGAATACCACAATATTATTCATCCAGCTTCTAACTATTACTAACTAACGTAACACCCTTTTCTAAAGACCCAATTTTTGATGCCTAAAATCATTAGAAGGACCTACTTACTATGAAATTTTTTCTTGCCTACACCATTCCCGTATGTCTTTCAATCAAAGAGAATACAGAAAGTATTTTCTTTTTAATTTAAAAAGCTCGTATACGTTGATTATTATGGTGTAGGTATAATTTTGATATTTTTTAATTTCCAGGTGTGAATTATGGTCAAAGTATTGCTTCCCAAACGAAGCCTGGTCTTCACCAAAATTCCAGGATGGACTCCATTCTAAGCATAACATGCTTTGCAGCAAACATTTTAGAAGCACATGCTTCTTTGAGAAGAAGTTGTTCAGAACAGCTGTACCTGATGTTCAATGCCATAAGGTTAGTACAATTAACACTTGAAAAGTGTATTTAAAACACATCATTTTGACTAGCCTGTTGGTTTAGTGGTTAGTGACCCTGACTGCTATACCGGAGGTCGTGGGTTCGATTCCCACCCAGGACAAATGTTTGTGTGATGAGCACGATCATTTGTTCTGTGTCTGGGTGTAATTTATCTATAATATGTATGTATTTAGAAATATATAAGTATGTTTATCAGTTGTCTGGTTACCATAACACAAGCTCTGCTTAGCTTGGGATCAGATGACCGTGTGTGAGTTGTCCCGGAATATTATTATTATTATTATTATCATCAAGTTAAATTTAATCATACCAATTTTCTTAGGGCCCTATCTCATTAGGACACCATGGTCACAGTAGATTTACCTCTGGTTTCTGATTTTAGAATTTGGTGTAAGTACTTGTACTCAAATATTACTTAAGTATTTGCTTATCCCGAATTCTCAAATCAGAAACCGGAGGATATAAGCTAAAGCAGTACCTCAATTTACTATAATCGCATGAATTGACACACTCGCACAGATATACACTGTATACTGAGTAGTTTTTGTATGGGACTATCCCAAAAATACCTTATCAGTCTTGTAGCACTGCGTGTCTGTGTGAGTGTGTCAAATCGAACGATTGTAGGTAGTTGAAGTACTGCTTTCATCATCATCATTCAACCAAAAGACGTCCACTGCTGGACATAGGCCTCTCCCAAGAAGGAGGGGTTTGCTATTCTTTATGTCCTGCACCACACGGGACTGCTTTAGCTTATATATATACTGTGCCATGGTGGCGAGACTGGTGGCCACCACCATGGTGTCCTAGTGAGATAGAGCCCTTATAGGTGGCTTACCTCAACTATGACTTATTTTAAAAATAATTGAAGGATTTGAATCAACCTTTCATTTTCAGGAAACAACAATTTCTAATCTGTCAGATCAACCTGCCATGTTTGAAGCTGTTGCCGGTCCATCTAGAAATCCTTTAAGAGAACTTAATGCAAACATAATCACTCCAACCAATTCAGGAATGTTTGTGTGCAAGTCTTCAAAACAAGAAGTTGATATAAAAAGCAAAATGTTGATATGTAAACTGAAAAAAAGTATGAATAAAGTGTATAGATTACAAAAAACTGTAAAACATTTAAAAAATGAAGCATTTTTAAATGTTATTTGTAACAATAAAACAGTCAAACAAATATGCAATCAAAAAATGACTTCAACATTTGCACTGTTACTGCAAGGAGAACTGCAGAATTATAAGAGGAAGAAACCTGGGCGCAGGTGGAACATGGAGGCTAAAATAATAGCATTGAGGCTCTACAAAAGGTCACCAACAAGCTACAAACTGTTGAGGAGAATGATTTGTTTACCAGCACCCAGCACATTAAAATGCCTTTTGAGCAAATTTAAAATGAATGTGGGGACACACAAAACAGTTCTTACAGTGTTGAAAAACTCAACAAAACACTTTGGGCCGTCCGAACGAGAGTACATATTGTTATGGGATGAAATGTCCTTAAGAAAAAACTTATGGTACAACCCTAAGGCGGATTTTATTGAAGGTTTTCAAGACCATGCTACACAAGGTAGATCTCCTCAAGCAGCTTCATATGCCCTTGTATTTATGGTAGTTGGAGTTAGGAAGCAAGTGAAACAGCCAGTGGCTTATTATTTATCAAGTGGTTTTGTCACAGCTGACAGACTATCTGCTTTGATTAAGGAGGTATGCATTTCTTCTTCATTTTGAATGATGATCATGCTTATTTAACTCTTTGCTGAATTATGTTAACTAAATATATGTTTTAAGATTATTTGTCACCAATCTCCCTTAAAATACTTTCAGGTTTTAATTTCTTGCTTTGATGCTGGAATTAATATATGCGCTTCAGTTTGTGACTTGGATGGAGTCAACAAAAGAGCTCTATGTCTTTTAGGAGCTTCTGTAGAGAATCCATACATTGAAGTGAACAGACACAAAATTATCACATTATTTGACACACCACACCTGCTGAAGTGCTTCCGGAATTTGTTTATGAAATATGATGTTAAGTTTCGGACCAATGTAACATCAGACAACAAACAAGGAATTGGTAAGTCATTTGTTATTTAGTTTTAGAAAAATAATTGTTTAGTAATATGTACATACATAATATTTTATTTTTTAAAAGTAAGTAATTCTAATACTTTTAATAATTACTTTACAGGAATCGCTAAATGGAGCCACATCAGGCAATTTTATGAATTGGATAATAATAATCCCAATTTTGTATTTGCTCCATGCCTAACTAAAGACCACCTTGACCCTAATTCCAAACAAAAAATGAGGGTAAAACTTGCGGCACAAGTTTTAAGCCACTCAGTTGCAGCAGGAATATATACCAAAATAGCAGGAGGTAAGAAACCTTTTACAGTCAAAGTCAATCTCATTTATTCACTCAGATCATAATTATGCATGATACTTATGAACATTTAATGAAAACATCCTTTCTTACACGTTAGTTTCAATGGTATTAACAGTATTAAAGAGTAAAACCATGTAGTAGTTATATTGTATTTTTAATTATTACTTAGTCCTGTGTTGAGCAAGTAACTAGCCCCATGGGTTTTATCATTTAAAAGTTCACTAGAACAAAATATTAACCGTTTGTTTCTTGCTTAAGGGTGCTTAAAGAAATGTGCATTAACCACTAACGTCCCGGGCAAAAAATAAAGGATAAAAAATTTCTTGTATGTTATATTAGTATACCTATGCCAGCAAAGGCGCAGGTGAAAAGATAGTCAGTAATATGCTCATATTGCTTTAATTTGTTTATTGTGATTTTCAGGAGACATGCCGACTGAAGCCTTGGCAACGGCCAATTTGATTACGAATATGGACGAACTGTTCGATGGTGTAAACGCGTCGACACCAGACCTTAGAAGAGGAAAAAAATTTTCAACAAATATAAAAAAATCTTCAGAACATCTGCAAATGTTTGGAAAAATGAAAATATTTTTTAAAACCCTTGAATTTTTGGGATGTAGGGGTAATCCGCCATCAAAAGATGGGTGGATTTGGACCCTCAATGGCATTGAAATGGTTTGGAGAATCCTCAGTGCCAAACACCACTGTATTAAAAGTCTGTCCACAAGAAGACTGCAGCAGGACCCACTAGAAAATTTATTTGGTTGCATACGCTTCAACTGTGGGTCCAATAGCAACCCGACAGTTGGACAATTCGTTGCTGGGCTAAAAACTGCCGTAATAAGTAATATGGCACATACCAGCTCAGGCAATTGTGAGCTGGATAGCAACAGTGCCATAATAACAAATTTTAAAACAATCCTGACACCAGCCACAGACATGTGCACTGACACGGGTATTTCACTTGAAAAAGAAATTGAAGAAAATATTACTTCCTCCCTGGAACAAAACTTGGAGGAAGGAAGTAGCGAACTACAAGCATGTGCATATGTCTGTGGTTTTATTATTAAAAAAAATAAAAACAACTGTAATAATTGTAAAAATATTCTAGTTTCCGAAACGCCAGAGGAAGTACATAATTTTATAGAGTTTAAAAATTATGAATCTGTAAAAAAATCTCTTACGTACGCCTCTAAGAATTTAATACATAGTGTCGAAAAAAGTGCAAGCTTATTAAATATATTTCTAGAAAAAGAGGCGTACAAAGAGAACATCAAAATGAAACTAATTGAATTGTTAAAGAACTCTATAAATTATGACTTTCTCGAAAATTGCGCGGAGCACAAAGAATCAAATATAAATTACATAATAAATAGTGTCTTCCATATTTGTATAAAGAGATACTGTATATTAAAAAACAGAATGTATTCTGAAGAGGCGTGTAAATCTGCACTAAAAAGAAAAATGAACATAATTATGCATAAATAAATTTTGTAGGTGGTTACGCTCTTAGTTGATAAATCAGTCAGTCAGTCAAGTTATTATAGATTATAGACCACTGGCCCATCAATAAAATGGATGGGTCATATGAACCACCAGGTGACGTATATAGGACGATATGAGAGCATAAAATAATAAGATTCAGCACTATGCTGTCACTTGTAAGCAGTCCAACTGAGTGCTGGTGAGAATTCAAAAGTGCAGGTAAAGTGAGTGCATTTTGGTCATTTGTTTTTGTACGGCATTTTTACCATCGATTGATCCATGAAAAATAATAAGAAAGCGCGCAGTGCCGTATAAAAATGGTGCGCCACAAAGTCGGTATTTTTTTACTATTTCCAGGGCAAATTTGGTCATTTGATTCTCTACGGCATCAGTTTCATACTGTTTCAATACAGCTTCTAATCCATTATTCCGCAACGCCGTACAAAAATCATGCGACAAAGGGAAAAAAATCGAGGGTTGCAACCCCCTCTCTTTCCGTGGTCCGGGGGGTGATTTGAACAACATAAAATTAATTTTTTTTGAAAGTATTTTATGCATAGATAATGTTTTTTTACATGCCGTACATTTACGTTGGTCATAACGTATTTTATTCGGATGTACTCTGCTTGGACCCGAGTAAGGTGTTCCTTTGCGCTCGCTCACACATAGTTCGATTAGTATGTGTCTACTGTTATTTCTATAGTTGTGAGAGACGGACGCTCCGGTCGAACGTTTCCTTTTTCCTCAAGATTTTTGGGTAATTGAATTGAATCAACATCCATGGATCTTCTGGAGGCGTTACCATCAAAAGGAAACGTTCGATTAGTATGTGTGTACACACATACTAATCGAACTATGTGTGAGCGAGCGCAATGGAACACCTTACTCGGGTCCAAGCCGAGTACATCCGAATAAAATACGTTATGACCAACGAAAATGTAGGGCATTTAAAAAAACATTATCTATGCATAAAATACTTTCAAAATATATTAATTTTATGTTGTTCAAATCACCACCCGGACCACGGAAAGAGAGGGGGTTGCAACCCTCGATTTTTTCCCCTTGTCGCATGATTTTTGTACGGCGTTGCGGAATAATGGATTAGAAGCTGTATTGAAACCAGTGTTGGGCAAATTTTAATTGCAAGAACAATTAATTAATTGGTAAATGTAACCACAACAACTAACAATTAATCAATTGTAATTGTGAAAAATTACAATTAACAATTATTTAATTGTTAACTGTATTATTAACAACTAACAATTAATTAATTTTCAATTGTTTTATTAATTTTAATTAAAACTAACAATTATTAAAATACTGCTGTAAAATATATAGCCGGTATATATAAATATACAATATACCCGTGTGGTTCCGGGTCGTAAAATAGTGCCCCTGATCTTTTCATGTAGTTAAATAAATATGTTGGCAACAAATAAAATACCGATCCAAATAATAATCAATACCGTTAATTAAACATGATTAGACAGACAATAACAATTTAAAATTTCTTGTAATAATTTAAAATACACTTCAGTACCACTCTCTTCTCAAAAAAAAAGAAAAAGATTTAGAAAAAATAAGCTATACTTACAGCCTTTGACCACTTTTTTATTCGTCTAAAAAGTAATACTTATAGCTTAAATTTCCAAAATCTTTACTATTTGATACATAAAGTTAATTGTTAGTTTTAATTGTTTCATAAAACAACTAAAAAAGTTAGTTGCAATTATTTTAACTGTAAGTCACAATTGAAACACGTTAATCAAATTAATTTAATTGCAAGGTGCAATTAAAAGTTCAATTGCGATTAATTTAATTGTAATTAATTTAATTGCAATTACTTTTTTAGTCAATTAACAAGATAATTGACAAATTAATTGATTAATGCCCAACACTGATTGAAACAATATGAAACTGATGCCGTACAGAATCAAATGACCAAATTTAACCTGGAAATAGTCAGAAAAAAAAACCGACTTTGTGGCGCACCATTTTTATACGGCACTGCGCGCTTTCTTATTATTTTTCATGGATCTATCGATGGTAAAAATGCCGTACAAAAACAAATGACCAAAATGCACTCACTTTACCTGCACTTTTGAATTCTCACCAGCACTCAGTTGGACTGCTTACAAGTGACGGCATAGTGCTGAATCTTATTATTTTAAGCTCTCTCATATCGTCCTATATACGTCACCTGGTGGTTCATATGACCCATCCATTTAATTGATGGGCCAGTAGTCTATTATGTTCATTTTTCTTTTCTTGTTTATTATACACATATTGTAGCATGAAACAAAAATGTCAGGTTTGTCTTGTGGTCTGCAATACTTAAACTGACTAACTTTCTGTATTTTAAAATTTTCTATATAATCTCATTTACATATTGTAAATGAGATTATACAGAAAATTTTAAGAATATAATTTAATTTGTGGTGCAGATTTGCCGAAGAAAGTGAAAACCTTTTGTACCATATTTCTGGAAATTAATATATAAATAATATATTCATTTCCAGAAATCATTAATGTGAACTCAGTCGTAACGTATGCTTCCTAAATGAATTGCTGATTAATTATAATTATTATCATGCTAAATAAAAAGTCAACTAAAAATCTTTGTTTTATTAGACTGCTCTATTAAGATAAGTTTTATCATTATGCACAAGTACACTGTGTTTCTCGATAGTGATTCTGTTTAGATGTCAACCATTGCTGAGCAAAACTTGACCATTTTGTAGGAAACTATCGAGAAACGCTGTGTACTTGTGCATATAAAACCATTACAAAGTATCGAAATACATTGCAGTTTGTAATTCCCGCCCTAGCTTCTACTCTCTAGTTCTCGTGGGTGGAATATAGATGGCGCTGGCCGGTAAGGAAAAATTTCCTCCTAAAATTTGTATGGAGTCGTTATTCTTCCCTTTAGGGTATATATGTTCTGTGATTATGCGCTGTCTTTTACATGATACAGTGTAGTGATTTTTTTTACTTATGAAGTTAAAATGTAATTAAGTGGCAAGAACATTTTCCTGCAGTTGCTCTGTGACATACTGTTAAAAAGTAAGCCTTTAATTATAAGATATATTAATATACACCAGGTATATTTAAATATCACGTAGATATAAACCAGAATAACGCAAGAAACATTCCCGCTACAATTTTGTCTATGCTTAACGGCTGCCGGGCCGACATGGCGCCATGTTAAAGACAGCGACAATGCTTTGTTTACAAGGTTTATTGTAGAATATCTGTCACACAGCGCATTCTCACCTATTTTTAAGTAACTTATCAAATAATTGTACTAAAATAGGCATGCTTCTACTCTACGTACAAATTAAGAAACGTTTGTCAAATTGTTAGTATATTATTACTAAAATATAGACTAACTAATTTGAACTTCATCTGATACAGATGATTATTTTTTTTAGAACACTTTTTTTATTTGAACTTTTTTTGCTGTGAGCAATCAAAGATGTCTAATTATGCAAACGGATAAAATTATAGCAACACATTAATTAACTTCATTCTGCCTTATAAAGGTTAGTCATTCCAATAGCGCGGTCTCATTTATGCAATTTATCTATAAAATCTTCATCTTTATCTTTAATATATCGTATTCATAAAATGGTTACCTACTCCTACGTGTCAATAACTTCTTTATCTTTCTCCATACGTACGTTCCTATGTTAGTAACGTCAATCAAAACAACTTTCTAATCATTTCTAATCATCTTGTCTAGTCATCAAAATGTTAGTAAAATATTAAAAAAATATTGCTTCACGCAATCCTGGCTACCGTCTTCAGATAACTGGTTAACCACCTGTCAAAAACGTGTCATTTCCTAGCCGTTTGAATACTTCAATTGGCGAGCACCACAATAAGTGCTAAATACTGGAACCGCTTGGTTCTGAGCTAATACTAATACTAGCTGGTTATTTTCTCAAGTGTTTGAACACGGTGGGTGGTGTGTTCAGACCGGGGGAGGTCCTCGTACGTAGCGTAGTTGAGGAGTGAGGGTCTGTGCGAGGGAGTTGAGGGCGTCGCAGCAGCGGGGCCGCTCGACCAGCCAGGCGGCCAGCAGTAGTGCCACAAGGCACAGCTGGATGGGCAGCGAGGACCGCAGCACGCGCCATAGCCAACCTCCACGAGGGATGTAGTCCGGGTCTCCGGAGCCGGTCTTGTTACCGGCTATTACGGTTATGGTATTGTCCCTACTGAAAAAAAAATGAAATATATTATAAACATAAAAACGGCGGTAAAAAAAGAAACATCTACATAGAAAAGTTAAAAAACTTTGACAAAAAAGTAATTTAAAACTCAGAAGCCATTGAGCTGGCGAATTTAATGTTGGATCTTATAAATAATATGATGGTAAACTTACGTGTCCTCCTCGATCTTCAGATCCGGAATGTTCTGCTCCACTAACGCGCGACACGACTCTTGTAGCGTGCGCACTTCATTCTCTGTCTGCTCCATACGCTGTTAAAATAATTTAACTATTAATACCACAGTTCACAAAAAGTCTCTTTTAATACTTATAAATATTACTATTGATGAAAAAGGCCTTGCCAGACATTTTTGGATCATGATTTCATGACACAAATTTCATAAATAGTAATTTGGATGGAGTATCTCCGGAAAAAGACTTTTTCGATTCTTTTTTATCCAAGGTAACCGACCCAAGGGTATTTAATATCTCCAAATTTAGGTCCTAACGGTGAATCAATCAAGTAACCTTATTCAACTTACCTTAGCTATAGCCCTTTGTGCCGGAGAGTTAGGGGCCAACGCAGCTTGTAGCCGTCTGGCTAATTCCCTGAGCGCGCTAAGTCGGCGAGCCCGACGACCAGCGCCTTCACTGTCCCCGTCAGATATACCTGAGTCGGAGAGCGAGTCACACGTTGATCCTCCCTGAAAGATAAAGTACCATGTTAGCGTGTACAGATTTTAAACTGAATAATGTGGTCCAATACTGTGTTTAAAGTTATTTTTCATTATCATCATACAATAAGAGCAATTTCGGGAGATGTCTACGTCTAGAGGTAGATAAACTTAAAGATCATATCAACGTTGCGATAATACGACAAAGCAATCATGCAATTCTGAGTAATGTGGACTACTCACACTTATGGAAAATCATTGCTATCATATTCCTACCTTCTTTTTATCCACAAGAGACGCAGCCAACTGTCTAATTTGGGCGGCCACTTCATTCTGGTCTCCCACAGCTGTGCCGCGGTCTCTCAGGGCCTCTAACGTCGCCAGGTCACCTCTCAAGGCTCCCTGCAGTTCCCGCAAAGCACCCTCCCATTCTGCCCACGCACACACCGCCTTTTCAAGGGAAAGGAGCTCGTTTGAAGTCCTGGAAATAAGGCAACATCGTTTATGGAGATTTTAGGATACAATTTACCAGTTACCTGATGGTAACATCGGGTTCCGATTAAGAACTTGCGCTTCAGATTAACAATAGATTTTGAACTGTATTTAGGACCTTGATACTCCTAAATTTAAAGACTTCTATGGTATGTAAATCGAAATAAGAAAAATACAGTTACTCTTAAAAACATAATAAATAGGTATCTATATTGCATTTATCTGGAAACTTTAAAGCCCAGTCAGTCGTAGCAGAGTTTTGGACAACAATAACTTGATCTGTGTCATTGGACTCAAGAATGACTAATGCACTGACTCACGGCGACATACAGTTATCTGCAGTAGCCGCAGTCTTGTTGCTTTTAACTCATTGTCAACTTTACAACTTGTTTTAAGAGTTGCACGATTTTGGGAATGTAAAGCTAGTTAAAAAAGAAAGTTAAAAGCTAATTGCTTTTTTTGTATAATTAGAATTATTTCAGGATTATGTAGGAAGTTTAACAATTTGTCTCTTAAACGTGTTTTAAAACATTTAGGAACTTTTAGGTAAATAAGAAAAACCTATAAGTGAGTGTGGCAAAATATACCCTGATTAATTTCTTTTTGTAGATCGAAAGGTTGGCTCCAGTGCAGTCAGGGTACCGGGCACCAAAATTGTTAATACTTAACATTTGGAATACCCATGAGTATTGTCTTTTGGTGATCATTTCCTTTACCATATATACCTACTGCTAAATACTCCTAATACTGTATCTTACCTCTGGTGTGCGTCATCCCATGCTGACAGCAAGGTAGCTAGGTCAGCGGCCAGGCCACCGTCATCTGACTCCATTTCGCCAAGTGCCCGACGAACTGATACCGTCAGTTTTAATATCGAGACTTTGCATTCTAGAAGGCGAGATAGACGCTCCTAGAAATTAAGAAAAAATAAATCAAATTCAAACTACTTCCAAAGGAATATCCAGCATAGATTTTAATTGAAAGTCATGGCGTTTAGATTTATTTTCAAGGAACAGTAAAAGTTTAAATACCAGACATGTCACTGCTTCTCAAGTTTCTATTTTAAGATGCTGTATTTCTTTTGTTTTCTGTTGGTTAGCCTTGCGTCTATTGTTTTAACGTTCGTTGCAAAATTTGTAATTTGCAAGTTAACAAGGTAACAAGCAACATACAAAAGATTTGAATACCGTCAATATGTTTTGCACAGCGACAGGTGACTCTTGTTTTTGCATTATTGTAAAAGAAAACAAATTTTGAACGATTCGAGCAACATTTCGAGACAAATAAAATATTTAAGCTCTGTTTATTTTTCTTACCTTCAACTCCTCAATTCTCCTGTGCAGTTGAGCCCTGGTGTGCGGTTGTGGGGCGCAGTCCCCTGGCTCGCAGACATCGTCCAGGGTTTCTCTCAGCGCCGCCATTTCCCTGCGCAGGCGCCGAGCACCACCACGCCTTGTTGCTGCCGCGCGAAGAGCTGACCATCTTGCTGATACCGCTGTTGAAAAGAGGTTTCAATTAAATTAAATAATATTATGTGTACAGCAAACGGGAGCTTCTGAGTCTAACTTTATGTCTTGCTCATAGAATCAAAATAGCCGAATAAGGGTTAAGTCTTGTCTCAGTAATTTTTAGGTGAAATGTAGAGTCAGATAGACTTTTAAAAACGGTTTACGGTTTCGTTTGATTATATGGGAGATAGATTAATTATATTTGTAAAGACTACAGATTTACATAAAGAGTGTATCGGAAAGCACGATGCCGTTGGTCCCGACTGTCATACGTCGATCTTTGACAGTCGTTACGCCGTTACACTTCGGCAGTCTTACTATGGTATACTGTGTTACCCAGTAAAATGGGTTGATAGTCGCTCTATGTAAAATAGGGTATTCAGCTAAATTTGGTAAGACTGGAAGCCGACCCCTTGGAAAAAGAGTTATATAAACGTGTTTTTTCACGCAATGATTTATCAATTAACTTACTAATGAGCTATGTAAAATATCTTTAAAAAGGAGCTAAATGGTTTCTTTCGCTTTGAGTGGTTTATTCAAAGCGAATAAAAACTATTTCAATCAATCGCCAAAGCGATGAACTAACCAAACTGCGTACAAGACATTAAACATCTGAGATCAAAAGATTCTAATACACTCTCCTTAAAATTGTGTAATGTAAATACTATATGAGAAATGATTAAAAACACTCGAAATTACATTAGGATATTCTTTTACGCGTTAATAAGATTCAAAGTTGCTTGCTAAAATCTCTTCTAGCTTAAATAATTGATAACACATATATGTGAAAAGGAACCGACTACAATCAAATTTATATGGAACCACTCCTGGAATTCGATCCACAAATGCTGGAGGTATCACGTAAAAATATACAAAAAAAAACCGTCGAATTAAAAGCCGTTTTGAACCGCATAATTAAGTTGGTTAAAAAGGGTCTATCTAAGCCCTTTGGAACTAAATAAACATCTCAATTTACCGTTAATACGTTGTTTACGTCGATAGGATGCGCATGCGCATGTAGGTCGGACTGCACGTCCGTGTCGGCATATCAGATAGTAGGTTAATGTGCAGTACGCTTTGAATGCCAGGTGACGTGCTTTTGTTTGCTTTATTGCTTTTTTTAGTTTTTTGTGTTGGTAATGACTTTTAGAGGGAATTTAAATGATAGGATATTGTTTAATGCAAATAGACATCTATGATAATCTAAACTAGACAAGTACACAGCATAGCAAACTAGCTGTTGCTCTCGGGTCCGCCCGCGTGGGTGTCGGTTATCGCCGCAAAAGTGCCTATGTCTTTTATGATCGAAGCTTACCTCATACCAAGTTTCATCAAAATCGCTTAAGCAGTTCAGCTGTGATAATGTAACAAACAGATAGACAGAATTACTTTTGCATCTATAATAATAGTATGCATAATATTCGTAGTAGTACCTAGACTGATACGTTTGAAAATCGAGTGTTGCCACCATAAAAGTTGATATATTGGGCTAAAATTAAAGAGACGACTTCCTAAAATACTTTAAATATCTATTTCAAAAAGAAACACCAAAAGAACTGTGTAAACACGGTTATAAGTCACTCATTGTGTTGTCTTAAATAGTGTGTTAATATATTTGGAGAGAACGAAAATATTATACTAGTATAGTAGCTATAAATAAACCAACAACGTCGACGGAACTTTGGGACATTTAAAATAACTGCTCGTTTTTAAATTAACTAATTAGGAAGTTAATTAACATAAACAAATAAAATTAATTTCTTACAGATATTGCAAAGGTATTCTACATACTGAGGGTGGCTAAATGTAAGCCGTACGGTTTGACCGATAAATAAGGTTAAGCCGGGCTCGCCGCGGTTGGTCCGTGGATGACCATTTGAAAACATACCGAGAGCCCTCCGTGCCTCGGAAAGCACGTTAAACCGTTGGTTCCGACTTCCATACGTTGATATTTGGCAGTCGTTAAGTTGTTACAACTCTGACAACCAGTCTTGCGATGGGATACTGTGTTACCCAGTAAAATGGGTTGTGAAGGTCAGATAGGCAGTCGCTCCATATAAAATACGGTATTTAACTGAAACCGGTAAGAAGAAAAATACATACTGCCCATAAAATTGTATGGATTATGGATTTATAAAAATATTTTCGATGTTATATGTATTCTTTATAAAGAAATTCTAAACAAAAATATGTATGGAATATAAATATGACGGTCCTGTTGGTCTAGTGGTTAGTGACCCTGACTGCTAAACCGGAGGTCGTGGGTTCGATTCCCACCCAGGACGAATCTTTGTGTGATGAGCACGATTATTTGTTCTGTGTCTGGGTGTAATTTATCTATAATATGTATGTATTTAGAAATATATAAGTATGTTTTTATCAGTTGTCTGGTTGCCATAGCACAGGCTCTGCCTAGTTTGGGATCAGATGACCGTGTGTGAGACGTCCCAAGATATTATTATTATTAAAAAAAATAGATAATAAATATATATTTAGGACGTATTTAATGGTTACGAGAGATTCATTTAAACATTCCTTTCTCTGAGAGAACAAATAGCGCAATTATTCTACGTACCTGTGTAATTATAGTGTATTGTTCATGGATTCGTATTGTACACGTAAACACAGACCTTTGAATAATATTGTTCAACGCCAATGACAGAATTCTTAAATTAGTGGATTAAATTTTTTATTTTGAATCAATTATTCTGAATTTTATAATTATCCTATTTTATTATAATTTCCTATTTTATTCTTAAAATAAATTTATATCTAAATATCGAAAAAATAAAAAAATAACTGGCTGTAAAATTCACATTAATTAAACGCGTGAACTGATAAACACGGGAAGTAAAAAGTTTCCTAAAATTTTCCAATGGTCTCCTCAATTTTCATAATTTCATTTTCCGTAAGAACTTTCTACAAACATTGGAAAACTTAAAAAAAAAGATGTATGAAATCGGCGAAGTCGTTCACAAGTTTGGCGTGACCAAGGGAAATAGTATTTTTTGAAGCGAAAACTTCTTTATCGGCGTTGTACACTTTTTTTTGTAATAGGTCAAAATGTTAAAAGTAAAAAACGCAGGGCGCTTGCGCGAATGTTCGTGTGTGTTTAGACATTTAAATAGGTTCGAATCAAAACTGTTCTTTTCTTACTTCAGCTATCATAAACCGATCGTATCAGTTTTAGAGATTGGCGATGATGGTGGTAATAATGATGGTGAAAAAGTCGTCGAAATTATGGATGGAAGTTGATTTTTCTGAGAGTTAAACTTTTTAATGTAATATAAATTGTCATGTTTGTGTCCGATAGCGCAATAAATAAATATTCTAACACATAAATTATAGTACTTTTATATTGATAATTAAAGCAATTCGTGCAAAATTATTCCCTAACCATTCCAAAATATCAAAAATGCACAACGTTAATATTCAAGTTTTCACTTCTGCCGGCACTCCCGGAGTGCAACCCGTCGTTTTTTTTTATAAAAAGAAGATTAAAACAAAAAGGTAGAGTCTAAAAACTGCAAACACAAGAGCCGAGTTTATGTACTGAAGGACGAGGATGATAAAAATGTCAAACTTCAGCTAGAGCAACTGGGCGTCACCTCAATATTAAAATAAAAGTTTAACATTTCAAAACTTAATTTAGATGCTCAATAAATTACAAATAATTTATAAATAGGCTTAAGAGTTGATTGAAAATTAAACATAAATAACTGTTACATAACCAAACAAGAAATAGTCAAGGAACTATAAATTACAATATTACATAACTATCATCAAAGAAGTCCAGTTTAAGAGGAAAGGAAACGCATTTGTAAGCGACGATTGCTATCTTGCGACGGAAATTAGCGATGGCTGAAGATAGAGGTCTATTTGTAGACAGAACTGCAAAACTAGTTGCACTTATAACAGGGCTTGTTAAATACATAATTAAGGTGTTCGCGAGTATGAATTAAAACGATTAAAACTGTTCTTCGATAGGAAAGTTAATTTCATCGACAAATTATCCGGCAGTGTCGTGACAATTTTGTATAATATAATTTGCAATAATATTGCACACACATTATAGATAAATAACACCTAGACACAGACAAATAAAAGTTATATACCGGGCAAGTAATAGTTCGGTTTTACTAATCAGAAATCTTTAATATTAAACTCTGAACTATGTTTAATGTCGAAAATAATTTACGTGGTTATTTCAAATGCCACAATAATTACCTACTATTAATCACGCCATTTTACTAGCAAACGGAAGATCTAAGCCTCAGAAGGCCTGTTTTATCACTGTTCATCGTAAACGATCCATAAATCAGAATAGGTACCCAGACAACAAAACTCGCGCAGCGCGTGCGCAGCCGAAATAGCGCCCTAAATGTCACTGGGTCCCTGAACTTGGCTCACGCACATAATCTTGCTAATTTACAAAGTCAACGAACCAGAGACATTTTGCGAACGTCTAGACATCTGTTTTTGCTGCACTTGCTTGCTTCTAAAACTTCCTAAGAAATTAAGTAAAAAGTGGATGCGCAAATTGGAAACGATACGCTCTGAAATAGTTTAGGTATTTGACAGTTTGTTGACATGAATTTCGCGTGTTCTCAATCATTTAGCGCTTTGATGTAAAAAATGTGCGAGTTTTAGAACGTATTTATAAGTAGAGTTTAACGTCCTTTATTTTATCTACGATATTTTGTAACCATTGCTGTAAATAAAATTTCATGCCAAGTAAGGCAAATCATGGAAGCAAAATACTTACACAAATTTAAGTACAAGCCTTACATTGCATATTTTACAACACGTTTCACAATTGCATTGTAAATCGATACAATATTAAGAACATTGTAAATTTTCACATAATAGAAAAGAATTTGTAACCGGCCCATCAAATCGAGTACTCGATTATTGTTGCTCTCGATGATTTGGATGGTTAGTCACAGCGAAATCGAGTAAAACGACGATATGATGTGACGAAATCACGACGGATACGGCTCGAATATAGAGCAAACAATTTTGCGTTCCGCTAAGAACGGAAGGCAATTTGCGAGTGACTCAGCCGTCAGTCAAATTCAACGACCTAATACAACTTCCTATGGGGGGACGGACCATCTAACACAGGGGTTCCCAAACTTATTTTGTCTACTGCCCACCTTGAGAATAAATTATTCTTTAGCTCCCCCATATTTTCACTAACTTAAAAACCACTATAACTTCGAATTAAATTAATTATTGTGAGCTATATTAGCGGAGATTTGATTTTTTTTCTGAGTCACTTGAGGCCTGCAGCGCCCACAAGGGGGCGTTATCGCCCACTTTGGGAAAGGCTGATCTAACATATCCCTTACTACAGTAATAATTCCCACAAACTTGATACAGGCTGATTTTTTAGTAACCAATCACAAAAAAAAACTCGGACCTCGCATGCAAAATAATAGTCAATGAATCGATTTTGTTAGGGCGATCCGATTTTTTTTTCATATTTCGACCCATGTTCCTTTGAGAAACTTGTTCAATTATACATATACTATTACCCCGAAAAATTTACACGGTGACTAAAAAATCAACCTGTATTTATGTATCCATTACTTGTTGTTGTATTATTGAAGAAGACTGTATTCCTATACGGTACGCAATGGATGTCTAATCAATCCAGTAGACTATGTACAGTAAGATCTTTACGAGAACGTCGCACTAACATTCTCTAGTATACTAGTGTCTAAATTGGTTATTTTTGTATTCTTCAATATGGCGGCAAACTGCCATAAACTGCAGACAAATTCTATTACTGGCCTGGTGGTTGTTTTCTGCATTCAATATGCGACCAGATGTTGCAAACTTTATATTTATAACACTTACAACAGGAAATGATAAAGACAGGAGTTGCATATTTAAATCTAAATAGATGTAGATAATCCTGTTCATCCAATCATAATAATATTTAGAACTAGCTATTTTGTGCAATATTTAATCTGGTTATGTTATGTATGATGTCGCTCGTAAAATATTAGGTGAAAACCATTTTTAAAGCCGTGCGATGTAAAAACATTACTGGTGTTTTATTTAAGAGTTACATAATAATAATAAAAAAAAAAAAATGTTGATGTGCAAAACATTTTATTCTTTCAACAGAAGAGTCGTTTTGAACAGGAACAATTTTATTATGTCTTATGCGGTAAAATTCTTTAAAAAGTGGAACGAATGTATGACAACGTTGAAAAATCTTTATTATCCAAGTAAATCCAGAATAGAAATCCTCAGCATTTTATTCGAAAATGAATATTTCGCGGCCATATGTGGCACTACCGGTTGCAACAAGACAATCAACCATCTTCAGCCGGTGAAAGCAAACAAATTGTAAATAAGCTATTATGATGCGCCTGCGCACCCATAAAACTGCCGCGAACGGAATAAGAAATCAGTTATTAAGTGCTTCATTAGAGCTCCGACGTGAAAATTCATCAATAAATGTAATAGATATTTACGTTACGTCAATAGCAAGCTTACGTTTCCGTATATACTGATTATTGTAATCCTATTATCAGGCTTTGATAACGATCCGATTTCGATAAATCCGACCAACAATAAAATAACACTTGAAACTCACTCGCATTGATCATGAAGAAAATAATAAACAGGATTAAATTAGATGAGAGTATTCTTAAGTCACTTCACACGATACCTGGGTACTGTATGTAGCAATCCATTACGGAGCTGTCAACTCGATCATGCGCAGGATTCGACGGCAAGGTCGAAGATGCACGACTGCGCACTGCGACGATCTGGCAAACATTGGCAACCAGTCTGAAACCTTGCCACGTCTCTATTGCTACGAACTAACGACGAACCACTCGCAAACACTAACAATAAACTATTTCACCAATTGCAAGTATAACTTTGTTTCTTTGTCAAACACTATCTAAAATGTACCTATTGAGGAACACAATAAAGTGGCAATTGCAATGTTCAAACGCTACACACTTGCAAATAAGGTGTGATTGACGGAAAACTAACGGTAGACAAAACCAAAGTTATAGATGTAAATGGGTTACAGGAAACACTGCCTTAAGACTATGATATTCTTGTCTGTCCAACTGCATTGATATCGTTGCACAATATAAGTACCACGTAACGAATGCAAGGTGACCCCGGCGGGTATATTGAGTTTCTTCATAGATCTTAGAGATGCTGTATTCAATCTGAATGGAAATTAATGTTCTCATGCAAACTAGTTGCAAGGTGATCTCGTAGGAAAATAGCTTTATGATTTCCACTCGCCAATTGCGGTTATGATTGGAGTGTCTGTTAATGTCTAGAAACTTTTGGCCAAGCGAGTTTGTCTAAAGTTCAAATTAGGAATAATGATTATTCACACAACACAATATAAAGAATACTGTTTGAATACTGACGGAGCTGCTCATTAAAATAGCAGACGACCCAGATGGATTAAAAGGCGCAGTGAATCTGATATCATAGGTTATCAAGACAAGGTTGCGACCGCAATGGAACAATTGAAGTCTTAGTAGAAACTCAGACTGTAACTATACGGCCTTGTATAGATAATAAAAAAACGACACAACAAGATACTGTACATTAAAACAAATAAAAAAACGATGACCTAGAATGAGTATTATAATATTTGTCCACGAATTTTTTTCAAGAACTTTTTAGTCACC
The DNA here is from genome assembly GCA_932294365.1 of Diachrysia chrysitis. Taxonomy (NCBI): domain Eukaryota; kingdom Metazoa; phylum Arthropoda; class Insecta; order Lepidoptera; family Noctuidae; genus Diachrysia; species Diachrysia chrysitis. Next base: position 7,584,706 of record OW028662.1, on the reverse strand, counting down.
CACAAAACAACTAAATTATATTCCAATACAAAATCTTTAAGTCTAGAATTGTGCAGTTATTTCCTTATTCGCTACGGGACAGCTGTATCGAGTTAATTAAAAAGCCAGTTAACAGTTAAAAGATTTATGACTGAAAACAGACCGTTTGTGGCGTATGCTAACAATCTGTAGACACTGAATGAATAAAAATAACAAGATTTTTTGAGTTCTCATAGTCAATTTGCTGGTGTTTGATTTGATAACTTGTATTTGTCGCTAAATATATTCTTGCGTGTATTATTATTATGTATTATTATTTTGTGATCATAATTACGCAAGTATAAAAAATATATTAAAATCTATCTAAATTAGACAAAGGATAAGCATTGCCATACAACGTAGCAATACCCTGGCGGTATTGCTGCCTTTTGAGAACACTCCCAGTAGACAGTGATGTTGACGAATTTTTTGATGCTATATTTTATATTTTAAATTGTTATTTCTTTTGTGTATGTAAAGTTATGTTTCTTGAATGTATACCCTTTAGGTACATCTAAATTGGAATCAATCAGTCTACATAAATAAGGAAAATAAAACTTGAATTCTGTTAACGAAGTTCAACGGTAAAAACCAAGCTCATTTCTCAAAATTGGCAGATATAATCTTCGCCCAAAAGAGAACGCCGAGAGCGGTGACCTAAAAATACTTATCTGGTTTTAATTAAGCGAAGAAGCAAAGCTTAAACCTTAAGGGACCTCGCGCACTTGGCCGCAACGGTCAAAGGTAGTTTATCTGGTGGTTGCGGCCACTAGTCGTGGTTGTGGCCGTCTAGTGCGCGAGGTCCCTAAACCTTGCACGTGCATTCGAAAGTTAATAAGATAATATTATGATGCTCTAATAATAGTTAATGCACAAGAAAGTAAATTATAAAGCCGTTACTCTCCGAACACGGCAAAATCTCCAATCATTGACACATCGCTTCCGATAGATAATAGCTAATTAAATCATCTCCGTCCATATGTTTGCCATCATTCAATCACGATAACGCTAATACATACCAATTTGTAAACGTTGTAAGCATATTAAACATTGCAACCTAAAATAATCACACCAAAATTTATTGCACGAATCAAATCAATGGTAATTGAATAATGATTGAGTCACGTAAGTTTCAGAATGAATAAAAAGGCAACAGCTATGATATTGCAGTCTATTCGGATATTATATAACATTTAATTAACGTAGCTGTATTGTTTAAAATAGTTTTAAAGTGTAATAAAAGTGAAATTAAAACTCCATTGTTGCTTAACATCTGATTCCCTCAATGTTATTTTGACGGGCGTATGCATTATGTTTGAATAATGCCAATTGCGCTGTACTCGCAGTCTCGCGGCTAATATTAGGTGTCCTTGCTGTATATTGGCATAACAACTGCCAATTTTCGCCAGGAGTTGCGAAATGGGTGTAGTTGTAACTGTTGTGTCATGTAGCAAAAGGAACTTAGAGGAATAAATGAGTGCGCATATCGAGTATGAACAGTTGGCATGTATGAACATGTAAAATCGTAAAATTTATGTCAAACAGAGCGCACCGTTTTAATAAAACTTTCTCAAAACCTAATATTACCCTAATAATATTGGAACCGTTGTTATTTTTGCATAAACGTCTGTCGTCGCACGGAAAATCACCTAAATCAGTAAACGAGCGCAGTACATTTAGCTAAAAATGTGCTTACGCTTGACGTAAGGGGAAACTAGTGATGCGCACGCTCTATGCTTGTCTATGTTTACTCTATGAAAAGGAATAACATTGTTGACAAAAGAAGATCGTTTAAAATGTGGCAGTCAGCATTCGAGTCACGAATTTAACAATACCAATTTTAGATTTAACTAAAACATAATTTTGTACACAGTTGCTTTAGTAACGTGTATTCGGACTATTCGGTAATTTTCGCAAATACGTGCACAATTATTTCGGAACTATTATTATTCTTGTCTAGCAAAGTTTTGTGCAATGCATAATAATATGGCGTATAGCGTAGGTACTCATAAAACATTATACAAGGATATTACGTGAACACAGACAATTTACTTTGAGGAGCAAAAAGCAGTTTTGCATTTGTTAATTGGCTTTAACAATGCATTTGTCTGCCAAAAAGGTTTAATAACGTGAGAGTTAAGTGCATAGATTACTCACCGGACGAAATATTATGATATTTTTGTGTCTAATTAGTGTCTAATTGGATTTAAAAGGCAAACAGATGAATGTTTTGTATTATATCTAAATCTATACTTAATATATAAAGCTGAAGAGTTTTTTTGTTTGTTTGAACGCGCTAATCTCAGAAACTACTGGTCTGATTTGAAAAATTCTTTTAGTTTTGGATAGCCCATTTATTGAGGAAGACTATAAGCTATATAACATTACGCTGCGACCAAAAGGAGCTGAGCATAAATGCTGAATGTTGCAAAAATGAAAAACCGTTGAAACTAAAACACGCGGACAAAGTCGCGGGGGACAGCTAGTTATTTTATGAACTTATTTATCTTAATAAATAGCCTGCGATCTTACAGCTTAATTCTGCTGCTATTGCTGCTAACAACTTCATCAGAGATATCTTGGAATCCATTACTTTCTTAATAGGTACTTAATTATTTCCTTATTATGTGTATGATTAATAAATAGTTAGTGAATAAATGTCGCTTTATGATCGAATTAAAGCCGTGAGAATCGCGTTTAAATATTTCCTTTAAATTTTAATTGCATCTTCATAGCATCTGTTATTTCTAACTATTTTCCGTTATTACTCCTTGTTACTCCTACACCTCTGAATCATAATTTCTAGAACTTTCATAATGCCATAAGCATTTAACGGCAAATTACCTAAGTGGGTGTAATAGTCATGCTATGGAAGATGCAAGTATGTAAGTGTTGCTAGAGAAAATGGCAAAGATCTGGTGCTGACAAGCGTAGGTGGAATGTGGGCGGACTGGCCCTAGCAGGTCAAGTACACGCAACTGTTTGGTTTAAAGTACTTTTATGTAGGTACGAATATCAAGTATAGGTAAAATATTGGAGGCAAAATGGTCGTGCGACTATTATATCATTCTGCTTATAAAGCTTTTAAATTAAAGCTCTTAATACGGGATAAAGCAAGTGAAATACAAAAAGAACAATTTAAAGTAGAAATAAATATACATTGGAGATATTTTGATTTACCCTATGTAAGATTCGGCTACGTACTTAGAGTAAGTAGGTACACATAATATAATAATAATAATATCTTGGGACATCTGACACACGGTCATCTGATCCCAAACTAGGCAGAGCCTGTGCTATGGCAACCAGACAACTGATAAACATACTTATATATTTCTAAATACATACATATTATAGATAAATTACACCCAGACACAGAACAAATGATCGTGCTCATCACACAAAGATTCGTTCTGGTTGGGAATCGAACCCACGACCTCCGGTTTAGCAGTCAGGGTCACTAACCACTAGACCAACAGGCCCGTCAAGATACATCATAGACAAGCATAGAGTGCACGCATCGCTAGTAGCCCGTTGTGCAGAGCGTAAGCAAATTTTTAGCTGTAAGTACTACGCTCGTTGAAGTTGAAGTGATTTTCTGTGCGACGACAGAAATTTATGCGAAAATATCGATATTATTAGATTTTGAGATAGTTTTAATAAAACGGCGCGCTCTTTTTTGACAATAATTTTTTGATTTTACTAGTGTATGCTGGTGTTGACAGTTCTTACTCAGTTAGGCGCTCTATAGTTTACTTAATTTAACTCTAGGGCTACGTATTATCCGGAAAAAGTTAAAACGTGAACAGTAATTAGTAGAACATAGCCGTCAAAATAAAATATTCATATAAGTATTTAACGAGTTCGTTATAATGATTTCTACAAACTATACTTTTAGTTAAACTAATTGGATAACTCATGCGACGTCCAAAGACCCTTTTCATTTACCATAAAAATTATAGGTTTACCAAGCCCTCAAAATGGATGGGAATTTCTTGTATTAATAATTACGTTACTTGCGTAAGTTAGAACTTTGACATTAATATTTATAACGTCTTTTGTTTTACTAAGAGTCTTTATTCTAGACGTATTTGCTTTTAAACTCAATAAATATGTAATTAATATAGCTGTTTAAACTTGGGTTTATTAAAATAAACATAATACATAATATGATGATTTATTATTGTTTGTGAAAGATCGTCCCTGTAGTTTGAAAACTAAAAATTGTGCAATATGTATGAAGTCAAATTATAAAAAAAAATCTTCTAACTTTATCTCAAAGATATTCAATTTTTGAGATAAAGTTAATGATAAAGTTTATAATAAAGTTAGTGAATGATATCCAAATAAAAAAAAAACCTTTAATTAAGGTCTCAACTCACCGACTTCCTCATTGTCCGCAGTAGCACTTGGTGGCACAGATATATTCATTTTAGTTTTAAATAATCACAGATAATTAAGAGTTGCGTCAATCCATCACTTTCACACGCGTTTACGCACTGAGTGTATTATAATGAGTAGCTGTTGGATAAAAGTGTTAAGTCATATCTTCGTATTATGCGGTATTATGCGGTATTATACGGTATTATGGTAAATAAGATTGTTGGCGCTTAGTATCCGTATTTTATGTCGCCCTGGTATTCAATAATGGTATTTGTACGTAAATATGCATTGAATGCTATGGGTTTCTTTCTTAACTAAGCTTATTTATTTATGAACGAACGATTGTAATAAATAAGAAATGTTTATTGGGTTAGAAGGAAAGTTAAGAATGGGTCAATACAAAAGGGCTACTGAACACAGCCAGCACTGGCTGGCGACACAATTTTTTTTTTATATATTTGTCTGGCTGTGGTAAGTGGCCCATTTGCGCCGCGCCTTAGTATTGTAGCTCTTTTTCTACCTAGTAAAAATAAGTTCTAATTTTCGTATGGAATTGAAATATTACTAGTTATATAATTAATATTTTGGAAGTCGGTCTCAAATACTTAAAGCAGCATTAAATCAAAATTATTATCTAGTTAAAAAAGACAAAATCTTAAAATTAAAATACAGATACAATAGTGCCAACAACTAGATATTTTGCCACAACACAGACAACAAAATTATAGGTTCTAAAACAATGATGCAACATTATGTTACATATTATTTTGATGATTATCAATTCGAGAACTCTAATTGAGATAATAATAGTTATTTGATATCTTAGTCTATCTGTGAACGGGTGCGCATGAGTTTCAGTTTCTAAGTACGATTACGTCATAATAAGAATCATGACTTTCGCTCCAAAGTTAAAAAAAAATCGTGGCTTCATTGTTTCCGGTTTTTGTTAGTCTTTAAAGTTCTTAATTCAAAGAAATTTGAATTTGGGGCTTCCTAATTTCCGTGCCAAAATGAATCATGCCAGGCTTACTTTGGTTCTTAATTCAAACGTTTTTTTTTTAATACTGGATTAGGTTTCACTTACTTACAGTTCTGTTTTTATTGAGTAAAGTACCTATGATTTCAATACGGAATGAATTAAGAAAGCTTCTTGTCGGTCCGTGTCTATGCTTAGAAGTCTTATATAATGACAACATTGGATCGTAGCGTGGTGTTTGAGAAAACAAACACGACTTACATGACACGTTATAATAGAGCATGTTCAAACTCCAAGCGAGACAAGAATCAATCACTTCTTACAATAGTATAGCAACGGCAATAGATCAGAGAATTCAAAGTTAGCGGTACACGAGACGAACTAGAATGTCCGCCGGTGACCGTTAGCCTGACAAATGTAATTAACGGATTATCTTTAAACAATAGAATATCGGTTAATCGTTTTTGTAATTAGAACAAGACGTATCAGTAATCAGTGTTTGTTATGGTAGGGTTTAATTTGAGAGCCGTATTGAGGAACATTATGGAATATATCATAGCTAATGTTGAGAGGTTTTCCAGATCACAAAGAGACATAAAGAGGAATAATTAAGGACATAGGTATACTAAAGATAAGCAATATAAGATTTTAACTTTCGCAAACATAAGAAGTAAGTGCTTACGACGGTCTTTTAGCTTATGCGATAAATTTATGTTGTTTTTCATGTTAAATATAATCTCTGTATTGTTCAAAGAGAAAATGATGATGTCATCTTCATCGTCATAAAGTATTTTATTAACGTACTTATTACATATAAAGAACTAGTTATTCATTTGTAAATTTATTTCGTAAGCCAATGGCAATAAAAAAATATCACAGCAACAAATACAAATTAAAAATAAGAAAAGAGTTGCGCTGTTCGCTATTTGAAATTACTAAAGTCGAGTGAAGTTTAAAATTAGAATCATATTTTAAGCCTGACAGTACCATGTTGCAGTGTCACAGTGATTAGCAGTCGTTCAGTCGTTCGCTTGAAGTGAAACTGTCGTGTGTCGCCATATGTATGATGGAACAGGTCTCCAAGCTACTTTCTTTAACACGACACACGGATTTCTGTGATCAATATTCCCAACTACAGAATATTGAGATTAGCTAAGAAATTTCTCTTAGTACTGACTAGACTTTAATTTAATTTACGGACGCAAATAAATCACTTTAGACACGCAGATTAGTCCGATAATTAAATCATAGAGTAAAAAGGATGATACAAGCTTGCTATGAAGCCATAAACAAAATGAAATGTCGATTTGGTAATAAAAATAACGGATTTTTTTAACGGTATTTTTTTATTATAAAATAAGCGACGCGTGTAGCGAAATGAGTGCACTAAACCACATTTTAAGATTTACGATTCCTTAGTATCTGAATAAAATATGACAGTTAAAATTTCGAGAGACATTGAACTTTGTATTATAGCAAAAAAGCTCATAAGCTAAAAAGATTAAAAATTTACGACTCATAATTACAGAGATTAAAACTTTAGATCTATTTAAGTTGTTCTGGGTTTAAATATCGAATCCAGTTTATAAGTGGCCAGTAATCAAACTAAAAAGATCGAACGAAAAAAAACCAACTCGATTATGATAAATGATTATCGATTAGAATATAATTGCTGACAATTGTCCCAAGGTGATCAGTAGTGACCTATTCGAATACCAGATCAATGTCATAGTAATAGGTAGATAATATTTATGTAGGGCCGCCATAAAAGGCACGACTTGTTAGGAATGGCTGATCTCATAAGATGACTTATAACTAACGCTGGGATTGGAGTATTGACCTTCGGTACTTTTGAAAAGGTGTTCAAGGATAACGTGCTTGTAATGTTAAGCTACATTATAGAAAATCGACTTAAAAGGACCTGCATTGGGTTTAAAAAGATAGGACAAGCGACGTTCTGATTGTATGGAATAGCTACTATTGTTCATTATGCAAAGAGATACGTATATCTACAGCACGCAAACGAATCGAAAAAAAAACACTGTCTTATAAAAGCCAATAAAATAACGCAGAGCGCTCGTTTTAAATTGTCAAGTGACAGGAGTGAATGTCACCTTTCTTGTTCAATGTTTTTTTTTAATAGAGACGCACCGACATTTTGTTCAAGTCTCAGCAATATTTTTTATTTAATCAATTTAATATTAAGTTGAACATTATACCTCTACAAAATGCATAAAACATGATCATACAGCTAAAGTAAGTATCTTGCAGTTATATCCGTCTTACATATGTGACAGTAACAAGTTTACTTGCATATAATTTACATTAACCGGTGTAAAGTACCTTGAAACGTAAAAGAAAACTGTTCAACCACAAGTTTAAGTACCATAACTTTCACGTACTTACAGATAATTCTTAGTTGTTTGTAAGTTTTATGAAGTTAGCAAATAATTTTAGAAGTGTTATGGACATTTTTCATATAGTAAATAATAAATCTACGTTTCTGAACAAGGGCCCTTTAAAAATCAACTTCAGCCATTTGATAGCTTGTCGCAGACATATCACACGTTAATTTTAATAGACCCCTCTTTTTGTGTCGAGGACTAAAAAGAGATGGTGCTATATTAGCTATGGGTCTATCTCTCTCAGTCACTGTATAAATTTTGCCTATAAAACATAAAATGTTGCCTAAGATATACTTATTTTGTTTATATGCATGGTATAGGTAAGTACCTATTTGATATGTCATGAATACCTATTAAAACTTATTCATACTTGCTAAGAAATATTGCGTGTCGAGCAAATTTATTCTAAAAATAAAAATGAAGTAATAGTTCAAAGACCTTTGCTATGTACCTACCTAAGTCTGTATTGCATATGAAAATTGCACGCAAAGTTATTTTTTGCTTATGCAAATCAGTGTTACCTAAATGGGACATTGCGACGTGGGGGTTAAACAATAAACAAAGTTTTTGCGAAGAATGACTTTACTGGCTGCCAAGAATAAATATCCTTGTACATATTTTATGAAAAACAAATTTAAATTTAAATCCTCTTTGGTTTTTATCATATTAAACTCAATAAACACTACTGGCCTAAATAATAAAAATCTCGACGACAATTAGCGATTGTTTGACAGATTCTAATATTTTTTTTCTATAGATAATTTAAATTTAGAATCCGTTGCTAAACTCCATCGTTTATATTATTTTATTCTAAAAGCAATAAGTACATAACAGGCACTTAATAGGTATTTCAAATAAAAAAAAGCATCCGTTTCAAAAAAAGAAATATCGACGGAGAAAATTGTCGGATCTTTTGAGATCATTTCCTACATGCCTTTAGCATTACTCAACTTCAAACAATGTTATCAATTCTGGACCATTAGAAAACAATATGGCTGCATTAGTAATATCAGTTCAAGACAGTATCTCATCTGCTGTACAGTAGCTATCTTACAAAGAGAAACGAGTTACACAACTATATTGCACAATGACTTAACAAAATTTTGTCGCATTATTTTTATTATTACCTTTGTCATTTTGATTAAGCTAACTATTTTTTATGTTATCTATGTTTAAAAATATATTGATCTACATTAATATATATTCGATTTATTATGTTTGTAATGATAATTCGTCCAAAAATAACTAATAAATATTTATGTCAGTCCATCGCTAACAATTTCCGATCTACACTTTTGAACTATTAATCTGTATCATTTAACTTTACAGTTACATTTATGTTTTTCTTAACCCTTTTTTAGTTTAAAACCATTAAACAACAAAAAATACCATACCAATCATCATTGACCGTCATAAAACTTTCCACGCCAATTATAAAGCTTCCCTTTTGTCATTAGATACAGTTTCCATCGATGGACGTAACAAAAAAGTTAATGGTTTGATAAATTACATATTAGTAAAGGAATATAAAAAAGAATGTCCGAGATTCAAAGTCGTAAAGCAACTTCGTAATGTATTGGAAAAACGAGTTTCGTTAACATTCAGTCAAAAAGAGTGAAAGTGATTATCTAATTCTATAGGTTGTGGAAATACCTTAACTTTGAATGTTATCGCACAAGAAGTTTCTTTGACTTTATTTATGCTAGCCAGTTATTGTCCTTTACCGCCTTTACATATAGAGAAGGTTACATATGACTTTCTATATCTCTCTCTCTATCTCTATTCTCTATCGTTGAGGATCGTGACTTATTCTTATTCAGTCAACCAATTGTTTCCATCAGTTACTTTAAAATATTATCAAACAGGCCAAAAACAACAATATATTTTTTGCATAAAAAAAGAAATACTAACTAAATTCTCTGCGGGAATTCAAAAAATATAATACTGGCCGCAAATAAGTATGTCAGCTTGCAAAAACAAGTGAATTAGCTTTAGAGGATAATTTTAGCATGAACATGACTATAGCGGTAAGACTACGTCTTTATAATGCAAGATTATAATAAGCATAATCTTGAACTCTGACCTTAAGCCTAAAGGTGGAACCCATTAAGACATAAGTATCGTCGAACATATATTAACAACTTCGCAATAAATTACTAGTGTCGAAGAACAAAAAAATTACGCAACAACAAAAATTAGTCCCACATTAAAAACATTTAATGGATTTTTTCAGAGGCATTACGAAACAGTTTTATTATGCACCAATCATAAACTGTATGCCAGTGTATGTATAATGAAATATCGCCTACACCATGAAGTATGAATATATGATCAATAAGAAATAAAATCCTTCAACGAATTCTGAATAGTATTCACGCTCCACAGCTGGCAATTTATAAACAGTTCAGACATTATTCGCCAAGGTCGTGTTCAAACTACGCATAAAACACTAAAACAAAACTAACTGTGTTTCAGTTCATTACATTATAATTTAAGAATAATTAGGACACTGTTTCGACCATAACACACCAGAAGCGAAAGTCAAAACCACTCATGCGCATCCAGTTTCACTAATCGAGATGTTAAATAAAAAAGAATTATTAATTACAATGAACGATTATATAAAAATCCAATTGAATTCGTGGTTTATGAAGAAATCGACACTGTTTTGAAACTATACGAACGCGGATCGGAAATGTAAACACGGTAACTCGCGGGTAAAAGCGGCGAGCGGCGTGCGTCGCCTCCACCAACAGTTGATACACTGCACTGTACCTTTGAGCACGAAAATACCTTCCAACCGCTTCAAGCGACCGACAGCCAACACCATCTATCAGTAACATAAATCACAAACCGCTTGCAGCGCTGTTTTGTCAAGTTCTATTTATCGAATGATATCACCTTGATTCTACTTCTACACATAAAATTATCGGATACAAAATTGATGGAGATATAAAGATCAGTTAAACCATTGTCCACGACAAAACAATATTGTTCATTTCTTGGTTCAGGTTTCAGACAGACAGACAAATTTACTAAAAAGTACTAAAAAAATTCACTAATTGTTGTATTTGACAAAGACGTAATGGCAGTTCTGTAGCCTTGTGTAACAAAGAGAAAATTAAAAAATAATCAACAGAAGTTGCGAATATGGAGCAACGACAATGGCAGTCAACGGTCCCACAGTTTTGCACAAGTATCTAGTTGTTCAGTTTGATGTTTGGAGACCTAGTTAAATTTAACAATAGAAAGTAAATTATCAACAAGCAAAACATGTTCAAGTCATTGAATTGACCGAACTTGTTTGACTTATCAATATATAATTCGTTACAACTTGACGCTCAAATTTTGTATCGCGTGCCAATATCAATAATATTTGTCGTGTCAATAGGCAATATGGAGACGATTTCCAACAAATAACTGTTGATATGTTTATATTTACATGGAGAAGGCACGCCATACTTCAAAACAAAAACAATACATAATGCTTCGCCCTAATCGAAGTATTTGTATGAATCGCCTGCCGTGCACACATTATGTGCCCGTCATAGCAATTAGATGGCCATTTCTGTGGCACTATGATTACTGGGACTGCATTCCTAATGATTATCCCTTGTTTAGAAAGGCATTACCAACTAGATGGCTGTCTCTTTTTAATTAGGTACTTTAGTAATTAGAACAATAGCCTTTTTGTTGGCTCTAAGAATGTTAAGATGTCTTCTTCTTAGATAGAGTTTAATAGAGTTTTTACCTTGGTGGACACCTGCAAATTTCCTAAAAGCCAATAAATTATAACATTTTCTTTGAATTGACGACTGTTACAGGAAAAATAAGAACTGCTCAGGGTCTACCGAGAATAATAATTACAGGGTACTCGGAGGTCCAATAGCAGAAATACCGGTTTTCTCTTAACCATAATACAATTTGTAAGAAGCAGACCCACATGTGTAACATTATACCGCCAAAAAGTCCAGCCTACCATGAGATTCGCGAAGGTTCTGTGACTAACGGTAAAATCCAGTATTTCAGCTCTTCCAACCGTGGTGTAGGGACAATTTAGTTTGCATTTATTTTCTAAAAATATTACTTTTTCTTTAGCAGGTTCATACTAAGTCTTGTATATATTTGTAACGATAACGTAAAACCAAATTAAACAGATACCTGTTATCTATATTGCTAAGATATGCTATTTCTTTTAAACAGCAGATGACCTCTAACAGCGTTTCTTTGGCCTTGCCTCAATTGTCTAGCATTAACAGTGCAAATATCAGTCTATTTACTATACAGACAATTGTTGGATCCATTGCCAAAGAATGCATGATCCGCCATATTGTATACGTAACACGCCACATGTTTGACGATCTTGATAATGACGTCAAAGTCTTGTATTTGAACATAATTTATTATAAGGAAAAACGGTTATTGTATAATATACGATTATTTATAGATTAGATTAGATATTATGTAATTTATTTTTAACGCAAACGGTGTTGATATTTAGAGCGTTCATTCATGTTTTTTTAGTCCGAATTTGTCTTTTAGCTTTTGTTATTTAATAAAAAAACCAGAACATTTATATTGGTCCAATTTGATAGGGTCAGTCTTCCGTGCTTTTAGCTTATTTTCTCCTCTTTCGCTTCGTTGTCCAAAACCATTACCATATTATGTTCATGACATTGGACTTGATGAAAATGCTTAGTAATTTGGTTTTTCTTAAGTCTAGTCTAGAATATTAAGTTTAAAGCTATTTATGATCAACTCTAACTCTCATTTTATAGCTTAGCTTATTTCGTTTGGATTCTAAATAAATTATATTGGTAGACCAAAAGGTAACCGGTTTTTCAACTATGAATAGGACGGATTTATTTCGTGGGTGTTGTAAAGAAGTGAGTTTTATATAAACATTGATGACATGTATGACATCATATAGTCAGCTCAAGCATGGCACTAAAATGCTAAGTGCATACCACGCTTCGTTCAATTGTTTGTTTTAGGTTTGAATCTCTAAGTTTATTATTAGGTACATACTTAATTCCTTTTTATGTCTGTACATTTAGTTAGCAGTTCTTATTAACTTAGAAAGTACATGTAACTTTAAAAGGGTCACATTGGCAAATGTAAGGTTTTCAACCAGCATATTTGCGTAAAGAACTTAGTGTTTACAGTTATGAAATAGTCGAACTTTTACTTAAAGATTTGTGGTAAGGATGTCTTAATATGTCGTGGTGGCCTAGCGGTTCAATGCCCGAATTCGGATGCACATGGTTGCAGGTTCTCTAACGCAGGAAAGTACCAATATGAGTTTTAGTTATATATATTTTCTTATTTAGTCTAAGACACCATTGGCAATCGGCGACGGAAGACATCGTGAGGAAACCTGGATTCCGAAATGGAATTTAAAATCGCCAACCTGCAATTGAGTAAGCGTGGCGATAAATGCTCGGTCCATCTCTATATGGGAAGAGGCCCTGTGAGTGCCCTGCAGTGGGACATTTATTATATGTCTAAATTTCACACTAAGTATAGTCAAATAGTTGCAAATCTTTAATACTTCACGGAAAAGAGATCTTTTATTGTATTGATGACATCATAATGTGATCATCAGACGGTGTTACCATCACATTATAAAAAAATAATACAAGCCATCAATTTTCATATTTATTTTTTCGGGTCTCATTTAAAGAAACATATGTTTATGGATATTTAAATATTTTTTGTCCTTTAAATATTTTGAAGTGAAAACTTCATTAGGCGCGTTGGGCAATTTTTGAGATGAGAAAAAACAAAAGAATTCGCGACACTGTTACTGTTACCGACGCCTCTGTGTAAGTATCAACATATATTGTAATTGTATAAGTTTTCACTTCTGTCGGCACTCCCGGATTGCCACTGTTTTTTTTAACAGGACACTTTTTGAGTTGGTAAAGTAAAAATAAAATTAAACCAAATTATTTACAGTGTTATTTACAAACACTATGTATCTATTTATAGCTCTTTTTCCTCGTTATACTCCTGTTCAAGTCGTCAACATCAAAGTGCTTAAATGGTCTTGTCACGGTCTGCGTACCAGGACATCAGAGACATTGGGACTCGGCGAGACGGACGATTTCATGGGCCACTGAACTATTCATGTGTGCTATAATAAAGTAAGATTTGATGGACTACTTATATTATGACATAATTACTGAAGATGCTATAGTCATAGATGCGTAAGTTTTTGTATCATTTTATGGTTTAAAAATTAGGTAGATATGTTATTAGCGCCAGCATTTTGAGGACTTGAATCCTAACTAGGAAGTTATCAATGATAGCTATCTCTTTTACTTACGTACTTATCCTATCTATTGTACTATTCATTAGGTAGTGCAACTTGACAAAATTTTGACGTATATCAGCGAGGTCAGATTTGAAACGTCGGTAACTATAAAGGTAACACTTGAGTCGTATAAATCGTACATATACATGAGAAGGATATCAGAAAAAGGATAGGATTTTTTATCTAAGTAGTAAAAATGACAGAAAGTATTAGAAAATGATCAGTGGATTTGTTATTATTAAAATAGTTTTAGAATACAAGAATAGAGGAATTTGTTTCAAGCTGCCATGGATTAGAAATCTAGGTAATAAGTAAATGTTTTTTTATAAAACTTTAATAACTTCCTAGCTTCCTACCATAAAAAAAATGTGTTAATTCAAGCTGTTTATAACTTTCCATCTCATTATCCTAAAAAGATGATAGGTACTTACTTTTTCGATTAGCTAGTTTTCTATAATCTTGAAAAATAACTAACACTTTAGTAGGTACCACCATATTTTTATCCACAAGTTAATCCTATAAACAACTGAATGCTACTAACTTAGTATTTCATATAACAAAATTGGTTATTTTATCCTCGATTTGACATTTGTATGATGTCATGTTATGTTTATATAGCCACAAAAAATGTATGTAATCTGTACCTATACGTTGTTTCACACCTATTTATGCATCATCACATTCTAATTAAAAAGTAAATATGTAATGCAAAATATTGATTTTTGACATTATTATTTGTTTTTATTAATTTAGGACATACAAAATAGTAATAAAACAACATAATAAAATAGAGGTACAAAGGTACTGCTTATTTCTTAAGAAATCTCTGCCAGCAGACCCGCGATAGGGGAAGTGACAGTCAGTGATATTGACAGTCAGCAGTGTGTGACTTTATATTCGGGTAGAAAAAAAATAGGACAATATAAATGTCACACTGCTGGGCACAGGCCTGATACGAGGAGAAGGAACGAGCATTCATTACCACGCTTGCTCACTTGCGGTTTGACTATTTCAGTTATTTGCAATCTATCTATACCCACTATCTATACCTATACTTAATATTATAAAGAAGAAATATTTGTATTCTTGTACCAAATAAATTCAAAAAGTATTGAACAGATTTCAAAAATTATATTATCATCAAAAAGCTACATTATCCAGCCAGTAACATAGAATACTGCTGTGCTACTCGTGCGAAGGCCGGGCGAGTTGCTAGTTTAAAAAAAAGCTAATAATTTTGAATTAGGTACTACTATTTAATAACGATGCATCCTACGGTCAGTGGGTACTTTATACGTAAGTCTTACATTAAGACAAAAGACTACACAAAGACATAATTATTATTTACATAACATGTTTAACTGTATTAATCTAGTGTGCAAAGTTTGCATAAATGTATGGCAATGTAGATTTTAAGGTTATATGTGAAATAAAATATACAGACGATTTTAGTTAACATTCCTATGTGATACAGTTTAAAATCCTTTGGTGAGTGCATCGTGGACTAAAATAATATTTATTTTGGTACATATGTTTAAAAAGAAAACAAAGTGGGCCCGTAGGGGTAACTCGTTCAAGTTATATTTTTAGATAAAATTGTACACGTTTATCATGTTATTTAATCTACGAATAACATTTTTAAATGGAGATTTAAATTTAGTTTTTAAGTGCTGGAGTTATTCAAGTGGTTTTTTATTTGTTTTTAAAAGCATGCTTCACCCCTTTGGGAAATTAAAATAGATAATATGAAGTTCCCGTCAAACGTGAATATCTATTGCTTAACTTTCGAGTTTGTTGTTTATAATTATAGAGATGTACTTACAGGGATGTAATGTTTATTATTAAAATTTTGCTCATTAATGAATCATTCTTTTTTTAGTTACTTATATCAAAATCTGTTTTGTAGTTTTAAAGATATTGTCTGCTAATACATATTGTATAAATAAATGTTATCAACATCACAGAATTAAGTCTGAACCCAAAGTAAGAAGCTCTTGTGTTATGGAATCGGAGACAACGAAGTTACCACAAACACCCAGACCCGAGAAAATATAGAAAATTGGTTTTCTACATTTACCTGTCCGGGGATCGAACCCGGGACCTCAGAGCTAGCGACACCTTCAAAACCGATGTGTACGCACACTCGACTACGGAGATTATCAATGTATTATGAAAAGAAAGAGGAACCAAATAACGCAATTATTGGAGCTTTGTAAACAACAGACTTATCCATCTCTCACCTACATGTGTACACCAAACATTCTGTGCAAAAAACTCAAGTGTCCACTGGTTAGCGAGACGGTTCCGCTTTCGTAGACAGAAATAGACGGAGAGCATAGACGTGTGATCGGCCGCCGTGTCGCCGCTTCCGGGATACACCCGCTTCGCATGCGCAGTTCCATAGCTTGACATAACGTACGTAACTTGAGACGTATGCTACTTCAGAGGACGAAGCTAAGTTAAAGTTTAAGTTATGCATATGTAAAATGTAAAGTAACATTTATCTTAGTTATTGTGTATTGTTTTATAAGGAATGTTTATTAACGTTTTGTAAAGTCGATTTGTTAATTCTCGCTATCACGAATCGTCATTATCGTTCGTTTAATGTCATGTAAGCTGATTAAATCAAACCTATTGCGAGTGTGAAACAAACGTACTTCAATGAGTTTTGTTGGTTGCCTAAAGTCACTAAAATCAATAAAGGTTTTATTTGTATCCAATAGTAAAAACAATATGGCTCTATTTAATTTTAATATATTTTTTGTAATATGAAAGCAATCAATAAGGTCCGATTAGGCTGTAAACTACCTCTCTGTGCCTCGTACCAGTCCTAAAACTACCAAAAAATATGACATCTAAAGATAAGAAGTCTCGATATACATACGAGATACTGTAGATGCCAGATACTACAAGACAATTTAAAGACATATTTTAGTTTTAATTAATGTTGTAACAGATAATGTTCCGTGGAAGTTAATTATGAAGGTGTTAATTAAAGAATGGATATACCTATGATTTAATATCACTTTTTAAATCAAATATCGTTTATTTTTCAATTACTGCTGTGAGATGGTTTGTTTTACGAAGTATTTTATGATCTGTTTTTTGTGAAGTACTTAGTAATTATTGCGCAAAATCTCAGTACCAAACAAATATAAAAAGTGTGTACGTCCGTTATCCGTGGAAATCTACAAAGAGGCTAGTATTAATGTGATTAATAAACAAGCTGTGTATATTTACGTTTATTAAAGAAAATACCTACCGATAAATATTCTGCAGTTAAGAATAATGACATAATCGAGCAGAATACTCGATACATAAACATTTATATAACACAAACAAGAATAATTTGCAACCAAAAACCAGCTCCCTGTATAATTTATCGTCTCTCCACTTAAATGAATAAAAAATAATCAAAAAGAGCAAAGGCGAACGTCTGAAAGTCCAAATATGGCGTCAGCCTTGATCGCGACCGAGATTGGACAATAATCACAAGTTTCGTTCTGAAACCGGTCGAAACATGAGTAACTGCGGTTCAACGACGACCAACTTTATTTTGCATGAAACAAGATATTCTTGCTCACAAATGCGTTCATAATGCAATTGCATTGTCCTGTCGTGTTATTTTTACGAAATTATCTTTTATTTTTGTAGCTGTCAACGTGACGTTTTGTGGTTGACTTTGACGTTTAAAGAACATGCGCACTTAATGCGTCGTAGATTGAGTGTATAATGTAAGAATCCTTAAAATATTAGCTTGTTAAGTACCTATTTTTTTTTTTCTAACTTTCCAATGAGTTCGTTTAAAGGTTAGCCGTTTTAATTATAGTTATTAGCACAGGTAGCCTACGGGTATTTAAAATGTACTAACCTCTAACGTCTCGTTGCAAAGTGGTAGAAAGGGAACCCCCCGCCAAGGCAGCATCTAATAGGTTGATGTTTTCCCGGCATCGAGTGACGATCTCCGTCTGTGCAACGAAAAAATAAACGTTTGCAAAAAGAAAAATAACTCGTAAATAAATTAATATATGTATATTCAAGTGGTTAACACATTTTACATTAACTAAACTTAATAATAATTACCGCTAACTCACTTTAGTTTCCATAACATCTTCTTTTTTGACAACACCGTTGAACATATTTTTACAATAAAAGTGTGTGAGATTATTAATTTTTAAACATGCAACACTGTTCTTAAGTGATTCAGTAGGTTTTATTTCAACCTAATTTAATGCAAAAACAATGCCCAAGCTGTCAAAAATAAATGCCAAACATGAATTAGAAAAGCAGAAAATAGGCCCACTGCAATTGTAAGAAGAGTAAATTTTTGCTATCCGAAATCTGCTGAATATTTCTTTTTATCTATATTGTGTAAAAGTGTTGAGAGTAGGGTGTTAATTGACTGAAACTCCATTTAATTTTTAAATTTTGCATTTATTTTCCAACCATTTATACAAATCACTTGGTTCTTTAACATTTTGTAAAAAAATAAGATCAATTAACAACCTAACCCTATTCAACATAATATTAATACATACAACTATGTTGTGAGATGTTGCGGAGTTCAGTCAAACCACATTTACAAGAAACGATATTAATATTATGCGAAGATACGTTATACGATACAAAATTACAACCAAATATTAAGTAGATAAATAATTGACAAAGTAGTACTAATTTTACGTAAAACTATATCACTCAATGACAAGAAATCACGTTATTTTATAACGAGGTACCCAGTCTAATAAAGATTTGAGCGAATGTAAGTGAATTTTCCTAGTTTCTGAACTGTCTCGAAAAGGTCAAATTTGACAGCTGTCAATCTGACATTTCAAGTTTTTCAGTCGATAATGCCAAAGGTAACTAGCGAATGATTTAAAACCCAAGCGTTTACTACCTCAGCACCTAACTTAACACTAAATAATTATTTATGAATTAACGCTTTCTTCCTAAAATTTTGACTTGACCTAGCACCATGTTATCACCACCAAAAGATGAGGATGATTTAAAAAAAGAAAATAAAAACAGGCAGTTAGTAAAAAAAAACTACACAAATCACAATCACACAACACACGATCAATGTTAGTAAAAAGAAAATCAAACATTAAAATGAAAAGAAAATGATCGAATTTAATAGCGATTATATTAATCATGATAGCTTCACAAACGACAACAATAGGTTTTAGATGTAATATTAGAAGATTAATTTTGTTAATCTTGTAAATAATATAAACAAAAGTAAAACTAAGATCGTGAAACTGTCACAATAATTACTGGATGAATAAATTAATAAGTTAGTTTATTATTCTATATTTACACTGCGATAGTCAGACTCACGTATTCACTAGCATTTATAGATTATAAACTATAAATGCTTGCATTTGTACATATATAAGTATTACTTTTAATTACAACTATTCACACTATAAGTACTCATGTCATATATTGGAATGTCTTTTAAGAGATCGAGGTTACTTCTATCTACCTATGCATATCTGCTTACATTTTTACATGCATTTGTAAAATGCAGCTAAAACAAGCTGACAATTGACTATCAGAACAAACGTAACATTTCCTATAATTAACTATAAAAATGAGTTCGTTGTCAATGCGTATATATAGGCACGGATACGTCCTTGACGCGTCTGACGATCGCAGCGAACCTAACGCGGATACTTACATAAGTAAGGATAAATATCACACAAGCCCAAGCCATATGTCATTGGAGGTGAATGTAAACTATAACTAGCACGGAGAAGGCGGCGACGGCAAGGCACAGGCGCGCGCGCAGGCAGGCGGGCCGGCGCGTCACGCAAGACATGTTGTCGTCGCTGTCGCTGTAGCTAGTGTAATCTGTATCGAATTGTGTCCTTACTAGGTCGGGCGCGCGCAGCAGGTCGGGCTCGGCGTCGTGGCGTACCAGCACGGCCTCGGCCACCACCAGCGCCGCGCCCGAGCGCCGCACCAGCGCGCGCACCTCCTCCGCCTCCGAGTCCGAGTCCCCGCCCGCGCCGGAGCCCCACGCGCGCCGCACGTGCTTCGTGGGGCTCGACGACTCGTCCTCCGAGTCCGCGCTCTCCGCCGACCGGCGCCGCAGCTCCGACAGCACGATCTTCTGCAGCTCCGACTCTCCGTCCTTGTCCATCCTCCGCCGTCTGTTCAGCGAGTCTAGGATATCGGGCCGGTTGTTGACCTCTGTGTACTCCAGCGAGCTGTTGACCTCGTCGCTGGTTAAGTTTGAGCTGTGCCTTCTGCGGCTTAGAGCCTGCACGTTAAGCAGATCGAATTCGGGCGAGCGCTTGCTGTTTTTGCGTTCGCTTTCTGAGGGTTTGCGGCGACGCACGCCGTCGCTACTTTCGATGCTAGTGTTGTTCCTAGACCTTTCTAAACTATCGAGGAGAGACTTTTTGCGTTCGGCGCTGGACATGGACTTTTTGGGTTTCCTGGATGTCGATTCTATCGGGGAGTTTCTTGTGGGTCGCTTGTAGCGGGGTAGGCTCCTCTCCCGGGACACGTCGGAGGGCGGACGGCGGCGGCGGGTGCCGCTCGGGCTCTGGTCGTGATCGGGCTGCGCGGAGAGGCTGGAGCAGCAGTCCGACTGCGAGTCCAGGAAGGCTCGGTAGTCGTCGCCAAACTCTAGGAGTCGGCGAGCGGCGTCAGAGTCAGGGGCTTCAGAGTACGGCTCCGAGTTATATTTTTCCTGTGAACAAGATAATTCATTTAAATTATACAAAAATCAAAAAAGTAAGTGTATCAAGAAAAACACCTCATGTTACATAGGAATCTGTATAAAAAAAAGACAAACAAACCTGATAGAAATCCCAGGCCTGCTCCGAAAACGAGCTATGTTCTTCTGTCCCAGCAGTCACACTCTTGTCTACATCCGAGTCCTTATCTATAGAGAGGTCCCACAACCGACTGGGGTCGCCTAAACTTAGAGCTATGAAGTTCCTTTCCCTCTCGAGGCTTCGGGCCAGTCTTGGCCTCACTGAACCCCCAGCGGGACCAAGTTTGAAGCTTGGGGCCACTGGTTCAGCCTCGTTTTGTTCTGGAATGGCACTGTCGGGTTCCCGAGTCGAGATGTGGGTTTTCTCGATGCTCTTGCGCAGGTGGGCGATGGTAGCTAACTGTTGCTTTATGAGTTCCTCGTCGCTGTCGTTGCCTGATGTGGACGTGGTGTCGAACCTGAAAAAGATATAATTAGCTTAATTTTATGTATTGAGTTTGAAACAATAGGTAACCGAGTTAAACAAAGAAGTGGTACTTCATCATTATTGTTCTTATTTTAGTTTTCTTTACAATTAACGGTCTTGGACTAAATAGTAAGCTTATCAAGACTTGCTTGTTGATTAAGTCTTCTGCCTCACCCCTGTCCAAGCTAAGTTGGGATTGGCGTCCTGTTACCTACTTGGCCCATTGAAAACTGGTTCATAAATTTTGTAAGCTAAGGTACCAAATTCCACCAACCTGCTCTTCCGACTAGTAGCAGGATCACTAGCAGCGCTCCTCTCATGCTTATCCTCTATCTCAGGGCTTAGCCTGCCACAGAAAGACAAGGACTTTACAAGCCTCTCGCGTCGCACGGCCGTATTGTTCCGACGCAGTTTCAGCCGCTTGCGTCGCAACCAGCATTGCTTGTCGCTAGCTTCGACGCAAGACGTGCACGCTTCTGTCATGGTGTTCGTACTTGATACGTGGCCCTAGAGGTGAGAAAAGTGTGAGTAACAGTTCATAAATTAGGAGGATAGAGGTTATAAACGAGTCTCTTTTACAAGTTTCTATTTTGAGTATAGTTTTATGGGAAAAGAAAATTGTTTTATATTTTAGGTAATCCAAAGGAATGGGTTTTTCATTGAGATTATGTCAGGATCTTCTAGGAGTTTTATTTATATAAATTCATTGTTTATTATCGTTTAAGCACTTTTATTATTAATATTTTTTTTTCTTTCGTCGCTGAGGTCCCACAAAATTGCATGTTTAGCCACTAGCCAGTTCTTTTTGTAAATTAATGGAGATGACTGGGCCAGACTTCTAAATCCCCTTTATATGTCAGGAGTCCAAACACAGATGGTCCAAACGATTGGTATTGTACATAGATGTCATCGTTTCATTAATCACAAAAGCAGTGTTTCCGTAAAGAAATAGAATTAAAATTAAGCAGAAGTCAGCTACAATACCTGAACAGTGGTCGAGCTTCCCCTTAACTTGGAGTTCGAGTTAGCGGGAGTTACTCTCTGAGGAGATGCGAGTGTGTTCAAAGCTGATTCGGAAATCGACATGTTATGTGACATAGCGGCAACGTCGCTTGCGGTGGGCGTGGCTGCGAGTGAAGTGCCGGCGCCGCTGAGCTGTGATAGGCAGGAGACCGACCACGGCCGTGCGCTGTTGCCACCCCGCTTCTTGCGCAGTGTCACCTAAAGCGATAGTGTTCCTCAACCATTTGTTATGTACAGAGTTTGTAGTTAGTCAGATCGAAATGTTCTAATGTTGACTGTGAAGACCCACAAAAGTAATAATAGAACACAAGTAAATATACAATATACCGTTTTTATATTAAAAACATTACGATTTTGATGTAAGGTTCATCATTATAATCTTAGTATGTTATCACAGAATACAGTGTAGTTTTATCATTAAACATTCATTAGTTATGTAGATATTGACACATAAAGCAGACATGAAATTAGTCTTTCCGTTAACATCATTACAGTCCATTTTACCTTGGCATGGTGTGTAGGCGTAACTGTGCAGGTTGAAGTACTCATGTCCATGGAAGAGTGAATGTTCCTTTCCTCAGATGTGAGTGACGTATCGACCTCACTTTCTGTAGTGTATTCTCCTGATGCATCGTAGCTCTCAGTACCCTGGAAATTGGTTAAATTTAATTTATAAATTAAATGATTTATTTATCAGTCAAGAGTTGACTACAAACGTTGGGTTATCGTTTTTGATGAGATAATTATACAGAAATTAAATAGAACAAAAACCCACCTGATTATTATCACTCTTGCCTTCCGAACTCTGATTCAACCACTCCTTGATCCTTGACATTTTATTTCTACTAACATTCTTTCCTTCTTCCTCAAACGATAACGGCTTGAATGATCTTGATCCTTTCTTCTTTGACATCGCTTGTTTTTGCACCAGTTCTTCCGCCTGATTTACAAGTCTCTCCAGATCTTTACATCTTGTACTTTCTACTCTAAGCAGGTCAGGAGTTGATGATTCTAGTTTCGGTTTGGGTGATGGTGCTTTATCTTTCTTTTCATCTAGAGGTAGTTCGCATTGGATTTCGACGGATGACGTCATTATATCAGTGGAGTCCTCATTTCCGATTTTAGCACCATCAACGTATGTCCATTCTTCTTCAGATGATTCTTCTTGTGATTTCTCTGTTTCTATCATCTGTCTGTCTGAATCTGTGTCGTGATGTCTAAAGTAGAATGTAGCTAAATGTTTTGATTTTCGATCTGTTTGATTGAATTTTGATGTGTCTACTGGCTTTTTCCTTTTAATAACTGTAGGGGGAGTTCTTATTTTTTCTTCGATAGCTACGTTGTGCACTTCGATGCCTGCAAAACAAATGACTGTTGTACGATCGAATGCAAATACTGTCATATGTTTATTTGTTTGTAAAACAGTGGAATTTTTAAGACAATACGTACAATCAACAAGCTATTGTTTTAAATTCAAATCATTTGAGAGTTTTGTCTGTGTTTTCGTTTATGTGAAAATGGAAAGTAATTTGTTCATTGATATCTTATTTATTGGTGAGATTCTAAGCGTTGTGTGTGTGACAAACAGCGCCTTGGAGGCTCTCTTAAAAAATTAGACTGAGCTAGTAAGCGACAGTTTGTCATGTCATTTATTGAGCAGTTATTTTTTTTTATTTTTTTTCTTATTTTTGACTCGTGAAGTTATTTGTGCTGTGAAAATGACCGTTTATCTCACCGTCCACATGATCAGTAGCCGGCACGGTTTGGTCGGTGGGCCTAGCGGTGACGTCACGCGCCCCGGGTACGCGCCTCTCGTCCGCCATTGCTATGTGCCGCGCTCGCTCCAGCTCCGACTCGCAGTCTGACCCGAAGCCGCGCCACGTGTATGTTAGCGCATATTCCTGTTCCTCCTGTGGGTAATTGGATTATTTTGTCAATTAGTTGAATATTTTTAAAAAGAATAATCCCGTAACTGTAAATAATGATGTTTTTATAAAAGTTATTGCTACAGAGGTATTCATTAACTGAGATCAAAAGGGATAATAAGTGTATGAAACTTTTTTGCTATATAGGTTACCTTTTTTTACAGCCTTTTTAAGGCGAAATAAAAACATTGTAATATAAATAATAGAAACAGACGAAATAAAAAATAGAAACACTAATATTATATTTCATCCTCACCTCAGACGCAGACTGCCGGCTGTCTAGCGAGCTGTCTCTGCGCCGAGCATTGACTGGCGTCCTCTGTCTGCGCGGCGACCCTCGCTGGCTGAGCCTCGGCTGTTTCAGAGCTGGCTCGTCGTCGCTGTCACTCACTGCCTCCACAGAGAGACAACCCTGGAATTATGAAAAAAAAACATTAATTATAAAAATTACGAAAAAATCGGGATAAGGCTTTTGTTGGTGAGACTGTGGGTCACGAAGACAGGGTGCATAAAAAACATGATGGTTTGGACTCTTTAGTTTCACACAAGATTGTCGCTTGGCTTATAATTATAACGTACATTTCTCTGATGTAGATATATTTTCTCTGTCTGCTAGCAAATTTCGGAATACTTAAAAAAAATAAAATCAAAGACTTGTAATAAAATCAAAAATAAAATAAAATCACAGACTTGTATCTCTAGTTATTAAAAAACTTGAATTGTGTCTCACTCGTGGACGTACCAAAACATTGTATTTTACATATAAACTGTGGATAACGTAGTAACAGTGTGCAAACATATACATATTATAAGTGTGTATCTCACACTTATAATATGTATATGTTTGCCTACTGTCACGTGTATTTTAGTGTGTAATTGTTTGTTTTCCCGAACTAATAAATAAATAAAAATAAATAAATAAGATTGGCAGTATGGGACATCAGGATGCCTTCATAAACATTTTTGAGCGTAACGTAAATTACTTAAAAAAAAAGAAGCGATTTAAGAAACATGGTTGACGAATATCAAAAGATATCGATAAAATATTCTATGTAATCTGCAGAATGATAAATTTATCAGAGTCATATTGCAGGTAATATATCATATCAAAAAATGCAGTAGGAACTGATAAAAGCTATACCTAACAGCATATTTTTTGACTAAGAGATATTGTTATAGCTATTTTTTAACATACAACAGTTAATAAATTCATTGATACATAACCGATAAAAATTAACAGTGGTTTATGATCAATAATTCAAATGCCATTACCTACCATACATTATTGGCTTACTGGTAGAGGTAATTATCGGTAACCAAAAATAGCGGTATGGCTGCAACGAATCGAGTGCAATAAATATTCAGCTGCAATATTTCCGCACTTAAAGTTCGTAAATTTTATGACAAACATTCGTTGATTAGATCGTCAAAACGTTTAACTAGGTCTTGTAGGTGTTTGCCATTTAAGACACGTCTAGAATTAGCTTTTAATTAAACCTTTACCTACCTATATACCTATTACAAGCAGTTATATAACTTAAAAGTCATATGTTATAAAAAAATAAAAATTGGTCATCATAATTTAATATCGTAATAAAACCTATATTTAATCTTGCTATATCCAAATAAAAATAAAGATCACACGGTCAATATTCAAATAAAATAAAACTTTATTACTCACAACACTTACGGCTCTCATTCATATTATATTTAACAAAATCCATTTAAAAATTAATTTACGACCAATAAAAGTCATTTAAGGATCCCTTAAATATTTATAGTCGACCGCGTATTAACCCTCAAATGCAGTAATGGGCTAAACTATCCCTATGTGACAATAAATGGGTCAAATATATCCTAGCAACCACAAATCAAAACATGGCGCTGTGAAATTATTTATTTGTAGAGATACGCACGTGCTTAACCTCATCACGGCCACGTGGCCTTAAGAGCCAGTATTTAATATGGTAAGAAATTCGCGACACCATTTTGAACATTTATTTTGTGTAACCGTTAAAGTTTCTGTTACGCTAAATTGGTTACCATACATAAAACTGGTAACCCTAAACATTGGCACAAATAGAAATTGTAAAGTTTTTGTATAATAACTTTCGTGAGGAGTATTCATAATTATTTAAAAACAAAACGGTTTACTCGCGCATATTCTACGCGGCGGCGGTGGGGTTGCGAGTCGAACTGTTCGACTCGCGACACCACCGCCGCCGCGTCAGCTCATGATTAGGGACTCCTATTGAGTCTGAAACTAGTCGGGCGATCCCGAAAATATGCGTGGGTAAACCGTTTTGTTTTTAAATAATTGTAATGTTTTGTATAAAAAACTGGAATTGAAAACTATATGTACGCAGAAAGTCTGGACAAATATAGAAGTTACATAATTTTCGAATACCAAAAGGCCAACGCTAGGAAAAGGACATTTATATCAATCAAAGGGTGCATAACGACCCTTTCTAATGTTACCTATGAGGTAAAAATTTATGAAATCAGTTTCAGTTGCAGGTTTTATCGCCTTATATGTAGTGAATTGATATCTTTGAATATCACATTGAACTCTTTGTCTGTTGCTACACCGCATTACCCAGTAAATTAGTTGTGGATATAGGCAGTCACTCCATGTAAATGGGTCCGGTGAGATGGAAAGGAAACCAACCCTAATGTGGCCTGAAAAAAGCCAGAATACTTCCAAAGTTTTGCCAACAAAAATCACAATTCTTTAAGTCGTCAGGGGTAAAGCAATAACTTTAAGTGGCATGACCCCTTTACAATTTATTTCGTTTAATAGAAGGGGATAAATCAATTTATTTCGCCGCTTGGGGTCTATTCTATTTGCAAACAACGCCGGGTGGCTGATTAGTTCATTGTGTTTGTGAGAAATAACAAACCGCAGTGAATTTGTCGCGTGCTCTTTTATGGAAGGCATTGTGACTTTTCGTAAAGGTTGCTCTTAAATATATTTGCTTTTAGGTTTTATTTTATAGAGATATTCTGATAAAATTTGGAACTGTCCTGAAGCAATGAGAGTTAAGTAATAATCATAATTTCTTTTCTCTCGATAAGTGAACCAGGTAAAAAATAGCGGCCTTGATTTTCTGTAAATATTTAGTGTAACGCCGAAAAATCAATAATTATATGAATTCTGTCATGTTTTTGACATTGGACACGACGTTTACTGTTTAGTTGCAGCAACTCTTTGGTAACTGGTACAGAACTGGTTTAATAAGCTAGTTAATTCCTAAACAGTGTTAGGTTGCTAGGGATCGCGGTAGTTTGCACCGCTTTCCCGTGATCCCCAGTATAAGGGAAGAGAGAAGCACTCTGGTGGTTTTAGCCGGTAATAGTCCGGTATACCCCTCCGCCTTCCCCAGGGCGGAGGAAGACCATGAGCATTTCCCCGAAACAAAAAATTGTTTAGTATTAGCCTATAGAAACATAAATATTACATCAAAATATTATCTCACCTGATTATCAATCCTAGCGAGACAGGCTTCCAGATGGCACTGCCACTCGATCGCCCTGAGGTACAGCAGATGCCAGCGTCTCTCAAGCGCACGCGCCGCGTCCCCGCCGCCGCACAGACGCACCACAGAGCTCACGATCCGACTGTGGCATTCCACGTCACGTTGCAATACCTAAGGCAATGAAAAATAAAGTTATTAAAAAAATTATTTCTTTTGAGGATGGTTACAAAATATTGGTGACCTGGTTCGTAGAACTCGAAACCATTTGTAGACAGTCGTTAGAATTCGTTTTTTTTTTATAATTCAGTATGCGGTACACCCGTACCTACGTCATTAGGGCAGTAAGCAATGCTTGATCGTTACAACAATTTGTGCAGCCATCATTCCTTTTTTTTCCTAATCCAATATTTATAAAGCGCGATCACGAATTCCGATACAATAAATAGTTTCAAGTGTACAAAATGACAAAACATAAAAAAAGTTCCAAACACAATTAAGTATCGATATCTAACCATCAAAACTAGAATGCGGATCTCATAACAAACAAGATCATAGTTCCGATACGAAAACTACTTGCGTAATGCCTACACAAAAAGGAAGCCGACCCTAGTCCACAAAAAGTAACAAAAACATCAAGTTTACACAATAAAGATGGCGACGGAGACCGAAGACCGACCAATCAAAATTAACAATGGCCGTTGACACAATAAGTCAGCCATTTACCCGAAAAAATAAAATTGAAATTTGAACAAAGGGCGGAACGTGCTTTGGTAGCTGCGCACGCGCATCTGAGTATGACAGGCGATATTACGGTATTTTGTTAACAATAAAATGTCTCCGAAATATTCAACTTCGATTTTTAAAAATAATATTACTGGCCGGATATTTGTCAATTCCAAATTCAGATAAGAAAATTATGTAAGAAAACTTATAATGATATCTCCTTTAATTAACCTATTAATAGCAACAGCAATTTCTAGATGAGATCTGAGAATGTCCTATCTTTTAAGATAACATCAAACGTTATAGGACTACCTAAGAGTAAAGATGACATCTTGAAATGTCGACGGTTAGTAACAGTTTCTTAGTGAGATGAACGGCTTTAGATACGATCATTACGAAGGGTTACCATATAAGGTATTATCTTGGGACAACGAACGTTTTAGAGGTGTCAGAAATATTTAGTATCTGGTATACAGTTAAAATAGCTACCTTTGTGTAATATTTTAATATTTGTCATCTTACAAAAGATTTTCTCACGATATATGGTTCAATAGAAACGATACAAAAAGATCCTGATATCATTTTCTACGTTTAAAAAGTGTCTACTATTCCTTTTCTATTTATTATTCCTTACTATTGGTGCCCCCGCGCATATCCCCTTTCCCGTAACACATATTTTTTTGTGACTTTTTCCGATGTTCTTTTAGTTATTCTGCTATTCGGGGTGGAGCTGAATCCAAAAAATCAAAGATCATGAAAATCAGCCCACCCATATATATGTCCCTTAATTAAGCATGCCTTTTGGCATATCATATATATTGCCATCTTAAGTTTTGCCTTCCTCGGCTTCTGCATCCATCCCTTTTAATACCATTCATACTCCTATGAGTATCTATTATAATGGCTGCCTACACAATACAGTTATGAAAACTGGGTACCACAGGAGAATCATGTCACAATGCCAGTCCAATTTCATTAAATCGATGTGGCTCTTCTAATGCCGCATCCATATAAATTACGAAGATAGATGCACCGATTACATACCAAATTACAAATTTATCGAGATTGTTGGACGTATCGTTTCGATTCCAATTGCATGGGAAAACGTTACTGACTGGGAATCGGAAAGTTAACTATTCGATCGGACAGTTGCTTAATTCAAATCAGACATAATTTGTTGATCGTTTCCTATACAGGTTACAAGTTCATGGCTTTAATATTCTGGATACGAGAATGATATTTTGTTTGGTTGAAGGTTGTGTGAGAATTGGCTTTGCCTAGCAGTGGGACAGTTACAGACTAGTATTAAATTATTTTAAAAGTTGATGACGCTAGTTAATGACTGGCCTGTTGGTCTAGTGGTTGCTAAACCGGAGGTTGTGGGTTCAATTCCTACCCAGGACAAATCTTTGCGTGATGAGCACGATCATTTGTTCTGTGTCTGGGTGTCATTTATCCAAAAAATGTTTTTATTTTGAAATATAAAATTATGTTTATCAGTTTTCTGGTTGCCATAATACAGGCTCTGCTCTGACCGTGTGTGGGTTGTCCCAAGATATTATTATTATAGATATTATTGAGTTTAATAACAAAAGTATCTTTATAAAAGATACTAATAAAATAGCTGATTACAGTGTTCGAATGGTTATATTTGCTTTATCGTTATCTAATGTGAAAGTGAAAACTATTTTGTAACTTTTATTATGTTTTGATAGCCGACGCTTATGCATTTTGTATAAACACATTAACTTCGCCCACATGGGTTTCGGAAAGTGTTTTAGTGAATGTTTTATTAACTATTTATTGTATATATTTTGTTTTAATGATGTTTTTATTCACACCTTTAGTTTAAACAGTTTTGACTGTGTGGGAGGTTAATGTTTCTTGACAGTCAAATGAGATAAGATTTAATCGAGATTCATTTACGGAACCAAATTTATTATAATTTAAGAATTTATCTTTCGTTTAATTACAATGATTACTAATAGGGTTTAACGAGCAGTTAGTTACTGCCAAAGATTTACATTAAAGGTTGAAAGGCGTGCACAGATATTTCCAGTTAGTTTACTTTCCAGTATTTCCACCTGGTTAACCTGATAGATTAAAGTCATATTTTATACAACTAGTGCCCCGCGATTTTACCCGCGTAAGTCAAGCTTAATGATGTGTTCCTCTAAGACTTGAAGACTTTCTGTAATCTTAATACATATATAAAAGAGAACGTGTGTATAACCTAAAACTCGAGATCCGTTAGCCCAATTGATACGAAACTTTGCACATATATAAAGAGCGACATGACCACTCGAAGCATTTATTTTCGTTAGTGGCGGATAGATGGCGCTAGTGTCGGTTAGGTGGCGCTAGTGGCGGTGATTTTTATCTCTTGAACCGTAGGTCGAATAGTAGAATTTTTAGATGAAGCGACACGCACCGGGCGTCAGCTCGTGGTATATAAAATTGACATTTAAGGCTATCATAATAAGGATATGCAACACAGCAATCGCAGTATTTACAGTCGGCAATTACAAATAAACGTAATTTTAATAGAATTATCACATCTCCATACAAAATATCAAAGGTTAAACAAGTCAAGGGGAACGATGTCGCTTGACATTTCGATGGAGAATCAAACTTATATCGTGATATGCCAATTTTACAGCCAACCGAGTACAATGAAAACAACGGATGACAAAAAACAACCAGAATACTATGACATTAAGGAATATGTCGTGTAAAATTGTACGATGTGTAGAGTAATAACAAGAAATTGCATTTTAATCCTTAACGCTACGGAATTAAGATGATGTTCCTATGAAAATGTAAGATGTGTAGGTTGTACAATTTGCATTTAGTTTGTATCTATTGATACGTCAGAATGATGAGGCTGTATGTTCAATGCATGTTGATGATCTTTCAAAGGTACAAATTGTTTCTGTATCCTTTTTTAAATGACAAAGGTTATTTGTTAATTTTTCTTTAGTGGTGCACTTAATTTTTTTTTGTGTTTATTCGCGTTGTGTTAAGGGGGTTAACGTTATCTGTAGGTTAATTTGCTATCTCCAATTGACAACCCAAACGATGTTCACTGGATAAAAATAACTGTAAAAACGCAAATTTTGTATCGGCTAAAGTCGGTGACCAACTACGTTGTAGTAGATCTAGTTGGTCATATACGTTAGACGATACGAAATTTGTGTTTTTTTATGAAGCAAATATCACTTTAGTTGACAACCGCTATAGCAAATAACCCTGCAGGTTCTAGTGCGATATCAAACCTATTGTCATATCTCTTTTTAGAAATAACAAATGACAACAATAACAATATGACAGACCCTGGAGGATGCGGACACGAAGTCCCCACGTGTCCGTCTTCCGAAGGAGTGATGGGTAGGCACTATACACCTACCGCTCTAACAGGGGTCCTACAAGGACCAAGGCCCGCCGGAGCCAAGCATGCTTTAGCGAACCCGGGACTACGGCTAAGGCAAGGACGGGACAGGGGTGATTTTAGTCGGTGCGGTCATACAATATTCAAAGCAAAGAAAAAAAGAAAAATGCATTAATTAGACTTTTACACAGATCATGACCGCGGCGAGATTGATTTAGATAGTTTCTAAAAATATGTTTATCTCTTATTCTACTTTCCATTTACTATTATAAACGCAATCATTAACTCAAACATTTACGCCATCACAGGGAAAGGCGTGATCATCAGCTGGACCATAAAATTTTAGTACACCATTAAA
This sequence comes from Diachrysia chrysitis, assembly GCA_932294365.1. Lineage (NCBI taxonomy): Eukaryota > Metazoa > Arthropoda > Insecta > Lepidoptera > Noctuidae > Diachrysia > Diachrysia chrysitis. Next base: position 7,552,522 of record OW028662.1, on the reverse strand, counting down.
ATCTTAGTGGAATTAACCTTTCGGTAATATAACAGAATTACCAATATTAGAAACTTAAGAATGTGAATTGCCAATCAAAACGTGCATTTATTAATTGGTATTAATCATGCAACTTGTACATTACAGGTGTTAGTGAATCGGAAACTTAAATGCCGCTTTAAAAATAAATATTAACTTTTATTTCATAAATTAATTAGGTAGATCTATCTTTTCTTATATAGTAGTTAACAAATAGTTTAATAACCGACTGGAATGATGGTTAGTATCACTATCAATAAGCCTTACCAATAATTAAAATACGTAAGTATGGTTCAGCTTTTTAGGTGTTCTAGGTTTAATGTTAAAACATCGTAAAACACAGCAAAATTGTTCCATCATTGTTAGAAGAAACTTTTGCTGTTTGCTCAGTAGCTGAACAAATTGGGTCTGATATCATTATAATCCGCAATCCCTGACTGTAGAACTTCACTTTTTTTCCTCATTTTGTTTTGTCCTGCGCTATAACCATAGCCTTACATTTTTGTGTGCTTCAAAATATCCAGCATACCATTAAAAATTCGCCTGTATTTGATTTTAAATAAGTTGTTCTTATCAATATCTATCTCTCTATCGCTTCCAATATAAATTGACGGCTGTTCATTGACTCATAATATGATGAAGCCATGGTAATTCAGTTTGCCATGGCAGAGTCGGTGGCGATAAAACTTCAACGAGATTACACAACTTGGGAACCGATGGTCACGATTTAAACTTTTTATTGGATTACAAAGTTGCAACATGACGGTCAAAATGTACGGGCGATTTAAAAACAGTAGCAGATCGGCAGATGAGGAAATCGGTAACTAGAATAATGGAATTAGTGCAGTTAGTTTAACGATGAAGTTAGAATTGATATTGTGTTCGAAATAAATAAACTAGGAAGGTCTATTAAATCTGACGAGGATAGCAAAAGACGGAGAAAGAAGATAGGAATACATTAAGACATTTGCTTAACTAAATAAACATATATATAGAATGTAATTTATATAGATACTTAAATGGTGATGTATAAAAAAAATACATTTAAATACCCATTTAATAATATGACTCAAAAGGAAACATACAATATAATGTCAGACTGCATCTAATAGATAATCTAAGAAATAACGAGAATAAAAAACTTAACCTCGGTTTCAAAGAAAGTTTATCGTTCAACGGTCATCATATAAAGTTGTCATATCAACTGTCAAACCTCATGTTAACCAATCACAGTCGTGATCAGTTGATTTAACAATAGATTAAATTGATCAACCTTTCAGAACCGGGGATTACTGTTACCAAAACAGAAAACAAAATTACTTTCCACATACTTTAATTTCTATAATCAGTATTTGTTTTATGGCGTTTCAACCATAGATGGTGCACTATTGCCTCACAATTATGACAGGTTTACTTTCGATATTACAATAGTTAAATCCCTTTCCTATGCATTGTACTGACAATAATAATTGTCTTTATGTCATTATTACCGGTGAACGTCATGTATTGTTTAGATATCGTGTTGCAATTCATTCGGCTGTTTGACCCAAAATCAGACGTGTTTTATCTTGATAATTGACAGGTACAAGATATTTCTTTGTTTTGTGTGACGTTTGAGTGGAAAGACAATTGTTTAAGGCAGTATTTATTGTAATGTAGGTATTTGGATTTGAATGTTAAGTTGTATACTGATGGTTTCAGTTTTAGTTATTCAAATGCATGATCAAAATCAATCAGTTCTTCGCAATAATGAGCTTGCAATAGGGGTTCGGACTGGGTATGAAAAGGAAATATCCATTTAGTCCGCCAGATACATCAAAAAATATAAAAACTACTCGTATTTTTTCTTTTATCAAATCAATTAAAATTGACAAAGTTAAAGCGCTTTAAAGTTCAGAAGGGGCTAGTGACGTCACTTGTGGGTAAAAATTGTAGCTACAACTGACGTCACGCGACGTTTCCATTCACTGTATTTTCCTCATTGTTTGTTTAATTAAAAAAAGAAAAAATACGTGTTTATTATTTTTAAATAATCTACATGACGCCTAATGCAAAATGATGACAAGTAAATTGTAATGATTACTTTTATTTATTAAATAGACCACGATAGTCATTTTGGTAAATATTTTGTAAAAAAATATATTGTATTTGATTAAACTAAATACCTATTGTTATAGTTATGTATCTGGTACACTTGTTAAAGATTTCACTTTCTGCTAAAGAAATTGGGGAAATGAAGTACTATTATGGTGGTAAAACACCATATTACGAATGTTACGACCATTAAACATGGAATAATTTAGAGTACAATGATGTAACTACCTCTTATCTTATTGAGATACTTAGTTCCTTCCTCCGGAAAGATTTTAGATACATACCAGAGAAACTAAAATAATGATTGCGTACAGTACAACGCAGAGCGCCAACACTTCAATACTGAAAGTAGACTTTATTCCAAGTTCATAAGGTTTGGTATTATATTTTGGTGTTCAAAATGAGTGGTACACTGTACGCATACAAATTATAATTAGTAATTATTAACTACAATGGAGAACATGTGTGGAACACAAGTTTAGTGGGACGAGATAATTGTAGGGTTTCGACATTGTGTAATAGTCGTAATTATATTAATGTACAGTCAACCGCATGTTAGTGGTTAATTGGTAATATAAAAATGAACCTTACCTCTTTGAAATAAGGACGATTTTTATGTTGAAGTATATCCACTGTGATGGGGTCTACTGTACTAACAAGGCCATAATTGTAGAAGTTATTCATTGATGAATGTAAAACATATCCTTAGGCTATGTTATTAAGCCCATGTTTTTATTCATATGAAATTTCGTGTAGTTTTTTTTATAGCAATCTACAAGTCATTAATATAGAAATTCTTTTGTCCAGGTGTGTACAATTTGTGAGCTTAAAACAAATCATACTACAAAATATAATAACCACAAAAATTATCACGCAATTTTTTTATGAACTATTTTATGCATAAAGAAAAGGTTTTATTTATTTTCTTACTTTTTTTAGGTTGTATTTCTCTCTATAAGATGTTTTGCAGTGTTACGTATTTTTTTTATTTGTCACAAATAGTCTTTATTTCAATTTTTACTTATGTTCATGTTTCTATCATAAAAAATATAAAAGTTCCATACAAAAATTCAACCTCTATTTTAAGGGATGGATCTACATCTTATTGTAGCTTTCACATCAAATTTTTGATTTGTATGACTTAAGGAAGTACCCTAACTGTTTTGATGATCATTAGTCAGTGATTAAGTAAGTGACGAAATGGGTATTTTAGATATAATTTTCTAAAAAGTACCTACCTATAATAGCTCTGCATTTGAAACTTGGCATGTTTAATAAGTACTCTATTACGTTACATAATTAATTTTGATAATTGGGACTTTCTGACACAGCCCAGACCGAATCTATAAGGGTACAAAAATACAACAAAACTATAAAAGTAGGTAGTGGCGTGCGCTTCCTTTACCTCGTCTTGGCTGGGGCACTACCGAGCCCCCAGATAGATTTCTTTGAACGTCAGAATTTACAGAAAATTATTTGATTATCGAATAGTTACAGTAAAAGTATATCTCTATGTATAAAAAAATTGTTATCTTATTTTGGACAAGGTATAATATCATTCAAAATGTGACTAATTTAATCATTAATGTTTTTTTTGTTGGTCTAGTTAATTGCTATTACATTAACGGAGTCACAATAGCATTAGTCAATCGGTTTAGTCACATATGACATGACGTAAATCCAATTAAAGTTAATTATGTATGTCTAAGGGCAACCGCAATGGATACCCTTTAACAAGGAAAAGTAATGCTGTGGAAATATCTATTTATTTTTAATCGTATGGACCTTTATATAGACACTCTTGATTTATTTGGTAAAACCACAAAACTTTGTGTAAATAAAGCTACATTATTTAAATTTGTTGCTGTGATTCTCCACTTTTTGTATTAACACCATCCATTTTCTGATGTTACCCTAAAGGCAGCTAGAAGATAATTTCCCTACCGTTATCCATACTATATATATATACTAATATATAAAGCTGAAGAGTTTGTTTGTTTATTTGTTTGTTTGTTTGAACGCGCTAATCTCAGGAACTACTGGTCCGATTTGAAAAATTCTTTCAGTGTTGGATAGCCCATTTATTGAGGAAGGCTATAAGCTATATAACATTACGCTGCGACCAAAAGGAGCGGAGCATAAATAAAAAATGTTGCAAAAATTAAAAACCGTTGAAAACTTTAATTTAAAACTTTAAACTAAAACACGCGGACTAAGTCGCGGGGGACAGCTAGTTTTTAATAAAGGGTTTACAGTTAGCCTGACGAGTCTTAAACAGTTAAGCTTTTCATATATGCCTTTTGTTAGAAGTGTATATGAATTCCTTGAATACATTTGACCTAGAAAGCTAGAATTAATTATGAATAATTCTTCAGCTATCGTAGGGCCTTTAGAATAATACTATATCCATAGAGATGTTATCTATAGAAATTATCTAGGAATGTTAGAAGGAACACACGCTTGCATTAAACCAGTTTATAACAGGTGTAAATCATTTCCGATTCGCGTATCCCATGCGGAAATGAAACAAAGTTAATTTTCAATTCAAATGGACTTTATGTCAAGGTAATAAAATTGCAAATTGATTGTTCTAACTGCACATCAAGAGTACGTCAAGGTCTAAACAGCGCATGCCGGCGGAGTCATCGTCCGCGGCTGACGGATTTAGCCGAACGGTAGACGGAAATAGCCGAATGTGAAGAAATATGCGCTTGTCCGCGTTTCTGCAAATGTTTAAGGTGAGACGGGGTGCGCATGCGCGGTCAATGGCGAACTATATAAATGTTAAGATACTGTTGGTATAGATACAGCTTCTTCCCTTTAAACCAGTTTTACACTAACTAGATCTTACGTAACATCGTTAAGCAACATTGTTTTCCATTTAATGACTGCAGGACTTAATCAAGCTTCAATATCTACATTAAATAATACAGCTCCAGATATTAAATGTATATACCCAGTTTCCTTGAAATTATTACTGACTGACTCCATGCGTTTGCTCACGTTTTAAAGTGCATAATGCTGAGTGCAAAGACCCTAGCCTCAGTATTATGGGACTTTACTAAAGCGTCAAAACAATGGATACGACCCAGCGACCTATCACGTTTGACCATAAAAAAGTAACCATGAAAGGTAAAATACCTTGTGGATGAATGGCTACTGAGTACCGCGTAAATTTACAAAGTTGAGGAGAAAATTAATAATGGAACTAAAAAACTGGTGTTAATATTTCCTCGCCAAATTATGGCATTTTTGGAAGATTTTGATTAGTTAAATCTTTTGCCAAATCGATTGATAACGACTGTGATTGGTTACCTATTCAATTAAATTTTTGTTGTTAGTAGTTCCGTTGTAGGGGTGACAACGATAATACTAACAGCCAATCACAGCTCTTGAAATGATGTTAGACAGTTGATTAACAAATTTTTGTGTTGAGCAACCTTTCAGAAACCGGGGGTAAGTTTGTGTTAATTAAAATAAGACTTGACAAATGCAAGGATTAGCGAGCAAAAAGTTTCTCGTCATAGAAAACAATTGCAATCACACTATATTATATGATTATGTTGTGTATGTAAGAGATGATAAATATTTATAATTCGATCGTTAGACGACAATAAACCTTTTTCAGTAGATGCATCATTGAGTTACATACCATTTAAAGGTGACAGGATTAAAGCAAGGACTTTTGCATTCTAAACTAATTGTGTTCAGACTTCAGAACTACACGATTTTACGGATTTCAATTACTGCAACTAGCATTTACTGCAATTATCTACATCGCAATAGGATTTGTGCATTAAAGTCGTACAGATAATCATGAGAATATAGAGACATTTGCTAATACTACACTAATATACATAGATGGTTTAAAACCATGCTCTTACGATTCATATAAAGATTAAGTTATAATATAATCAGCTAGCACTATTTCTATTAAGTACTAAATCAAACTATGATTACATTAAATTTAATACTCCTGAGTCCTTTCTTTGGAGTACGGTATTTCTGTCCAAATATTAAAACCCTTACTTAACATAAAGACGGACGCTACTTCGATTAAGTTCGACAAGTTATCAATGAAAATGAAATTAATGAAATTATTTATTTTTAGGGTCCCCACAGGGATCCTGAATTGACGCAAGTAAATACACTTTCATACATATTGTCAATTAAAGTGGAACCTGCATCTAACACTTTTGACGTATGTACTTATAAGTGAACTACCGCCTACAAACCTTGAACACTCGTGCGATATCGAGCAAGACCAATTAAGTTCAATCATTCTGTCGCTATTTATCCAATGCTAGCTTTGACGTGCCGCGGTGTAAATCATTGGCAGAGAAATCAATCTTAAAGGTGCCGTTATAATATGGGTTTTGTACACACAAGGGGACGGACGTTAGACCGGATAGAAGAATGCTATTTTCCCATTATGCTGAGGATATTCTTGATTTACTGTGAATCAGAGATGGTGTAGGAAACCTTAGAAAGTAAAATAGGCTAGTACCTATCTGTCCTTAACCGCTAACTTAGATGTTGCGTTATTCTCATATAGTTTTATGTAATGTACCAATGTCAATACTTATCAAGTTGCCTATACCCAAAAAAAAAAAAAAATCCACTGCCTAAAAATGTAAATAGCTTAGTTTTTTGCTGGACTTACGATGAAAGGTACCTTAAAGATGGGAGCTGGACCGCTGAGTTAAATGAACTCTTTCCTGGCAATGTTGGACTCCCATGTATTTTTGATAAGTATCGAAACCGTTTGAACTTAAAACCAGGCAGATAGAACTGAAAATCCTGCTACAAATCCGCCACAATATGGACGTAATTGATTTAAACAGACAGATATGTTACGCTAATCCTTTTCGGGATAAGCAGTAGAAGGCAATGGTCAGAGCAAATTATTTTCTGTCAATCTTTGACGTAAGGAAGACGAATGAATTGAATGTTTTTCTGCTGCCCCGATGGAACCCGGATGACATTAGTTCTGTATAGTAATCAAGATCTTAACCTCTAGAATTTAATTTGTGTCAGTTAACGTAAATATTTCGTTAAGTATCCTTAGAAAAATTGCTATCACTTTGAAATTTCAGTTAAATCTAATGACTAATGGTTTACAAAACTTACAAAACGTTAAAATAATTAATATCGCGTATAGCTGATATCTAATATAGATTTAAATTAGAAAAACCAAGGATAAGTACCATACCTGATGACTAAGTGCAGAAGTAACTCAACAATTAATTGACGTTCAGCTGTCTTTGTAAATATACGGTCTATTTAAACGATTCTAGTAATTATGACAAGGCCATATAACTTAGAACAATGATTGTGTAGTGTTAAACTTTATGTGTTTATTGTAATTTATTTTAATCTGGTAATGTCCCATATTTATAATTTTACAGTGTCTCCTTGAGCAAAACTTTGAATTATTTATCAACGTTATGGTAACCCTGTTGCAGACAACATACACAACAACAATCCTCAAAACAAATATATAAAAAGACTAATATACTGACAGACGTGAACAAATGCATTTAATTTTTAACGTCAAAATATTACACTACAAACAAAGAGTTTAAATGAATCGTGAACAAAAACATGTCTAGAATTCCTAAAGCATTTAAGACCATTAAACAACTGAGAATGGCTCTTAATTCGCTGTAGCAAAAAACTTGACTTTAATTGCTAGATATATGAACAAAGCCGCATTCAAGGTCACTGATGAAATTATAGACACAAGTTCCGTTACGCATTGTACAGCGTTAACAGTAAGTGTAACTATTTTAGTACACCCGCGAACACAAATTGTGGAATAGCAAGACCAGTATAGCAACCATCTTCCCACAGCCCGTCAACGTACCTACGCGTGTAATTGGCGCGAATTAGCTCAGATTCACATAATGCCACCATTACAGGCAGAATGTTGCCAATGTAATTAAATAAATGTGCTTCGCGAAGGTGCAGATAAAGAGGATGTGTGCTCCAGAGAATAGATTGAACAACGATTATAAAGCAATGACAGTCTGCCAGTCATTGGCCGAGAAGGCATTAACTTCTAATTACTATGATTACGTAAACGATAAGAAAATGAATTGGCTGAATTATTCTAGTACCAACTAAGATTTCAAATCAACATCATGTAAAATGTGTAATTTCGTTACAATTAATTAATTATTTTCGTTTCATACAACAATATCCAGCTGACTATATTATATCTTGAAAAAAAAAAAAAAAGCTTTGCTACTTTATTAATTTTTTATTGCATTACAGCAATTAATGTTAGTCGGCTACATTATTTTACAAAGAGAATTCTTAGGCCTTTACGGCCATTCAAAAATTGCCATCGCGGACGGTATTTCACGTCCACACGGCGGGGTATTGGTAAAGTTTTCAACTAGCAATAATCGCACCTCGGATTAACCTCATTGGTTACGATATTGCCTCTGCGCAAAGTTAACCTGACCGAGACGGCGAGCCAGACTATAGTCCAGTCATTTAAGCTTAAATTAGGTAAGAATCTCGGAATTCGAGATACCCAGCTGTAAGTTTGTAAATACTTGTATATTGACACCCTAAACGTTGTCTCAAAACCTACATATGGTAGAGTGTACGCAACTATTAAATTTCAAGGTCAAAGGTCACGAAAATCGGTTTTTTGTAAATATTTCATTTTTTATGGGTTTTTTGCTATTTGTATTGATTATCAATATTGTAGCATACAAAATTCTCTACAAATTTTGTTTAATATTTTTTTTTATACGGTGAACCGTTTTCGAGATAAAGGGCGGAGAGCAATCAACATTTCAAACGTGTATATTATCAAGTTCAAACTTGGTTAGGGCATGATTTGAAACCCAAGTATGGGGTTGGGCAATGCGAAACAATTTTCTGGAGCCTATCACGACAATTTTACCACCTGCTCCAGAAGATTTGCTAAATACAATTTTCTGCAACTGCAAGAGTGGATGTGGTTCGCGATGCGGATGCAGGAAAGCGGGCTTGCAATGCTCTTTAGCTTGTCGACAATCGGCAAGCTTGTCTCAATGCTCTACCATATCAGAGCGACATTAACGAAGATGGAACCTTTGACCCCGAAATCATGGAAGAACTTGAGACAAATGTGGTTGAAGACGATAATGAAGACCAGTTTGAAATTTACCAGCAGGTGGAAGACGACGATGAAGAGGAAGAAGATGATTAATATTATTAATTGTAGTTTTTGTACACTTTATTCCAATTTTTTACTTTTTGTAAAAATAAATGTATTGATTGATATTTTTTAATAAAAAGATTAATTCATAATTTATTTGATTTTTTTTGATCATGTAAGAAGTTATTAATATTAATTAGGTTAAAATTCAAATATAATTCCTATATTTTCATTAACAATTCTGCAATTACATGGGCAGGTAAGTGTTGTTAAATAAATTAATACTGAATAAAAAGTGGATAGGTTAGGAAAAAAATGATAAATATAATATAATAGTAAATAAAAATTGACAAATATTTATAATCATTGATTTATCGATAGTCCATCAACTATATATGGCGCGCTTTCGACCGGAGGCACCGGTTGACCTGAAGTGATGCTGTGACCGCGCGCTCTCCGCCCTCTATCTCGAAAACGGTTCACCGTATAAAAAAACTTTTTGAACAAAATTTGTAGAGAATTTTTAATTCTACAATATTGATAATAAATACAAATAGCAAAAAACCCATATGAAATGAGATATTTACAAAAAACCGTTTTTTTGTGACTTTTGACCTTGAAATTTAATAGTTGCGCACACCCTACCATATGTAGGTTTTGAGACAACTTTTAGGGTGTCAATATACAAGTATTTACAAACTTACAGCTGGGTATCTCGAATTCCGAGGTGAACTTCCTATAATGACTGGACTACTAGGTAAATTCATGTAACGAAACCATAGCGCGATCTAATTCGACGCCAACGCCATCTATCGAGCGAGGGGTAAAACTTTTGCCTCGCTATGCTAGCGCCCGCATCATACAGTGGACAAATTCCGAACTAATTGTTTCGAGTAGAGCGACAACGGCTTTATTAACTGTTTATCGCAAAAGCGTATTTAAACCTAAAAAATAATGAGGTGAATGTCCAAAAATAATTATCAGCCTTTATTTTAAATGACATGGAAGAACAAATTGCCTAACAAGCCTCTAACAGATTGGGAACAATTTCATGCAAGAGCGGTGTCGCAGAAACGAAAATAAAGCACAACCATACTTTAAGAAAGGCTTGACAATGGTTATAGTAATTAAAAGTAAAGGTAAAGCAAAAACAATATAAAAGAAATCAAGTGTAATTTAGGGAAAATATTTTAATTGCCGTGAAATGTTTGGATCGTCTTCTATGGGAAAGCAATGAAAAATAAAAGATGCAAATACCAAAATCAAAGAACAGTAAGTACAATGATAAATAACTCAACATTACGCAAATATCAGGTAAATTCGATACGAACTGATAGAAATGTACATTATGAAACTCCTCATAGTAACTCTTACGTAAAAAGTGAGAAAGAAAGTTAAAATCATACGCGTAGACCGATAGACAGCCGTTGCGAATTGCAAAACAGTCGTATCGGGGGAGCAGCATAGCGAATTGCAATGAAACCACCATCAGGGGTCAACTGACGTAATACTGAGTATCGATAACAAGTGCCTGCATTAGGTAAAGTGTAATGAGCCGTGAATGAATGATGCCGTGAAATTAGCTATCTCAGATTGATGTAATGGAGACGCTCTAAAAGACGATAGCGATGTAACAACTTTATCAAGAAGTGATTGTGGTAGGCTCATATGATAGACATCGATGAGAGACATCAAAGCAGAAAACCTCTTCAGATACATTTGAGAATTTAAAATTTTGTCATTTTTAAATAGCCGATGATCGGCAGTGGATTGAAAAGGGCTATGTACGATGACTAACGATATAAGAGTAACAGAAAGAAGTAGAAAAAAAAACATTATCTACTTAATACTTAAATGAATTCAAGTAAATTATACAAAAAGGTCTGTCTTCTATGGATTATTGAAACCAATTACCATTCCATCCAGTCCTTGAAATTGCTAGTCTATCATTATCAAAATTGTGTATTTCAATTTTGAGAAATATTCGTACATTTTGCACATTCTGCCATTGGTTACCGCAGCTGATGATATTTTACGAAATTATAATGAGTCATCAAAATAATGGAGTTTTGAAACTTTGCCCTCGAGAATATATAAAGTAATCTAGATGTTTGCCCATTTTGCCGGTTTGTGAAGTTTTCATTTGCAATCATGATTACCTTTAACAAAAATTTTAGGAAATTTATGGTGAGATATACATCACAAAAACAGCATCTTCATTAGAATACTATCACGGTAGCACATTTCCACATTCCAGATTTATAAACCCTACTTATTCTTAAACCTAGTTCAGATTACAAATTCGAATATAGATGAGTCACTAAACTCACTAAAGACTCTACCAAGACATGCGCGAAAAATCCCATTCATCAGATTTTCCTCATTTCCATACATAAACAAAACAATTTGCCCACATCACAAACAAATCGTTGACCTAGCCGACACACCTTCAGTGTCAACGTGTTCAATCTTCATTTATAGACAATCATTAACATATTACGCAACATTGTCGTTACAAGACTGTTAATATAGAATTAACATATTCAAATTAACTGTGACTCATGGCTTGAATGAAGACATTTTGCGAGTCCTTTTGTGGTGAGCATCGCTTTAATGGTAAATTTAGGTTCCTTTGATTACGCTTCTCGTCTTTGTATATAAATCCCATCCGGTGACTACACGGAGCAGGCTTGTTAGATTGTAGATGGATTTGAAGTTTGGTTTGTTTTAAATGTATTGTTGCCAAGAATAGACCAAGACCTATGAAAAAATTTGCCAACGACAAATAAAAATATTGTTTTAAATTCATTGGGGTTCTTAAAGGTGTATTACAATATGGAACTAGTCAATAAACTAATTACGATAAAGGACCAGCTGACTTAAACAAGGCTTTATTATTTGCATTGCGTTGCCCAATGCACAGCTGCACGCCGCTCCGTGCCGATACATCGCATGCGTATATTTCACAATGCGCCATTAGAACAGGACCAATACCAATAAAATTTGTTTACTAAACTTTAACCACAATAGTTCTATAGAATAAAGCAGAGATGATATAGTTATTAAAGCTGATGTTTTTGTTTTCATATCATAGGGTGTCGAAAATAAAGCCATTATAACATAAAGTTACAATAAAATGATAAAAGAACCCGACATTAAGAAAAACACTAAAAGTTACGTGAACATTACAACAGTAGACGAACTAAATACACAACAATTGAGAAATAATGACAGCTATAAAACAATTGGAAACCTGCATAACACTGCGATATGGTCCATTATGGAATTGCATCGCGCATATGCTGCGACTGATCATTACTATGATTTGCGGCATCGAGTCGTGGTCATTGTGGTCTGATTGCTGACTTTACAAACTTACAGTTTCGTTTCACATTCCACTTTATAATACACTCTCTAATACTTTTAAGACTTCAGAGAAAGGTACGATAATTTTGTCATTGGTATCGTTATGATTGTTGCTTCCATTATGATATCACTTTCTTGATGAAATTGCTTGATTTCAACTGTTGTGTAAACTGCTGTTAGTGTTAGTAAGATAGTTAATGGAAAAGTTACGTATGGTTCAAATCAATGCAAATACGTTTACGTCAGTAGGTTTTAAGGGGAAAAAGTAATCTGTCATAACATTTAATTTTATTAAAGAAATCGTTGTATTATTCATATGCAATGATATTAACACCTGCGCAGTATTAAAGTTACATAATATAAGTATTTATTTTAGTCAAGTGATATTAAGATCTGTATCAAAAATCGTGATAATTTGGATTACAAAAACAATATCTCAGTTTTACACTACACTCAGAAAACTGATCCGAATCTTGAGAAATATTTCTTTAATAAATACAAAAACTGGTCATTTTTTTATTTTCCCGAGTTCAGGGTTCACAAAAGCATGCTCAGCGGGGCTCCGGGCATTGTTATTCAAACTAAATTAGAGGCCATATTATGACATTTCTGATACTTCAGATCCACGATAATTTTAGTCAGACAGGAAACAGGTATATAGCTTATTGTGACTAGCCTTTTCCCAAATTATGTTGGAGTCAGCTTCCAATCACAGCTGAAAGTACGTGTCAATATTTTATCAAGGATCTCTTTTCTAATAACCGAGTTATGGCATAACGCTTTATTAGGATTGTTAAGCACTGTGAGGGAGACATTGCATTAGTCATCAGGTGCAACGAACGCAACTAATCTGATAACGTTAACACTTTATAACTTCACCGGCTTCAGCCATCATAAATTACGCATACACAGTTTTGAGCCATATTCTTTGTGCTAACTTCAATAAAGATATCGAAGGTGGAAGTATTAACATTTGCAATAAATACTCTTTGTTCGAATGACTTGTTAATGATATGCAGATGTTGACTTGATTAAATAAAGGTTTTGTAACTTTCGATTATGAAGCTTACGATTTCCTTTGTCAAACTACTCAAATATAGCGAAAGTTAAAACTGAAATTAATTTAAATACATGAACCATTCGGTAGAGCCATAAAGTAAATCCATACTTCAATACTAATATTAAAAATGGGAAAGTAACTTCGTCTGTTTTTTCTGTCTGTTACCCTTAGACGGCTAAACTTCTGAACCGATTCGGATGAAACTTGGTATAGGGTAAGCTTAGATACAAAGAAAGGCCAGAGGCTGCCGCGATAACCGACAACAACACAGTCGAAGCCGCGAGCATTAGCTAGTTATATTATAAGACTCTGGATACCGAAAAACCACCAAGCTATTAAACCGAAAATATAAGTAACCGAAAAAAAAATAATCTTTGAAAAGAAGGAAATGAATGTTTCCAAACCTCGCCCCATATGTAACTGGCCAACTGCATTTATTTACCTGTAACAAAAGAAGCAGGAAAGATTATTATAATGTCAATACAAATCTAAGGCACATATTGACCTCGCCCGAGTTCAAGAGCCCGCCACTTCAATGCGTTTCAAGTACATTTGTAATTGAATTATAACCAAAGCCGTGGCTATACTGTTTGACTGGACATTAACAACTCTTTCACGAAATAAAACAAAAATATATGGTGAACATTGCTTTTTAGACGTTGCTTTGGTTGGTTATTTCATAATAGCGCTGGAATTTTTACTTAAACAATAAGGTGGAGGCACTAAAGCCTCGCACAGCTCAATAGCACTTCTGTGTAGTACAGTGTTGTTAGTGTTGCTTGATTTATAAGTAAACATTACAGACTGGAAAGCTTTCATTGTTTTTCAAGTATTTCTAAAGCAAACCTTTCGTTGAGATCGGAATGTTGGCCAATGATGGAGAAGTCTAAATTCATTTATTTGTAATATTCTATACAAATTATAATCAAATGCTCCAGTCTCTAGCTCGCCTTTTTAATATTCACTTTCTTAACTGGCCTGGTGGTCTAGTGGTTAGTGACCCTTATTGCTAAATCATGGGTTTGATTCCCGCCCAGGACAAAGCTTTGTATGATGAGCATGATCATTTGTTCTGTGTCTGGGTGTAATTTATCTATAATATGTATGTGTTTCGAAATTAAGTAGGTTTATCAGATTCTGGTTGCCATAATACAGGGTCTGTCTAGTTTAGGATTGGATGGCCGTGTGTGAGTTGTCCCAAGACATGATTTAATAAAATTATTAATTCTTGCCAATTTAAATTTAATAAATAATAATATCATATTAGCACAAACGTTTTTGCTTAACAAATAGTGTCCTTACTTTCGAAATAATTGGAATTATACATGACCTCAGACAGACTCCAACAAATTATATATCCGTTACTGGTACACATATTCTTTTTCGTATTTGCGTTATATGAGCAATTTCCGTTCATGAAATGGATACGTAACACAGTAGCAATCGACCATCTGTCAAATAACAAATTATAAACATTTAATTTATTTGACGGTTTAAATGAAAGTCTATCATTCACACCTGTGGTCTGTGTGTGCTGAAATGTGAAGTGATCTAACCGCTATGGTGTTATACAACTGGCAATTATGATGTGGTTGGCAACACCGTTTAATTGCAAAATTGGAAGAAAAAAAATCGGGTCCGTGGGTTACGCCCCCGGTGTGTTTTGCCCCCGTGGTGGAAGCCTCCGATTTTAAATTAAGTTATAATAGTTGATTTCGCCGAAATAAAAATATTTTTTACTAGATACAGACGATGAAAAAAGTGTTTCGGAACCAAATACGTAGACAAACTTACTAAATAAGTATTCTAACTAACACAATATTGGATACTATAAACATGCTACAAGGATATTCACTTTATTACTATATTACAATTATTTACTTTAGATGCATTACTTTGTACTTTGTCTAAACGAGGCGCCCGTGCCCGGCCAAACTGGTTTTACACAATAGCCAGATCGAATTCTAAAAGAAAGAGATAGGTAGTCAAAGAAAGGGAAAGATAGTGTTGAAAACAATAGAGTCCAGGGTGACGGACAGTGAAAATAGCAAACATAGCGATGGGCACTATTTCTATCCCTTTCCCACATAGTTGCAATATGTTACTGATAAGAAAGTTTAGTCGGTCATGTTAACTCAAAATGGCAAGTCCAGGTCCTTCACGGGGTTTAGCACAAACCAATTACAAAATAATTTCAAATAAACTAGGTGGAAGAACGTTACTACATGTCGGATTTGCTTATAATCTTCATAGGAAAAATAATAAATCGAGTGTGTGGACATGCGTAAATAAAAGACATGGCAAGTGTAGTGGTTCTATAAAATTAAGTGAGGAAAGTGACAATGTACAAATCCAAAAGTGTCATAATGCTGAGTGTCAACCTAACTTAATGAAAAATGAAGTTAGAGTTGTTATGGAAAAATTAAAAAAGGAAGTGAAAACGAGTTTCTCGAGCTCTATACAACAAAAATTTGAAACAAAATTTGCCGAGTTAAAAAACACAGACACAGCCTTCGATGAATACATACCCAAATTCAATAATATCAAGCAACAGTTATACAACTCTCGAAAGAAAGCCTTAAATGTAGAAAAGACACAGTTTCGTAATCCAGCTGAAGTCATTATACCTGAGATTTTTCAAAAATATCTATTAGTTGATTACTGTGAGAACGACAACAGAATTATAGTATTCGTATCAGCACAGGCTTTAAAACACATCAAAAATATACAACACTACTTCGGGGATGGTACATTTGATTGTTGTCCAGGTCCATTTTACCAAATATTTACCATTCATGGAGATATGGGAAGTGATGCACAAGCAACCAATATTGTGCCTATATTTTATGTGCTACTACTTAATAAAGAAAAAAGTACATATGAAGTCATGTTTAAAAAAATTAAAGAAGCTGTGCCGGTCTTCAGCCCCATGAAATTCACTGTAGATTTTGAATTAGCTACAATGCTGGCAATAAAAGAGGTATTGCCAGCGGTCACAATACATGGCTGTAATGTTCACTTCCAAAGAGCCATTTACAGAAAAGCGAAGTCTTTAGGTTTATTGGCACACGAAGAAACAACATTGTATGTGAAACTGTGCACCTGTCTAGCATTTCTTCCTAAAGAAGATATAGAAGATGGTTGGCTTTCCGTAATGGAAAACAGGTAATTTTAATTTTCATTTTATTTTAAAGTTTTAACAGCTCATAGATTGTTTTTATAAGTACGCAAAAATAAAAATAATGCTTAGGTATATACGACATGTCATATATATCATAATTTTTGTTTTCAGTATTCCCGATGAAAAAGTCACCCAATTCAACGATTATTTCGTTGAACAATGGCTTGAGCCTCCGGGGATGATCTCAAAGTGGTGTTGCTATAAAGAACGACATAGAACCACAAATTTAGTGGAGGCCTGGAATCAACGGCTTCAGTGCTATCTGGGCCGAAAACCATCATTATTATCGTTTTTGGAATTTATAACAACTGATATTTCTACGTATAGCACAGGTCAAGTGAGGTAAAATGCTGATTACTTACATAACGCTTAATATATCAGTAATTCATTTTTTTTACTCTTAGTAAATAATCTTTATCTTATACTTTCAGATTACGAAGAAATGACAGTCCTATATGTAAAAGGAAAAAATCTTCAATAATCAATGACAAACTCATTGCTAAGCTGACAGACAAATATGAAAAGAAACAAATTACAATTATGGAGTTTTTGGAACAAATCCGTCCGTATGTGCAAGTCAAGCAAAAATAATCACCTACTTACTTAGCTTAAAAATAATGATTTTGCATGTTTATTGTTACATAATTACTACATTTTAATTTTATATCTATATCAATGTTGTAACCTCCATAGTCACTGCATATAAATGACTTAAATTACATAATTTAATTACAAAGTTCAAATCATCCTAATATTTTTACTATGTTTTTCTTCTTTTGTTACTTTTGTTATCTGTGATTTTAAATGTTAATTGTTTTTATTATATTTTAGTGTTTGAACATTCTGTTACCAATCTTCTAAATATTTAAGTAGATGCCTACCTATATACTTAGTACGTAAATAGTATATAAGTACTTAAAATAATCCTAATTTTAAACTGTGATTTTTAATTTCGTATCTGTGATTTTGCATGTTATTGTTGCTTTATTTTAATGTTTGGTTTTATTTGTTATCAAAGTTGTATTTACGTAGATACCTATTATTATTTATTAGACATTTAATTTAATTTTTATTACATATTAAGTACCTACGTATTACCTATTATTACCCATTAGTACCTATTATTAGATAAGCAAACGTTTGTTACACCGTCATTGTTATTAAAGGTTTTTAATAATTTACTATGATTTTGCTTTTTTTAATGAACCATGACTTAGACATTTTTTATAATAGGTTACACTTTGCTATCTGACTGTACTTTTGATAAAAATATTTAACTAATAAATATTATAGTACTAAAACGAAATCGGGGGCTTCCACCACGGGGGCAAAACACACTGGGGGCGTAACCCACGGACCCAAAAAATCTTAGTTGTTAGTAAAGAGGATAAGGTCGACTGACAAGATTGATCTTAGTAATGTTTGAAAAACCAAGGCTAGGTCAGTTTTGAAACCTAAAAAGTCTGCAGCAGGCAGGTCAGGAATGGTCAAGTATTTAGTGCATTAGATGTGGTAAAAATACTTATGATTTACAAAAACACTCAAACTACATAAAGATGTAGCATTCCATGTTAAGATCTCAGGTTTAAAACTTAAATTTTTATATTACTTCAGGTTATCCACATTAACATACATTTAGAAAATGTATTATTATTATAATTAATATAATTACACTTCTGAAAGATAATAACACCTAACTTGAAGATGTATTACATAAATAAATAACAGCCTTCAAACATGAAGGGAAGGAAACACCAATTTGCGTATGACTGATAGTCAGACAAAGCAATTGTAATTGCTATTCGTACTCGTTTGAACCAGATTATAATTGAGCATTGGACCTTGGAAGTTAACCAAGAACAAAGAGTTAATGTTAGTAAAAATTTTAACAGCGCAGTTGCAACACGAATTTACAACTTATCAAAATCTTAGAAGTGTACCTAAGTAATTTCTGCTGCGGATATAACTTGTAAACTTGTGCATCAGGTGGATAATTCAAGTACTTTAAATCACGATAAATTAAACAATGAAGAACACGCTATGACAATCATAGTTAAGTACATTTTCATGGTCGAGAATGAGCAAAACTTGAAGATAGACGGTCTAACACAACAGTCAATGATCACAAGGTTGAAAATGCAGGAAATAAAGCTAAAGACCAAAGCATCAATGATCTAGTATTACCTATTTGCAGTCGAGCCAAAACCGACCATAGTAACGAAACGGAGCCAAAAATCTATAACAATGTACAAGTCACAGGTTGTTCACCCCGTATGAAAATAAAATTACGTTCAATCATCTCACACCCACATCATATTACTAATTCATTTACTATTCGAGCGTAGTGCGTCCCACGTGCTTTTTGAGTATTCTCTCATTATGGTAGAGACAAACAATATGGATGTGACTTGATAATTAATTCTATGTAGGTCATAGATTGACAGGTAGCATTTATGATGGTGACTGGTTGGAATGCGATATTATCTTTACAAAATTAGTTAATACGCAAAATTTGCGTAATAGTAGTGGTACGAATGATGACGAATCTTCAGCTAAATATATCGAAAACATCAGTCATAGTAATTAAAAAAATACATGTAACTGATCACGTATAAACTATAAGACCACATAACATAAATAAATTGAGCTGACTTCCTTATTAATTAATCTTAATTACCAAACTGATCAAGTGATTAATATTTCAGGGTGTTACGCCAACATAATTTTGTGTGACAAAAATAAAAGTCTCGCAATGAAAGTGAGAACATGTCACGTTACATTACCATCTTAAACTGGCGTGTAAATGTGTCCTGATTTCAGATGTTAAACATTTTAAACCACGAAGAAAAAAATTGTGTTGGAGATTTCAAATGAACTCATAGAAATCTAATACCTTGTGTCATTTGTTTTAATGTTTTAAGACCTGTTTTAGTAATTACATGTGCGATTATTTCAGTAATAATGGAAAGCTTGCGGTTAGCTTATTTACCTGCAATCTTTGTCAGCAGATAAAGATCATATGGTATCTGAATATGAATATGTTCTGATTGATTAAGAAAGTTGCTATAAAACTCAATAGTCTTAGCAAAATTGAAATAGTCGGGTGTTTCAATTCTCAAATGACGAGAGAACTCTCCCTAATTAAATATTAACGACTTTATAGACAAGTTAGTTTAGAAACATTGTTTGCAGACACTTTCATAAATTAAGAGCCGTTATTAACAGTAAAACGTTTCGAGCCGAGAGAGCTACTTGATTTGAATCCGAAGCTTCAGGCGATGCTTGATGAGGTCAGTCTAGATAGTTTACCTATTGTTCATTAGATCCTGCTGTTAATACTAGAATTTCAACCAATTTAAATAGAACAATGAGCACTTATATTGAGTAGCAGTTTTTATGTGTGTCGGATGGGAAATATACAAAAATTGATAGATTTTTGCTTTGATAGTGTTCTGACTAGTAAATGATCAGGTTACCCTAACAAAAGCTACTACGTCGTAATTAATTTCAGGTTTATTCAAATGCTAGTCGTTCTGACAAAATTGGCATCGGAAACATTCTTGTGCTAAGTCTAAGACGGATAATGCAGTAAATGGTTAGGTGGCGCGGCCAAGCGTAGCAACCGATGGCCGTAACTCGTGAGCTATACGTTGGCCTCAAGTTGACGGCATTCGTTATTCCGGCGTGTTTACAACGCTTGAGAAAATCTAGTTTTTTGTAGACCTTACACCTAAGCCTATATGTTTGATTACAATAATCAGATGTTGGTAATTATTTATTTTGACGATAAGCAGGTAAGATTGTAATTTGTTCTTTGATAAATATTTGTCGATAAAAGCAAAATGCTCGTATCTGTGTTCGAATAACCAGCAGTATTGTAAGCAGACAATTTGCCAAGTAGATCCAGTTCGTGCGGAAATATACTGCTCAGCTATTAGGTTAGTCACAGACGTTTATTCTCATGATCTGCTTGTAGCAATTCCAGAGATTTACAAGTTCCCTACTGTAACGCGAGTAGGCGGAGCCCTCATTCTAAATCATGAAGCCACTTACACTTACACAGCATAAAAGACAAATTGAGCCATTTTGTCTGTTTCAACATCTATATCAGCCACCACTATATCCTGATCTCCCGAATAGAACCGTTGTCCGATATTTTCTTGGCTAACAATCCGTTTCTTGGAAGACGCAGATGAAGTTAAATTGGTTATGCAAGGCATCAAAGGGCATTGTCGATTTACGAAGATGACAAAGAAATATCGGCAAAAACTTATGATAGCATTATCTATTACCGCTAGAGCCGCGAGGTATTTGTTCAACGAATCGTGTTAGAATGTTAGGAGAGACTTATGTATTAGTGTTGGGTTACGGAAGTCTGTACAACTGAATAGGCACTTGAGCTTGTGATTTCTATTGAATTGCTTTTAAGAGTAGCCGCTGAAGTGATAAAACATGTCGAATGCTTAAGATAATAAATATTTCGTTAAAACTGCATTCTCACTGAGCATTAAATTCAAAGTTATTTTTATGTTCGTTATGATGTCAGAGATTCGGAAGAGCATAGATTGTTAGCGTGTTAAAACGTGATTTGAATCATACAGGAAGGTAAAAACAATGACCTTGAGTTGTCGACGCTAAAATGCGCTTCGTATATTGTTCAGTGTTGATAATTCGTGAGATCATCAATATAATCACTAAACAAATTATCAGATACTTGATATTGTATTTGCTTGTACAGAGGCTATTTAACTGACAGACCAGTGTGGTAAAGCAACACACTTGAGACAGGAGAATATCTGAGTACAAAAGTCCTTCTTTCCTCTTAAAGTTATTTAAACCCAAACAAATAATACGCAACTGTTGTTAAAAATAAAGATGAAACTAAAGTAACAATAATATCAGATTAATCTAACGATAAGCTAGATTGTCGTGAAGTCAACAAACAAAAAACGATAAAAGCTGTAGAGGCAAGCAATACAGTACGCGACGACAATGTCGACAATGATGATATTCTCGCAATAGTCTCGGAACGGTGTTAACAGAATGATATTCTTGTACTAGATAGTATTATAAGGAAGTGTTTTTATTGCTAGTTAGCAACGTAGTACTAAGAATGAGATCACCGGGTATGAGTCATTTAATCAATTAATTTATTACAAGCATAACATGTTTCTGGTTCCTCATGCCATTGACCTATATAAAGATCTATTTAGAAATAACAATTGTTGTTTCGTTGCAAAAAGTATGGAAAAGTTTTGATAAATTAACTTTAAGACGAGCTTCGAACTAATGTGAGACTAAAGAATAATAACAAGATCGTAAAGAGATTTTAAAATTTAAATACGATGGCTTTGACATTTGGCTGAAACAGCAATGAAAAACATTATGTAAAATGTTTTGGAATTATTAAAAAGATTGAAAGTGAACGTTGATCGTTATAAATCAACTATAATCAACCGGAATAAGTAAATCGGCAATTAAGAGACATAATTAGAACTAACAGTAAAGTTATCCACTGGAGAAAGGAAATTTTTGATCCAGAAAATAGATTATCCAATCACGGAAGTTTAACAAATCGTGCTGAGTTTTATCAATAAACATAACTCAATCTATTTAGCTGTAAATTTATCGAGCGGGTACAACACGAATAATTTCTAAAGCTACATTGGTGTGGTAATTGGGAGCAAAACATTGAACGTGCAGACAAATTAACCTACATGTTGCATGGTTTAGGTTGACGCTTCTGCGATGATGGTAGTCGAAGCGACGAGAATAACGGAACAACCACGTGCTCCCGATACTGAGCATGGCATCCGCAAACATCATTGTTTATCAACCGGTTATACCAGCTTTAATTAACATTTCGCTAGCTGTGCAACTTAATCCAGAAGCAACTTTGATTAATGATCAAATAATGATCACAGAAATTCTTACGACTTTAATTACAAATGATAAAATACTGCAAGAGAAACCAAGTAGAACCTACTAACTAGATTTTAGAATTATTATTGACTTTAATAACTCCATTTAGTACTATCATTGTCAGTGTTGATAGCTACAATTTATGGTCACACAATTTAGCTGTGACCAATGTAAGTAGTAGCAAATTTGTAGGCCACATTGTTGCAATAATCAAAACCAATTGCTTGACAAACCTTAAATGACGTGACGCATTGATATCATATTTCTAGTACCTATAAATTTTGTTAATTAAAGTTATGAATACACAATTCATGTCTGCAACATAAAATATGAGATATTTATTGTTTCTAACAAATGCTTATATTTTCTGCATTAAATGCCAACTTATAATTTTTCAAGATTTATGGACTGTCAATCAAGGATAAACCATTTGATATTGCAAAAATCCTTGTCAGTACAACTAATTTTCAAAATAATACTAGCCAAACGATTGAAGAAGATATAAAATATAATCATGAGTAAGCCAATGTTAATTAGAATTAAAAGGCAAAAGTAGATAAAGAAAATACAGGTACAAGCACAAAGACTGAACACAGCAAAGGATTCAATGGTACATTCGATTATCCTTTCTGAAAGCCGACGATAACGCTCGATAATGGCTAGCTGTTCCTCACAGATAAAATATTGATCGGGGATTCAATAAAGCTTCATTATGAAGTGCGACCTACCATGGTGTTATATCTGGAACGTGGTGTATTAAGGCCAAGAATTGTGTCTGTCATGAAATAAAACCAGTTTAACTGAACGATATTGTGCATTTGTTTGTTGGGCATTGTACTTGGGTTTGTAGAACAAGGTGTCACATAAATATTGTTATAATATTGTTTTGAGTTTTAAGAATTGTTTTGACTTAAATGATTTATTGCTTTGGAAACACGTGAAGTGGGGTGCTGTCATGCCCCAAAAGTGCATAAATTAGGATTTAAATGTTTAAAGTCGTTTTTGCACGAAGCATTAGAATTAATATTGAAACTGTCAATGCAGAACATATAATTTGTTAAATAGTTCGTGTTATACTCAATAAGGGGTGAGGTCATGCCTGTGTACGAGAACAACGACTATATAAAAAAACAATAAACGCTGCTTTTAATTTATCCGATACCATTCTAGTACATTGTTTACAGCAAACGGACTATCTGATAAAACAAATCCTTTAACAAGATATCGTATGACATTGACATGCAGTTATGTTACGTTAATCAGAGAATGCATATGATATTATCAGGTCGCATGTTTTTCATTTGAATCATTTTTGTCCATCGAACGAAATGACGCGCGTTCTATCTAATTAGTAGGTAGTATTATATTCTACGTTGGCTATTAGACAATAATCTTATCTACACTTAAGTCTAAATGATTTTGATTCATTGGTTATTCTAATCCTTGATTATATTCTGTTTACGTAACACCAATTCAAATAGAATTTCCATTTACAAGTGCCGAGTGTCTATTGATTTCATCATGGCGTCAAGAGCTAGATGTTGCCGACACCATGACACAGGCATCTTCAGAATCGATTCCGACGATTGCATCATCATCGATATACGAATCGATTAAATCTAAATCGACTCCTCATACAAAGGCTTCTACTTAACGTAGTAAGCCCGTTAATGGCATACGTCATTCCGACTGCATTACGGCCCTAGAAGCCGCATTAGCTTCAACACTTTCTCGTTGTCTATCATTGTTCGGTTCCTATACCACATCAAGAGATTGCAACACCTCTATTACCAAGCTGACAGGGTTACCCTAAAAACCAAAGTCAAATCAAATTTAAAGTAATTCAGCCTAATGAATTTTCCAATTTAGGTGTAGCATCATATCCTGTTGGTATATAGTAACTAAAATTACGATTTGAAAAACTTACATGACATTTGTATCTATTGAAAATTTCAAGTTCCTATACATAATTTACAGTAGTTTAAATATTGTTCTTATTTGCCTGCCAACCTTAGTGGACACTAAACCATTAGTCACTGTTAAGTCTCAATATAGAGCTATTGATTAGACATCAAATATTAGCATATTAGATTTGTGATAAATCTTGGAAGGTGAAGGTAAAACTAGACTTAGTAATAAATAGTTGAGCCATTGAAATGTAGTGCTAGTTAGACATGATGTTGATATATTTCCTACTAAAGAGCAATAGAGAAACTTAATTCACGCTACCGACTAGCTTTAATTCGCTGTTTGGGGCGTAATTAAAACGTACGTTTTCATTTAGAAAAAAAAGCAATAAGCATAAATGTATTTTTACGTACAATAATAAATGGATTAAGGGCTAGATGTTTTCTTATCTAATCTTTCGTATTAAGCGACATAATAGCTGAATGAGGAAGTCATACTCCACATTAATGAAAATAATCGGAATCAACTGCAGAATGAAAGTGAATATTTGTACAATAGAATAAAAACGACATGATATGACATATGACAGATCATAATAACTGCAAAAAAGAATAAGGTTTTAAAGGCATGGAAACCACATATATTTTTAGTTACAATGCATCTCAATATAATAAAGAGATTAAAATTTTAATTGATGGGGAAAGTGTCATTAAAGAGATGTAATAGTTATGCAATGTTTAAATAATGGAAAAATAATTGAGAACCAAACAAAAGAAAGTCAACACCTCACATTTAGAATGGAAACGAATTGTAAATATGCAATTAATAGTCACTAAGCCATATATGTACCTATGTACAATATTTTCTGCCCCACCTTCACAATCAATTAATAAAAAGTAAATAAATTATAATAAATACAGATATTTCTAAAACTTAAACAAAAGCAAATACCGACGGTAAATAACAACAATGAACATCAGAATTTAAATTGTGATTAGTTATGGTTTGCAGTAATATTATTCTTTAAATATGATGCGTTAAATCGATTTGCTAAAGTATTTTGGTGTCATTAACTTCATCGCAAAACGAATTGTCCTGAATTGAATAAAATAAGTTCATGTGAAACAATGTGTTTGTGCTAACAGGTAACATTAATGAAATATTCTAACTTAATATCCCAATGGCAAATTTAAAGCATTCAAAACAGACACTTATTATGAACTAAATGATTGGTTTTAATTCCTTAAATCCCGGATATATTTCTCTATAAATGACTGGTCATATATTGATTTTGATGTTTACAAAACATTAGGTCGTACTCAATTGAATTCTATTAGAAATAATCGTATAAAGTCTAGACAAATTCTAAGTAATGCTAAACATTTACTTGATTGACAGTATACCTCCAAGTATCAATTACTTTAACGGCCTGGCCATGTACGACTCCGTAAAAGAGAAAGTATGGATTTACGAGAGAAGCAAAATTTTACAGTAACGTCGTTCGAGTAATTGAAAAATATTTCCTACCAATGCGATGGAAACACACAATTTAAATGACGCCATCCAAACAAGAGATATGATACTTCAAGTAAATGAAAGTAATAAGGACAAGTTATTGAGAGTATATAAAAATATAATAATAGCTGTGGGTTTTAAATAAACGCCTTCAATGCGAGCCACTAGAACTTTGTGTCATATTAGCATAACCACGATAGATAATACCTTACTTAACACAGTATTAAAATATGAAAATATACAAAATAAACCAAACAAAGCATCATTTGTAACACTTGTAAGACAGCAAACAAAAGCCGACAGACATAACACTCAAACCAACCTTACATTATTTAATGCAACATTGTACCATGATTTATCGCTCGAAAGGACAATGTACATTGTACAATCGATTTTATTGTTACCGCATCGATAAATCCATTCGAGTTATTAGAATTAAGAATCGAAATGCGCGAGAATCGATTTATGCATCACGTTATACGGAAATAATTATAGAAGGATTCGAGCTCTTCGCAGCGACAGTGAAATTGTCATGAGTATTCGTAAATTGTACGTTTGTCCGTCTAATGGCTTCATCATTTACTTTCCTTCCGTCACAGGTAGGAAGACATTTGAAGGAAATTGATTTTGATGTGATTATGTTAAATACGTCATTGACGAGGTCACGGAGCAAATCGTTCTGTAAGCTTAATTGTTTCCCTACTACCTGACTGAGTAATGGGTAATTTTGTAAGTAATGATCAAGTTCCTCACAGAAATTGAGAATATCAGGCATCATTGGATACCTAGTAGATTATTAGAATGTGAGTCGTTGTTGTTGCTACCGGGCGGTCGACGTTAATTAATGATATCCCAAAATGAAGCCTATTTGTCAACACTAACCGTAACAAAAACAAATCTAGGAAGCTTCTAAAAGTCCCCCTCTTATCTCAACCAAGACAAACAGTAGGTCGGTATTGAGTCGACAAATGACACGCGTGATTTACGATGCCCTTCCTGGTAACGCTGCAATCGTGGCTGAGTTACGACCCACTAACTGATGATGAGAAGACATCGCTTACTACTTTGTAATCACAATGGAAGCTTTATAATCTTTAAAGATCGTATAATTATTGGCGTAACTTTCAAAGGGCTCGCCATAATTAGTGTCGGTGTAGACCTTCAGGCGATTGTAAAAGTTGATATACATAGCAACAGTCATGGGGTGGTCGCTATATCTTATTTAATAATCGGATACAATGTGACTGTCCTTGGTCACGACTTGTGCGCTCATAAAGTTAGCCAATCAGAATTGAAACCTTAACTAGCGATAACTAAATTGTGGTGTCGTAAAGTCCAGGTGTACACAATCAGAGTTCACTAGTTCACAGTAATATAATAATTTCAATTTGCATACCGTTATCTAAGCCATACTGCGATTGTCCTATAAACATTATTTCGAGCTACATAAAATCTGCAGTAACCCATGTTCTAACGGTGTATTCTTATAACATTGCATCATTTGGAATTACATCACGTTTAGGAGATTTAGTAGCCAGTACAAATGCATTTGGTAACTTAATTACTTTGAGACTTGCAAAAGTTTTTACTGAGACGATTTCACCATTTTTATGTTTACAAATAAACCTACATAAAAATAGGCAATCTCTTGGTTTTATGGATGTTGTTTTTACTTGTGCATTGAGCAACGTTTTTATGTGTTACTAATAAAGTGCATAATGTTAAATATTTTTAAGTGTGAGATTTAACTTGACAATAGGGGTGTTGACTGTAAATTAGATAATAAAACAATTAGACAATAATTTTTTACTTTTTAAAAATAACTAAGGAGAAAAAGCAAATCATATTTCAGGAGTGGGGGCTAATTACGTCACGATGTTACACAAAATGTACGACATCGTGACGACATGCAAATATTACAAATCAATGTAACGTCGAAAGTTTTTGCTTATTTTTTATTAAACTGACGAACATAAAAAAATAAGTCAACATCCTTATTGCAATAAGAGGAAAAGTATAATTAACAACACATTATTATCAGCAATTAATTTGTTGAACTTGGCCATAAATTTTTTGAAGAAAATAAAAGTTTTGGCAATGCCCAATTACAAGATGAAGTAAGTCTGCACAAGTCTGCAAGTCTGTACAGATACTACTACATTTAAGAAACAAATAAAGACACATGAGGACTGAACAAGATCCTTTAAGATATAGCTAGAGTTATCACAAAGCCTAGAGAACCACAAGATTATCCGAAACATGACCACACTACAGAACATCGTAAACAGTAATAGTTAGTAATAGATAGACCTATTACTACAGATGATCACATTTAGTATGTACAAGCTGTTATGAATGTAAGCAATAACTTTACAAGCTACCGCTCGCAATTAACCTTTATCGACCCCCGTGTAATGGAAACAGAAGATTCTCATTTCTTTTTAAGATTTACTGTTATCTGATTATGCAACGGATTACTGTATGATTTATTCGATTAGATGTAGTCGTCTATTGGTATTTCATGCATTGCTTATTATGATTCATCATAAAGCTATGAATCCAAGAGTCTGTGTCGTGATAGTAATTTGAAATGTCTCAATAAGACAGTTTTTATAATACAATTATCAGGATCGGTAATTTACAACATGGACGGTTACTGCTTTGTTTAGTCTGCAACAGCACTTACTGCCTTCGGAAATAGAGGGGAGGTGATAGGTGACGAGTAGGAACCTCAACCATTTGAGGGGACGAATAAGAACAGAGAGCGAATTTCATGGGACCTGTGAGGTCTGAGCCATTGTTGCATTGTATAAGTTAATTTCAATTATTAACTTTTTTGTTTCTACTTTGTTGCTGGTACTAGATTGGCACAAAGAGATAAGTTGGAAAAGTCTAGAGTCAAGAACCTAATTGATTTAACTTACTATTCATAATTATGTTAATTGATTCCCTGAACTTTATGTTAATTATAAGGTAGAAGTTTGTTATGTTGCTACATTATACTGTAATTCATCTGATAACGTGGTCGAGACCGACATCGGACAGCCGGTTAGACTGGATTCTGTCATCAACGTGACGTTAACATAAATTCTATCTTTCTTATTACTTGAAAGAATAGATTTACTATTCGCGATGTTATCTCCGAGAGTGTGATTTTGACTGACTTTTTTGAGCAATTAACGTGTCTTTTTTGTATATTTTAGATAGTCACAAAAGTTAATTGCTTAATTATGTTTCATTGACATTAAAGGCTTCTTAATGGCTGCTTGCTTTGTATATTATATGAAAGCTTTTAAGTGAAGAACATATAGCTGTTCCTATTCCTAGTACTGTATACTTATGTATTTATCTGTATATATAAGTAGTACCAACCCTACTTATTACGACGTTGATCGGTCGACTTAGATTATCTGCCATAAAACTCAAGAAAAGATAATTCTATGTAATTTAAAATAATTCACAACAGTTAGGCATATTGTTAGTAAAAACGGAACCGTTATGAAAACGACCCTTATTTAAAGATAGGAACTAATCATCATTACTGTATACCCACGAAGTTAAAACAAATCCTTCAAAACAAACTAGTGCTTCGTGATCTAGTCCTCGTTGCAATGATTTACAGTGAACGCGTTGCGCGCGCGCAGCCTCACTCAGCATTCATCGCCATTCATCGGCAATGCTCGGCAATCATCGGCCGGCGTCGGGCTGTCTCGTCGGTCACGAAGTTCGTTAGGCCATTGTAAGGAAGTGAATGAAACCCTTGAGTATTACCTCAAATGGTATAATGTACGAATGTGGATTACATGACTCCTGATGTAAAGTTGGAAATAATTAGAAAATAGTGCGTTGAACTGTGTGCTTGTTAATGGTAGTGTTTTCAAGTTACCTACTGCAGACTTGTTGTGCCGACATTATGACTCAATTGTCGAAATGCACCCAATATTTATATATTTAAACTTTTTGCACAAAATTGGTATAGAGGCGGACTTTATCCCTTAGGCGTTCTCTATCAGTCAACCAAAGGTGGTGTAGAGATATGTGTGGAATATAGAGACGTAACATCGATACAATACAGTGTGAGTTTTTTGTCGTTTTATTATAAGGAATAATTTATAGGTATAAGGAATAAAAACCTTGGAATGATCTGATGGGTATCACACTTCGTTCTATATATATGTTGATAACCACTTAACCGATTTCTTATCATTTGTATATAATAAGAATGGTCATCGTCCTATTACTAGCTGCGGAAACTACGTAGAAAAAACATACACCAAAAAAATATTGTGATATCGTTTTGGAATCCCTAACAGATAATTTAGTCTTATATGAATATTTTGAGCTTCCAATAATATAGGTACTTACTTGCCAAATAAACACGCAATTTTTTTTTTTAGGTCGGTTATATAGACACAATATGCAACAAAATGCTATTTTAGTTGACAAATGAAATGCGTTCGCAAGACGAACGATCACCAGTAGCATTGATTATGCTTACAAGGTTTCGTATTATATTACACACTGATATTTAAGGCGTGGGAATATAAGGCTGTATACACAATAGATTTATTTCAACACACGAATAATTCGAATAACAAAAAAACATCGCATAATAAAATTAAAGTTATGTTCACACAATAGGCTTACCATTCCACATTTCGAATAATTCGAATGCTTAGCTAATAAATAAGTAAACTATAGAGTTCGCATATCGAGTATAAACTGTAGGCACTAGTATGAACAAGTAAAATCAGTTACAAAACAGAACCTAATATTACCTAAAAAATATCGGAACTATCGATATTTTCGCATAAATGTCTGTCGTCGCACTAAAAATCAACGAGCGTAGTAACTTGCCTAGTACTTACAGCAAAAAAAAAATGTTTACTTGTCTATGTAGGTATACTCTAAATTCGAATAACAAAAACATCGCATTATAAAATAATTCGCAAAAAAATGTTTTTGATTACGTAATCGTAAATTCATGTTTAATTGGCTAGAACGGTTTTGCTGTCAAGTTATGCGAAAATTATTATAATCACGACATGGATTCGTTTTGGTATCACCGGATTAGTGTCAATTAATTAATATGTGTTGAACATGATTTATTTAAGTCAGATCATGTTGTGATATAACTAATGCTTAATTATTTGATTTAAATTTGGTTTTTACATACGATTTTTTACGTAGCCTTTAGCTAGATTTGTCTCTAGAGTCAATCGTTTACAAAATTTAAAGGTATCTTTTAATTTTATAATAAACTTAACTTTCGTGATGTGTATTCGTAATTATTTAGGAATATTAGGCGGCACCGACTCGCGGCACCACCACCGCCGCGTCAGCTCATGATTAGGGCTGGACTCCTATTGAGTCTGTAACTAGTCGGGCGATCCCGAGAATGTGCGCGTAAACAGTAAATATTCCTAAATACATATTTTAACATTTATCATCTGCTGTAAGTGAAACTTAAATCGGTTTTTCATTGCTCTAATAGTTGAATTTGTAGGGTATATTAAAAAATAGGCAATTATTTGCGCTTGTCCAGACTTTTGCCGATCCCGCGACTCCGGCCAAGGGCAGAGACGGAACCGGGGTGTTTTTAGTCAGTGAAAGTCTGATATATCCTCACGCCGTGCCCTCGCCGTGGGTTAAAGCCATAAGCTTTTCACCCCGAGAGAAAAAATAAAAATAAATGAAGGTATAGGTTAGCTCAATGTTTAAAAGATCATCAAAACTTATTTCATCATATTCCAGTTCTATTAACTATTAAAATTAATAGCTTAGTATAGTTTGAGAGGCGTAACTAATACGTTTGTGTACCTTTGTTCCAACAGTTAATGGGTTCGGAGTAAGGATCTATTGCGAACTAACAGGAATATTGTATTGGTTGGTTTGAATTGGCTTGTTTGAAGATTTATTGGGCTTTAATAGTACTGGGGTACCTACTATTAAAACGACTTTTTATTATGTACTAGCTGTCCCCCGCGACTTTGTTCGCGTGTTTTAGTTTCAACGGTTTTTCATTTTTGCAACATTTTTCATTTATGCTCCGCTCTATTGGTCGTAGCGTGATGTAATATAGCCTATAGCCTTCCTCAACAAACGGACTATCCAATACAAAAATAATTTTTCAATTCGAACCAGTAGTTCCTGAGATTAGCGCGTTCAAACAAACAAACTCTTCAGCTTAATATTAGTATAGATTCAAGTAAGGTATTCAGAAGGGCGCAGCAGCAATGTTATTTAATAATTTGCTGTTATTAGATATTACCGCGTGTGTAACTGTGTACTTTGTACCTAAATACCAGTTAAAAGTACATATTTAAAAAATAACAAGTATTACTAATAAACTTATGAGCAATAGTCATAAGTGTGTATGTTGTTTTAAAAGGCTAGCATTTCCAGCCGACGTAAATATAGCAAAGGCTTTGAAAAATATCAATAAAACTATAAAAAAAGATAAAAACATTGTTAACAATCTTTAATATCCAATGCAGCTGCAAACGCTGATCAAAACATCCGAAACTACGAACCATCACTAAAAAAACTTAAGGGTACGGAGTAATATACACAAAAAAAAGGATAATTATAAAACTAGCTGGTTTGGAGCCCACCCCTCTCCAAATGTTTACACAACATGCTTCACCCCGCATCTGAGCGACGGAAACGCGATATTTATTATAGATAGCAAAGAGTAATGTGGATACAGAGATTTTTAATGCTTTGGAACTTGTAAAACACAGTAAAAACTGTTCTTACTTCAATGAAAGGAAGAGCTTAAAAATAAAACTATACTATAAATAGTAAACTCGGCTTTTTAGACCACTGTTCATCGCAGGGTATTTTTTAAGTTTATGTTAATTAAAATACATACAACATTGTACTGTTGTAGACAAAAAACTTAACGAGATTAACTTTGTTATTGAGTTTGTATTAGCAAGATACCTTAAATAATCATCAACAGTCCAAAGTGCATTGATGTTAAAAATTCACACGTAATTCTGATAGGCTAAAAAGATCAATACGTATTTACTATATACCTACTATAAATTGCGTATTACACAATGTATAAAAATATTCAGTTTTGATAAATGATAATAACAAAGATATCATATACCTAAATGCTAATAAATGTAATCAACTATTCATAACAGATAAACGAGACATAAAAACGCAAACTACTGTATTCTATATACCTACTTTATTTATGACTAGCTGTTCCCCGCGACTTTGTTCGCGCGTTTTAGTTTCAACGGTTTATCCAATACAAAAAGAATTTTTCAATTCGAACCAGTAGTTCCTGAGATTAGCGCGTTCAAACAAACAAACAAACAAACAAACAAACAAACAAACAAACAAACAAACAAACAAACTCTTCAGCTTTATAATATTATTATAGTATAGATTATGATTGCCACCTCTGGATTTTGTAGCTACTCTATCCAAAATTTCAATCAGCGTCAGATCATAAGGCGAAGCATCATCCGTCGGCCCCATGTCTAATCAACTTCCGAGTGTTGAGTGCAAGCCCTTATGTTCTTTAAAACGCATTTTATTCATTAGAAAACGTTACGCGTATTACTTTAATGGATAATCATTTATCTAATAACCCACAGTACCCAGTATTACAACAGCGACTGAAAATTGTAGTAATGATAAATCAACATGAGAGTTGTAAGTTGTTGAATAGAAATAGCGTATATAAATCTTGAAGTTTTTGTCGCGGAAGGTCATTGTCCTAAAAATTACGTCGTGGAAAGTTTGGCATGAAAACGGTATCGTCAATTTTATGAATAAACATGACGAAACCATGAATGAATTGAGGAACTACCTAGTTGGCAAATTGACAGAGGCAATAATCCGTCTGGGTATTTAAGAATAATTGAAGAATTAAAAATTATCTTACTTTATTTCGTAATGGACATTAGCGGTAAGGTAACGCAAAGATCAATATCAACATAATAAAAGATACATAATTATTTTTAACAATCTGATTAAAAATCAGTAAAAGTGACGCTGTATCTTAAAAGGATCATTATTACCTAATAGCCAATAATAATATTAATAATGTAACATTACCGGATGTTAATTCTTTGAATGATATAACGTTTAAGAAATCAACTCGACGAGATTGAGTAATTCAAACAAAACATAAATATTGCACAACAAATCTCAAACAAAACTCCTGTTTTTGCTTAACTCAAGCGTAGCTAAAGTAAGTCATTTATACAAATCAAATCAAATTATATTAAAGCTTAAAAATATGTATTTGTTTTCCATTTTTTATCACCAGTCTTCTATTTATCTCATCACAGTAGAAAAATACAACGCATTGGTTAGTAATGACTTAAAATAAACGACAAACTCACAAATCTAGATCATTAATCTACATCTAAACTAGTACATGGTTAAGATAAGATAATATGTGACAAATTGACAGATGCCTCGAGGATGTCTGGTGTAAACCAAACTGTACAGGATGTGGTTTTTATTGTAGTTGACGCACTTACCGTGAAAGTCGTTAAGTAAATAAAAGTATTTCTTAAACAATGTAACATGCGCTAGTAAAGATTCAACAACAGTGAGTGTAGTGACACTGAGTTAATCGTAAGCTATATAAATAATAGTAAATAATTCAATTAATTAAAGACATATTTAAAATCAAAATTATCAGTTACATATCAACTTGTCATGTAATATCGAATCGCAACAAACCTTCAATTTGTAGGTTGAATTACATATTGAACAAACATTGGTATTGGACGGACATCTGTCAATTGACGTCGATAAGGCGGTGAACAGATGCACGGAATATATTGTGTGCTGTGAGCAATGAGGGAGAACAAAATGACCCGTAATAAATGGACGGAAGCACTTTAAACCCTAGAATTATAATAATGAATGTGAATTATTGGTAAACATGATAGTTAACGGTTTTGATAGTAGATTGAGTTTAGTAGGGTACAAAATTTCTATGAAATTTAAGAGGATTAAGTGTACGAACTATATTTTTCTAAAATTTAGAATTGATTATCTTCAGTTTTAGATGGAAATTTCTTTCGTGACCTTTGATTAAAATGTTTTGTGTTATTTACTTAAGGGATAACCTATGATTCGTATTTATCTATCTGACTACACCATATGAATGCACCTATACCTACTATAACTATGTAGTTACTTATGCAACATAGTATCAAGATCCTTTTACGAATACTAAGTCTTAACAAAAATAAATACTATTATAATGTTTGCTTCCTTCGTCCTTAAAAGCAAAACCATACAAATTCTAGGAAGCCATTTGTTGTGAATTGTATTGGAGCGAGCGAATTGAAAGTGTGAATATATAGAAAGAATTTCTGACGAAAATCAAAGTTGAAAGTTTTAAAGTTAATAAATATTCATCAAATACCAATAAAACGGGTGAAATATGTGTAGCTATAAAAGCGAATATTACAAATGCAGGAAATGATCCAAGGGAAACAGTTCACAATATTAAGGTCATAGTAACAAATCAAGCGGCACACAAATCCTTTACTAACAATAAGGTGATAGCGAAAGCGGAACATGAAATTGATTTACAATTAGCAGTAAAAGTTGTTGATAAAGGAATACTATGGTACTAGGCCGCAAACGAATCTTGGTCCGAATTGGAGCGTAACTCGCGAAAATTATAACATCTCTAAGCTGCAATGGAAAGTTATCTCCATTATTTATTTATGCCATGACTACTGTGATGACAAATATTCGTGGACATACAATTATGGACAAGTTAGTGATGAAATTCGCTGTAGTTGCCGTAGTGTTCAAGAACTTTTGGAACTTATTACTAAAAGACATAAGAATGTCTCTTAGTTATAAGTTCCAAAAATTGTAATCTAAGATCTAATGTAGGTACACTTACCCCTGTTTTTGAATCGTTAATCAACACAAAAATTTGATAATTACCTGTCAAAACTCATGTTAAGCGCTGGGATGAGTTGTTAGTCTTTTGGTCAACAACAGTCGTGATCAGTTGATTTGACAACATACTACATTGATCAGGCTTCCAGAAACCGGGGATTAGTATGCAATAAGTAAGTTGACTTTACCATCCATACTATCCATTTCTATAGTATCTTCATTGTCATTAAACAGAAAATTTATTTCCTGTTCCTAACATTTTTCTTAGTATTCACCTACTATCTAATTGCAAAGATAATTAATCACAATGTTTTCATCGAAAACCCTGCTCTGTTTTTTGTTACCCGTCATTATTTTGGCTTCCGTTTCGTTAATTAGTTAAACCATGAGCGTGATCTAAATAAAATTCTAATTGTGATTTTGAAACGAAATCCATTATCTATTATTATACTGCAAATAAATAAGTATTTGTACTGAGAAACTTTGAGT
Organism: Diachrysia chrysitis; assembly: GCA_932294365.1. Classification (NCBI taxonomy): domain Eukaryota; kingdom Metazoa; phylum Arthropoda; class Insecta; order Lepidoptera; family Noctuidae; genus Diachrysia; species Diachrysia chrysitis. The sequence continues at coordinate 7,515,913 of OW028662.1, read as the reverse complement.
ATTAATTTCAACTGATGTTGGTATGCTAAACAATTCATTTAGTGTTGAGTTGTGTGATAACTCAGATCCAGCCATCCCTTGCTGTTTTTGCCTTATTAAGATAGTCAGCAACGCACTAAGTCGAGGTCCGAACCCCGCAGGGGGTGCCCTTAGTGAACGTTGCTGACGTAGTTAGTTTATTTTACTTGCTCTGGCTGGAGGCCTTACGGTTCTCGCCAAAAGTCCGGTGAAGCAGTCAAAGCCTGCGCTCAGGCTAACTGCAGTAGACCTTATCCAAAAAAAAAAAAAAAAAAGTGTTGAGTTGTGCATTAGTTGCGCGCGCGCAGCTGAACAAATGCGCTCCAAGGCTGGACAGTTCGTGACAGAGCCCCTACGAACGAGTAAACAATTCATTTGGTATCAGTTTCTAAAATCGGTTTATTTATGTTGTCCTTTAGGCGCAAGCGCAGTTTATGGACGCCAGAATTCTAAATTTAAACTGCTAACGTTAACGTAACCGATTATAGAAACTTGTTAATATTTGGCAAAAAGTTTAACACGCCTAAGGTTTTATGCAATGATTTTAAACTTGTTTTTATTGAAACAGTTAGATTTCTAGACGTTTATTAGTCATCAATTAATTATTGAGATTAAGCATCGTATTTCTAATGTGAATGCTGGTTAGCTCGTAACTGTCGGACTGTATTTAACGTTTAGCTCCTTAAGTACAACGTTAAAGCATTTTATATCCACATACTATTAAAGACTTACGACATAAATAGAAAGACTTACACCACATATTTCTAATCCCACTAAATCTTATTAAAAAGTACCGTCTAAAAGATGACTTGCTTATAATCCATCATGTTTTAAACAAGATGTAACATCGTGAACAGTCTCTTATACTTAAGGATTACAGTAAATTACGTATCATCTTCATTGTTAAATAGGGTAATCTGCTATTGTACTTTGTTGTAAGACGGACTATGAATAAGGTTAATCCGACATTATGTAACGAATGCTATCATTATCCCTCTTTGCCCTACTTTCGTAACTGTTACAAGTTTTGTGCTATTCATGATATTTTCATTTGTTTATTTTATGTATGTATAGTACCTATTCATTATGGTGTGTCCACACGGTACAGGCGACAACGTCTATAGAATTTTGTTTGTTCAACAAAGCAGTAAAAGCAAAATGTCGGTGTGTCAGAAAAGTTGAAAGTTTTCATTTATTAGAATAATTAATTTGAACTACAAAATTATCGAAAATCAAAAGCTAATTAAAAACCTGTGCAAACATTCTGTGGTGATGTCTGCCTAAATAATTTTACTCAAACTTTAAAGTCTATATCGATATCCGTACTTCCAAAAGTCTGTATAGTGTGGACCTTTCACTACGGTGTAGTATTCTGCTTATACTATATTTAAGGTAATAGCAGATTTAAACAGTATTGTAGATGATTATTTTGTGACATAAAATATTGACAGGATTAAGAAATAAATGTTTCCCCAAAGGCCTTAACGACCCTTTTTAAGATCAGATAGCTAAAAACTATTCCATTTTCATAAGTAAGATTAAAAATTTTACTTTATTTTTTGATACCATAAACTATAATAATATATGTTTATGCAGTTAAAGAACCGTTTCGCAAGTCATATCTCGATAATTTACAGCTTTACCGTTCAATATTTTTAATAGTGGGTTTTATTCTCCAATAATTAATCATTGCCCCCTCTAATTTGCAAGCATACGGTTGATCACACATCGTGAAACATTAACAGTGTCTTATATCAAGGCAGTAAGGTACATTTTCGTTAGTAATATTTGTTCTTTTGTATACAATATTTGCTATAGCAATAACAGTTATAGTACAATAATGTTAATCGATTTAAGTTTTCCTAATATGGGGTCGTTGGTCGGCGTTTGCGGATAATTTATATCGATACCCTGAGCCTGTAAATATGCCAGTTACAATTGCTCTCGATAAGGATTGTTTTATTCATACATATTATAGCTTTAGAGCAGTAGGTAAACAAAATTGACGACCTCCGTGGTCGAGTGGCGTACACACCGGTTTTCAAGGTGTCGTCAGCTCTGAGGTCCCAGGTTCGATCCCCGGCCGGGTCATTGTCCACCACTTTTCTACATTGTCTCGGGTCTGGGTGTTTGTGGTACCTTCGTTGTCTCTGAATTCCATAACACAAGTGCTTTAGCTACTTACTTTGGGATAAGAGCAATGTATGTGATGTTGTCGACATTTATTATTTATTTATTATTATTATTTAGGTAATATAATGGCCGAACACTTAAAACTCAATCAGTTTGAAGACGCCGTTAAGTCTCATGCTGTCTCTGTATCTTTGTGAAATAGCGACATATAGATTTGAGACATATAGATTTACGTCTTAAAGTTAATTTGGGTTTAATATTGGGGGGTAAGAGTGTGATTTGATTTATACGAACGTTTTTATCATTGCCATTATCATTAACACATAACACGATCCGAATATAATACCCGGCTAAGTGCCTGCAAGTTTGTCAAAAAATATTGTACTTCTTTTATTGAGTTTATGAGGATTGGATTCCCACCCAGGACAAATCTTTGTGTGATGAGCATGATCATTTGTTCTGTGTCTAGGTGTAATTTATCTATAATATGTATGTATTTAGAAATATATAAGTATGTTTATCAGTTATCTGGTTGCCATAGCACAGGCTCTGCCTAGTTTGGGATCAGATGACCGTGTGTAAGTTGTCCCAAGATATTATTATTATAGCTAATATTTTATTTTCTACTTAAGTACCTTAATTGAAGAAGTTTTGGCTTAGCTTGGGAAACAAATCAATTTTAAGTTACCTTAGAGACCGGTTCACATGATAAACACTTGATAAATTACCTGTAACAAACAATAATCGAATCATTAGTATTATTGAAAATTTTATGTAAAATAAAATAATAATAACATATTTTAGCTCTTAATAAATTAGGTAAAAACTTGAATAAAACAATTTTTCTATTAATATACAATGTTTACGAGGAAGTATGCGCGTATAAGGTACTCTTACCATGTTTTCAAGGGAAAACCTACTTTAATATCTAAAACATAAACCTTAATATGCACCAAAACATATCAACCACAAATTTGGTAATAAATAAATTGATATAAAAACGATTTAATAATAGACATACAGTCTACTTGCGAACGATTTGAATCACCTCACAAAAGAGTTTGTAATCATTATTGTTCTGAGAAACAGCGAAAAAAACAGACCTAAAATAATAGGCAATAAAAAAAGTATTAATCCTGATCTACTTATTAATTGATACTGAATTAGATATTGATCGTATTATTAAAATTTATATTTGAAATTACAAGGTGGCGTTTTTTGTAATAATAATTAATTATGCCAGGTGTGCGGACCAGAGATGTGTTTGAACTCAGAATAAAATGAAGAAACATTTTAAAATTGTTACAATGTTTAATGTTTTAATATAATACTATTCAAAGGGATTTAATTGACATTTATTCATTTCTTCATGGTACTCAATAATGTATAATTAACATCTTAATATTAAAATTAAATATAAATAATACAAAAAATTTAATATCGCTATATTTCTTGATGAAATACTCACAAACTCATAAATTAGGATCTAATTAAAAAATATAAAGTTTAAATCGATTTAAAAATATCATTTTGATGTTATGTGTTGTAAAAAAACTGGTCTAGTACGATTTAAAATTAGATTGACCTCAACAGAAATAGTTTAGCAACTACATAATTTAATATATTATCTTTTTGTAAGGCTATTGAGCCTTTTTAGAAACATACATTCAATATTCATGTATCAAGGTCTAACGATTTAAATGGTCAAAATTAATCAAGAGGAAAATCTATTTTAGTTTCAAAGATTGATTAGCTACCTACTGACAGTACAACATTACAATGAAGGGAAAAACTAGCAAGCCTTTGTTACTAAAATTTATTGTTATAGATTAATAAAAGTACTTTTTTTTTGTGGCAACACACACTAGCGGTCATTGACGCAGCCTTGGAAGTGTTGCAAGTGAAAAAAATTAAGTGGCCACGATAAATCGATTACGTCATCTCGAGTCAGTACCGAGTAGTTTTATGGTGTTTTTTCAGCTGTGCGTTGATGTGTTTGTGTTCACAACTATATTAAAGCATTTTGTTTTAAACGCTTTAGGTTAATAAAAGTCAATAGAAAAACATTAGGATAATCTTTGATGAATAAAAGGATTTTTTTAATCAGAAGCTCATGATTAAACATAGTTAACATTTTTGCTCGCTTGCAATACAAACCACAGACATTTATTTTTATACAAAAAGTTCCAAGGCTTCGCAAAAACGAGTGTATTAAAATCTCACAATGGCTAGATCCCAACAAAATGAGTAATGCATTAAAAAACTGTGTCATATTTTGTTACATGCCCACGGCAAGTAAACTTCGGTAGTCGATATTAAATTTCGCATTAAAAAAATGTTAATACGAAACCCGTTCGCTGTTAAGCACGTTAACTTTCTCGATTATATTGAATATCGATGTTTATTCGTTAAGAAATTAGGACTCGTTTCACGGATTTTATACTGTAAAGTGTAAATCATTTTTTTAGGTGGCAATTTTTTTCACCTTGTGATTGGGAACAAAAAAAGTATTACATTTGTAACGACTTCGTTCGAAATATTTAAATTTTAAATAGAGAATGCGATTTGCTCTTTACATTAACAGTCATTATTTTAAGAGTGTAGATATTACTCATGTTATTTTTATTTTTTAATGTGTTTTTTTTTTTTTTTTTTGTGCAACAAAACAGTTTATATCAATTCCAGTGAAATTAATATTATACCGTGTATTGACAGAACTCGTTACAAAAACATACAACTTCCAGTTCACATTTTATAGGCAGCTTTGCCGCGGTATTCGGAAACTTTCTCAGCCAACGCATTTCCAATCGATTGGGCAGGGATCGAATACCGATATTTAATAATCGATTTTTATCGTTCACGTCGACTTAGGTTTAGATCAACGGTGCATAAATTAAGTGAGTGATGAGAGATGAAAAGTTTTGATACGAACTCACCTATGTACTTGCATACTAATTTACTTAATGTAAGTATTTGTGTGTCTGGGTGTTAACAAGCCTAGTGGACTGATGATGTTCTTGCTCTTTAGGACAAGATTTGGTTCTAAGTGGCTCAAAACAAATGAGAGCGGCCCTTACGGGAAGACTTTTGTTTAGCTGTAGGTACGTAAATAAACTGATGACCATTTGTAAACATAGCGAGACACCTCCATGCCTCGGAAAGCACGTTAAGCCGTTGGTCCCGACTGTCTTGACTGACTTTGGCAATCGTTGAGTCATTATAATTCTGAAAACCAGTCTTGCTATGGGATACTGTAAAATGCTACCCAGTAAAATGGGTTGTGGAGGACAGATAGGCAGTTGCTCCAAGTAAAATACGGTATTCAGCTGAATCCAGTGAGATTTGAAGTCGATTCCAACATAGCTTGGAGACGGCTTGGACGAAGAAGTATTTTATTGACTATTTAATGTTATTTATATAATTATTATTTAATAAAATGATACAGAACCACACGAAGCATTTAACAGTTTCAATTCCATTTTACAATTAGACAGTTAAGCGTCATAAGTATCGTATGATCGGCGCCTGCAAATTATATATTGTGTAAGAATAAAAGGTAACAAATTGCTGGCTTAGCTGTCGTGAAAACCTTTACGTAACATACGTACAATTGTATTGCTAATTGACGTTTAACTGTTATTTCTTTAACCGTAGTTTTGACGGCTTGTATTTCTGTATGTTTAAAAAAGGTGTGCAAATTTATAAATGATATTTATAACAGCTTCAGACTGTTGTTGAGATAAAAGAGCGGAATATATTATTTTGACTATTTATTGCGCAATAACCAGCCCAGCGATTAATTGTAATTAAATACGTATAGTAGAAAAGAAAAATTTAAAACCTCAGGCAGGACTCAAACCCGCGACTACTGGCCACAAGAGAACCCTTTTTCAAATCTCTTGTTAAAACTGCAACTGTCAAATGGGTGGCGAAACTAACACTAACGTATATATCACTCTACGTCGATTTTAGTTACGACCACGGTGATGTGCGCATGCGCTTGAACGAGTCATGTCAGTTTCACACCAGGCCAATTGCTACTTGATCTGAACTGTATTGTTTGATAAGGTCGAAGAATGACATGCTATGTTTGTTTAAACTTTGAGCAATTGATAAGTGGTATTCAATACAAATAAATAAAATTGAAGTGTCTGTTTGTACTGTCAAAATAATAGTTTTTATTAAGCCCATACAGTTATTTGCATAATATATATGCATAAAAACTAGTTTTTGTCTGTCTGTCTTTTTGTTTGTTCCGGATACTATGAAAAAAAAAACTATTCAATTCTAATTAAGGAAAAATTCAGATTTTGAGAAAATGATATCTTACGAGAACAGAAAGAACGCGGGAGAAACCACGAGGCTCAGCGAGTATCAAATATATTTGAAGTAAGTACTGTAAAGTGAGTAATCATCATTATTATACAAGGTCTGACAAAGCGATTTAGGTATCGTCAAGATACTGTACCTTTAACAACGTTGTTACGTCATACTCCATTATGATGTAAATCTTACAAACACCAAGAAAACGTATCAGACGAAATTGGAATCATTTTTGTGGAACACGTACTTGTTTCTTACCAGAATCAATCTCACTTTAAAAGCGCTAATAGTAAACTCTTTAGCAGACTATACCCTATCCGTTTTAGCAAAGAATTAAATATAAGCAAAGCCACTAAAAGGCTTTTTTGATGTCGCGTTTATAATGGTAAACTTTATAAACATAATCGTTTTAAAATAATTTACCACAAATAAATTATCACCAGTATTCTTTACAATTTTAATAAACATAAACAGTATTTTTATAATATTAGTACTTATAAAATGTATACACTTGAACAAAAATCAACGGACTAAATTACATTATAAAGAAACAAAAATGGCGATATAAGCTGACAAATTTAAAGAGTACAATAACCGACTATTTGACATTAGAGAACAAGTATTTCTAAATTCCGGCGAATTATACCTGTCATGTTGTTTTTGACATTTGTTTATCTTAATTCTTTTGCTAAAAAGAATAGGATATAACAGTTGATACAAAAACATAAGACGATAACATATTAATATTTCCTCTATGTGAAGATTATAATTATCACACTCACTGTCTCTCAGAAAATCTCCTAACACCTAGCTGCCTTCAATACGAATTTATTAGGAATATAGTTAAATGTCCCCCAAGGTGTTTATTACATTTTAACATGTAAAGATCGTTATCAATGATATATTTTGACATGAGAAAACTTGCCTCCTCAATAGATGATGTACTGTAATGCAAATGAACGGTAACTCTCGATTTTACTTGTTTTTACGTCCAACCGGTTGGGAGCTTAACGCTGACATTTTTACGGAAATATTTCCACTGCTAATGGGATACAATAGAATGTTACTTTCCATGTATACGTCATGAGACTGGTAAGTTCTAGTCTAGAGACGCATATCTTAAGTATATATAATACTTGTATTCGCCAAAATTTATCTCTTCCTAATCTAATCTAATCAAATAATCCCGTCTTGTCCCACTGCCGGGCAAAGGCCTCCCTCTCCTTTTTCCACGCACTTCTGTCCTGAGCTAGGATGGGCCAGTCCTTTCGGTAGGAGTCAAGTTGGTCTCTCCACCGCTTTTTCGGTCTCTCTCTTCCAGTTATATTTAAATCAAGTAAACAAATATTTCAACTACATTTGGAAACAGACAATTTTTTTACAAAGGTTTATTAAGTTCACTCGAAAAAGTGGGACTCAATAAACTAATTCAGTTCTTTATCTGATAAAGAATTAATATAATCTATGCCGTATATAATAAAGCTAAATAGTTTGTTTTTAAACATGCTATTCTCTGAAACAACCAGTCAATTTTGTACAATTTTTTTTTATTTAATAGCCTAATTCTCGAGGTCGGTTAAGACTATTTAACATCACGTTACTTGACTTGGGAGAAAAGCAAGGTGAGTGAAACCGCGGGGCACAGCTGTATAGACATATATTGGACAGCAAAAAGTTCACCAAAAATATTGTCTGCTTCCGAACCTTAGGTAATTTATTCCCATCTCTATAACGCTTAAGTAGTTTATCACTTGCACGGAGAAAGGTATATCTAATCAAAGTTAGTACGTTTTAATTAACGTTAAACTATAAAAGCCTTTGTGTTAAGAAAATAGATGAAATTAGACAAAGTCTTAATGCACCTACCTGAAAGTTGAATGATGCATTGTGAAAAGCGCTCGTAACAAAACTAATGCAATAACGACTAGAAATTTTAATG